>CM034135.1:6373428-7573428 GCA_019914995.1 Acanthochlamys bracteata | reverse complement strand
GAATTATATTAAAATGTATACATATAAAAAAATTATAATTTAAAATTTATATGTGAAATTGGAATTTTTAATTTTGTGTAAATAAAATATACAAATCTTTAGAAATTTTAATTTTTGAAATCCTTAACTTTTTAGCAGATAAAAATTATATGTTAAATATTGCATCGAATTTTTTTTCTTTTCAATCAAATAATCTGCTAAAAAGAAAAAATCTCAAACAAGTAAACAATAAAATAAACATAATCCATGAGATCAAATGCTTCACACTTAAGAAGCCATCTGTTTGATCTTGAAAGCAACGCCAACAGATCCCAAACTATCCGAAGTTTAGAAATTTTCACTACACTGTTGAAGTGTGCAAAGTAACAAAAAACATTCGTCTCCAGTTCTTCTTCTACGTGTGTGGCCGGAATCTTTAAAACGGCACACGTCAGCATCTCAATAACAAAGAAGACTTCTTCGGATAAGAACCTATTAAGACTTGTGGTTTCTTCCATCTCCACTCCATCACATAAACACACAACTTCAACTCTCTCATTTCCCGATTCTTCAAAATAAATTACACCCTCGATCTTGGTTTTGTGTTGATTTTAAAGCTTAGATCAGGGATTTGGAAGAAGAAGGAGAGTGGTGTTATGGCGGCTGTGTCGTCGACTTCGTTCAGGTGTTGCTTGAGTCGCAAGTCGACTGAGTCCAAATCGGTGTTTTATTCTCCGGCGACGGTTGGAAATTTGAAATTTGTAGGGTTTAGAGCTAGATCGGTTGTTATACGGTGTGCCGCCGCATCTGCTCCTGCTTCCACAGGTGGAATTTCTCTGGATTTTGAGCTTTGATTGTTATTGAAGATTGGATTTAAGATTGTTTGAAATTTGTTGACTTCTTTTAATTGAACTGATCCAAATTTAGTTAAAATGTTTGAAAATCAAATCTGTTAATTGATTCTGGCTGCATTTAAAGTCGAAATTCTTTCTAAAGCATGCATCATAAGAATTTCAAATAGTGTCGCTATGGCTTTGTCTTAAGTTGTTTGCGGCGTTTTGTATTATAGGTGTTGGACTTTTTAAAATCTTAGGATCTGTTTGTTTGCTCTTATATAAGATTAGGTAAGCTCGATAATTTTGTCCATATAGTAGCAGCTAAAATTCTAATAGCAATTAATTTTCAGTGGTGACGTTGCAATTCTAACTTGTAACTGAAAATCATATTGTTATAATATAAAATAACTGTTATAAAAACCTTTTATATATTGGGATATTACACTATTAAGGATTTTAAGAAAATTAGCTGACAAGTCTAGAAAAGAGGCATCTGCTTAGTTGATCAGACTTTCAGATAAAAAAGAAACTTCTAGAAATTTCAGACAATGCTTACGCCTTGTCTTTCTGGTACAATTGCCTTCAGATGCTCCACCTACCGTATCAGAGACAAAGTTGAATTTCTTGAAGTCATACAAGCGGCCGATCCCCAGCATTTACAACAGCATTCTGCAAGAGCTTATTGTACAACAACACCTGATGAGATACAAAAGATCATATCAATATGATGCAGTCTTTGCTCTTGGTTTCGTTACTGTTTATGATCAGCTAATGGAAGGATATCCCAGTGATGAAGACAGGGATGCCATTTTTAAAGCATATATCCAAGCTCTAAATGAAGATCCTGAGAAGTACAGGTAGTTTAAAGTCTCCTAAAACATGCACTAGTACTGTGTAGTCCGTAAAGTATTTGGTCATATAATCCTTGCTTATATTAATTGTTACATTACCGTTGTAGGAGTGATGCTAAAAAGTTGGAAGAGTGGGCTCGTACTCAAAATTCAAATTCATTGGTTGACTTTGCTTCAAGGGATGGTGAGCTTGAGAATCTTCTAAAAGATATTTCCCAAAGAGCTGGTGGCAACGGAAGTTTCAGCTACAGTCGCTTCTTTGCAGTTGGATTGTTTCGTCTGCTTGAATTGTCAAATGCAACCGAGCCAGCTATCTTAGAAAAGGTTTGTGAATCAACTTCTACCATACTTTGTGCATATATCACCAGCAATACTCTCACCATTGGGTATTGGACACATAATAGTCAGAGGAAGATGATAATTGTGTTTCCGTAAGCTGGCCATTTTGTTTGGGTCTAGGCATTTATTTATAACCTGGTATAAATTAAGTGACTTCAGTTACGATTCTATTTGATATCCTTTATCTGTGGCTTCTCTTTCAGCTTGTTATAGTAAATCTAAGGAAGGTGGGTATATTTTTTAGGTGGGCCTTTTTGAATTCGTGGAAGATAAGTGTATCACAAGACTTCTAGAATTTTAACACTGAGAATACTGAAAAGGTTGTTAACATCATATTACCCTAGGTGACTGTGGATTATGACCTCTCATGTTTAAGGCCAAACTTATTTGTCAACAGTTATTCCTGTTATGTCTTCATATATTGTGGTTCATGTATAAAGTGATGTTAGTTCTCTAGGTGACTGTTCTACTGGAGTTTTATAAAGAATATCACACCTATAATGCCTTCATATTCTGTCAATAGTTACTTTAAAATTTTTCTTGCTAGTACAGTCTATGTGTTACTGTTCTTGAAATACTGATTGATACGACTTAAAATCTAATTTATAAAATATGTGACTTAAAACTTGCTGTTTACTGTCATGCATGTACTTATTCTCTGGCTTTCCCTCTATCCAACAGTTGTGTTCAGCATTAAACATTAATAAGCGGAGCGTTGACAGAGATCTTGATGTATACCGCAACATGCTATCAAAGCTAGTCCAAGCCAAGGAACTCCTAAATGAATATGTGGACAGGTAAGGACTTTTTTACTTCAGCTGTTTATTTAATCTTACTCTTAAGTTATTGTCATCATATTGAAATGATTAGTCTGTTTTACCATTTTTTAGTCACTGGGATGTTAAACATGCAGTGGTATGACTGTTTTAAGCATACGAGTGCACATCTTTGAGGTCTCTGCGCTTAGAAGTTCGAACATTGTGTGCTTTGGTTGAAGAAAATATTCTGTTATACCAGATGAATTTGCATATTAAAGGGCATCGCACATTCGCACTGCATGTTACCAAAAACATTTTTATGCTACTACGTTTGATGAAGTTTGAATAACTAGAATATTAATAAATTCTCCGTTTTCTTGTTAACTGTATAGCGTTTAATGCCCATTCGTGCCTTAACAGGGAAAAGAAGAAGAGAGAAGAAAGAGCTGAGTCTCAGAAATCTAATGAGGCAGCAAAACAAGCTGCTGGGGAGGCGGCAAAACAAGCTGCCGGGGAGTCCCTAACTTCAGGGAGATAATTTTGCATGGACCGTGCCGCCTCTTAGATTGCTGTTGTAATTCCACAGTGCTTATTGTTGGCTTGTGCATCTGTATGTTATTTAAGATGTATAGCGGCTTCCATGAATCTGTGTCTTCCCGTTAAACAGATTCGAACATCTTAATGTGTGGAAGCCAATCAAGGTTCGAAATTCATCTACAAGCTTGTCTGCGATCTTCAAAGCTTTCTTAGCGTTACAAAATACTGTTGCAGCATTAGTTTATTTAAATAATGTAATTCGCCAGAAACGCAAAGTTACATTGCTTTTCATCAAGCAGCGAATTACTGATCTTCGAATGTTAGAATCTAATAGGTCTCGAAAGAAATCAAATCTCAAGAGGTGTATTACAAGATGAATACAAAAAAGTTTTATACTGAATTGGTTCAACTATGTAAATCTTAAACTGGTTCTCGTATATAACCCTAACGTTTAAATAACCCACCTGATATACAGTAAAGTTACAATCAATTTACTCCTATCAATCAAGAATTTTAACTGCCTCGAGTCGATCATGAAAATTTTTATGATGATTTTGAATTAAGTATGCTTTATGTGAAAAGAGTTAACTGATGTATGCAATGTCTAAATCCTCTGGAAGTTTGAATGTATCTGCTGCACCTAATTTCCTCCTGTCTTCCAAATCCTCTTCTGTATCTGCACTGCTTGCATCGTCATCATCATCATCAGGAACAGATGAAGATGAATCATACATACTTTTTGATCTGCAGTTCTCTGCTGCGAGCATCATTAATTGCGCATGATGGGAGATCTCCACCACGACAGTGTCATCATCCTTGGGCAAAGGCTGCTTCCATGGCTCCCCATCAAGCCTCATATATGTGTGATCTGCTGCACCCTTGTAGAACTCGAAACGAATTCGGTGAGCCTACGGAAATTACACAAGCAACTTTGAGTCTGACGCTAATTAGTAATTAGGCGATAAAAATGTGACATTATGAATCACAATTATGAATTGTTAGTCTTAAATAAATGTGGCAGAAAATCTCCTGGGTGCTCCAGTTTGTAGTGTCATGGAGTTCGAAGGTCTTAAAGATTTAAGAACATGAGCATAAAATTGTCTGGCAGTGAGGTAATGAACTACTATTACATGAAAACTAAAAGTAGGTGATTAAATACTGAGTTAGAGAGAAGCGGAGAGCTCATGGCATAATAATATAAATTGAGTCTTTTGTGCTTATATGAGAGTTTCGCATTAATTGTTTCTAATATCCCCTGAATTGTACATATGCAGATATCACCTACTGCTAATCATGCGTATAGTATTCTTTCTATTCGCATAATCAAATAACAAGTCAAAGTCTCAGCTGCTACCCTGACCCTGTCCAATTAATAGCAAATATCTTTTTCTTTTAAGTACGCTAATTGAAAAAGATGCTGGAAAATCCCTGTACCTGTGCAAGACGAGTACCGTGCCCCTTTGGAGCAAGCATAACAAGACTATGCCAAGCATCTCTAAAACCAACAATTTCAAGGAGACCGTCATCTACATAAGGGTCAGTCAAGCCTCTCTGTGGAGTGTTGTGATTGAAGATTAAGATAAGTAGACATATATCTATAAGATATATAATCAGCAAAGGAAAAACACTTTAAATGATAAGACCTACTTCTTGCTCCTTTTTCGTACTTGGGTTTCCCCAGGGATTCAACCCTCCAGAAAAACTAGGCAAGTTAAGGCATACGATTGACCTAGTGCTGTAAGTGGTCGGAATTAGTTAGTAAAGAGAACAGACAAGAATAAACAATTTATGATTACATGCCTTAAAAAATAGGAAAAAACGTCACTAATACCAACAATATCAGCTACCATGAATGTCAGATAAACTTGTTCCCCATAGCTAAAGAACCAAAACCATAGAATACAGAAGCTTATTAACATTAATATCAAAGTGGAAGTAGACATGACATTATTCAGAAAGTAAAGCATATGAAGGCATGCTACTACAGAAGAGATGACAAATGTAATTTATTTCATGCTAAACAAACTACCTGCAAACAAGAACTTCATATCAACAAATTCAGAAATGCACAGTAGCAAAATATTATCAAAGAAATTTAGTTTAATTAAGCACCAGCTACCAAGAATGTCAGATAAACAACTTGTTCCCCATTAGCTAAAGAACCAAAACCAATAAAGTTAGAAGCTTATTAATATTAGTATTGAAATACCAATAAGCATGACATTAGTTTGAAAATAAAGCATATGAAGGCATGCTACTTTACAAGAGATGGCAAATGCAATTTATTTCATGCTAAACAAACTAACTGAAACAAGAATTTTACATCAACAAATTTAGAAATGCATAGTAGCAAAAGCATTATCAAATAAATTAAGATTAATTATGCACCAGCTACCAAGATGTCAGATGAACTTGTTCCCTATAGCTAAAAAACCAAAACCATAAAATATAGAAGTTTATTAACATTAATATCAAAGTGGAAGTAGGCATGACATATTTTGAAAATAAAGCATATGAAGGCATGTTACTATACAAACGATGGCAAATGCAATTTATTTCATGCTAACAAACTAACTGTAAACACCAACTTCATATCGAAGAATTTACAAACGCATAGTAGCAAAGGCATTATCAAATAAATTGAGATTATTAAGCACATTGCACATACTGACATGAAACTCAAAAGAATATAACATGGATGGGGACCAGTCCAACGCACTCCACACCATTTATGACATTAGCTTATTTGCAGTTAAAGATCTTTGGAAATACAGAAGCCAAGAGATGATCTCACCTCTGAGGAATCTCAAGTTCTTGCCAAGGGCCGTGCTTCTTCATAGCTTTGACCTTTGCAAGCTGAGCTATGTTCCTAAGTTATTCATGAAACACAAAGAGAAGGGAAATGAGCACGACATTTATCGTAATTTAGGAATTTTCCTGCTAAAACTATGGCATTCCTTATGAAAAACCGACACTACGTTAAGAAGAGTCAAATTCCGCAAGCCACAGTACATGTACATTCACCCAGCTAGTTCAAGTTGTTCAACACTGTCTAATTACTCATACCTATGTACAAGATAAGTAAAAAAAACAGATATACTTGCACCATACACACCAAGTGTCATTATTCTAAGTAACATAATGCCTTTTCAGTTATGACTAAGATGAAAAAAAGGTTACAATAATGACATTTCAAGTATAACAGATAAGTTATCAGGAGAGCACAAATTGTACAATCCTTCAATGATCAATCATTTATGCTTTTCCAAATCCTAACAGGAGTCATTTAAAAATGTAAAGCTATATAAAACAACAAAATTTAGAAGAAGAAAAAAAAATCAACAGCTTGGCATAGGAAGAGAAAGATAAGGTACAGTTCCGGAACATATTAGGTATTACCTTGAAGAAGGATGAAAAAGAGAAGCAAAAAACCATCCTTGTGTGGCTCCAAGCTTAATGTATGTGCTCTACATGAAGTAGGACACACCAATATATTAAGACTGAAGAGTAGAATATTTGTTCTCAAAAACTTAAGAATAGTACATATTAAAAAACAACGAAAGAAACAGAAACCACTTCCAAACGGAAAACGTGCACATGTTAACAGTATCAGAAAAGTTAGCTGTACTTTCAAGGTCATTCACTACTTTGTAGTATACAATGTACTTCCTAGGTCAGGATTGTAGAAGTTTGTGGTACCATTGCTTATAACTTCTGAAACATCAATGATCAAAAGTATAAAGGTTTATAGAAGCACTAATAACTTCTTCATCAGAATTAATCTCTAATTGGTCAAAATACAAAAGTTTATAGAAGCATTAATCCTCTGGTACCTAATTAGAATCCTGAGCTGGAAGGCAAACAGTATCAGCACTATCATTGACTGCAAACCCTACATTTTAGTCCTTAGCAATGCTATGACTTATAAGGCTGTCCATCCATATGGCAGCAAAAATGTACCATTCTCAAAACAAGTTAGACTGATTGATATAAGATGGTTGGGCAATGACTTCTAGTCAAACACTGCACCATGATTCCCCAGTGTTAATGACATGAAGATTATATGTCAGAGTGCCTACTAGAATTGCTTAAAGTCTAGGAACAAAATCCTCGCCTTATCCCTATGCTTAATTAGAAATAGGGAGGCTACCTTATTGAGCATCTAAGTCATGTTTGACGGTCAGCACAAGTATCATAGAGGTATGTTATATGAGGAATGCTCATGCAGTTAATTTTGCAGCTTGGGATCCAAACTTGAAAATAGTAGCTTTCATCAAATGTATACTAACTTCAACTCCAAATTTCAACAAAATTACCTGATTAACCAACTGGTTCTTGAATTTTTCAGGATGCAGCTTCCTTTCAGAGTGGAATGCATATGATACTTGAGCATCCATACCTACAAAATACAGGAGAAGAGCTGTTATTACTGGAAATACAATTTACCGTGCCTTAGGCAATCTAGATTGTGCAAGACCTTAGATAATTGGAAGATAGCGCACCCATTTGCAGTTACATGGCTCCAGTTCCAAGCAATAAAAGAAATGAAACATAGAATGCTGAATTCCAAATCTATTGCAAAAGGCTTGGCTTCCATGTAAGGAAAAATATAGCTATAAACATGTATTGAAAACCTTGATAGAGTTCGAACATAGACGAAAATGAAGAACAACAAAAACTTGAGGGACAAAGTGAACTTGAGAGTAAAAGAACTAAAATGAAAATTCATTAAAGCACTAAGGCAAACACCAAAAACAATTGTTGTTTGTGAGTTCAATGTAAAATTACTAGAGCCCAACTTTTCCCCACAAGGCACACATGAAGGAAAGAAGAATTGACTGATGATATTACTTTAGACCAACTGTAGAGGCAGGAATTAATACAACTACCACAATAAAATCAATCTACAATTACACAAAATGACTATAATATCAATCATCTTTGGCATAAACCCTAACATACATGTATGCATGATGCCCTTCAAAGTGTGTTCTTTTAAGAATTTAATTTTTACCCATACTGAAGTAGTTCCAAAATCCTCCACGATAAGTGTGATAGCCTTCCTGAAAACACAAAAAATGTAGCTTTTATAATTTTCAAAGGATAAAAGTTGGCATCAAGACACTAGTTTATACAATTAAGATAAAACAAAATTGAGAGAAATTATTCGGGCCAACTAAAAAGAAGTTAAAAAAAAAACAAATTTTGAGTGAATACTAATACATATTGAGACCTGCTCTGAGCATTAGCATTAGTGAAGCCACCTAGTTCAACAAACTGAATTCGACATTGTCAATATAATTTATTTTCTCGACCAAATTATCACACCCCTTTAATTTTGCATTTAGAAGTGCCAAAACCAACAAACAAATCGCAGCTCTTCCACTTAGAACATCGAGTATGGCATCCATAATGGAGTATGAGAACAAATCTGTAGCTTTTGTATCCACTCCAGGCCCCTAGCGTGTTCCAACAGAAGCGGCATTTCTTTCAAACATATCCTCTTTGCAAGTTTTAATCTACCACTTTCAGCATGGCTGCTGAAAGGGCATCTAGACTGGTTATCATGGATGGCTGAAAGATATTACTAAACTCTAGCTAGAAAAATGCCTAATCTAGTATTATATTTTTAAACATAGTAGCTCAAAAGGCATTGGTGAGAGCTTATAATACCATGTTATACGAGTCCGTGCTTGAGACACGATGAAATGCATGCAGGGAATGTGGCAGCTCTAGTGGAGCAATTGGATCACAAGAGCCTTCTTTGGGAGCTCGCATCCGCATGAAAATATGCCAGCTAGAACAAGTTAACCAATATTATTATCTTTTACTCTATCGATATTAAATGCTCAGGAATGAGAAAGCCATAATGAATTGTATTTATGAAATAGAGATCCATTTTATTAGATTACCTGTCAATTCTCATTTCCTTTGCTTTTTTCACTTGATCAAGAAAAGAGACAACAGAATGGCAATCAGTACCAGGATTCTTTTTTCCCTGCAATGCCAGTTAAATTTGTATCAATTTTTTCTTTACATAGACAACATTCACCTAAAAGTTACACATGTGGGCGACATTACAGCTAATAAGGAAAGTTGACACAAATGCCTGTAAAAAGTTGCATGATGTATTTTCTAACTCCTTAGAAAAGTACTTAAAAGTTTGTCAATTCATGCCATTAGATTTGTGCAAGCTAGTGACTTATGTAGGTTGCAACTCACAAGTCTCAAACCAAGGATGAGAATCATAAACCAAACCGCAATTTAAGGATTATAACTAGAATCCCTAGAACGTACCAAATCTATTAGTCACTTACCCAACCAAATGAAAAGGGAAGGTTGTTTCCAGTTCCTAGAGGAATGGTTGCAATAGGAGGTGGATGGGTTAGCTTAAGATCACAGACGACTCCAAGTAACCAACCAGCAGTGCCATCTCCTCCGGCAACCTATAATGTGTTTCTAACATTAGAATAAACTAACATACAGCAACAAAGTTTTATCTTTAAGTTGCATCAAAGTAGGTAAGAAAAGAATAAGGTAAGCACTGATTTAAAAAACATTAGTATTAGTACCATATTTAACAGTTCCACTCACAATTAACCTCAGTCTCTTCTCTATTTCAGCAGCCAAGTCATCACCATTGTTCTTGAGCTTTCCAAAATTGCCATAAAGCCTATGTAGAACCTTATCTGGAGCCTCCTCACCTAAATTATAAACCTGCAAGTTGCAAAATTCAAACCACAAGCACTGCCAAACCGCAAAGATGCACAACACTTTATCCTGCCTTCACCTGATTGCCATTGAGAAGCTTGCGATATGTTGCAAGCAGATCACCACCATGCTGGCCACCACTTTTAGCATTAATGAAAACTATCACAGGGCAACTAGGTCTTTGAGATACATGCTGCGGCTGTAGGTCAGGGTTCAGTATATAATCTGGGATGTAAAAGTCCTCCATCAGATGAGTTTCGGAATGAGAGTCTCCCATTCCATTCACTAGCCAGCACCAATTCAAAGTATTAAGTACAACTTCAAAAGTTCATCCATCAGAAAGGCAATGGATTACGGCTTAAAGCAGAACTTTGGTAAGAGACTATTGGAAGAAAAAAGTAGTTACCCCTCTGCAAGTTACTAAGCAATTTTCATTTCATGTTCTTTATGATATTATTGTACTCATTAAGACTACTTCCATATCCAGCATAATTTATAACTCCTTCAGACATTTATAGTGTAGTTTTTCTTGTTTAATTCAAATTATGTGCAAGCAAATATTTTCTTCCTATTATTACATCTTCGAAAATGATACTAAGTACAGTTTGGATTTCACGATGGTGCCAAACGTTGGTGTCAACTGCCCTCATCTTATGCCTTATCACTTGTTCAGGATGTTACACACACTCAACAACTGAAGACCTCTATTATTGTCATAAGCTACAGGCACACATGCTGTTTTTTGAAACTTTTAACATGTCAACTTCACAATTGATTTGGAAAATGTACTCGATATAAATGCAGAAAATCAACTCGGATAATGCATGAATCATCCCACTAAATTTACGTAAAGAAAGAAAACCCAAAAAATTCTCATAATCATCAATAAAAGCAGCAAAACAGTGCATATAACCATAAAATTTGCAAGCGAGCTCATAGAAATAGCAAGATTGATAACCAAGTCTAAGCAATCTCTATCTCTTTGCTATAAAAAATTCAAATATACTTAAAACCAGAAGCGAAGAAAACACAAAACTGGCCAACAATCATGAAAACGAAATTAGCAACGAGATCCCGCAATCCAATTCATCCAAAACTTAAATAACTCACACAGTCAACGGGATCGAACTCCATCCATAGCAGAATACCTACGACAATTTACGAACTGAAATTTCACGAATCTCTTGAATCTACTCATTGAATCTCCACGAATCTTTTCAGTAGTGACTATACCAACTACTGACGAAAATTACAAACAATATTTAATTCGAGTATTAATTTGATTCAGTGAATGAGAAGAGATCGAACCTAATACGTTTGAATCGGATTCTGGTATCGGGATTGTAGGTCGTTGTTTTTCTCTTCGATTGATTTTTGAATTCGATCTGGAGAAGAAAATTCCAAATCGATAAAAAAGAGAGAAGATAACGGCAACAACAATGTTGTGATTAGAGCTTGAGGAGACGTTTCCTTTTCTCGTTCCACGTTTATACATGAACGTTGAGGGCTAAAATTCGAAATCCATAAGTAAATAGACCTCTTCGCAAATACCTTATAAAAAATGAACCATTGACGAATTTGTTATTAAGAAGACATTTGGCATTGATTCAACTACTTCTATTTAAGTTTTCATTTTATGTAATCCAAATACTTATTTTACAAATTTTATAAATCTATTAAATTTTTTAAAAATATTAAAACTAATATATCACAAGATTTTATTATATTATTTATATTTTAAGTAAAAAAGCTTATTTCTCGCAATATATTTTTAAAAAATTTATTTAAAATTTTATTTATAAATACTTTCAGATGTATTCTAGAGAAGTGTTACCACAATTTAAAATAAATACGAAAATTAAACTCAATTTTTTTCAAAAATTTTATTATCAAATTTAAATACAAATACGTAAATAAGTAAACAATTTTATACTTTCAAACTTATTTTTAGTAATAAGTAAATACAAATATTAAAGTCATTTTAAAACTTTATTTTCTGAATAAGTCATTTTTAGAAATTAGTTCGAGAAATTCAATCTAGAGAAAAGAAACTCTTTTTTATAAATGAAATTTACTATTTCTAGTCTATAAATGAATCTTTTGCCCGGCGAGGGTTAAATCGAATTTAAAAAGTATAAAGACTTCTTCGAAATAGCTTAATGAACGTTGAGTCATTTGTGTTTGGGCTGTTTGAAATTGATTATAAAATAGAATTTTTTTAAAAAATTAAAAATATTTTTAATTTTTTTAAATATATAATAAAAAATTTATTATGTATAATTTTTTTACATTTTTTAAAATTTTAAATTTTTTAAAATAAATTTTATAAATATTAATAAAATATATATTTAAAAATATAAAAAATATATCGAAAAAAAACTGAACCAAACGCCCGAGAAGTTCTTGAGTTTGGTAACTTTGGTTAGAAATAAAATTATTATTTGTAGTCGTTGGAATGACTCGTCGCATTTCAAACGTATCCGCCTGGATTGCAGGTTGTCGATTTTGCAGTATCAACCTTGTTTTTTCGATAGTTCTATATTTATGACTATTATATATATATTATATATATATATTTCATAATAATAAAAAATAAACTTAACGTTCAATTTTATAATTATTTTAAAATAAATTAGAATTTAATTCTTATATTTTAATTATTGTTTTAAATGGGTCAAAAGTAAAGTTTAAATATTTGAAGCATATTTTTTAATTTAGTGTATATTTAAAATATATGAATTATTTGAAATTTTAATTTTGATAAAAAAAATAAGAATTTTTAGCGTTTGAAATACATATTTAGAACAAATAATTTTTGTCAACTTTTTATTTTCTAATCTAAGAAGAGATCATTCAAACAGTAACACCTCGACAAAAATACTCAAAAATTCAGTTGATGTAAGGTTCATTCTATTAGTGTGTGTTCTTTAAATTAAATAACTCATTTTTTTCTATTTTTAACACCTCACTTCTTAAAACAAAATGACACTAAAAATAAAAATTTCTCTTTCAACTCACTTTCTATTACAAAAATAACATAAAAATTTAATTTATTTTTAACAATACTATTACTAATAATTCACTTCTTAAAAATAGGGACAAGCCAATTTTACGTAACACAAGAAA
The DNA here is from genome assembly GCA_019914995.1 of Acanthochlamys bracteata. NCBI lineage: Eukaryota > Viridiplantae > Streptophyta > Magnoliopsida > Pandanales > Velloziaceae > Acanthochlamys > Acanthochlamys bracteata. Next base: position 7,560,291 of record CM034135.1, on the reverse strand, counting down.
TGGCAGCAAACAGAATGCACCTATTATTTTAATAACATTTCAATTATTCAAGTATACATTATTATTATTTTATTAAAAAATAGGTATTCGGTATATACACCTACAAATTAACTGTAAAAAAAAAACACATGTATATATACATAAATATATACAATATTAATTAATATATACAGATTTTATAAGCTTCAATTAATTTATTTTAAATCAAATCACTCGATCGCTTTCGGCATCACGATGAAGGAGCAGTTTCAATTCATAGGGCGGAACTCCATGCCAAATCTTCGGCTTGTTCATTTTAAATCCCATCTTAGCAAGCCTGTCAGCAGCTTTGTTTCCGCTCCTGTAAATATGCGTAGCAGTGAATTCGTTAAATTGGGAGACCATGAAATTCAACTCCTCTACATGCTCAAGATCATCGTTCGATCTCATGCGACAAGTTCTACTCTTGTACTTCATCAGAAGATCTGTTACAACTTTCGCGTCGCCTTCGATCCAAATGTTGTGCCATTCATTCTTTAGAGCTAGTTCGATTCCCCGTTTCGCAGCAATGAGTTCTGAAATGGAACTCGTTGCTTTTCCAATGCGTTCGGAGTAGCCAAGGAGGAAGTTTCCTTTATGGTCTCTGTAGACACCTCCGATGCTCGCGTTTTGGCTCTTGTTCTTGGAGGATCCGTCGAAGTTTAGTTTTACGAAACCGATTTTGGGTTTTCTCCAAATGCATGGAGAGGATTTTTCGCTATTTTTTCGCATGAAAAATTTGTTTGGACTCCTGCTTTGATCAAGTTTGGAAGAAATTCTTGTCAAAGGATATCGAATCATGGTTTCTAAAATAATGTTTTATCCAAAAGTTTTTATTTATTTACAGAATTAACAGAAATAGAAGTTATGAAAACATGTAATTACAATACACAAAGAACTACAACGTAGATCTTTACAAGAAGACATTTCAAATTGTTAGACAAGAAATATCAAAGCCTAGAAACAAGTTTTGGAGAAAAAACAAAATTGCGCGTGAACGTTGTGGGAAAAAGAAAGGGAAACAAGGATCAAGATCAGAAAGAAACTATTGATTTCCAAGAGAAGAAAAACAGGGGAACTCTCCAATATATTTTATAGGAGGAAGAAGAAGAGATGAAACAGATAACAATGACAGGATTAATCGAAGTTTTGTGCGTGCAAGGCAAAGAAGAAGAACCCATTGAGAGACTTTGCAAACAGAGAGAACGAGAGAGAGAGAGAGAGAGACGTGGAGTAGAAAACATGAAAAAGCAGTTCTTTGGACGTTCAAATTAAGGAAGGGATAATCCATTTCTCTCAAAGAACGAAACTGATCGACGAAAGGAGAGAGAGGTACTTCAAAATAAGCAACTCCTAAACATGACGGGAATATTCTCTACTGAAATTAGAATTTGGTGAACAGTTCTGGATTGAAAAAGTGAAAAGAAGAAAAAATAAGTTTCTAACTCAGCTAACTAATTTTAAAATCAAGACAAAATCGGTTAATGATTAAGAGTGCGTTTGGCAATGCGTACGAAAAACTGTTTTTTATTTTTTTTTTATTTCATATTTTTTAATATATATTTTATAATTATATAAAAAATTTATTTAAAATTTAAAAAATTAAAAAAAGTTTATGAAATGAAATAATTTTATTATATATTTTTATTATTATTTTAAAAATAAAAAAATAAAACTAATTTTTTAAAAAAATAAAAATATTTTCTATTTTAAAAAATTTTAGTTTATAAGAACGCTCTCTAATTCTACGATTTAAAAAGTGCTTTTGAATAATAGAAAATATTTTTTTATTTCGACATATAAACTTTATTGTTTTATTTTAAAAAATATAATAAAATAAATAATAATTAGATTTTATTATGTAAATTATTTATATGTTTCAAAATTTTAAATAAATTTATAAAATACTAGAAAATATTTATTAAAATATAAAATTAAAAATTTTTTTGGGAAACGCATTTTAACTCGTTAATAGGATCTTTTCAATTTATTGTTGTGAATGGGCCTACATCTTCCAACACCAATCCAACGGCAAAGCTCCAACCTCTCCAAATACTTTCACAATTATTTGCAATTATAACCCCTCCCATTTAAGTAATTCTCTAACAGGCCATTTTACAAGTTAAAAATGCCATAAGAGGGCCAATGGTACGAAAATAAATATAGAGGAGTGCTTAATTTATAAATCCTTATTACTGGACTGATATTGTAACACACTCCACTAGATATGTACCTTCGTCCCCGTTGGTAAGTAGATCGTAAACTCCCACTCAGAAACCCTAACACAGCGGCCGCCATGGGTAAACTCTCACAAGTTTTGTCGAATATTTCCTTCGATCTTTTTCAATTTGTTTAAAATAATCAATTGATCCTTCTTGTTTGATTGTTTGTTGGATTGATATGGTTTGATTTGGTTTTTGTTTGATTGGAAATGAAAAGGTGCATACAAGTATGTGTCGGAGTTGTGGAGGAAGAAGCAGTCGGACGTGATGCGGTTCCTGCAACGTGTTCGTTGCTGGGAGTATCGCCAGCATCCGTCGATCGTCCGAGTCACTAGGCCGACTCGTCCCGATAAGGCTCGCCGCCTCGGGTACAAGGCCAAGCAGGTAAGTCATTTATTTTCTAGATTTCTTATGTTTGTTTTTTTTAACAATGAAATATTTTGATTAATGTAATAAGAAAGTTTGATTTATTTTTGGAAGCAGTTGGTATTTGTTGTGGTTAGTAACAACGTTGTCAATGTAGTTGAGTTGATTATGTGTGGTTTAAATCAGTGATGGATCTAAATGTTTTTTCAGTATGTGGAATGAGTCAATGGTGAATAGATTCAGTATATTTTCCTCAAGTATTTTGGAGGTTTACATAAGTTAGCTCTATGGAATCCTGATCTGGTACTCTACTGGAATTTTGATTCATTAATTAGATACTCATATATATCTATGATAGAATTCACTGGTTGAACCTTTTTTCTCTTGTAAATTGTAATATGTTGGAATTTTTTTAATTATTAGACTGTGCAGTGTAATTGTTGCATGTTTTGCATGTTGTTGATATCTGGCTATAATGTTAGTTGATGAAGCTATAAAGAAACATGCATTTATTTACTTACTGCAGGATCAAGTTATTAGAAAAAGTCAATATAGGTATCTGTTTGTAGAAGCATTTGCATTGACTATGAGTAAATACCTAGTGTCTGCATCTTGTATGTTTACTAATAAGTATCTAGTTTAGGCAATTCTCTTGGATGTGATTGCTATTCTTCTGTGTTTGCTTTTGAAATTTTATATTGATATGGGGATATTAGGGTCTTCTTGTTTCAGTTTGACCTAAACTTATGACATGATTGATATCAGATCTAATCAGATAATATTAATCACACTGTTCTCACCTTACATACTGTACTTGTTAGATGTTTATTTCATTTTGTTTTAGTTCAGTTTCTTTTGTGATGCAAATGACCATACTTCTTTGATTGATCATGTTTACTGATATTGGATGTTTGATATGATTATCTTTTGGGGAATACATTGAACTTGATTGCAGTTCTAATCCTATATCATGCACCCTTGAATCCTTGTTAAACATTGCCTGGAATCTTTTCCACTAGGTGGTTCACTTATTCTTTTGAAAGGCTGTTGGTTTGAATTTGAGCTCCTTGTATATATTTCATATTACATCATGTTCAATTCAGCTATATCCTTTCTCAAATAAGAATACTTGCAGTTATGTGAAATGCCATACATCAGGAACCACTTCAGAAGTGTTTTGGTGCTATTATCATATTTTGCCTAAACATCTTTTTTTTTTTTTTTTTTTTTTTGGTTATAGGGCTACGTGATTTACCGTGTCCGTGTTAGACGTGGTGGCCGGAAGAGACCTGTTCCTAAGGGTATTGTGTACGGTAAGCCAAAGCATCAGGGTATTACTCAACTGAAGTTCCAAAGGAGCAAGAGGTCTGTTGCAGAGGAGAGGGCTGGCAGGAAGCTTGGAGGTCTGAGGGTACTCAACTCCTACTGGATCAATGAGGTTAGTTAGAGCACAAAGTTTGTTTTTTGTGTGGCTCCTTTTTTTTTAAATGCTCGTAACTTTATCCTGTGCTCTTAATGCATTGCAACTATTTTTCAGGACTCGACATACAAGTATTATGAAATTATTCTGGTTGATGCTGCCCACAGTGCCATTCGGAATGATCCTAGGATCAACTGGATCTGCAATGGTGTGCACAAGCATCGTGAGCTCCGTGGACTTACATCAGCTGGCAAGAAGTACAGAGGTCTTCGTGGGAAGGGCCACCTGCATCACAAGGCGAGACCATCTCGCAGGGCTACTTGGAAGAGGAACCAGACCTTGTCCCTCCGCCGTTATCGTTGAGTTTCTTAGTTCATCTATATTGGAAACCTTGTGTTTGAGTTGCACCTGGTAGTTGAAATATGCATCAATTTTGTTATCTTTTTGTAGACTGTTTTTATTTCGGAACTTTATGCTACAGATTTACAGGGCTGATTGTATTCTGGTGTTTTGTAGTTATGCTTCAGTTGTGTTATGCTACTTATGTCTATTTTGTAGGGAGCTAACCAGCATTGAGAGCATTGAAACTGTCTATTATAGTTCTTTGACATGATAATTCAGTGCGAGTGTTCTTTATGTAAAGTAGGAAGCATTTCTATTTCTCTTCTCCAACGGATGTTTACCTCTACTGCTTTTGTAGATTTGTTGTCCATTTGAACCTTGTGGTATTTGTTAGATCAGAATGGCCTCTGTGATTTCTTTGTCACGCGGTCCTTTGATTGACGCATGAATTATATTGTCAAATGTAATATAGGAACTAGAAAACGCATCCAAATTTCACTTGCCGGGTAGACAACAACGACAATTGCAGTTCCAATATTGGCTGCAAAATATGGAACGTTACCGTCGGTGTGACAGTGTAGACGCTTCTGAACCAGTTTGCCTGAGGGTTTGTTTTAAATAAAGGAGCCGTTTGGATAAACTTAAAAGTTTTAACTTTTATGACAAAAGTTATTTTTGATTTTTTTTAAAAAAAAGTAGCTGAAAACTTTTTTTAAAAAAGAAGGTATGTGTTTGGATAAATTTTACTTTTTTTGAAAAAAAGTTGAGAAGATATTTGACAAAGACTAAAATATCTTTTATAAAAATAATATATATATATATGTATATATGTATACATATACATGTATACATATATATACATATATATATGTATCTATATATATATACACATATACATATATGTATGTATATATATATACACATATACATATATGTATGTATATATATATGTATATATGTATATGTATGTATATATATATGTATATGTGTATATATGTATATATATATATATGTATATGTATATATATATATATATATATATATATATATATATATATATATATGTATATATATATGTGTGTAATTATGTTAACTTGATAGGGTCAATAATGTTATTTTTTTTCAAATAAACAAAAAAGTTTTGAAAAAGTTACTCATAGTAACTTTTTTTTTTCCAACTTATAAGTTAAAAAAGTAACTTAAAAGTCATTCATCCAAACACCCATTGATCACTATTTGAAACTTTTTTCAACTTATAAGTTGAAAAAAGCCAATCCAAATGGCCCCAAAGTGGAGTTCGACGACAGTAAAATTCGGTTTGATATTTGAAACAATTGAAATAAAGTTTGAAGTTAAATTTTGATAAAAATAAAGTTTAAAAGTGAAAGTAAAATTTGAAGTAACAATTGAAACAGTGATCGAATTCAAAATTTGAAAAAAAAAAGTGAAGTTCGGGGTATTGGAAACAAACCTTACGAACAACTCTAACATCTGAAAGGTGACACGGGGCATCGTCACAACTTGCGCAAGGTAGCCTTCATAGGAGAGTTGCCGGTGGCGAATAATTTGGCCTTCGGCATTTCAAAGACTACTCTGGTATTAAGCGCATTCAGCATCGCGCATATGCCAGCTCTGAAGCAAATCTCCCAGGTAACAAGCGACATTTTAGTAGCAATTCCAAACTTCTTCCTCAAGCTATTTCACTATTTGTGTCTTTCATTCCAGTGTATCAAAATCACACCAAAATGAAAATTTTCAGTCTTTCTTAGTCCCAAAATTCAAAACAAATTCAGAAACTACTATGGGTATTGAAAAATTGGAGGGTGGTGAGAGATCCAGGATCATAATTTACACTTTTCATGTGCCGAAATTTGATTGGTCTAGCTCATCAGCTGGAGGCCGAAGTTGGAGTCAATTGTTAAGGCGACGGGGTTTTTTCCGGTCACCGTTAAAGTGCCATATCTCGTCCAACGAAAATTTATCTCTAAATGAAGTCTCGAATTGCGTCGAGCTCTCATGATGGCTCTGCCATGGACAGACAGTACCTACCTCATCATCCTGCACCGTTACATGTGCAATTTAAATAGATGCATGAAAGTTCTTATAAAAACGAATTTTTTTAAATAAAAAAAATATTTTTAAATTTTTAAAAAATGATCTCTAATTTGATCTCAAAAAAAATTATAATAAATATAACAAAATTTTAATGATGCATTTATTAAAAATTTTATTAAAAAAAAATTAGTAAAAAATGAGTTGAAAAGCACTATTAGCCATCTTTAATTAGAATTTTAGAGCATGGACTACCACTTCCAAACCCAAAATTTTTACATGCTGTAACAATTTCGGTATGACGATGCCTGTTTTTTTTTTTCACCAAGAAAAAAAAAAAAGGAAAGAATCAAAGGCATCTAATCAATTACCTAACTGCCACTCCTAGTAATTCTTCTACGCTTTCTCCCATTGATCGCCAACTCCTCTTCTTCACCGCTGCTGCTTGTCGAGCTCTCCTCCGGGGGCCCCACATCTCCTTCTTCTTGTTCATCCAACACCAGCTCTCCAGGCACCACCTGCTCTTCTTCGTCTTCGTCTTCTTCAATTTCCATCTCAATCTCTTCTTCCACTTCATCTCCACCATTGATATTGATTTTGTTTTCAAGGCAACAAAAGCAGAGAGATTTCGAGCACGGGGGCAGACAGTAACCAACGGCGCGCCAATTCGTGGGCTTGGAGCAAGAGAAACAGAGAAGAGACCTAGCGTGGCGCGCCACGAGGAAGTTCGCACCGTGAACTGATGCATCGCAGAGGAAGCAGAGAAGAGCGGAGTCTGCGGCGCAGTAGGCTTGCGCTGGCGCTGCTTCACAGAGCTCGCAGTTGAGCCGTTGCTCGTCTTGGAGAAGCTTATTCTGGTCTTCTTCTTCTTCTTCTTTATCCATTTTAGAGAGAGAGAGAGTCGTAGCTTCGTTCAACCAGAAAAAGAACCGATTGGTATGAACACGAAAAGAATTGAAAACTAGAGAACGATTGGTGGTGTTCTCTTCCAGATTCCAGCTCTGTTTGCTTGGGCTTTATAAAGAAGAAGGTTGTTTTGCATATATAACCTTAAATTGATCAATAATTGTTAATTGCACGGGAAAATTTATTAAATTAGAAGTGGAAATTAAAGAATGAAAATCATATTAAAAAAAGTTTTTCTGAAAAAAACTTTTAAATATATTATTTTATAAATATTTAAAAAAATAAAATTATATATATAATTATTTTATAATGTACATTTTATTTATATTTTTTAATTTTTAAAAATTTTTATAAATTATACATAATTTTTTTTGAGTTAAAAAATTTATTGGAAAAAAAAAATCTCCCGAACCTTCGTTTAGATCAATCATATAGCTAATACTAGGTAAAGTTAATTAACACAACATTTTACCACAGGATCAAAAGATAAAAAATTTCAAACAAATTCCAACCATCTAAATTCAAGTAAAGAAGTACCAGTGGTCCCCATTAAAGCGACGTGAATGATTACATGGCAAAAGATGCACTAAGATGAGATCTGCTTAATCCAGCGTGGCGTGTTGTGTACCACAATTCTTGATTCTATCACGCGAGGAAACCACTAGGAAAATTTAATACTAACAATCACAAAACAACTGGTCTCACTTACGTCCACGTGGCTCGTTCTTAATGGTTTATTTTCACGGCTAGAAGCGGCACAGAGCACTGATGACGTGTCACCAAATGAGTGGCTACTTTAAGCCAGACACGTCGAGTTATTTTTCTTCGTACTCCTGTTACACTTTTTAATTTTGCTTAATATATGAAAGATTGTTTAATATTATTTTAGAAGTTAGAGTGTATTTTTTAAAGCAAAAAACAAGTTATTACAAAATAAAATACTAAAATACAGTACTATAAATAATTCATTAGATGTGGATTTAATTTTATATTTTCAAAAAGAAGTGAATCAAAAAAATTTTTTTAGCTAAAAATAAATTTAGTAAAAAATATGAATTAAATGTCACAAAGATACATCTTTATATTGAGTACGTGGTGCAGTCTCTTCTCTGATTAAGCATACAGATTCTACTTAATAATCAAGTAATAAATTCTAGCTCGACTTTTTAGGTTTTCAAACACGTTTAAACTAAAAAATACATATATAATTCTATGTAATTTATCTATATTTTTAAATATATATAAAATAAATAAAAGAATGATATAAAATAAAAACTAAAGAATAAAAGAAGACGATATCGGTGATGTTTACTTTTACAATTTCAATAAATTTAATATTTACTTTTTTAATAAATTTTATATTTTAAAATAAATGCAAATACCTTTTATTTAAAAATTTTTATTTTATAATCAATTACGATAAGCAAAACCTCGAACACACATTTTGTATTTATACAAACACCTCTAGAGGCTAGAGCATTCAATAAACTGTTGATGAGGCAACAACAGCTAACCTGCCACATAAAAAGCCCATACACTATTTGCAATTACAAAAACGGCCTTCATGGCCCAGTTTATTAACAGCCCAACTAATCGTATTTTATCCAACCCAACTGTGTCCAGTTCAATTCCTGTTTCTCGTATCTCTTTCTTTCCTTGTAAGATTTTAAATACAGATGTGTAGTCTGGAAGTTGTTATTTGAGTTTATTGTCATTAGCTGTACAAAACTGGACCACATAATTTTACGTATCATAGAATTTTTGAATAAAATTTAAAGTCAAATACAGCAAATCTTGTTTCATTCTTTTCGGAAAATTTGCCAATGTTAGTGTTATTTGTCCATAACTTCTATTCGAATCAGGCGAGAAGATTATATGAAACCAAGACAGCATACGTGATTAGATAAGACCTGAAATTAAGACGTGTTTGGGATTGCTAATAAAACAATCTAAACATTTATATAATTTTGTGGTAAAAATTATAACTATTTTATGACATATAAATTATGATATTATTTGAATTAAAAATATTAGAATATTATGTGTTATATTTTTTTAGATTTCAAAATAAAATAATCGCTCTCAAAAGACATCCCAAATATGATTTAGGAATCGTTTTTGATAGTATATTTAAAATTTTTATTTTTTTTATTTAAATTTTATATATTTTAATAAATTTGTATATAATATTTTTATAAATTTAAAAAATTTAAAGAATAAAATATATTATTTCTTTCTATCAATTTGTTAGAACATAATACAAAGCTTGTTTTTTTAAAAAATATTTAAAATAATTTTAATTTAAAAGAAACTCTAATTTTATAAATACTTTTAACTATCTCTTTTGAGAATAGATACTATCTATCCAAAATTAAGTCATTATTATATAACTCTATACCCGCTTATTAATAACTAAAATTTTAGATTTGTTCAATTAATTGTCTTGTTTATTTATTTGTTAGATTGGATGGTTATTTATATGTAATCCAATATCTTTAGTTTTTGAGCTAAATATGAATTTTATTCAAAACTTATTTAAGATAGTTTCTGAATATTGGTCATAAAAAAATTGGCCAAATGAGAAAAAACATATTCGACTTTATTTACTACATATAAAAAAAATATTGAATTATTTTATATTATTTAAATTGTATTATTTTATATTTATTTTGTTTAACTAGTGTTTGGGTTAAGTTTAATGCGATCATGTTGTAATGTTTATTTTTTTCCCTTGGTAGCTTGTATCCTTGTGTTGTCATGGAAGTAGCTAACGTATAACGAATAAATAAATAAAATGGTAACACAATACTTTGTTTTATCCACTATTCTAATTGTCATAATCCTTTCTTTTGTATGCCATCTTTAGCATAAAATCAATCAATCATCATCACGTAGTTTTGCTCCTCTGTCTTTCTTCCGTTCACTTCTACAACCATTATATTCATTCAATTAATTGTCTGCTTCTCCAAATCCCAAACATGGAAAACCTTTAAAAACTTAAAAATCATGCTCCTCTTTGTTGCAATCCTTCTTAAAAAATTCATCACAACCCACTATAACCGAACGCTTGTCCTTCATTTCACGACCTGGCGTGTTCCATCTTCTCTCAATACAAGAAAAAATAAAATTAAAGAATTCTCTAAACATGTCAAGGTGGAGCAATCTCTGCTTGCCATTTCATCAAACACCTTGTTGTCATTCAGAACCATCTAGTTTTTCTTCTCTACCAAAACCCCTTCATAAAACCACGCAAACCCATTCATCTCTTTTCACTCATTCAGAATCAACTTCTTGTTCTCCTTCCTGGTTCTCTGCTTTTGCATATTTGCAAAGAGTTTGATTCATCTTACTGCATAAGCAAAGATGAGGAAGGATTTTTTGATGATTAAGTCGGCCGACGAAATGATCGAGAGCGACATGAAAGAGCTAAGTGAGTCTGTTAAAAGGCTTGCGAAAGACGCGGTGAAGCTTGGAGCAGTTAACTTTGGTCTCGGAACCACGATCGTTAAAGGTGTCGCTTGCCTTGCTGCTCTCTACTTGCTCGTTCTGGACAGGACCAACTGGAGAACAAACATATTGACTTCACTACTTGTTCCTTACGTTTACCTGAGCTTGCCTTCGTTTTTGTTCGATGTTTTTACTGGAGATGTTGGACAATGGCTTGCTTTCATTGGTGTTGCAATGAAACTTTTCTTTGACCGCCATTTCCCTGTGACTCTGGAGCTTATCGTTTCGTTGATCCTACTGATTGCCGTCGCTCCTAATTTTATCGCTGAAACTATGAGGACAGGGCTCATCGGCGTCTTCATCAACTTGGCAATCGCTATCTACTTGTTCGTGGAGCATATCAGGTCTTCCGGCGGAATCAAGAACGCGTTCACGAACAGCAGCGGAATTTCAAACACTATCGGAATTGTTACTCTGCTGCTCTACCCTGTCTGGGGTTTGGTCGTCTATTTCCTGTAGAACTTCTTAAATACGTACTCCGTATGTTTATTGCTTGTATGTATTTAAGTCCATGTTCCTTGCTTTGAATCAAGTTGATTTTCGGTATTTGTTGTATTCTGGTCGTTATGAAATTACATAAGTTTCATATGTACTCTTGATTAACGTGGTTGTGAAATGAAATTTTATTTTTACCAAAATCATATATACATAATTTTGTTGCCATATTATACGGATTGTCTTTCAGTTTCTATCGAATATGGCTTCTTACCTTAGTAGTTCAGGTTTTCATCGGCCTTCGAGTGCGGTGATCGTTAAGCCATTGACGGTGCACTCTGGAGAAGTAGTTCTTGCAACAAAAAAACCAGGCTCTTTTGGTTGTGGCAGAAAAACACTTGACTCAGACAACAGCATCATCAGTACCGTCGGCATCAACGGACGGTCACGAGCGCGTTCCTGAACACATAACAGACTAACATGTATGCATCTCAGCACTTCAGAAGCATGAAATGGATCACTGATTGAATCATCAAGTAGTTCCAAGCCCTTGCCTTCTTGCTGTAACCTCCATGCCTACAAAGAAACATTTCAAGTGTTCAGCCAACTCTTGTTACTTGCTGAGTTTTAATTCCTACATCAAAGAAATCCTTGGTTTGTTGTTTTGAGCTTTACATGACCAAGAAGGTTGGTTTCAGACTCAAAATAGTAGATGCCCTTGTTCCTCTTGCCACTGATGATTTCCAACACTAGAACACCGAAACTGAATACATCAGATTTCACGGAAAAAATCCCATCCATTGCATACTCCGGCGACATATATCCGCTGCATTAAATTAAAAGACCAAGCTTCTGTCACTTCAAGTACCTAAGAAATCTTTGTGCATAAATTGTAATTCAATTTTGAAAGAAAGAAAGAATGTTGATGTCTTACTATGTCCCGACGACCCTCTTAGTCTTATCGGTCAGGTCATCTCCTCCAAATAATCTCGCCGTGCCGAAGTCTGAAATCTTTGGATTCATAAATTTGTCCAGCAAAATGTTACTGGCTTTGAGATCCCTATGAACAATTCTGAAGATTGAATCTTGATGCAGATATACCAGACCTCGAGCAATGCCTATTATTATCTCGTACCGCTTTTGCCAGTCCAAGTTTTTCCCACTTGATTTATCTGCTAAAATAATCATAAGTACTGAAAATTATTTACGAGATAAGTATAAATCAAATACGTAGTCGAGAAGCATAGGAATGTACCGAATATGTAGACGTCTAAGCTTCTGTTGTGCAGATATTCATACATCAGCATTCTTTCTTCGCCTTGGATACAGAAGCCAAGCAACCTAACCAAATTTCTGTGCTGCAATTTTGCGATCAACATTACTTCGTTTCTTAGTTCATCTATGCCTTGTGAAGAGTGTGCCGATAGTCTTTTAACTGCAACCTCCTGCCCATCTCTAAGCTTGCCCTAGTAAGACAAGAAAATGAAGTGTTCGAACCTGAAGGCATGTAGAATCTACTGAAATCAGGTTATTTTGCGTATGCTTTAACTTGAATGTTGCTTGATGATACCTTGAAAACAGGGCCAAAACCTCCCTCTCCGAGCTTATTATCAGGTGAGAAGCCATTTGTTGCGGTATGAATCGTGACTAGATCATATAATGGGAGTTCCAGTTCTTCACTTTTGCTAATATCAAGACATAATGCTGAACTAGTTCTCTCGCAACTTGGCGCTTGAATACCTTGCTTATAACCTGAAACAGAAGAGAATGCGATAGATTACTACTGAATAACGGATAGTTTTGCATATGACTCTAAAATACCAAAATTTTCTCGAATTGTGCTTGCTTAAAATGAAGAAAGACACTCTGCGCTAAATTTTACTTCTGAGGACTAACTTCACATCAGTTACTCCACTTAGTATTAAAACGTAGAAGTAAATATATACCAGCCTTGATTTTTTTTTTTTAACTGTATGCAAAATTTTATCGTTTTGGATTTGATGACATAACTGTATGAAAGATTATGTAGCAGAGATACATGTTTATGCAGTCAGTACTAAGACGAACAATCTATTATCCAAACATTTCTATCACTTGACGACATGAGAGTAAAAAACTGCAGTATTATTTGAAAACTTCATCAACTATCTGTTTCCTACTCATTTACAAGGATCATCTAATCCCACAGAACAATCTATTGCGGAAAGACAACAGTTCCATCCATTTTATCTATAATGTTTAGCACCTCAAAGACAGAGCAGTGACTAGTTGTTATCAATAAGACAGTCATGCTGTACATGTTTGTTGAACAAAAACTTTGAACTCACCTCTTTTGGCCTTCTTATGGATGCAATAGAAGACAAGTGCAAGAAGAAGTAGTCCACAAGTTACAGTTGCAACAATGACAGGAGTGTGTTTCTTCTTCTGTTTTGTATCTGTGACGTTCGCATCTGCACGAAGATAGCCTCAGTGAGAATGAGATGAATCAACAACCACGATTAAAAATTTTCAAACAAAAACAGCTACCTAATATTAAAAAATAATATGTAATGTCAGCAAGCATGGTTCTCTATCTGAAAGATGCCTCATTCATGTGCTAGATTCGTTTTCCATTCCAAGAGAGGCATTTCATCGAACACTTACCTGGCAACATCATCTATGGCCCAACTTGCTAGCAAAACAATCAATCCTATCAATTTAATTAGTATATGGGCAAGCTTTTCAATGTTCAACCATTGAAGGGATTTATATAAATGCAAACAGAATCACAGTCACTAGTATTTCTCTACAAAAGTATTATAGTCAAATCAACATCTATCAATGAACAAATTCCATGCTCTTATAATCAAGAAAGCAAAACAACTAACCAATATTTTAATCTCATATGTAATATAGTTCTTATCTAATTCTAAGCAAACAATTAAACTAAGAATAGTTTTATTTTACAAGTCGTCGGCTTGACAAGAAGGAACTTTCAAAAAAAATGAACAAAAGAATGAATCTTCCAAATGATTTTCTTAAACTTAAAGTCATATAGAGCTCAATTAATATAACAAATCAAAGTTACTAAATGCTAACAAGTTGCTCTGAAGCTGCTTTATTTGGTATCCTCTGGAAAGAAACCAATCTACCTGGAGTCACTCTTTCATCTAGTATAAATGATACAAGTTGCTATACTATGATTATCAATTTAATATCAGTTGTCTTGATGAACTACTATTATATACAATAGCTGATATAATAACTATGTATATGAAATTGTGATTAACTGATATTGAGACATACCTAACTCTGAGGCGGCCAACCGAATGTACAGGTCCTGACCTTGAATAGCCATTTGCCTGAGATCAACAAGATCGCCGTACCAGGCAATACAACCACTCTCTGTTCTTACATTGTAACTAGAGAAAGCAGTGCAGTTGCATTCATCCAAACACCATTGCCCGCATTGATCTAAGTTCATGCTTTCATTCACGTACGTGTTTCTCGCGTCAGGTAACTTCATCCCGGGCATCAGTAAAAACCCGTCTGTCGTCCACCGATTACTGTTGAATTCTGAATTTGAACCGTTGAGCTTGAGTAGTAAATTGTTTTCAGTACTACTGCTGCAGTTGAGCTGTGTGTTCCTGATGCAACCCCCAGACGTGTTGCCTGAACTCCAGTCTTTCGCGGATTTCGGGTGAAACCATTTCAGGCACTGGCACGACGGAGCTATACTCGAGTTGCAGATACTGTAAGGTCCGCAAAGTGCGTAATTCTGGCACTGATCATTAGGCAACGTCCAGTAAAACCTCCATTCATTGGTTTCACTGAACCAAACTTGCATCTGAATTTGGGATTGATTCAGAACCACCCTTGTTACAACGGAGCTGTTCGTAACGTTGAACATGTAGTAGCCTGACTGCTCCCTCACAATACTGAATTCCAACTGGATAACACCGTCCAGTGGTTGGTAGCGTAACCCGCTGAATTGGATTCCGTTATACGGCCCGTTACGAGACGTTATGTTGTCACCGTGAAGGAGGAGGAGCTGCGGCGGCCAGTGTTGGTCGATGCTGTATGTGTAGAAACCTGGCGAAGGATCATATGAGCTCTGCCATGTTGTTAAGTAACGGTCGATTGTGCGTGGTTTTGTAGTCCACCCTAGCTTCATCCCGGCGAGCATTGTATCTGTCGGGTAATCGAAGCTCTGCCAGATGTAGCTTTCATCGCCGGAAAGATTAGTAGATTGATCTGTTACGACAAAGTTTCCCGAATCAAGCAGCTGAGCAACAGGCTGACTAATATTCGGAACACCCGATGAATTCGATGCCCAGTAGAGTTTCGAAAACTGATCGCGCAGAATTAAAGCTCCATTGTCATCAAGTAGTAGAACGCCGGACTTATCAGTGAGAGGTTGAGCTCTGTTGGCGACCCAGACGACAGGTTCCACAGGAATGTTCTTATACCAAATAGCTAAGTATCTGAAGCTTGAGTTGCTAGGACTAAAGAAGCCAACCTCGAACTCACCATTGGGCGATACAAGGGTTTCGCCGTCAGCGATCGGCGTCGCCGGAGTGATGGTACTATTAGCGGAATGACAAGTTCGAAGGATTACTACAACGATGAGGAGGAAGGAGATGTTCATGTCTTCACCGCACGAGTTTGTATGCATAGAGAGAGAGAGGTAATATATAGGAATCTTTCAAATTGTGATAAATAGATTTTAAATTGTTCTGAACATCTGAGTCGAAGTTGGTAGGTTGAATCGCAAGAAGCATCTCAAGTGAAGACTGTGACTCCAGTCAAAAAATGAGCACGTAAAACTTTTAGGTTTTTTTTATTGATTGAGTTTTGATTGTTTATTTTTAGAGTAATTTAATTTAATTATGTAATCTTCTGCAATATTACGCAACGTCTCAGATTAATTCTTCATTTGAATTATAGAGCATGTTTTAATTACACTCAATTCTACCTTTTTCATCAAATTATTTCACTCAGTTATATTCCGAACTTATTTTACTTTATGTTAATTTTTTATAAAAAAAGTTTATTTTATTTATTTCAATTTTTATTCTATATTTTAATTTCATCGAACTTTATTTATAATAAATTTTATTTTTACAAAATTTATTTTGATAAAACTCACTTTTATACATTTAAAACATAAATATAAATTATTCACTTTTCAAATTCTCAATATTAAACTGAGGCATGCAATATACAGTCAAAATAGTTGGGGAATATAATTGATCATTCACTTGCTTCAGCACAGTATGACAAAAGCTTAGAACATTCCTACAACTCCATATGAAGCTCAACGAATTGCTTCAAAAAAACAACGGACACCATCTGCGAGTTCAAGTATATATTAACAGCTGATTATTTCATGTCTTTGATAAAAGACCTCCTCTTGCCAGAATCAGAAACATGTTAATATTTGATGGATCAATAACCATGAACCTGACCAAAAGTTCGCGGATACTATAAACAAAACCTGAACCTTAATCACATATAACAACAACCATGTTGGTTTAGTTGCAGTCGATCATGCCTACAATGTCCGTTTAGAACATCTACTTCTTTTTACAACAAGATAATCAAGGTTCAATCAAAATCAAACTTTGATGCTTCTGTAAAGTTGAGAGCGTAAGGAGAATCCTCGGAAAAATCAGAGTAACTTATTGTGGAACATACAACAAATTACAAGTTTAACGAGTATAAATTCCCTCTATGTAACAAGTCAGACTCGCTGAAATATAGTTGACAACAGGATCCCTGAGAACAATATGAAATTCCCTCTATGCACAAAAATCAGTAAGATAATTATTATTCTTTCGTGACTGCTTATGAATGACCACCTGCTTATGAATGACCACAATATCGCTGTGCCAATACAATAAAGAATCACAAATTTTTTAGATTATAATCGTACAAGTGTAGACATATCAATCTTAACTTAGCCAAAAGTCATGAACAATAGCAATCTTCATTGCAAGAAAAAACTCTGGATACTCTAATGATAAAACAGAAAGCTAACATATACAAACAAAACTGTCAACATTGGACATCTCCATAAGAAAGGCAGAGTTCCAGCTTTGGTATCTTTTATGGGGAAAGATACCAAATAAGGCACATTATAATCAGCGTCCATGATTTGGGAAAGGAAGGAACAAAACCCATATAAGAGACATTCAATTCGAACTCTACCAAAAGCACGGTTTTTCATAGATTCATACATTAAAGAAACACCAATACTAACACCTCTTACGTACCGAATTCCAACAAGATATCATTCTAAACAATTAATGCAACCTCACATACAAATTACTTTATCAAGCAGACGAAATAATGATTAACAACTTACTTGGTTGCGTAAAAATTAATAAATTAATTACAAATCATCATGTTTGTAAAGATTGAACTAAATTAGTCTGAAACAGAATGCTAAAATAAATAAATTATATCTTCAACATGAGACATGTTACCATGAGAAGGATCAGAGTCCTGGCTTGGTATCTCTCCTGTGGAGAGAGTTCAAATAAAGCACAGTATAATCAGCGTCGATCATTTGGGGAAAGGCTCATCAACTCCCATCTCATAGAATCCCATTATCATATTCAATTCTACAGATATCATGATTACTAAGACAACATTTAACCAGTTGATGATACCTCAAAAAAAAAAAAAAAAAAAAAAAAACTCCAAGAAAACAACCAAATCCAATAGCATAGACGGAACCATGTGAAATTTCAAAGCCAAGTAAGATTTAATCGCAAAAGTAATTCATAATTAACATCAACCTAGTGCAAAAAAGGTTATTGCATCTTCCACAAAAAAAAAAAAAAGAAGACAACGTGTTAAACAATGATTCATAAAAACAACTTCTTAGTCAGAGTTAAAAAGCAAATTATGAACACATACCATCATCAAACATATTGAAAATTTTTTGTTCAAGAAGAAAGGATCAGAGTCCTGGCTTCGTTCTCTCCAAGGAGAGAATGTAACAAACGCACATTATAATCAGCGTCGATCATGTGGGGAAAGTCTCATCAATTCCTTTCTCTTCTAAAAATAATTTCACAGATAAAGAAAACAATAAATGAATTCAATTTGCTCAAATCATATAGCAAAAGAAGAAAATTTTCTCCACATCGACACTGGGGATTTTTGAAACCCTCAAAAAGATTCAAAGTTTGTAGATTGTGGAGGTGAATTGATCTAGCGCCGTATTCATACACATAGAGCAATGGAAAATTTTTCACTCAATGGTAATCAGTTTTGCCGACGCAATTCATCAAAAATTATAATCAAGAGATAAACTATAAACAAAACTGAATCTTACTACGATGAAAATCATTGAAGAAAACAAAAGCTCGACTAACTTTGCTGAAAAGTTTGGTAGAATCTCTAGAAACTTGATTAGGGTTTATGGCGGCTGAGAAGGTAACGGGATTTTGTAGCTTTCATTCGTGAATACGGGCTAAATTATTTGGGCTGGGCTCTTATTAACGGCCTAATATTATACACTTCCATTATCAAAGAACGGTTCAGATTTAAAACACTTAAATAAAAATTTAAGAAAAAACAAAGAAAACCCTTCAAATCTTTCGCTCACCTCTTTTTCTCACCGACTCAAAGATTGTAGATGCTCAGGTGTTGGGATGCAAAACTTGCACTCTTAAAATACATTTGAATTTTGAATTTTGCATTCAAGGACTAAATTGCAATTAATTCATGTGAAAATTTGCACTGATTAAACCCGTAAAAGAATCTCTTCGACTTCTCCCAAGATCTCCTTCATTCTTTCACTCTTCACTTCTCCGTGAGAGAGAGAGGGAGAGAGCGAGACAAAGAGTTCAAGAATCACTCATCTAGCAAAAAGGTTAATGGAAAGATTTGGGTTTTTGTAAAGACTCAGAACGGAAGAACGAAGCGAAGTAGTAGCAGCAGAGAAGTTGCGAGAAAGAGCATGCATATATATGTACGGTGACCTATGGAATGAACTGCTGTCAAGTATCTTCTCTAATTAAGTTCGATTGGTTTCAGGTTCCTGCTAGTTAGAATTCAGTTGGTGTGCCGCTGTTGATGGAAGCCTTGCATATATGGACTACTCTTGACCTTCGAAAATGGTACGATACGAGAGGGGTCAATATTTGCCAAACTTCTTCATCTTGCAGTCTCTCCCTCTGATGGCAAAGGGCATAATTCTCTATTATCTCCCGGTCCCGGTGGTCCTAATGTCGACGAGGATCTCATGGAACTCCGGGAGAAATCTGATTTACTTTTGCCAGCAGACAAGCAAGCAACAAGCAAATTATTCCCGTTTTTACGTTATTTTCGTTAACTTCTTTTAAGTTATAATATGTAGATGCCTTCGTTTACAATAATGATACTTAGAGGGGTTCTTTTAGAAAATTCCTACTCTGTAAACATAAAAACCATCTTTCTGAAAGAGCAGATCAAATCAAATCAAGGCCAAAGCAACCTTTTTTATTTTTCAGGTCAGTGTAGAAAAGATTTGATTCTTAATTTATTTTCTTTTCCAGATTTTGTTACTCTTTAGATTTCTCTCTTTTCTTGTTCTTTTCATCCCCAAATTTTGCGTTTGTGTAGTGAAAATTGTCGCAGGAAATAGCAATAATGAAATCTGTACGTTCTGATACTAATTTTCAGTTCTTTTGAACAGTTGCAATCTTTTTCACGAGAATTTGTTTTACCGGTGCAGATTTTATTATATTTAAATGATGAAATTTAAACCACTCTATCTCGTTATGTTAATTGGTTCTTGTCTCATTGATTTGTAAAGCATAAACAAATTGTCGATAGAGATATGAAATCAGTTTTGATTTGTAAAGCATAACAAATTTTCAACAGAGATATGAATATCAGATTAAGATCATTCAGAACAACCATCGGCCTTTAGATCGAAAACGCAATGGATTAATGCTGAATTGATCGGTTCCGTGAACTGATAGAAAAATAAAGTTTTTTGCGATATCCCAATTTTATCTATTAACAAATGAATGTGATTCATAAACTTTTACATTCATTCATGTATTTTATTCTTGTAATGCAATGAAATCATGTATCTTCTTTTTTGTTGTTAGAATCAGAAGATAAGAACAACGAAATTGGAGTAAGCAGTACAAGAATGGAGATGATTAAAAGCTGCAACGGGGTTGTAGGTGAAAAGAACAAAGAAGTGAATTGGGGATCGTTGCCTATGGAACTGCTGCTCTATATCTTATCCAGATTTGATACTCGATATCTGATGGTTAGCATTCAGCTTGTCTGCCGCTTGTGGCGCAAAGCCCTCTTGGAACCTTACCTGTGGAAGACCCTCGACCTTCAAGGTTGGTATAGATTACAGGAGGACACATTCTCCAAACTTCTTAATCTCGCCTACACTCGCAGAATGGAAAATTTTGTTCCATTATATTCCCTGTGCTGGGTTGTCGGAATTCTGACTTGCTTTTGACTGCAAACAGGTAAGAGTCGACCGCATGCAAAACCTTTTTACTTAATTCACAATTGTGGAGTTTGAATTCCAGTATATTATGCATTCACAGTTCAAAATTTTATAGGCTCCCTTATGTTGATGCCTTTGATGTTTATGATCTGTAGTACTGGTGCACCATAGATCAACATCTTGGATTATAGGAAAATTGTGAGCTATGGACTTGGGACTAGTTTGGTTGCAGTACCTATTGTATCTGTCAATGAGTAGAGAGCATTATTAATTTTCAACATTTTCCAGGTTTCCAAATCTTAGATTCATCCACTTGAACACGATCTGCAATACGATTGGTATCTCTTCAGAAGAGGTGTTTGAAGCGGTTGGCAAATGGAAGCACTTAGAAAGCCTGACTATTGATGCAGATTATCTTACACAACCAGTCCTGAAGCAAATTCAATCCTCCTGCAAAAACTTCAACCATCTTGGATTGCTTGGATGCATTTTCAAGCAGCATGTGGAAGGCATCATCCATTATCTTCCTAGTATTAAGAGCATTGATCTCTCTCGCGCGTGGTTCATACAAGAAACTCTGGTAAGTATCCTACAGCAATGCAAAGGGTTAGAGTCAGTAGACGTTGGTGACTATCAGTGCGCGATAAAGAATAAGCAAATACTGAAGCTTGCTGCAAGATTGAGAAGCTTTCGATATGGAGATAGTAATCTTTGTAGCTGCCCTGGTTATAGTGCTCCTTGCAACTTTCATAGTGATGATCCTGATGATGCTTATGACTTTTCATATTGGAGATCTTCTCCTTTTCTGTAAACTACCAGATTTTAGGAATTCATAGTTTCTTTTTTTCTTTTTGCAGTTCTATTCACAAACAGTTTTGATACATAGTGATTTTCATTTCCTGCATAGATTTTCAATTTTCAGGAAGTCATAAGAGATTTTTTTTTTGTTTTTATAAAATTTTTTCTGCAAGTGTTATGTTAAGAAGTACGTATTATGCTTTATATATGAAAATCATGGTGGAAGTAGAATGAACTTAGGGTGTGTTTATCTTATGTATTAAACTCATTTTTTTAAATTGAGTTTATAAAAAGTAACTTTAGGTGAAAGCGAGAGTTTCGTAAAAAATAAAATTGTGTTTATTTTGTATTAAAATTAAATTTGTAAGTAAAATTTTTTGTTTTAATTTTAAAGTGAATATTTGTGGAAAAATATTTATTTTAACTTTATGTGTACTTCAATTTAAAAGTGAATTGAAAGTTGGAAAGTAAGTTTTAAAAAAATGAACTTGAAGTGCAGATGAAATTAAACTACAATTTGGTAATGATAATTCTTTGAGTTCTTTTCTTTAAGAAAATTTGTCATATATAAAGCATAATCATTCTTCTAGATGAAGATACAAAGTTGTGGAATGAAAATAATCAATCTTTATTCACTTGTGTTGTATTTTGGTTCTCCTTTGTGATGTGATCATGTTTGTTCTTACTTCTTAAAACCAGAAGATTATAAAATTAATTTTTTTAAAATAAAAAATATTTAAAAAAATTTTTTTAAAAGTTTTTTATTTTAAAAATAATATAAATAATAAAATAATAAAATTTATTAGGTAATTTTTTGTTTTTAAAATTTAAATTATTATAAAAATTATTAAAATGTGAAATAAAACAATATTAAAACGTACCGTTAATGGTGCCTCAGGTAATAAGAAACTATCTCGCCCTGATTCATTATAGAACGTCTTTCAATATTTTTTTCAAATTTAGTTTTTTTATCAAAACTATTTTTAGTTTTACTTCTAAATAAATAAATATAAAAAATTACTTTGAATTTATTGTAAAATATAATAAATATAAAATTTTAATTCAGTTTTCAAGCTTATTTTTTAAAGAACTCAACTTTTAAAACTTATTTCACTGTAACCACCAAACGAGCGATAACTTGAAAATCCAATTTTGCTCGAGTTCATTAGACCCAATTTCTGGAGAACTAGATAATATCTCTTCTCTGGTCAAAGTTGAGCATGTTATGATAGAAGATGTAGGGTCATTTGTGAGTTCTTTAAAATGTAGTTTTTTTAAAATAAAAAATAATTTTATTTTATTTCAAAATATGAGTTTTATTTTTATTTTAAAAATAATAAAAATAAATAATATAAATATTATATAATATAAATTTTTTTATATTTTTTAAAATTTTAAAAAATTTTATAAATTATTATAAAAAATTTATTGGAAAATATATAATAAAATAGAGTTATTGGAATGAAGTGAAACAAACTTGAAAATGCACCGGTAAAGAGACTGGTTGAAGAGTGCTTATGAAAAATATTTTTCAAAAATAAAAAATATTTTATTTATTTTAAAATAAATTTAATTTTTATTTAAAAAATAATAAAATAAGTAATGGTAGTATATTATTTACGTAAATTTTTTTATATATAATATAAAATAAAAATAAACTTTTCAAACTCTCCCATAAGCAATCCCAATCGCGGCTTAAAAGTCATATTTTTTTTAACAATTCGACTAGCAGACTGAAATCACTTGAACAAAATTTGGTTCTTGACTTAACAGAGTTGCATTATTTGACTCATTAAAGAGTTACTACATATTCTAATTTGTTTGATAAGCAAGCACATTCTACTAGCTAACTCTAAAATATCAAATTAAGAATTCTTTCATGATTCAGTCTAAAGTCTAACTTCGAAGTTTGAAAAACTGTTTAGTTTTTGTATCTCGAGATCTTTATGGAGGGATTGTTTGAATATCTTCTTTGATCATTTGACTAATCTCACTTTGATTTAGAAGATTGAATAAAAATGAATTAAAAATTTTTTTTGAATGTGCTAGGTTAGTTTGTGTATAATATATAAATAAAGCATTTCTGGTTTGGCTTCTCATCGTTCAAAACAAAGCAACAAGAAAGAAAGAAATGGCTGGAACCAAATTTTCCATCACTTTGCTTCTTCTGTTGAGCAGTAAGTTCTTTTTTTTTTCTTTGATTCACAACTTAATTCATAGAATATTTTGCTTCTAGTAAGCTTTTAGATGCAGTGATTTATTCTGTTCTTTTGCAAACTGAAGGCGCGGTGTTGTTGTTCGGAGACGTTCAGGTCTCCGACGCGAAGATATGTCCGCAGTTTTGCTACAATGTTAAATATGCAAAATGTGGTTACTCCGGCGAAGAGAAGCTCAACGGGTGGTGCAATTGCTGCTTTGCTCCGAAGGGCTGCACTCTCTATCTCAAAGATGGAACGCATGTATCTTGCACCTAAAGTTTGAAACACAAGTATGCGTTCAATTTGTATCGTTTTAATTTGATCTATGATTTACTCATTGGTATTGCCATCATAAGAAAGATCTCTCTCTTATGAAAGATTTCATTTTGGACGTGTTTTAAATGCCCGTAATTTTACTTTTTTCGTTAGATTTTGAACTTCGAACAATTCATATATTTTAATTACACAAAAAATTCACAACTCTATTTTTAGATGCGAAATTTTAGTTCCAACTTTTTTATTTATACATTTTCTAATACAATTATATTTTTTAATTTTTAACATATTTTTAAAATCTATTAAAACACAATTACTGAACTCTAATTCTATTTTATTTTTCAAAAAATTCTATTTTTTTATTTTATTTTTATAAAATTCAGTTACGAATATTTAAAATAAACTTTTTGTGAACTAAGAGTGGCATATGAAATTTATTGACATCAATTTAAATTTTAAAGGCTCCAATTCCAATATTGCTTAAGATCTTTTGAGAATGAAAGGAATCGTTAAATTGATTCTTAGATTATGCTATTAAAAACTAATTACGGAGATTTCACTTCACCGTAATTGGATTCAAAAGTGACTGTTTTAGCAAAAAAATATACTGTTTTTTTCTTCTTCTCTTGTTGTTCTTCTCTTGTTGTTCTTCTTTTGTTCATTAATGATTTTAGATTCAATGGGATGCCCAAATTAATGATTCATTTGGTCGTTGCTTTTCAAAAACATACTTTTTAATTTTTTTAATTTTATATTTTCATAATTTTTTTATAACAATCTGTAAAATTATTTAAAATTTAAATTATATTATAAAAATGTTATTATTAAAATTAATATTTTAACTTAAAAAATAAACTCTTCTAAAGTAAAAAAAATATTTACTGTTTCAAAAAAACACATTAATATTTTAAATTATTCCAATTATGTTGTTTGGCAAGATACATTTCAAATAAATAAGGAAAAACAAAAACAAAAAAAAAAAAACAAAGAAAATCGTCATTATGAAAATGTTAAGCCTTTTACAGTCCCCTGAAATCATGGAAGATCAAATCCTACATTAATTCTCCCAAGAACTTACTAAATTGTTACTTAACTAATCGATAACACCAGCACCAAGAACAAAAACAGAACAAGTTTCTTTCTTGCTCTGTTTTGCCCAAGCTTATAGTTCTTCATCAAAAGAACAAGAAAAATAACCATTAGTTCAAAATCTATTATATACAAAAATTTTAACAGTGTTCTCTATCTCTACTAAATATCATAAAAATTACCTAAGTATTAAAAGAAAAATGCAGAGCACTTCCATTTTTTTCTTCTCAACTTTTGTTGTTGTTGTTCTCCAAGTTTCTTCTTTTTCTTGTAACTCTAATGTAGCAGATAATAGCAACCAACGCCGCCGTAGCAAGCCCTCCAAGTATAACTTCTCCACCAGTCGCTGCCGCTGAACTCGATGACTTATGTTTAACGTGTGGTAAACTCTCCGGTGATTCCGCGCTTGATTCCGGTGACTCTGCAGGAGAAGAAGCTGGTGCTGCAGAAGCTGGAAGAGGCCTAGATGTCGCTGAAGAAGCACCGATAGATAGAGATATCAAGCATAAAATTAACAATATTGCTAACATGAATTTAGCCATTGTTGAAGAATTAGAAGAACAAGAACAGAAACTTATTATTGGAATGATCGATTGGGGACAAGAACAAGAACAAGAACAGTCTGTGCAAGAGAAAGTTAAAACAAGAGACGAGGAAGGAAATTCTTTTTATTGTTTCGGTAACGATTGAGGTGAAGGGTAGCTTTGGAAATAGATTATGAATTATATTTTGCAATATTCAGCTATCTATAAATATTTTAGTTATATTGGGATCCAATTAAACATAAATTCATAAATAAAAAATAATAGCTCCTTTATGAACTTACCATTTAGGGGCTATTATAATTGAAGTATAATTAGATGCCATATTTGCCCTTAGAAATCGACCGACTGGATTCTAGCTGGAATCCTCTTGAAGTTAAAGAAATTGGTGTAATTTACAATTGCATCCTTAACCATCGTACACTTTAGTAGAAAAATGAAGAATAAAATGGTCATTCACTGTGTATGGTCGGTGTCAAGATGCGCGTTTCCAGTTGGTGCTCAATCACATAAGAACCCCAAAAAAGAAAGGGGAAAAGAAATTCTGTTCTGCAACGCGTCGACATCCGCTAAAATTAAAAAACGGTAGTTCATAAATGTTTTGCTTATTTATAGTATCTCATATAGCGTTTAGGATTTTTTTTCAAATAGAATTTTTTAAATAAAAAATAAATAAAATAATAAAAATTATTATATAAAATTCTTTTATATATATTTATTTTAATAAATTTTATAAAGTACTATATAAAATTTATTAGAAAAAATAAAGTGAAAAGCACTTTAAATATATTTAAACCATATAAAATAAATTACTAATTTACTTATGACTTTGTGACAAATAAAGAGCCCATAGGTGCGTTATAGATGTGCTTTAATTGATAAAAACTAAATTTTATAAAATTAAATATCTTAGAAGTGATTTTAGTAAGAATTAAAATTTAAAATTAGTTCAAAAAATTTAAAATATATTAAAATAAAAAATAAATTGAATTTAAAAATTTTACAAAGAAATTGAGATATATTTAATTAAGAGCGTGTTTGAAATGCTCGTAACTGTTTCGTAAAAATAAAAAATAAAAGATAGAATTTTTTAAAAATGGATTGAAAGTGGAGTTCAAATTTTGTGTCTTAATTAGTTTTTGAAGTGGGTCGGAAGTAAAGTTCAAAATTTGTGTTCAAATTACTTTTAAAAATGAGTTGAAAGTAAAGTTCAATTTTTATATTTTAATTGAATATAAAAATAAAACTAAAATAAATTAGAAATGATATTTAATATTTATAACTAAAAAAATTAAAAATATAAATTTTACTAATCATTTAATTAAATCTCATATATAAAATTTAATAATTTATATAACCTACTTAGTTAACATAATATTATATATTGTATAATAAATTTATCGTATATGAAACACAATATCTAATAATAGTAATACAAATTACAATTATGTGTAATATTTTAAGTATAATAATAACAGTGATACATAAAAATTAACATTATAATATTAGATGTTATAGAATATTTTGATTTTAATGAGTGGATAGAGAGTTACACTTTTTCTTTCTATAGATACTTTAGTTAATCCTGTTTCAGCTTCGGATCTCGACCAGGACTGTTTGTTTGATCCAGTTCAACAGCAACACACTAGTAGTGCTGCTTTATCGACACCGCCAACGATAGCAGCAAACATTCAAATCATAACGGGTCGATGAATTTCTGCTGAGAAATTTGGACCAAATCGCATAAGATTGCCGAATTTTTGCCACTAAAGTGGACGAATTTCGCTCAGCGGAAAGCTTGTTGACTGAACTTGTGTAGTTGATTGACAAATTTTTACAGCGGAGAGCATTAGGAAAACTCAGATCTCTCCGGATTGGAAGAAGAGCGAGAGAAAAAAGAGAATGAAGAAAAAGTGCCTCGGGAGGAGTGAAAATAAGAACTGGAGTTCCGGCCATTAAATTTTGCTACAGAATTAAAGAACTAGAGTTTTTAGATTTAGATGAAAATGAAACACATGAACTCACTGAACTCTAATTTTGGTGGAAGAAATTGAGATTGTGGTGATTTGAAATATGCCCTAAAGAAAAGTTCTAAATAAAGTTTAGAATCTCCATTAATTTAACACTGACTTTACTTTTATTGTGACTCCAAAAAAATTATGAAGAAATTTAAATTAGAATAATTTTTTATATTTGTTAATTATTTTTATAAACTTTCTTTTTAATAATTAATTTCTACAAATAAATAGACGCATCCTTAACTTGAACGTTTGTCCATAAACTACAGGGATATTTCTTTCTCTTGTAATTAATAAAAGAATGCGACTCACATTGGATAATAATATTGTGGTAGAGGGGAATCATTGAACCCTAGCCTAGATGTCACTGCTTTTCATATAAAATTTTGAAAATTTTTGTGGGTTCAATAAGGGTCGTCTAAAGTTACCTAAAAACAATATATATATCGTGTGCGGATAGAAACATATCGTTTTTTTATGTGCATATCGGCGCACTTTAATCCGATTTCTATCAGTACAAAATTTTAAATTTAATTTTTATAGTTGGTTGAATATGAAAAATCATAAACTGATAATATGCTAATAAAATTTTAGTTCAATAAAATTATGAATCAAACTTTATCTAATTTTTTGATCAATATAATAATATGTGTATAGTGTCAGGATAGAAATATATTATTTTTTGTGCTTCAGTTCATATCTTTAAGACAAAATTTTCTTAAAAAATAATGTTTTAATTTTTCATCTTACATTATATATATATTTTTAATAAAATTTTAGTATTTATTTAAAAATTTAGAAAGTATAAATTTTTTTAATATGATAAGATCTTTTTATTATTTAAAATTTTTAATTAAAAATAAAAATAGCTTCTATTTTAAAATAAAATTTATTTAAAAAATTCTCGTAACTTTTCTCTATTTCACTGACCTTCAGTTCATTCAAGATGCTTACCTCTTTTTTTACCGCTGGTTAAAAAGAATGCTTCAGAAGATGCTTACTTCTTTTTACCGTTGGTTGAAAAGAAAGCCGCAACAGTCGCAGTGAAAAATGTTCGTCGTGTATCCTGAAAATTATTATTAATTAATAATGATGAATTTTCCGCTATAACAGATAGAACTACTGAGCACGTTCTAGCACTCTATTTTATTTTAATTTATTATTTTTATAATATTTTTAAACATTTAAATTAATGTTTATACGTTAAAAAAATTTGTACATATAATTTTTATTACTTTTTTAATAAAAATTAATTTATTCAAAAATCTCAAAATAATTTTTTTTATAAAAAAAAGCTCTTTGTTTTAAGCACTAGTATACGACACTATATCTTGGTTTGGCAGAAAATCAAGCCATCAAAATCAGTAACAACTAAGAGCACCTTCACTTCATCACTGGATGTTGTGTACATTTCCCAACTAGTGAAAATACAACAGCTTCCATTCTTCCAAGTTCAAAGGCTAACAACATCAGAATACAATGGTAAATAAGCTCATTATTAGACTTGAGCCTTTTGCTTAAGACTCAGCATTATCATATCCCTTCAGTTCAAAATGCTGGTATGCTACAATGAAACAAGGCTGAAACCCTAGCTAGAATCTACAAACTCAAAAGTAGTAAACATATATGCTACAGGGAATAATGTCCCAACTTAATGTGGAAAATTGTCTACTGAATTGTTAGTAAGCAAGTCTTTGTGCTGTCACTGGCTTCTACTCGAGCTTGAAAACCTTCGGCAGAAATTTGCCAATTGGAAACTAATTTAAAAAGAATCAAGGGTTCGCTTTTATGAACTCTATGTCATCCTCGGATAACGACATCTTTCCTCTGTTAGTTTTTCGTCTAGCGCTTGAACTTTGCTCTCCTCTCTGGAATTGTTTGTGACTAATGTTTAGTTCATGAACATGGAAAGAAGAATGTAAGTTTTGTGAGCATACCTTCTTCAAGACAAAAGTTAGATAGAGATAAGCTACGTCCCATTCATCTTGTGATAATGTGCCTGTATTATTGACCTTGATGTTAAATACAGATGGGGTGGCAGATTTGAGTGTTCCTGAGAAAGATGCTGAAGCTACAAAACTTACTCTGGTCCTGGTTTCCATCACCCAATGCACCGAGCCTTCGCATAAGCTCTGCAAACTCAGGCTTCTTCAAGTATTCGTGAACAAATTCATGAGAGTTCTTGGCAAAAACGAGTTCTAGGTCATACTACAAAGGAAAACGAAAATGTTGATTAGCTCACATATGCAAGGCGACAAGAATAACTTGGGGAAACACAGTATGACCATGCCAAAAAAGCTTTTTCAGATTTTTTAGATGAAACATGAGCTGGGAAAAGTTAAATATAGTACGCTTAGGAGACTGTAAGGAAAAGGAATTTTGCTGGAGAAATCTTAATAAATGTTTATGAGAAACATCTACCATAAGCCAAAAGAATTAAATGAAAGGCACGCAATCTTATAACTTCCGATTTCTTACAAGAAAATATATAGTTATGCATAAGAAAATTGGCAGAACCTATTAAGTTGGGCTTCTCGTATACATTGTTATCTTAGAGATGCAGAAGTAAAAAAGTGGAAGAATACCTCTGCTGCTAGCGATTTGAAGACATGAAAAGGGACAATCCATTCTGGACAATCAACTGCATCCTGCGACAACCAAAACGAATATCAGGAATATTGCTCAATGACGTTTGGAAAGATCATTTTGGGTTATATACTCAGTAACTATGTTCACTCCAGGCCCCAATCTCAATGTCCATTATGTACTGCTTATTTAACCCAAGTAGGAAAAACATGTATCTGTCACAATAATATATCAACTAGAATTGCTAATGAATTGCTCTCCAAGAGTATGAATTCTGGAGTTAAAAAGCTAGATACATTAGAACAAGCGTGACACCAATTGGATTGCCTTACCTCCAAATGGAATGTGTATTTAATACCAAACGGGCTGGAGGATTTGAATTTCTGAAACAAAGAAAAAAGCAGAAGAATTATTCCAAAGCATGTGTGCAATATCTTATATATACCTCAAATGGATAATTAACCTGAAATAAATACTTGACAGTATAAAGAAGGCTCACCTTATCAGCATATTCATCATCAAAAGAGATCCAATAAACACTGTTTCCAAACTCCAGACCATCAGCTGCATTTGCATGAATTTGTCAAAATATGTACAGATCTTCAAGTACTTCACAAGGCAGAGGAAATGAATAGCTAGATGCTACCTTCTCGAAGCCTTTTAATAATGACATTTGCATCAGGCATTGTCCCTATGAAGGTGCCACCAGGCTTAAGCAGAGCAGATATATTTGACAATGCTCGTCTTGCACGTGCCTCTGTGGACCATGAGTAGTGCAATGCAAACTGTAAACAAAGAAATTAATCAGTACATGCTTTGGCAAAGTTACTACTAGTCAACTCAAGACTAAGAAATCGATATCTAAATTGCCATTACATAACGCAAATAGAATATCGCTATTGTACAGAGTACCAATCAGTACATTTCCAACCAATAAACCAATAAACCAGAAGCATAGTCCAACTCATCACTAATGTAAGGTAAGTCTAACTCCAACTACAAATCCATGACTGCCTCTTTTGATGTTGACAACTTTTCATGGTCTGTGGTAAATCAAGATTACTAAATCAAAGACGCACAGAAGATATAAGAAACCAACAGGGTTCCATAAATGAATTGTCGAGTTCACAAAATTCACAAATGAGTTGTCCAGTCAACAAAATAAGAGAATGAAACAAGGCTACTAGTTTCACGAGTTTAAAATAAAAGTTAATTCTGTTTCTCCAACTTTCAAAGACCATTTTACTACAGTAACTTCCAAAGCATAAGTCACTGTTGTGCATTTAAACAAGGATTTGTGATTTGTCCCTATGAACCATCCATACCAAGTTCAATATGTGATTTTCTCGAATGCAGAAGTCAATTACTTATTGATTTGTAGGAAGCTGGGCAACATCAGAAGATTTCTGAATTTTCCCTTTTATCAGCATGCATGCCGTCAAAGAGGAAACCTACAATGTCATTGCGTATCATGTATCTGTCATATTGAGGTAACAATAATGACCTTTTACGATATAATCATCACCTAATTCGATATTGTCAACAATGATTGAAAAACTTAAAGTTAGGCAACCAACGCAACAACCCCGTAAGTAGCAAAAACGAGTACTTGACCATTAAATGCTGAGTGTTAAGTCAGGCCAATCAGCTGAAGTTTAACTCAATCGTCACATAATCATGGATGATGTATCACACTATTGACATACAACACGCCTAACAAAAAGAAACATGTACATGGGTTATCAAGAGCATACATCATGAGATACGAAGAAGTGTAACTAGACAATATAACATTGCCATCCTAGTATCACTAAGACATTTCAAGACAAGACAAAAGCATGCACTGAACCATCTTGAAAGGATAAAGCAATTGACAAATGAACACAAATGTCTAGTTTCAGAGTTCAATCTCTGACAGATATCGCATAAATAAAATGGCGTAAGTGTAAACTAGAAAGAAACCACTGAGGCCTCTTAAGCAGTCGTACACTCACTTGACAGCTGCATATATCAAATGGTGCATCATCTTTGAGGTATTTATCCAGATGTGCCTGCATTCAAATACACAGGTGTTGTGCAAGGTCATTATACTATTATGTCCTAGTAACGGCCATTCGGTGCATAACTAACTAGCTCAATTGCATGAATGCATATGCATTCCAAATCCAGGAGAGAGAAGAAAAAAGTACAAGTAAGCTCTAACTTACACAAGAAAAGAACAATCTGGAATTTTGATTTATGGAAAAGTTACAGAACATGGAATAACAGTAAATTTTCACGTTTTAGAGGCAAGCGTGAGACATCTAATAACAAACATCTTCCTTACTGACTTAATTTTTTTAGAAAGCAACACACTAAAAGACTACAATAGGTTTTTAAGTTTCAGCATGTATGAATTAATATCTTCATCAGTAAGAAAACACACAAAAGACTTCAAATTATATTTCAGAAATAACTGCAATAAATTGATCCACAATTACCTCATAACAATCTGTACAAATAAGGCGTGCTGGGAAGGTAAATTTCTTTCTGCGGGACTGTTGCTCGCCATCACCATTATAGCGCGTTCTACAGTCCTTGATCTATACACATTCATAGAGCAATTTTAGACAGGTTATGTTTGAACAGACATAGAAATCCTGCAAGACAAACAAAGGTCACCATAGAGAGAAGTTAATGCATTCTTTACATGGAAGATATTAGAGTGATCAGGAAGTGTCAGCTTATAATATGTAAACTTGAAATGATTAATCCATACCAAAAGGCACAGAAAATATCTTGCTCTTGAACGGAAAGCACGAAATATGCAGGAAAAAACTTTATACATTTGTAAGTTAGAATATATTAAGGCAGACAAGGCACATTTTAAGCAGCTTTGAAAGAACCTTAAACTCTACAACAATATATCAGCGACCCTCACCGGCAATAAATTAGAAGACCGAAATTGATATATCAGGCTCAAGGTTCAGACCTTGAGCTTGTGACACAACCATATGTGCGCAGGAGACAAGCATGCAGTTTGGAAGCACATACGTGGGCGCACAGGCATCATAGTTCCATGGCATATTTAAACTAAACAACACATCATTATAAGACTGCATCAATGAAGAAGAAGAAGCAGAAGAAGAAGAAGAAGAAGAAGAAGAAGAAGAAGAGAGAGAGAGAGAGAGAGAGAGAGAGAGATTTGTATTCTGATTCATCTGGGTACACTGAAAACAGTATGGCATACTAAGACTATTTGTTTAGAAAAGCCAAACAAATAAGGCTAGACAAGTAGCTCAAGGAAAATGCTAAGAAAAGAGATCCACTTACAGATCCTTCTGCTATATCAACACCAACATAATATCCAATTTTTGCCTTATCCCATTTGATCAAATCACCGCCCTATAAAGAATTAATTGTATGAAGCATGCCCTTCAGCTGAGAAAGAGTAGTATAGATCCAATAGCACCAATCTTAAATAATACTAGGTAGGTCATCTTCAACAAACATCATCATTAATTACTAGGTATTAATCTGTAGGGATAAAACCTAGCCGATTATGTACCCAATATGTATAGTCAAAACAACGAAGTCATTAACCACTATAAGCAAACCACTTAATTACTAGGTATTAATCTGTAGGGATAAAACCTAGCTGAATATGTACCCAATATGTATAGTCAAAACAACAAAGTCATTAACCACAATAAGCAAACCACTTAAGCC
The DNA here is from genome assembly GCA_019914995.1 of Acanthochlamys bracteata. Classification (NCBI taxonomy): domain Eukaryota; kingdom Viridiplantae; phylum Streptophyta; class Magnoliopsida; order Pandanales; family Velloziaceae; genus Acanthochlamys; species Acanthochlamys bracteata. Next base: position 7,526,357 of record CM034135.1, on the reverse strand, counting down.
TTAATGAACATACTCATGCAGGTCCCGTTAGGCATCATTCTACAACACAGTGGGTTTCCTTCTGGACATAGATCTATTTATGCAACTAACTTCGTCGTATGCAAGCTGGATGAATATGCAACTGGATTAAGAGCATATATAATGCCTTAAAAGTGCAAGATGAAATCTGAATCAAGTGGATTATCGTACGGAAGTCTTAAAAGCATTAGATACTACACATTTCCATTATTGAGCTTAAAGAATCTGCAACAAGGGATTAAAAGGTTGACTACATTCAACATTTCTCTTTCAGCAGACAACAGCAGAGTACAGTAAGCATCTTAGTCTTAGTGCGAAAGCGTCAACCAGAAGGTTACCTTTCCACAGGCGAAGTCCAGTACGGAGTCACCTCTTCGAGCATAAAGCTGGATAAGAACACTCTTAATCTGTGGATTGAAAATAAAAGAATTAATCTGGCAGAAACTGCTGATGATTAATACTGGCAACATTGTAAAAAATGCAACATTCCTTTTAAGGCCATAAATAGAGAGATACCCTAAATATAATTCAAAGGAGTAAAAAGGAAGACTCATTTTCCAAAAGACAGTAACAGGACGGCTAAGAAAGGTGGACATCAACATAAAATAACCGAAGTAATAGTTGGCTAGTAAACAGGAAACCTTATAACTATGACACAGTTGCATCTAGAAGCACTTGCATCCTAGCATGATCAATCAAGCTTGAATACACCCAAAAAAAAAGTGTACAAGCATTCAAATGATTGAAAGCAGAACCTGACAGGAAAGGAAATGCAACTGATCTCATGAAAAAGCCTTGCAAAGTTGATTTTTCAAACACTCTCCAATACGAAAGCTACTAGCTATTAACATTTAAACATCTATGCTGAATCAGAGTCTATACCAAGAAGATACAAGAAGTACTCAAATCAAATTGATGTAATGGAAGACAAATCGACGTATGCTTGCACATGTAATACACAAAGGAAACATTTGCACATGGAAATTCTAAAGATAAAAAGTAAAACCAAGAAAGTAAAGTCAGCTCACCCAGTTGTTGAGCTTCTTAAGGTGGATAATAGGGCTTGCCTCACGCTCCTCCAGGGACTGGTTAGAACGTGCACTGTAATGATCCGCAACCCATTGTGCATTTCGGAAGCTTTCATCCTCCCCACCATCTAATGCCCATAACAGTAAGAATATTACTCAGAAATTTCACATTTGAACAAATAGAATGAAATACTACTGTAATAACAATAATTTAAACAAAAACAACATATAAAAAGCCAAGTTTCTAGAGTTATGATGCTATTGATAGGTACCAAAGTACTAAAACAAGAAGTGTAGCACAAACCAATTAATAAAGCGGATGTTTGGCATTGCGTTCCCAGAAAACAGCTTTTCAATTTTCCAGTTCACGTTTCTTAATAAATCTTCTACAATTTTTTACAGAATTTATTTATAAATTTAAAAAGTATAGAAAAATTTAATGTAGTAAGATCTTATTATTGCTTATTTTTATTATTTTTTTGAGGTAAAAAAAGTATAGCTCGTTTCTCGAAATAAACAAAAATATCCTCCGTTCTAGAAAACACTTTCCAAAAGCACTCCCAAACATCAAAGTAAATACTAAAAGATTAAACAAGAAATCCTAAAGCTGCAATCTAGGGGATGAAAGTTATTACCAGAAAACAATGATTTCGAAACCAACATTTTTAGAAAAGAAGGTCTAAATGGGTACCAAGAGAGTACCATATGAGTTTAATTTTCGTCGAGATTGGGGATATGATGTTGAAGGGCCATCTTCGTACCCTCTTTTCATAGCTCTAAGCTGCACCTCTAGACTCTTGCGATGAAAAGAAGCTGAAAATAAAACAGTAATCAGCATATGTTAGTGATTATTCATGCATACACAAAATGATAATGCGAATTTAAATCATCCTATGCTATAACTAAGAACTTTCACAGTGCAGCAGTAGAACATCAGATATTGCTGAAAATTGCCTTCATTATTACATATTTTCCCCTGCCACGCCAAAAACTCATTCTTGCAGACATGGTTGGGTCTAAAAGTCAGCTAAAAATAAAATTTTTCACATGGTTGGTGATAATAAAACTTACTGTCTGCTGCTCAAAATAAAAACTTTTCAGTCTGGGTATCTATAAAACAGCTAAATCTCGAAATTCTCACAACAACTGTAGTAAAAACCAAAACATTCGATCGTGTTTTCTAGCAATCAATAAAAAACTTTGAAAAGATTCATTCTTTAAAGGTAAATAACAAGTAGGGGAACGATTTCTAGCTTACCAAGAGATATAGAGAGAATAGAGAGGGAACAGAGATCAAATCGAAGAAGGTTTGAGAGCTGTGGTGGAGCTCGGCAGACAATGAACAGTCGACGGCAGTCTCAAAGCTCAGCTCGCGGGAAGAGAAATTCTCGATTCCAAATTGAAGAAGCTTGACGGCGGCGATCAGATTATCGGCGACGGGATAATTGGCGGACGTTTTCGAGAGATAAAATGAACACAGAAAGGGAAAGAACACAGAAAATAAAAGATGAAGGTTAGTTTGGGAATATTGACTCTTTTTCTTTTTTTAATTTGAAATATTTATTTTGTTTATAAAGACCATATTCTCTTTTTCGAAAAATTCATCTTTCTCCTGTGTTGTTTAAACTATAAACCCTGAACCCAATCAAACAACCCAAACTCAAAATGCTACCCGCCGCCGCCGGCCGCCGTCTCCGCTGCCCTCTTCTCCTCCTCCGCGTTTTCTCGTCCTCCTCTCCAAACCCTGACCCTAACCCTAATCCTCAAAACCACAATCCAATCTCCAACCAAGTCCTCGGCAGCGCGATTAAATCCCTCCTCGCTGAGTCTGACCTCGACAAGGTCGTCTCCTCCTTTATTTCCTACTCCTCAAACCCTATCTTCCGTTCAAAGCGTGGACTTTACTCCGTCGTCGTTCGCCGTCTCTCTGCGGCCGGCCGCAATGACGCAGTTGAACGGTTGCTCGAGTCACAGAAAAATCTAATCAGTTCTTCATCGGAAGGATTCGCTGCTCGGATTATTTCTCTCTATGGTCGATGTGGGATGCCTGGTCATGCCGCTGCAACGTTCCGTCAGCTTCCGTCACTAGGTTGCCCGCGGTCTGTTTTATCTTTTAACGCGCTTCTTACAGCATTTTCAATTGCCGGTGATACGGAAGCTATCATGCGGGCATTAGTGGAAATACCGAATGAAGACCCCTCGATCGCGCCCAATTCGGTATCTTTTAATATTCTGATACTTGCGCATTGCGAAAAATCAAATCTTGATGCTGCCATTGATGCGTTTAACCTTATGGAAGCGAGTGGGGCTTCACTGAATATGATTACGTTTAATACACTTTTGAATGGGCTTTACAAAGTGGGACGGATTGATGAAGGAGATAAAGTTTGGGCCAAGATGGGAGAGAAGGGGCTTAAGCCAGATATTCTAAGCTACAACGCCAAGCTTAGGGGCTTGGCAAATTCGAAAAGGATTGATGAGATGCAGGGTGTGGTTGAGGAATTGAAAAATGCTGGGTTGAAACCTGATACTTTTACATTTAATGAGCTGATTAAAGGATATGCCGACGATGGGAAGTTGGAGGAAGCTGAACGGATTTACAAAGAGTTGGGAAAAAACAAGTGCACTCCAAATAGGTGGACATTTGAGCTGATGGTTCCAAAATATTGTGAGGCAGGTGACTTTGATAAGGCATTGAAGTTGTGCAATACAAGCATAAGCAACAAATGCTGTGTGGGGGTGGACATATTGCAGCATGTCGTTGATGGATTGGCAAGTAGATCAAGGTTTGAGGATGCCAAGAAGCTTGTGGCGAGTGCCAAGACCAAGAGCTTCGCACGGAAAAGATTGAAGCTGCCTTTGGCATGCCTTGCTTTATGATTTTCGCTGATGATTTTGACTAGTCAGTATGGTTCGTTTTATATTCAAATTAGAAAATATTCCATTTTCTTCTGATCTGGCTCTAGGAAATTGTATGCTCTTACTTGTAATGTTCCAAAGGTATCTAGAATATGTAACTTCGATTTTTAAATGCCAGCTAACAAGCAGTTGAGAATACGTGCATAAATTTCAAATTTGATATATGTTAAAGCAGTGTTAATTCGTAATTAGGCTCTATTAGCAGCATTGCATAAGTCGCATGTATGGTGTACCATACCCAGCAGGAATCTGCAATTTACTTTTTGAATATCAAATAGCCGCCAGGCGAGTTACATACATAAATTTCACATAATGTATGTCAACAGGCAGTATTTCATTCATAGTCAATTCTTTTGCCAACCTTGTTATATATATCACATGTACAAATCCCAGTAGCAATGGACAGATGTTAATTGATACGATTCATATAGCGACATATTTCCATAATAGCATTGCAATTATTATATGAGAAATTCTGTTATTTCGAGAATCCTTTCTTAGTACACCTTATATAATCTCATGGTCTTAGAGCTTTGGGTCCCTAAAGGATCAATGTATGAGATCCAAATTAGTGTGGGAACCAAAAAATAAGTGCTCCAGACCTAGTCATAAATATTCTTACGCAAAATTTGCATAGTTGTGTATAGAACTGTAGGAAGTAGACAATCTTTTGTAGTGGAAGTCATGCAGTATTGCCTGCAACCTCTGTTGTTGAGATGTTAAGCCTGCTAATTGGTTTAGAATCGTTATCCCGAATCGATTCACTAGTTTGTGACAGTTTTGTCTTTTGAATTTCATTGATGTTGGAAGCAGCATCAGGATGCATGTAAACTTATGGTGATGTTGGTGGGTAAAAGTTTGGATCAATTGTTTCATTATCATTAACCTGGTTACAGCTTGTACCATCCTTTTTTTATATGCTTATGAGTACATTCTGAGAACTATCTATATTGGAACTTGAGTATGTCCTTTGGGACCTTATTTGCAAGTGAGCTGTTTATGTGAAGAATTTTATCAAATCTATAGCATGATCCACAGTGATATAAACATGTACTACATATTAGTGCAAGTCGTAACTGTACAATTGGAAGCGGCACTTCTGCTTAGGAATGAGTTAATCATCTTTGTGATTTTGAAGAAGGATTGTACAAGTACAATGTATTTTGATATTTGTACATCTTAGGTTTCTAGGTTAATTTTTAATCCTAATAACAGTTGCGAAGGTTGAGGATTCAAATTCCAACACTGTTAGTTTATAAGATAATAATAAATGAAAAATGAGAGAGAGAGAGAGAGAGAGTTCCTACATCAAATAGTTCCGTTTAAAATTTGTTCTTTTTAGAATAGTTCTGAACCATCGAGCAGATGCCTTTGGTATTCTTGTAAGATTTCTTTTATAATCAACAAAGTAAAGGCCAAATCGAACCGTGTAGCCGGAGTTCCATTCCCAGTTGTCTAGCAGAGACCAAACAAAGTAGCCGCGAACGTCACATCTGTCCTCCCTACTTTCAGCAAGTATGAGAGCATGTAAATAAGTCAGTAACATTGAAAATGCAAATAACAGTCGGCACTTAAGAAAAAAGTTGCAATGGAATATTACGTTTCATGCTACTTTATAGGAATCGAGTTATTCGAGAATGAACAATGTGAGTTATTAGATTTTCTCAAGAAGTTGATGATATTGAAATCCATTCTGAATTTCCTGAGTTGTGAGTTGTGAAAGTTTCTGTAACGTGATTGTGATCTTTCCTGAAATATTTTTCTTTTGTTGCAGTCTAATCCTTATACTGAGAACCCTTCCATTCTATTATGTTTTAACTTTCCTTGTTTACCATTCTAGAGAAATTGAGCATTCAGATCGATTTTAAATGCCTACTTTTCAATTCTAACAATGTAAGATTGTATACTGACCGTATTGCAGCACTCAAGTTCTTAAGGTACTCATTGTGGAAGCTAATTCTCTTGTCGTCCTTTAAGGCTTTGTTCAAGCTGGTGAAAGGGTTGTTTATGTCATCCATACCTGCAGAGAACATGAAGGTACTTGCTATTCAATGTAGATAATAGAGTTCTGTAAGCTATATTTCAAATTTGACTTACCATTTTCTGTTATAATAACAGGTGGATTATCATAATTGTCCTTGATGTATTTCATCAGTTTGCGTATGCCCCATGGCACTATGTAGAGCCAGTGCGACGCAGCCTTAAAGAATGAGAAATGGTTAGGAATGCCCTGGAAATTGCAGTCTGGGAGAAATTATTTTAGCTGAGACGTAACATACCCTTTCACCAATCCTCTTGCCGTGCCGAGAATCTGTGAGGAAACAGGGTCATTGTTAGATGATATAGAAGATTAATGCGAGTGCTATGCATTATATTCTTACGAGTGGTGATCACTCCAGCATCGCTGGCGGCATCATCTAGTGAGCGTTTCCAAATTTTGTTTCTGTCATTTCTGACGTATGTTGTGGTGTAGTGGTTTAACCCTACAAAATCCAGTGAACCGGCTAACTTCATAGACATTTCGCTTGTGAATTTTGGTAGTCTGCTGTTGACGAGATCCTGCATTGATTTAGGATATTGCCCAAATATAAGAGGATCCAGGAACCTGCATCCATTGTCTGTTGTTATGTTCTTCTCAGACTGTATTTTCTAATATAGCTTATCAGCTAGGCTTACCATCCTAGCTCAAATTCGATTGCTCTTCTAGCTGCTTGGATGTCCTCATCTGCATCAGAAAATGGTTCATACCATTTGGAATCAAGGGCTATTCCAACATTGCCGCCTTGCTTTTCCTGCACTACCCTGGTAAGACATTCTCAACTTTGCACTTGCAGTTTAATCTTCACTAGCTTATGGAACATGATTTTTGCCTTACCTTGAAATGGAGCTTGTATGTGTGGAAGGCAGCAGCATGAGATAACAGGATGTGATGAGCAACAATATATGGCTCAACTGATGATTTACCTCTTCTGCATATCAGGTGCGACATCAGCGAGCAGCGCCCTGGAGCCTGGATACCTATGTCATACCCTTTATACGCAAAACCATGAGGCTCATTGAAGGTGATCCAATACTTCACTCTGTCCCCGAAAACCTTGAAACATGTGTAAGCATAATGGTTGAAGTCCTCTCTGCAGTTCAAAACTAAAATCAGACGATCTTTTTGATTGCATAAATAAATTTTTGTTTCTAGGAGATCAACCACTCTTACACTATTTGACTACTTAACCAGCCCTCATATTTATCTTCAAGAGCCTGTGGCAGGTCCCAGTGATAAAGAGTCGCATAAGGTTGTATACCTGAAACAAGAACTACATCAGCAACTCAACCACATCAATAAGTATCAACAATTCTATGAACTGACCTTTGTTTATTAGAGCATCTATCAGATTGTTGTAGTAACTTATTCCCTCAGGGTTTACTTCTCCAGTTCCATCTGTAGAAGAACGCGTGTGAATAGTTTCGAAGAATGTAGATATATCATAAGATGAACTGCATTAGCTGCTTGTTACTTGGAAAGATCCTTGACCAAGAGATGGAGAATCTGTAAGCATCCATCCCAACTTCCTTCATTAAATCTACATCTGCCTGCAATGAATTACCATATTGCTAGTAATACTGACTTCATTTCATAGGAATAAAAAGTTTGAGTTGTTGGAATAATGTTTGCTTTTATTCATTTTTTTCTTAGAACAATACTTTGGTGAGTGAGAATGTCATATAAAGGGCGTGTTTACCAACACCCCTAAACTCCACTTCCTTTAAACTCAAGTTTCACATAAATACTTATAAAAATTAAAATAAATTTTTTTATCAATAAAATTTTTTTAAAAATTCAAATTTAAAACTTACTAAAAATATATAATTAATATAAAATTTTATTTTTTATTAAATATTTTTTATTTTTTATTTTATTTTTTAAATTTATTTTCTAAAAATTCCACTTCCCCCAAAACTCCACTTCCACCCCCTAGGTAAACACGCCCAAAATGGATATAACTATTTTGGGCATGTTTAATTCAACCAGAAATGGCTTTCTTTTTAGGCGACTTTCTAAGTTTATGTTCACAAATATATTTTTATAAACTCACTTTTCAAAAATATAGATGATGTTAGGCTAAAATTTTTAAATTTTTTTAGTTTAATTTTTTGTTTCACATTTTTAAATAAATTTTATATAATATATTATATATTTTTTAGAAATTTAAAAATATAGAATATTTTATATAGTAATATTTTATTTTTTTAGGTAAAAAATAAATTTATTTTTTTTAAAATACTTTTTTTTCAAAATTTTTTTTTAAAATACTTGAAAACATCCGCTTACTTTCAGAAAACCGAAGGTGCCCTAGAGCTGAACATTGTAGACATGGATTGTGTAATCTGTCAACTCAAGAGGTTTAATTTTATATTAAAATTAAAATAAATAGAACGGAAAAGTATTTTTCAAACATGGTTTTATTGGGCGTTATGAGAGTGTTTATTAAATAGAATTTTTTTAAAATATAAAATATTTTTATTTTTTTAAAAATAAGTTCTATTTTTTTATTTAAAAATAATAATAATAATATGTAATAAAAAAAATTTATTATGTAAAATTTTTTTATATTTTTTAAATTTTAAAATAATTTTTTTAATATTTATAAAATATGTATTAAAAAATATAAAATAAAAAATTGAAAAATATCGTTGACGAAACGCTCAGCCAAACGGGCTCTCTGGTTGTTAGTGCAGTAAGAATAGGGAGATGCAAGATAGGTCTTCTCTTATTTTGTTTAGGCTTGCTACAATATGTAAATTTAGTAGATAAATAGTTTCACCTCAAATCTGTGGTATTGATCAACTGCAACATCTGCATTGCTTAGATCCATAACCCGTCCTGAAGAACATGAATTAAAATTTTAAAAGTTCCATATGGTAGGTGTTGATGTTTTAAATGTTTTATCAATGGCATTACCTGGTTTTTTTATGAAAGTGTCCCAGATACTCTGACCTCTGTTGCCTTCACTAACAGCTCCTTCAAACTGATAGCCAAACCATGCTAGCTCAAAACAAAGAAACAGAGATGCCAGTTGGGAAACTAGAACACTTACCTGAAAGGCAGAAGAAGCAGTTCCAAACGTGAAGCCTCCGGGGAAATCAGCCCTGCTAATCCCTTCTGTTACAGGAGCCATTATCGTAATGATGCAGAGAGTTATCAAGATAGCCATGGATGCTATCTCCTTCGAGTAACGTTCCATAAGCATGGAGCCACTATTCTACCTTATCAAGTCTTGTTTATATTTATACTCATTGGAAATTTCTGAAGAAGTTAAACTAGTTATGGTTCCTCACACTTGTCTTTGAAGTGTATCTCAACAGATGGGTCCATGGGTGTGATGTTGATCCTCAATAGCAGTTGGAAATTTGAAGACGGAAACCAAGATCTTGTTGGTGAGTGAAGTAACTATTACTTAACAGCTATGTAATGTGTGGTTTTCAGAAATTTTTTTTAGTAGACACTCAGACAAAATATAGAAAAGAAAAAATTGTATATTCTGCTTAGTGCTTGGAATGCAGTGAAGCTCATTTTTTCTTGGAGGATTTCAGAATCATGCGTAAGCTATGTGAAGGCGTGCACCAGCCTCAACAAGTCACCTACTGCTTTGTTTTTGCTTGCAATCAACAAGGCGTGTGAAGATTGAACTGAAGGATGGAAGATTGAGTTGCAGAAGCAAATTGATAAACCCAAGTTATAGACCACAGTTGAAAGATCAGAGAGTGATTGATGATTAATTGCTGTAAAGGTGTGTTTTAATTACATAAAAAATAAGTTTTTGAAAAATAAATTTAACAAAAATAAGTAGATTTTGGAAGGTATTAAAACAAGTGAAATGAAATTTAAAATTATATTTTAATGAAAGCAAAATTTAGTGTGAAAATAAAAATATAATTCTCGACAGAATTCAAATTTAAAAAAAGAAAGTGAAATTCTTCGTAATTAAAATATGCTCTATGTTTTATGGAAAGAATTTGTAAGAAAACATTGTCCATATCGCGCCACGAAGCCTGATGTGTTTAGGTGAGCCTGGGTCAAACAAATTTCTTAAAATTTTAGATAAGCTTAAGTTTCAGTAGGTGAATAGCATTCTTGTAGAGGAAAAAGTTTTAGTAACTAAGGGTTTATTTGTCTACACTCTAAATTTATTTTTAATTTTTAGTCCACTTTTAAATTAAAATAAATACTAAATTTAAACTAAATTTTAAAACTAAAAATTTATTTTTAGTACAATATAAATACAAAGTTTACTTTTTATAATTTATTTATAATTTTAACTCATTTTTTATTAAATTCACTTCAAACACGCCCCTACTTAAAAAATGATGAAGAATTTTTAGAGGTAGGTGAAGCTTTTCTCGTTGGAGATGCTTATCGATATTTAAGAGGCTGGGATAGTTGGGCAAGGCTGTGCTAAGCTGAGTTGGTCTCTCGGCCCAAAACGTTACTGGGCTTTTTATCAATATGTTGTGGTTCAGTTAATAAACTATCTTATTTACAACATGTTTTAAATACAAGTAACTGATTTTTACAAAATTAAATTTCATAAAAATAGAGTAAAATAGGAGGTAGAGTTCGGTAGAAGTAGAGTTTGGAGTGATATTTGAAACAAGTGAAGTGAAGTTTGAAATTAAATTTTAATAGAAATAAAAAATCGGTGTGAAAGTGGAAGAGTGACAATTGAAACACCTTAAATGGTCGAACTCAAACTCCGGAAGGAGTAAGTAGAGTTCGGTATATACGAAACAAGCCTTAAAGAGGTGTTCGTTTATATTTTTTAATTATTTTTTTAGTATTTCAAAAAAAATGTTTAAAAAATTTAGAAGTTGATATTAGAAATTAGATAAAACTAAGCATCAAAATGGTGACCATTTACTCTAGAACTACTAATATCTACTATAAAAAACTAGTATAATGTATTACATGTATATAACTGTTTGAAGTGAGTACGTTGTGTGTAGTGTAAACTGTAAAAGTAAATTATAATGGGTATGTTTCGCTTAAATCAATATTAAAGGCCTTACGTTGTAAATTGTGAAAGATAAAACCCCTTGATAAATCTCTTGACCAAACAGAGGAGAGTGAAGAAGAGAGAGGGATAGAGGAACCATGAGGGCAATTGCGGCGGCTCGAGCAAGTTTCCGGCGGATGCTCTCGATCTCCGCCTTCTCTCCTCCGCAGCCCGCTGTACCTCCTCCCAAAGCCGAACCCAACTCCAATCTCTTCGTATCAGGTCAAAAGATCAAATCTTTCTTTGTTATTCTTAAGAATTTCTTTGCTCTGTTGGTGTTTCTCTTGCGGTCGATTCTTGATTGCTTCCAATGTTTTCTTGGTTATGTATGCTTTGAACTCTTTGATTACTGCCAATATTTCTTTGTCAATCTTCAAGGATTTCATTGATTTCGAAATAAAGTTTCACTTTTGAACCATAATTTTATTAGTCGGCATTTCTCCTGCTGTTGATTTCTTGATTTTTTTTTTATGCTTTGGTTCTTGATATTAACTTCTTCGGCTAAGGTATAAAGATCAACATTTCTTTGACAACATTTCTTTGTGATTCTTTAAGAATTCCATTGAGTTGGAAGCGAAAGTTTGGATTTTTACCATTTCTTTGATAAGTTGATGTCGATCCTGTTGTTGATTTCTTGATTGTTGTCGATACTTTGGTTCTTGATGATTAACTTCTTCTAGTTAGGTAGAAAGATCGAATCTTTCTTTGCCAATCTTTAAGAATTTCGTTGCTCGGGAACAATGTTTCGTTGCATACTTCTTCTTTGTTCTGCTGGTATTGCTCCTGCTGTTGATCTTTTGAGTTGTTGTCTGATACTTTGGTTCTTGATGATTAACTTCTTAGACTTTTGCTAGAAAGAGCAACTCATTCTTTCTATTTCTTCTTCTTTCATTATTAGGTAGAATTTGGTCAATTTAGAGAGGAAGTTTCTCAGTGTGTAGATTTTGGGGACCGTTGCCAATAGTTTTTGGCTTTTCATGATTTGATGTCTGTCTCAGGCAAAAAGCTCAAGTGTCTTTTTGTGCCTAGAAAGTTCTTTTTTTTGTGGGATTTTTGGTATGTGTCGGTTAGCTATTTAAGGGGAGAGGCTTGTTAGCACATTCTTATACCAACACAGATATTGATGATTTTGGGCTAATTGTATCTTTGGTTGGGTGAAGCGGTTGGCCATGGATGTTCGATTGTGCCTTTATCAACTATAGTTCCTTTAACCACCAATACTAAGTCGTACTAATTTTGTTTCTTGTTTCATTCCATATGAATGTCATTGTTATGTCCTTCATTAAATTTGGAATCTCGAGCTCACTCCCCAAAATTTGACATCTCGCATACTGGTTGTCATAATCTATACATTGCATCTGTTGTTATTGTTAGTAGTCACCAAAACCCTTACTTCGAATCTCCGTAACCTGTGGTTTATTGCCTATCACAGGGTTAAGTAAGCGCACTACAACAGAGGGTCTTCGGAAAGCTTTTGAGAAGTTTGGTCAAATTGTTCATGGTAAAGTCTCTTCTTTAGTTTGGTCATTTTGATTGATGATGCAAAACCAAGTACTAATAATGCTATTCTTTTGCTCTGCAGCTAGAGTTGTCACTGACCGAGTTTCAGGATTTTCAAAAGGGTTTGGCTTTGTGAGATATGCAACATTAGAAGAAGCAGAGGAAGGCATCAAGGGAATGGATGGCAAAGTAAGTGATTAGCGCAAGTAAACTATCTGGTTAAATCATTGAAGTTATATTTCTCTCCTGATTGTGGAAGTTATAGTTTACACTAATGTTATTGCACACTAATGTTATTACTGTGCACTTTAGTCTGCTAATCTTCGACTAAATCAATATTGCATTTGTGTGAGCCTGCAAAGGATTATTTGTACATCACCAAAGCTATTTAGATTTTCTAGTAAGGCAAGTACCACAATCAACAGTGGAACTATTGCCAAGCTTGACCAAATTGGTTAAATATTTTCATTATGACCAGTAAAGTTTTTACTTTGTGGTTACATCTACGTCGCATTCTGGTTGCACTGAGGTGCCTTTTAGTTCCTCTTTCAACTTGGCACAATAAAATGTAGTCTGGTGTGGCATAGTGTTTGGCTATTTCTATGTGAATTACATGTCTTGTATTTTCACTGTTATTAAAATTATTGATATTTTGCAAGTGCTGAAAGGGTTTCCTTAAACTTTTGGGTTAATACCTTATCATGTCAAAACATTAAAACATTACAGAGGCGGTACTTCTGTTTCAAATCTGTTATTGGCCTACAATGGATCCTGCTCCAGGGCAAGCAACTGCTTGTAGGTTGATTTTTAAATAAGTAAGGTATGATAATTGATTTCCTGTTAGTGGTGTTAAGTTTCTTCTAAATCCATTGATCTTTTACTTAAAAAGCTGAACATCAGTGATTTTGTTGAAGCGAATGACTCCCATTTTTCATTTCTATTCTTAATAAGTATCCACCAATTGGTGCAGTTTCTTGATGGATGGGTTATTTTTGCCGAGTATGCTAGACCAAGACCACCTCCATCCCCACTGCAGTCTCCAACACCTGAGGCGTCCTCTAGTTACCAGCCAGGATATCAAGCATCACAGTCCTCACCAGGTTATCAGACATCTCAGTCTTCATTGGAGCCTCAATCTGGATATCAGCCTTCATCAGGATATCAAACATCTCAGACTTCTTCCGGCTATTATTCATCAGGATATCAAGAATTTCAGTCATCAACTGGTTATCAGACTTCTCAATCTGCATCAGGTTATCAGCAACCTTCTGGATATGAGATGTCTCAAACAGGTTATCAGCCCCAATCAACATACCAGACATCTGAGAGCCTTCCAGGTTATCAACCCTCATCAGGTTACCAGAACTCTCAGCCCACATCAAATTATTATACTCCATCAGCAAACCAGGCTTCTGTGATGCCTGTAGATCATCATCAATCTCAGTCTCCATCAGGTTATCAAACATCGCAGCCATCATGGGGCTACCAGCCATATCAAACATTTCAGAACCCAGCTAGTTATCAGAACCCACCGGCGTTCCAGTCCTCTGAGTTCGCAACTACTTACCAGAACCCATCAGGTTTTCCAAATTCTGATGTGGCATCTGGTCTTCACAACACATCTGGATTCCAGATTCCTGGTGATTCATCTGGTTATCAGAACCCCTCAGGTTTCCAGGCACCTGAGGCTTCCACAAGTCATCAGCAAGCATCTGGCTATCAGGCATACGAGGCTGCATCTGGTTAATCAGCAATTACCCAGTTAAATGCTGTAGCTGGAGAATGGGGACATTATATATAAAACAAACTACTTCGAAATCATTGGAACCGATATAATTGATGGTTCTGTTCTAATATGTAGAACAATTACACGAAAAAATTGTAACTTCCTTTCGTGCGGAATGTATTTTCCCTTAAGTTTGTATGGAACTATCAAAAGTTTTCTGGTAATGTTGAGATCTGTAGAACTCAAAATTATCTCCTTGGATCTTCTCTATGGTTGAATATGTCCATGAAGCTATCATTACATTTATCTTTTTGATTATTTTTCAGTACGAGTCCAGTACTATGGTTCTTGTCCAAAGTGGTTTCATTCGGATGAAAAGAATATGAAAATATTTTCATGAAATCTGCAACTATCAGGTGCACCCGAACTTGAACTCATTATCTCCTGCATTTCATATCCCATTGTTATACATCTTACTAACAACAAAATCTACTGACAACTCATTCTACAAATCTGTTCTCTCTTTCCTCCATCCCTGCCATAGTATCATACAACGGTTTGTTCATCGTCTCCGGCAGCCAGGAAACCAGCAAGCCCCCGATTATCCCGCACGCCCCAAACACCACAAACGGAACAGTCTCCCCTAAGACAACTACCATGGGCGCTAATATTGCACCCATCTGTGCCGCTTGGGACGCACAACCTAGTGCCGCATTCCTCACCACCGTTGGAAACAACTCTGTGGTGTATATAAACAACAGGTTATAAGTCGCAGCCATTCCAAATATCCCAAGCACTCCACAGACCATTCGCAGTACTCTAATCGTGCTGTTTTCACCACTGAGAAAGGCACCGATGACGCAAAATATCCCACTGAGCCACATTGTGCCTACACCCATTGGTTTTCTTCCGAACCTATCGAGCAGGACTGCAGTGAGGAGAAAAGCAGGCATCTCGGCAATGGCATTGAGGAGCACGTTGAGGTAAAGGTTGGTACGCAGATTCACTACATTAAGGCTCAAGCCGTAGTACACTACCGAGCAGAGGAAGTTGATAGCTACCGAAAGAACCAACCGCATTCTCGTCGTTGGCGATCTCAAAACGTCAAGGAGAGATCCCGACAAAGCTTTTTGGTGGTGCTGCTGCTTTGCCTGATCAAAGCCATTGTTGCTATCCTTGTCGTCGTCTAGGACAAGTGTTGCGTCTGCTGGGATTTCACGGCCGTTGAACTTCGCAATGCGGTGCATCACAGCCATTGCTTCAGGAGCTCTCTGTCGGACAAGGTACCACCGAGGGGATTCAGATACGAAGGGAAGGATGAGACCGAGGAACAGTAGGGAGGGTACAGAGCTGACGACGTAAAGAGTTCGCCACGAGGGGAACAAATACGCAATGCCAGTGAGAAGGGCAATGCCGCCGGAGAAAAAGTAGAACGTGGACATGCCTGCGACGCCCCGTCTATTGGGGCCTACAGGCTCTGTGGCAAGGACAAAGGCGCAGAGGCCAACTCCGCCAGTGCTGAAGCCTGTTAGAATACGGAGGACAACGTAGACCCAGTAGACCGGGGAAAGGGCTGTTAGAAGACCGAATAATCCGTTAAGTGCGCAAACGACAGTGAGGGAACCCTTCCGGCCGAGTGAGGAATCCGACAGGTGGCCGAAAACTCCGGCACCTGAAAGAAAATATTAGAAGATGGTTATTTGCGTTCGCGCAATTAAATTTAGTTCTATTTATTCTTGAGAAACTTATTTCCAACTAAATAAAGAAAAGCTTTTTTCAGTTTCGGACTCCTAAAAATTGCAAAAATCCCCTTAAATTTACAATAAAAAGCATAATTGAACATAATTTATGGTTTTTCTTAAAAAGAATCAGAAAATTCTAATATTACTTTGTTTAACTGGATCAATTTATAAACACAAAAAACATAATACTAACGAAACGAAATGAACCAATTACTTAGAAAGACTTATCTATTATGATGATTTTTTATTTTTTATTTTTCATACCAAACACGTTCAGATACTGCTAAATAATTCCCAACTTTCGAAGATAATATATAGTATCAGAAAACACTTTAGTAGTTTATAGAAAAATCTTTTAAAGACAAGAGAATATGCACAAGTATATCTTTCAACATAGTAGTCAATATAATCTGTCCCTTATCTAGACTATGTTCGATTATTTTGGGCGTGTTTACCAACACCCTTAAACTCCACTTCCTTTAAACTCAAATTTCACATAAATACTTATAAAAATTAAAATAAATTTTTTTATCAATAAATTTTTTTTAAAAATTCAAATTTAAAACTTACTAAAAATATATAATTAATATAAAATTTTATTTTTTATTAAATATTTTTTATTTTTTATTTTATTTTTTAAATTTATTTCCTAAAAACTCTACTTCCCCCAAAACTCCACTTCCACCCCCTAGGTAAACACGCCCTTTGTACTCATACGTATATTTAAAAATTTTATAGGGAGAAAAAAATTCAAATTATCTTTTGCTTGACTAGCTCAATTGTCGTTTATTTATGTGCATGATCAGCTTATCAAAAGTCGGCAACTTTTTTTTTTATATAGAATAAATATATGTTAGGAAAAAAATATTAAAATGGCAAAAGAGTAATAAAGTTAAATAAGGAAGGGTAGTTATGTAAAACATAGAAGACACAGTACCTATCATGCACCCGGCGAAGAACGCCGACTGAACGAGTCCAACTTTAAACTTGTTCCCTCCGACGAGCCCCCATTCTTCCACCGTCGACCAACCTCCACCGCCGTTGCCTCCTCCGCAAGTGACCTCGCTGGAGACGCACGTATCTCTGTCTGCGAAGATCATTACCATGGTGTGTAAAGCTTCGAGTGCCCACGCTACGTTGACGAGCACGAAGTGCCGTATCTGCCACGGTCCGAACTCTCCTGCGTGCTTAGTTAACATCTCATCGATTCCCATTCGATCGCTGAAGCCGTTGATTTCTGCATCGCAGTTGTTGAGAAGCAGAGGTGACCGGAGATCTTCCACGTCGCCGTTGTCGTTGATGATCGATTGAATCTTCTTTTTTGAATCCATTGATTCTTATTTTTTGGTTCGATTCGAATTTCTACGCTAAGATTTTTCCATGATTCACAATTTCAATAAAGAAGAAGAAAATTCCTTCTTTTCGAAACGAATCTCTTTATCTCAAATTTTGAAGTAAAAAAGGATGTTTTTTTTGTTTGAGACAGGACAGACGCTCAATATCTAGGGGAGAATTGACCAAAAAACAGCTGTTGTTTTTTCTTAAATGGAAGAAAATACTTATTTATTCCAGAAAAAATTCTTTCTATGTGATTGAAAATGGAAGAAGAACACTTTCAATATCTCGAAAATTGATGAAAACTTTTTCTTTTTGAAAATTTGGAAGAAAAACACTCTAAAGAAAGAAAAAACTTCTATTCTGAATCGAAAAAGTGAAAGAAAGAAAAAGATTCTTTACTAAATCTGTTTAGAGAATATCTCGGTTTATAATTTTTTCTCTCACTCTCTCTTCTCTGTAGTGGTCTCACAAGTTGTTGTTGGTTCATGGATTGCGTTCTGTTCTATATATAACACCAGGAGCACCAAATGAATGAATAAAAAAAGAAAGAAATTTTTTCTTCCTGCTCTTTGTTTAATTAAATGATTAACAAAGTTAGTGAGATTAGAGTTAGACTAGTATTTGGATAACGAGTGTTTAAAGCTTGCTGGACTACTGAACGAATTAATAAACTAAGAAAATGAAAAGAGTGTTACTGCATGAGCACGTGAAATCACATCATAGGACAGTAATAAATGTGTTTTTAAATTCAATTAATAGGTCCATTATTAAGGTGTACGTTTAAAATTTCAAATAATTTTAATCAGAGTGATCAAAATCGAACGGTCTATAACGCGTTGGACGATCGAACTATCGGATACCCGTTAAGGGAGTGCTTTAAAGAAGCTTTACAAAATTGAGTTCCATAAAACGAAAACTTTGATAGAAGTAGAATCCGAGTGATAATTAAAATACATAAAATAAAATTTTGAATAAAATTTTGATAAAAATATAATTTGATATAAAAATAAAAATAAAATTCAGAGTGATAAATAAAATATATAAAATAATCAAAATTAAAATTTGAAAAAAAAGAAAATTTTGGTATATTTAAAATAAGCTCTAAAAGAAAAGGGAATGTTTTAATTGCAAACAAAAGAATTCAATTTTTTTTTTTGAATATGGTCACTTTATATGTTTGAGCTTCACTTTTATTTTTATATTAAACTTCACTTAATCAAATTTTAATTTACGTATTTTAATTATTACTTCAATTTTTAATTTTTACAAAATTTATTTTTTGTTAAATTCATTTTTATTTAACTAAAATACGCCCAAAATCGCACCCAATATGATGAGGTTGCGTGAATTAAACTGATCAATTTCTTACTTATATATTTAATGCGTATTAGATAAAACAAATGTATAATGTGAAGTTTGGTAAATCACTTTATAATGAAAATTTTAGGACGCAACTAAGAATAATGAAGGCAATTTTAATGTTGGTGAATGCCTCCATCAACTTCTTTATTCTCATAGGTGAAACCTTTCTACAAAACTTTGCTTGCTTACGATAAAAAAAAAGGCACAATAGATAATTCTATTATAAATCTAAGAATGTGTTATTTTCATAAGAATTTTCATAAAATTAAAAAACTAAAAGTGTTTTAATTGTATAAAAGAGAGTTTTCAAAAAACGAGTTTCGTAAAAAAAAAATGAAGTACAAATAAAATTTAGAGTGATAATTGTGTTGAAAATATCGAATATGTTCGATTATCAATAGACGCAACGAAAATATAAAACACATTCAAAAATTTTGCGTAGGCAATAGAGAATTAAGATAAAAGTAAAACAAACACAAAAATAAAAATTTTATATAAAAAAATAAGAAAAACCTCACAAAAATATAAACTAGTCTAAAAAAATTACTAAATCAAAACAATACAAATTCTTATGTTATACTTTAAATAAAAACTCTAACTAAAATATTTTACTTTTATCTCTCCCATTTGATGTTCTTAGTGATGTGAATGATCTTGATTAATGTTCTAAACAAATGACTCATATTTATATATGTAATGCTCAAAAAGACTCTTGAATGTTGTCATTTAATTTTCTCATTAATTGTTCAAATTTTTTAGATTTATGTCTTTCGGGAGATGCTTGTCATTAGTTTTTCAACTTCTTGGATTATTGTTTATTTTTCTTATTTTTTTATTCCAAATAATTTAATTCACATAAAATAGCTTTATAATATCTAACAAATTAAAATACGTGAAATAAAATTTAAAGTTAATTTTTGATGAAATTGAAGTTTGTTGGGAAAATAGAAAAAAATTAAGAATGAAACACAAAATATTTGAACTTTAAATTTAGATAGAGGGAGTCAAAATCTTTGCAATTATCAGAAAGATTAATGATGCAATTAAAAATAAACAAAAACTGTCCTATCCGAAGTTTCTTAGTTTCATCAATCTGATAATTCATGCTATAATCATCGTTTGAAATTCTGGCACCGAGAAGAACTCCATATATTAGAAAGCTGTTGGGGATAAAGAAAAGACATGTTTACTTCATTAAGTAAATCATATTTAAAATATCTAATAGAAGTATTTAAAAAAAGTTAAAATATTTAATTATTTTTAAAGTGCTTTTATCTTTAATTATTTAAAAAATATTTATGCATATAATGTTTTTATATGTTTAAAATTCTAAAAAACTTCTACAATATTATGTTGCTTAATTGGACTAGTTTTTCTAAAATTTTAAATAAAAGTTTTATTTAATAAAATTATTTAGGGCGTATTTTAAATGTTCAAAATTTTACTTATCAAATTTATTTTTAAATTCTAAATTTATTGTTTACGATAATGGTTGTTAAGGTGTCACCTTCGTTTACATTCCTCAAAATTTCTCAAACTAAGCAGTTAACAACAGAAGGTATCATATGCTGAATCTAACACTTTGATAAGATTATTTAGATTTCAAAAGGTTAATTTTTAGTTTATATAATAAAACATAATTTAGATGTGTTCACTGCTTTACCCTTATTTTGGGGTTGTTTTGCTTGTTGGGCTGGTTAATTTTTGACTTGTTGGATCGCAAGTGCAACTGCTTTTGTGGGAGCGGAATCTTCTTCTGTGAGAGTCGGTGTAACTTTTGTTCCTATGGGAACGGTCATTGCTCCTGTGAGAGTTGACGTAACTTGTGCTTCTGTGGGAACGGTAACTACTGCTGTGCGAGTAACTCCGGTAGGAGTTGAAGCTTAATCATGCTTGAATTGTCAATTAATTGAATCGTTTCATTGCAAAAATAAAATGCAATGTGTTCCTTTGAATTAGATTTGAATTACTAGAAAATAAATTATTACAAAATAAATTACTTGTTAAAAATTTAATTTTTATAAATTTGAAATAATTTTATTTTTTATGTGTAAATAAAAAAAAAGTAGAAAATAAAATTAATTTAGGGCGAAAAACACACTGCCTAGCGCATTAGGCAGGAACGCCGACTCACGCCTTTCGAATACGCGCGCGCAAATCTTCACCTGCTACCGCTGACTACTAATTTAATACGAAAAGGTAGGCTACTGAATAGACCGACTTCACAGGCCGAATTGATATTCCCTCTCATCAATTTATTAATTATTTTGTTAACTATTAATTTATTTTAATCCAATTTTTTTTTGTTGTATGAATACTGAATACAATAATTTTTTTCTAAATCTGGTTTTCTTGTGAGTGCAGACTACCTAATTTATTATCCATTAAAATAAATTATTTATTTTAATAGATTAAAATATTTATTTATTAATAGACTAAAATATTTACAATAAATTAAAAGACTCCACTCTAAAGTCGGCCTGTTAGTCGAACACTTTATTCGGAAGCATAAGGACATTAATAAATATATTTTTTCTCTTAGAAGAAGCTATTGGATTGCTTCATTTCAAAGAACTGTCTTTATTCTTCTACAGTTTCTATTTCTCTTCAGGATCTAGAATCAAAGCAGCATTTTCGTTTTATCCAGATCGAGAAATGCGGGTAACTGTTAGTTTTCAGTTTCCGTTCTGATTGTGTTGGGATTTCTCTTCTCCAGTTTAAAGTTTACTTGTTCTTGCAGTTTCTTGTTTTGGGATTTTTTTGTTCTTTTTTTCGTTTTTATATGATTTGGTCGGGCAGATTCGATTCTCTTGCTCAATTCTAGGGGTTTTCAATTATTCTTATGAATTTGGTTGGTAGTCTTGTTTTAACTTTTCTTTGGGTATTTTGTTGCCTAATCTTTTTTTTTTGTTTTTGAAAAACTATGTTTGTTTCAATTCCTTCCGAGTCAGAGTTTTGTCTTGAAAATGAAGTAAGGAATCAGTGCATGAGTTTTTCTGTTTTTATTTATTGGGTAATATTTCTTTTTATTTTGAGATAAATCTTTTAGAATTCTGTAAAACACTAGGGCATTTGAGCTCTGTGAAAGTGAAATTGAATGCTGCTCAGTGTCGATTAAATTGAAAAAGTGAGGACTTCATTTCTTTTGCTCCCTATAACTGTACTATGATTCTCACATCATACCTTGATATTAATATTTGTTTCGTTTACTTTATAAAAGGGTTTGCCATAGTAGTTGACCAGCTACATCAATGAACTTAGTATTTTATAGTAGCTTGAATAAGAGGTACTGTATTTTGTGTCGTTCTGAAATTAGGTTAATCGTGTTGGATCTTTGCACTAAGAGTTCTCTTGGTCTCAACAATTGATGTTGACTTAGAAAAAATATAAGGTACCTGGTTGAGAAGGGAGATTCAAGAAGTTGCAGTCTGTGCCCATGGAGGAAATTCTGGTGTGCTGCATCCATCAGTTTGATCTAGACGCAAGCTTTTCTTGGGAATTCTGAACTAGCAAAAGGCTGGTTTTTCTCTTTTGCTGGAACCAGCAGAGTATTGTTCAAGAGTAAGGAAATGAAAGGTTTGTCTTGGGGTTTGATACTGGGGGTAACAATTGGCGTTGTGATCGGCATACTTTTGGCTGTAGCAGCCTTTGTTTTCATCAAGTATAGAAAGAGGCATGATCAAATAAGGAACAGCAGTTCGAGGAGGGCTTCCACCGTTCCAATCAGAGCTAATGGTGTTGATACATCTATAGCACTCTCAGACTCTACTGCTGGTCAAGAATCTCCTAGGCAGTTGGAAACTAATGGCATGTCTCTGTGGTTGGACGGAACAAAGAGGAAGAGTGTAGTCTCAGCATCAGGAATCCCCAAGTATTCTTACAAGTAAGTCCATGAACATTATACTTTCCTCTTTAATTAATAAAGAAAAAAGAAAAAAGAAACCAACAAAGACACAGTTACTTGAGCCAGCCACGGTGACATCCTTTCATCGAAGGGCCAAATATTTGTTGCATTAGTAACTCGTCTATTTTACTTTCTGTGCCTTGATTGGTAACCTTTTGGTCTAAGCGACTTCGATTCTCAAGACTAGTTGACAACTAATGGCTCAAATACTTGAAATCAGCATTTTCTGTGACTAGTTATCTATTCCTTTCATTATTATAGCTCCACTGAGTAGAAACCAACTTACTTGCTCTCTCTACTTTGTGGAAGCTAGTTATTGTGGCAAGCTACTTGGCGAAAAGTTGAATGACTCAGATTGCTTTTTACGTTTTTATGAATTATTGAAATGTTTAATAGATAGTATAGTAGACATGTATAAATTGTTGACATATTTCCTATTTATGCTTGTGATGTCTTCACGGTAGATGTCCTGTGTAATGCTTCGTATAAAGTAACTATGAATTTTAGATATGCAGATCCTGTTTAAACTGTGATTCCAATAGAATGTTGTTGCAACTACCTTGCAGGGATCTCCAGAAAGCAACTAGTAATTTTACAACGGTTATAGGTCAAGGGGCTTTTGGTCCTGTTTACAAAGCTCATATGTGCACTGGTGAGACAGTTGCGGTTAAAGTGCTTGCAAGTAATTCAAAACATGGTGAGAAGGAGTTTCAAGCAGAGGTACTGAATAAATTCTCCTTTGGTGTTACTAAGTTTTCCTTATCTGAATGTACAGTCAACCAGATTCTTTATGTTAAATCAAAATCTTATTATGATTTTAAGATAATCTGGTTTGTATGTTAGTTGGAGCTTTTGAGCATAACCCTCTTTCATTATGCTTGTTTCTGTAAAGTTGATGCTCCATTAACCTTAACAAACAGCTTAACTCTCCCGTCATGCTTGGCGGCATGTCATGCAGTCAGCCTAGGAAGCCCTGAAAGAGTTTGCTTATTGAAGTTAGCAGAAAATATCATTTCATTTTTGTTTCTTAAATTCAATAAGCACATGCGTTCAACAAAGTCAGTACTAACGTCAGTCATACTTTTCGGCTCCAGCAAGCGTTTCTTGTGGCTTAGCTAAGTGACATTAGGATTGCTTAAATAAGGAACTTTTTCGAAAAGGACCTTATTTTGGAGCTTTTCAGAAAACAAGCTCTCCTTTTTTTAAACAATAAAATAAAATAAAATAAATTATACATATAAGTTTTGTGACTTACAATTCATCTATACATTCGAAATTTAAAAAAATACTGTAGAAAGTTTATTGGGAAACAAGATGTTTGAAATGGAGAAGTTGTTAGACGCACTGCAAACGTGCACTAAAAGTTGTCTATCAACTGTTAAATATTCTGGAGACATCTTCTATTCTTAGTCACTGTTTTAATGTTGGCAGCATTTTGCCTTGCTTTCACTGTTAAGCACTTTCTATGTCTTTATCTAGAATTACAATCAGTCATGTGTTTAAGGCCTTTTAGCTGACATATATATATATATTCTGCATGTCTGTTTTGGATTTCTTAATTTCTATAGTTAGTTATGTGGTTGACTGCATGAAAGCATAGATATCGTACAAGTAAATCATAGCGCTTCTTTAAGTTGGACATTTGTTTTGTATCGGTTGTTTTGACTTTTCATCATTCTTGTCGGTTGGATTGTTAGTTGCCTGCCTACTAGACTCTTATTTGATCATATGTGAGAAACTTGCTGCTTTTTGTACCTTCATATTCTTTGCCTGCAGGTGTTACTTCTTGGAAGATTGCATCACAGGAATCTTGTCAATTTGGTCGGATATTGTTCAGAAAAAGGTCAACATATGCTAATATATGTCTACATGCCTAATGGCAGCCTTGCATCTCACTTGTATGGTAAGTGAAGAAGTTTAAACGTTAAATGGATTTATTTTCTTGTTCTATTATTTATGGCTATTGAATGAAGATGGTACCTTCTCCTTTTCTTGATGTTTTTTTCATGTTATATGATGTAGTTCTTTTTTTTTAATAAAATTTTGTTAAACTGACATGTAGTCTGCTCCAAAAATAACATGTAAACTTTAGCAACCTTTCGTCTCAGTTATCATTCATGCTATTAGTCTACTAAGATATTATCACATACACATCCTGTAAGATGTTTCTGCATAAAAGTCAACAAGCAGTAATCGGTCTTCATGCTTTAGTTTCTTTTCTTTGTTTAGCTTTACCAAACATTCTCGAGTCTGAACAAGAGAATGCATACCTTGAGTATGGTTAGCTAGAGCCAGTGATTTTGATCAAACTCAATTATCACGAAGTCTCCTTTTTCAGAAAAATGGAGCTATCTTGGTTTATAAGAATGATAGCGTCGTTTGTGTCCTTCCTTGTAGCTTGTATTTGGGTTGCTATATTCTGTTTACTTGGTAAAATGAGGGGACATAAGTAACGCAGAGCATGTATCATCTACTTGGTTTCCTCTGATCTGCAAAAGTTCTTAACTGAGTAAACTTTTATCAACTGCAATTTTTTCATACAATAGCTTTGACTGTCTTCACCCTTATTGGATTATTGTTAAACTTGCTAACAATTCACAGGTGAAAGGCGTGATCCTCTGAGCTGGGACTTGCGAGTTAATATTGCTCTTGATATTGCTAGGGGTTTGGAATATCTTCATGATGGTGTAAGTGTTCGATAATCGTAATAGTCTGACTACAATCATTTGTTTGGGATCTCTTACTTGAAATTTGACATATTCCATAGTCCATTCACTTTAATGCAGGCTAGTCCACCTGTGGTGCATAGGGACATCAAATCATCAAACATCTTGCTAGATCAGTCTATGCGAGCAAGAGTATGTAGTTCTTGCATCCCTTTAATTTATAGAACATTATTATCATATATCATACAATTCACCTCAGAGTTTCATTTTCCTTTCCTATCATAGTGAGAATCTGAATTTAGTATGTACTTCTTTTTTCATTCAAATACACTGTCATGGTTCAAATCAAGCATGTTTTTCTATGTGCAGGTCGCTGATTTTGGGCTTTCAAAGGAAGAAATGGTTGGCCCACATGCATCGAATATCCGGGGTACATATGGATATCTTGATCCAGAGTATATTTCTTCAAGGTCATTTACAAAGAAGAGTGACGTGTACAGCTTTGGCGTGGTGCTATTTGAGTTGATTGCCGGCAGAAACCCCCAACAGGGTCTTATGGAATATGTCGACCTTGTAAGTTATCCCACATACATTCTGTTCCTTACATTCACTCCGACAAACTAGTTTCTTGTTACATCACCTCTTGGCATGAGAAAGTGATTAGTAGTGTTTAGCGAGTAATAATTCTTATTCGCATGAACATATAGGCTGCTATAAATGGCGATGGTAAAACAGGGTGGGAGGAAATTGTGGATTCCCGCTTGGAAGGTGCCTATGACATCCAAGACCTCAATGGCATGGCATCGCTTGCATACAAATGTGTCAATCGTTCGTCCAGAAAGCGACCATCAATGAGGGATGTTGTTCAGGCATTAACGAGGATCACTACTTCACGGCGCAACAAAAGCTATCAAAACAGGCTCTCTACAGAAGTTCCAGTGGAAGATGGTTCAGAAGTAGAACCTTCAGATATCCAGTCAAATGTTTCAGAACATGGAAGGGAAACCTCTGTTGGCAGTTTATCCGATTTGCCTGATGTTTAAGAACACCCTCATCGCCTTTTTCTTTTTCAAGTCTTCTTCAGTTCAGTTTTGGGAAATTACATTTGTCTGTTGATATGTTGTGAATTATGTAAGGTAGATGCATCTTCTAGTTGCAATCCCTCTTGTAACATAATGCTTCTTCTGAAAGTTTTCCGTTCAGCCAAAAAAAAAAAATCATGTAAAGTTTTATATGTTTACAAAGATGTTAATGTGTTATATATTTCTTGAAGCATTTCGTTGAGCAAATTTATTTCTGATATAGAGAGTTTTGCTACTTTGTTTATAAATAAAAGTATATAAATTTTTTTTGTGCCATTATATTTTGGTTTTTTATGAATCTTGATCATAATATTTATTTTACTTTGTCTTGGTCATAATTTGTGTCATATGAAAACATTAAGAGATATTTAGTAATGCTTATGAAATAAATTTTTAACTTTTGAAAGTTTTTGACAAATTAACTCTTTCTTTTTAACTAAAATAATAAAATAGCAATAATAAAATATTATAATATAAAAGTTTTTTGTATTTTTTTAAAATTTAAAAACATTATATAAATATTATAAAAAATTATTAAAACTGCAAATTAAAAATTAGAATAGAAAATTATTGAAACGCAGTAACATGATAACATCTACTTCGCTCCGAAGTTTTATAGCATTTATTTTAGTAATTAATGCTTTCCGAATTTCACTTATATTATTTTTTTATTACTATTTATGACCCTTATCTGATAAAAGGAAAAACACAACTGGACCTTTTTATACTAATGTTGATGTTTTGGGTACTATATTGCAAAAACTAAGAATTTGTAGTTTCGCATTTCTTGGTCCTGTTCTATCTGTTTAGAGAAACTGTTCTAGTCTGCAGTGGTCGCTCCTTCTCCAACCCACACAACTCAAAACTCAGCAAAGGAAAGAAGGAAGAAGCAAGCAAGAATCAAGAAAGCAGTAGGAAAAGATAATGGCGGTGGCGGCGTTGCAGAGTTCCTTTGCTTCGTTATCTCTCTCACCGAGTTCTTTCTTCGGCCAACGCCTCTGTATCCCTCTCTCTTCTTCTTCCTCTTCAAACCCGGTTAGTTCTTTCAGTTCCTATCTTTCTCTGTTGCTTCTTGGGTAATTTGGTTGTTAAACAAGAGAAAAATGTAATAATGGAAAAGAAAGAGCTGTCTGTTGTTTGTTGAGGAATATTGTTTGTTGGGTTTTGCCAGTTCTCTTTAAAAGTTGGAGTGTTGGCGATTTTGGTTAAAAAGGTTCTATCTTGGGCCTGCTTCTCTTTAAGTTGTTTTGGTTTCTTGTTTTTGGAATTGGGTTTCGTTTCCCTATACATTTCTTTTCCTTCTTTTTGAGGAACTTTAAAGAAAATGGATGCTTTGTTTAAGAAAGAATTGTGATGAACTGAACCTATTTGGTTTTCCTTATTTAAAACAGCCCGCTAAATTGAATCGGGTCACCTGAATTCTGTTGAACAAATGAACTGAATCATGCAGATGTGCACTCTTCATAGAGGTAGACATATCACCGTATTTTAAGTCACTCTATAATGAAGTAGATGATGTTTCATGAAGTAGTATGATCAGGCCTGCACTAGTTTGTGATCAATGCTTTGGATATAATCTTAATGTTTAGCTTTTAGTAGAATCGTATAATACTTGATGAAAAGTAATTAGTAGTTTTTCTATCTATGCCGTCTTTTTCACAATGGTTACTATGAGAAACTCATAACACTTATAACATGTTCTTCCTGCAGGTTAGATCTGTGGACAAACCATGTCTTATTTTGATGAGGGTTAGTGTGCCCCTTCTAAGAAGAGAAATTCCATGAAATATGAAGTTCTTTCTAGATAATGCTAGTCTACCTTTAACGTGGTTCATTAATTATCTGATACTTTTCTGTCTTCTGCAGCTCAAACGATGGGAGCGTAAGGATTGTAAACCAAATAGTCTTCCTGTTCTGCAGAAGATGCATGTTAAGGTTGGAGACACTGTGAAGGTTATCGCAGGCCGTGACAAAGGTAAAATAGGAGAAGTCACGCGAATTTTCAGGCATAACAGCACTGTAATAGTTAAGGATCTTAACATAAAGACGAAGCATATGAAAAGTAGAGAACAGGATGAGCCAGGACAGATTGTTAAGGTAAGGCTTCCCATCTGCTTATGCTTTGGAATTTATTTTGGTCATGTGAATGTTTTGGTTCTTGTTACAAGGAAAAAAGAGGATGATCTTGATGCTCAGTACATGAGCATTTTGATTGTTGGGCAACTGTGTGAAGTACCATCGCCCTGCCCCAATATGAATGCTGTACTCCTACTGTTTTTCTGACCCTTATTTCAACCTCAAATTCGTGTAGCTCATCTAATCGCCATTCAACCCACACCAAATTAGACAGCTTATGAGTTACTACTACAAGCACATGAGATATTGTTATGGAACAATTGTTGTTGTTATGATCGTTGAAGGAGTTTGCTAGTTAGGTAAAGCAAATAATCATACGCCTTGAATATGGAGGTGGAACAGGTGATATAAATTGAGCCGGTTATAGTAGTTCCCAATGTGCCAAAATTTGCTAATCCAGTGATTGTGAAGTGGATTAGACCAGTAGCTTTGTGTGTGCTATAGGCAGGAGTAAGGTGGTAGGTAACAAATTTCCGACAGAGACCAAGTATTATCTGTAGTATGCTCTAAGAGCAAGAATGAAGTAATATTATCTGTAATATGCTTTAATGGAAAAAATGATGTAATGCCTTTCAGCATAACAATGATTTGACAGCATAAAGTGCGGGAATAGTAATTGACAATTGATCACCATGTTAGATGACACTCTGTGTAATCTTCCATACATACTTAAAATTGTAAGCCAGATGGCAGAGTTGTGTGGTTTGATCTCAAACTATAATAGATGAACCAAAACCCATGATTAGAGAAAGTTTTCCAATTTTGTATCATAAATCATTTCTTTTCTTACAGATTGAAGCACCCATTCACAGTTCGAACGTGATGCTTTACTCAAAAGAACAAAACGTCGCAAGCAGAGTGGGCCACAAGACACTTGAAGATGGAACCAGAGTCCGTTACCTAATAAAGACTGGTGAAGTAATTGATAGTGCAGAGAAATGGAAGGAAATCATCAAAGAAAAAAAGAAGGAAAAAGAAGAGAAGCCTGTGCCTGCTTAGTGTATATTATTAGGTACCATTTGCTTTCTGTAATTAGTCTGTGAAATTTTGCAGGTAGCCATTTCTTGAATTCAATGTATTGACATACTGCAAACTCCAGTTTCTAAGAAAATAAATGACTACGTTTTGGCAAACATATGCATGCAGTCTGTTGATACTCTTTCAGGTAGGCTTCTTTTGTCAACTTTTAACTTCCATCTGGAAGAATTGTCAAAGAACTTGCACAGACATTTATTTGGAATGTTCCTTTTGTTACCTTACAGTGCTTACAGCAACACCATCAGTTTATCTAGAAATCCTTATGTGACAACTTTCAACAAGTTCTTTATTTTGGAATGAGTCCTTTAGATTTGAAGTACTCAACCATTTCATCAAAAATAGCTTCAAGACTGTTGTACTTGAACTCAAATCCAGCTTTGTTCAGCTTTTGGGAGGACAAGCTTAGCTTTGCCTTTTTTGGCAAGTCCCCGAATCTGTATTTAATTCACAAACGCAATCACAAAGGCAATACTAGAAGTAGAATTTTCAGATACGTAGAAGCATATATCCAGAGTGCTTACTCAGTAGGGATGTGGTTCGGCGGGTACCTCTTGGAAAGGAATACAGCAAGCTCTGGTAAGCTTGTATTTACTGCTGTGCAGATGTATCGCCCTGATGCAGATTCTGTTTCTGCTAGGAATACATGCGCTCTGCAAACGTCTTCAACATGCCCGAATGAGACCGATCCTGACACCTGCTGCATTACTCTAAGACCTTCTATTGCCATATTATCTCCTGCAAAGGTAAGATCTCAAGAACTATAACACTCTTTCATGGATCGATAAAAGTTCTGCATTGTGTAATAAGAGAAGATTTGCAAGTGTATACCTGTGAACAAACCTAGAGGAAGACGTATGCTGAAAGGAAGGTCATCAGTTGAAGTCGGACCAACAGTGAGGGCAGGTATTATCCTTACTAGATCAAGCTTATTTTCTTGTGCAAATTTCCATGCTTCTTTCTCTGCGAGCAATTTTGAGACCATATATCCCTGAAAAACCGCAGATTAATCGCGACCAATGAAAGGTTTTAGATTTCTGAAAGAACAATGAAGCATGACAGTTGAAAAAAGATTACCCAAGTCGGAGGTTTTTCTTTGTAAAGAAAGTCGATATCAGACCATGATTCTTCATCCAATACATAGCCAGTTCCGTTAAGATTGTTAGCGGAGACGGCAGCAGCAGAAGACGTTAATATAATTCGCTTCACTGTTCCTGATGCCTTCAGGCATGAGTTCATAACATTCAATACTCCATGGATTGCCGGCTTTATCAGTTCATTCTGTCAATGAACATCAAAACTTTTCATGCTCGCTTCTTAAACAATGTGCCTATATTTGTTTTAGGGGCAATCTATACACACCTCAGGGTCGTCAGTCATTACATTCACTGGAGTTGCAACGTGGAAGACGTAATCACAGCCGTTAACGGCTTCATCAAAGCTGCCTTCTTCGTCGAGATCAGCATTGAAAAGCTTGATGTTTCCGCCTTCTGCCTCTAACTTCTTTAGGTACGAGACTTTCTTCGGATCATCTGCAATAGCATATATGCGAATTCAAATTTATCATAAAATTTATCATAAAGTTTTTAACAACATAGGGGTTTAAGTACTGTAGGGGTTCCGGACTGTTGCATGAACAACATAGCCCTTGTCAAGCAGTTGCTTGATGAGTATGGATGCCATGAATCCGTTCCCACCGGTAACACATGCCTTCTTCTTCTCCATTTAACTTTCTTTTACTTCTGAAACTACTCACTAGCTAGCGTAGAACCCACTTTAGTTTGGGTTGTAGTGCAAAACTATATATGCCATAAAGATTTTTGTTCATGCACGTTATATATAATGTCTATATGCAGGCTTGAGTACTGCAGGGCAGGGCTAGTAGGTGAACATAGATCGACAGAGACTGTTAGATGTTTCTAAGAAAACTTAACACTTTGGTTAGATGTGCTTGGAAATGTAGATATGTAACAACAGAAGTTTGAGAAAGAATTCAATGGATATATCTCAACCATTCGTCGTTATATTTTAATTTCATCGATGTGAAATATGAAGAATAAGAGAATAAGGAGCGGCAATATATGACCGGACTCACGAACTCGATCCGAAATGATCCGAAAAAATTGAATTTGGGACATACTTTAGTCGAATTCGGATCACTTTCGGATTGACTCCGAATTTAATCTAAAAATTTAAACGAATTCGAATTGATCTGAAATTGACATGTTTAATTCGTATATATTATTTGTAAAGCATATATATAGTATACTATATATGGACTTGGGGATTGAGTTCATGAATGATTCAAGTGAGATTGTTTGAAAGCTTTCTCTTAGCCACTGCAATTGAATTGATACTTGAGGAAGTTACTGAGCAAAAACTTCCCAATGTTGTATAGTTCCTGTAAGCAGGTAACCGCGTGTTTAGGTGCTGTTTGGTTAAGCTTGTTAACTCCTTTTCATATCAATTTTTTATTTTATATATTTTTAATAAATCTTTTTTATAATATTATACAAAAATTTTAAACATTTAGAACGTATTCTAAATTACAGCAATTGCAGTGGTAAAATTTGATTGAATGTTGTAGCTTTTATTGGAACTGTTGTTTTGCATAATGAAAGGATAGGGCTTTCTCCAATGAAATATTGATGAAAACTGTTACTCTGCAATTGTTTAGTTTTCAGAAAAATGGACAAGCTGAAAATCAGAAACAAAAACAGAAGAAAATGCAACCAGTTTTATATTTTAGTATTCTAAAAAATTGGGAAGCTACGCCCATTCCTGGAGGATATCATATTGTCTGGCTCTGCTTTTTTCCTTTTTTTATTCCTTTTTTTTTTACTTTATATTTTTAATAAAGCTTTTATAATATTTTATAAAATTTATTTGAAACTTTGAAAAGTACAGAGAAATTTTATATCGCAAGTAGTCTTAGAACAGGACATGATAAATGGGTTAGAACAGGACATAAACAAAACTTCTTCAAGTTGGTTTATGAAACTCTTGAAGTTGTCCTACAAACTAACAAAAACAATAGGGATATAGGCAAGGAAATAAACTTTGAATCCCCAGTGCAGGACAGAAATTTTTGCTATGAAAAGTCATAGCTTAGATTAGGCTTGGACATGTCTGTCAAATTAGGTAACAGAAATACCTAACTTGGAAAATATACTAGACTTAATGACAATTATATACATCATGATTAGAATGGCTCAACTGCAGCAAGGTCCAAATGTCAAACAAATTTCTTCGTCACCATGTTACTTCTCCAGCCAAGAACATAAAAAAGTTGTTGAAAATCACTGTGGAGATATACAGCAAAGAGAATTCTAACAATTGAATTCTAAACAAAAGCGAAAACTATCAGCTTTTACATATTACTACAAAACATGGCAGAAGAGCTCTTGGATTCAGAAGATACAACTCCTCAATGTTTGAATACATACCAACTTTCCCTGCCAAAGAATCAAACCCTGACTGGTTTTCGAAATCCTGATAGTTTTCCAACGGTTTGTGAACTCTTCCTGCAATCACTCTGCAAACAATCAAGGCCTTCTTGATAGAAAAATCCTTGTTATCGTATATCTGAACCGATTCTAATGCATTCCCACTTGTCGAAGTCGTGAACACTCCTATACCTCCCTTTGAATCCTTCTTCATGGAAAAACCCTGCCAAATTATCCGACAAATGTTGCATTTTTCTGAACTGCAAAGATTTGAAGACCCGTTTGAACCAAGCAAACAGGAGACTGTTGTTCCGTAAAATCTTAGCAATTCATTTCCATCTGCCAAGCAACGAGGGTGTTTCTTTGGAAGTTTACTAGCTCTTGCCTTTACCAATTCACGGTATTCTTCAAAGCAGGCAAGTGTTTTTTGTGTGTTGTGGATTTTGAAGATTCTCTCTATTCTTCCAAATGTGGATTCAGATTTTGATAAGCTTGCCTTGCAGATTATTTCAACTATTTTCCGAGAGGAGTCACCTTCAACTAGTTCAGTAACTGCAGAAACATACCAAATAGTTCTCTTAGAAGCTTGAAATAATTTGATGGAACTATGAACTCAGCATCATGAGCAAAGCGATGGCACATCGAAGAAAGTCTATCAAACACTTCAAAATTGCTCAACCAATGTAATACAAAATCAAGATGCTCTAGCAAGGATTGAACAAGGAAAATCCACACAATTTTAAAGAACGTGGAAACTATGCATCTGCGAAGAAAAAGAACTGCTAATGTGCAAACATCACGAGGGAAATTATCTATTACCTGCATGCTTGGAGAGATGATGGGCTTCCAAAGCTTCCATCTTGCCAAACTGCTCTCCGCACCTATGACAAACAACTACATTCAAATCAAACACAACAGGCGCCCTAAATGGCGAGCTACCACCAATGCTATGCAATCTTCTTGGTGGTGTTAATCCCTTCAATGAGTAAGGTCCTGGAGTTCCAGGCTTCAATGTTTCAAGAATTCCCTCATGGCAGTTTCCAACACCCGTAATCTTAAGCTCACACTTTGACTTAGAGTCACTACTCAGTATAACTTCATGAGTTATAGGGTTGATGAAATCAGTACTTCCGATAGACATTGGACTGCTGCAGCTTGCAGGTTGTGGCTTTTCTTCTTCGGACGAGGAATGCCTTCTGCTACTGCCATGGATGACTACATCTCTTAGATTAGCAATGGACCTTGAACACCCTGACCTCTTTGTCAAGATTGAAGAACCTTGATTGTAATAGACTTTGCTGGATTTTGGGTCATGAACATCAGAGGGTTGTGACCTACAATGCATAGATTTCCTCAACGATGATAACCAAACTATCGTCGGTGGCATTTCTACAAACACTTGGTGTCTGAAATATGAACTTTCTTTGTTTCTCTAATCTATAGATGAAGGAGAAAAAAACGATGGTCTCCAAAAAAACTTCTCAATCTGTTTACTCGTGCCAAACTTTGTTCTTACATATGAAACTCTATGAA
Source organism: Acanthochlamys bracteata (assembly GCA_019914995.1). Taxonomy (NCBI): domain Eukaryota; kingdom Viridiplantae; phylum Streptophyta; class Magnoliopsida; order Pandanales; family Velloziaceae; genus Acanthochlamys; species Acanthochlamys bracteata. The sequence continues at coordinate 7,491,873 of CM034135.1, read as the reverse complement.
CAGCTGTTACGTGGAGCTCAAAGATTTGTTTATATAATAATACTAAAACGAAGACTAGACTAATATGAAAATTCAAATCTTTGAAGAAATACAACAATTAATAGTATCATGGAAGCAAGAGACAGACATAGAAACAGTGGGTTGGTTTTATTTGTTTCATGGAGAGTGAAGAAGAGAGCAAAAAGAGAAAAGAAAATAATGGAAGGAATCTTTAGGCATTAATGACAGGTGAAGAAAACATTGTTATTAATTCCAATAATGGTTAATGTTGGAAGACCAGAAGAGAAATGGTTGGCGAGGCTTTCAATTGGATCAATCGAATAACAAATGGGTTCGCATTCAGTTGTTTATAAATTTTATTGAAATCTGGCGTCAATCGAATTAAATGAATCCCACCGTATAACAAGAGGACTCTCGTGCTTCTCTCGTTTTCTTTCAAGGCATATAATTGTCAGAAATTGAATGAAGGGCGCCGTCCATCTCTTGCAAGATATAGATATGCCTAGAATCAGCAAACCTTCTCTGGAGCCTTTAATGCTTTTGCCCATGACTTCAATTTGAACCGATCGCATCAATGTAATAGGAGAGCAATATAGAGTTTTTACATAGAAATGCATAAAAAAAATGTATGCAATATTCACTGACATGTTCAGCCTGGCAAGCTACGTAAATACAACACTTTAGAATTTCAATAAATATTTTAATTGATAAAAAATAAGTTTTATAAAATTGAATTTGATACAGCTAAGTTCAATTAAAAATGAATTGAAAATAATTCAATAAATTAAAACACCAAAACTAAATTCAAATTTGAAATTTTGGCAAAAACAGGTAAATTCTGCACAAATTAGAACCTGATGTGTACTTGTACAGCGATCACAGAAGCTGTTTGTAACTAGGGCACTTGAGCTCATTCTGCAAAACTCAGAATTGATTGGTAACAACATCGAAGAAGGCTGGGAACATCTATGAAGATTCTCTTATAGCTCAAAACCATATACAGGAAGCATTTAGATGATAAAGTTACAGAATGAATTAAAACAATAAATATCAAACTTGATACGCTCCTATAATCGAAGCTTGAAATTTGTAACTACACGCGCAAAATTGATTGCATTATGCAAATTAATGAAGGAATCAACAAAACAACTACTACTTCCAAGCTTTCCTTCCTTGGAATTGCTTGCCTGCTCTCTTTTGTTGCTTCTTTTTTTCTTGACGCGAACGTGCCGCTTTTGCCCTTCTTGCAGCAAGCGGCATCGCCTTCTTGTGCTCTTTCTGACGATTGCTCATGCCACCAATCTGTTGCAAAATGCAAAGTTGATGTTCATCAAGCATATATTTAAATCAGTCTTGTGAAACGTCTAGACTCATGCCATCAAAAAATAACATCAAAAGAAGTTTCTCACTTTAGGTCCAATGCCTAGAAAATGGTATTTCAACTAGACCATGGTAGGTCAAAAAAGAATTTCAAACCATAAAGGGTAACACAGAAAACTTTTATGAGCTCAAATGCAGAGAAACAGCAACTCTTAACCTTCAACTTAAAGCTGCAGCACATTCAACACAGATCTGTTACCAACAAATTCTACATGATAACAACATGAAGATATACGCCTAATGTAAGTGATGACCATGGGGCTGCTGGCCTTTACAGAACTAGCCCAAAAACACAAGAAAATGTTGGATTTCCTAAAACAATAATGCATAAAAGATAGCAAAGTGCATATGTTAAAATCTACCAGCAGATGCAGACTTGTGGTTGAGGACAAAAAAATAAAGATAAGTCATACCTTCTTCTGTTTTACTGCAGCCCTGGCTTGATATTTTCCTCTTTCTTCCCTCCCAGCTTTCACTAGTGCAAGCCTTTCCTCCTTGCTTAGTTTTGTTTTTATGTTCACCTGCACACCAATTTCCGATATAAAGTAAATGAGGTAACTGATACCATGTAATAAACTGTTAAGAAAAGATAAACTTGCATGCATCTAAAGTGCAAATATTTTTCAAAACAATGCAATTCAAAATACTCTTCTATGGCTATTTATACAAGGTAACCATGTAATTCAGAACCACTTCAAACTCTGGAGGAATCCTAGGTATAATGAGAACTATACCTCCAATAATATTTAAATTTGATATGTGGTCAATGTTACCACATCTTTTGGTAGTACGGTAACTTTTGAAAAACAATATCGTTTGTTTCCTTCCAAGAATTAAACCATAATGTTTCATAAAGAAAACAGCTTACCTCAAGTTTAGCTGGATCAACACGCTTCATGCTTAGGTGTTCAGCTGATGGAAGCTTCTTTAACATTCCATGTTGAGCCAATGCAAACTTCGCATCTTTTTTTGCCTGAGAAACCAAAACACATTCTGAATTGTCAAAGGAACTTCAACAACATATAAACTTCTCATTAAGTTTAAAAAAAAAAGCGCCTTTTGAGGTTGTAATCCAATAGCATGCATTCTCCTAGTGTCTATCTTTCCAGTTGGACATAGGCAGAAAGCGACAGCATTCAGAGAAAAGATTACAGCAAGTAGACGTGCATTCATCACCATCTTCTAGAAGTGGAAAGTCATGGGAGCCAAAATTCCTTAGTAATCTTATTGAGGCTTAACTTCGACAAACCTTCATTAGCTTCCGCTTGTCTTGCCTTTATTGAACGGTATGCCAGAATTTATCACTTGATTATGAATTACCAAATCCAGTGCTTGAGATTTGAAAACTCAGTTGCTTAAGTAAAACTTCTTCTGAACTACGAGATTAAGAGCAAGACCCAAAAGATATCTATGTTTATGTAAGGGATGAAGTGGTGGGAGCTATACAACTTTATCAGTTCAGGCTATTAATCACTTATAAGGAACAAGTTTCATACACCAACATCTGACACATTAAAATTTTGAAAAATATTTATCACTTCAGTAAAACTCTTTAAACATCTTGGAGGTAAAGCAAGCTACAGACATCTAGCTCATCTCCCCTCATGCAAGTGTTATTTAGGAATCATAGCCTAACTCTACTAATTTGCAACAAATTTTACGTAAAAAGTTAGCTGGACCAAACACAACCTACAGCAGTACCCTTAGTTTTCATTAGGATGATTAAAAGTTCTAGCGATATAAGCTCTGAATGCATATACCTTAAGTTCTTTGATACGCTGAAAATCTTCATTGGAAAGGATTCCATCATTTGCAGCTGACTGTTCTTTGGCCGTCTTTGACCCTGCTAGTTTCTTCAGAGATCTAAGACTTGTTTCAGCTGCATTCAACTCCTCAATGTAATCACTGAACTTTCTCTTTAATAAGTTACACTTCTCTGGTTTCTCATTGACATGATCATCCTCATCACCATCATCTTCAACAGAGACGTTATCATCACTGCCATCATCATCAATATCATTGTCATCGTCGTCATCTTCTTCTTCATCCTCACCTTCATAACATTTCTTCATTTTTGACTTCTTCTGACTGTTATCAGTATTTTCATCACTGTCATATCCAAGAGCATCATCATCCAGGTCATCCTCAGCATCACCATCACTATCATCATCATCCCCTTCAAGCTGCTCCTCACCATTGATGGCAGAAATATCAAGACTTACTTTGATTACTTCCCTTTCTTCACTTTCACCTTTATCATCTTCATCTAAAACAGCATCATCATCATTCTCATCTTCTTGGGAAAGGACATCTTCGTCTCCACTACCAAGAACAATCTGCTCTGGTCTATCTTCCAAATCCGAGCCACCGGTCACATTATCGGAACAGACTGATGCGTCGTCATCATCATCATCTTGTTGTAGCAACTCCAAACCAGGCACACCACTAGCCACACTGGCTTCACCAAATGCTTTTGGTCTAGCTTTTGGATCAACAGGGCGACCACGGTCTTTTTTTACCAATAAAGATGGGCAAATCTGTTTTTGACATAATTACACGTAAGTAGTTACTACATACAGAAATCCTAGGAAGTAAACGTAAGTTAGCTGTATCAAATGACCTCTCTGAATAATGTCATCAATGAACGAGCAGCACTAGAGACCGCTTTCTCATGTGATTTTTTATAAAGGACAAGGTCTTGAAGCAGGTCTTCATCCATTAGCTGCAACATCAAAAAGGACGGTCAAGACAGTCAACTACTGTTACCAATAATTACATCAACATAACTGTAATAAACTTGCTGAAATACTATATATTCAAACACAACCAGAAACAAAGCAAATATAAGAACAAGGAAACACTAAAATAAAGCACTAGTCCGCAAAATAAGCATGCAAATAATGCAAACTAATGAATTTAAGTCCACAAAATCTCCAACTCTGCATCAAATCAGCAGCTTTGCTGGATAGGCACAATAAAACTTTATGTGAATGCTTGAAAAGATTCTTTCTTTATTTATAACATAATTATACATAATTAAAAAAAAGTTCTTCAATCTCCACCTCCAGATAGGACCAAAAAAACTCTCTCCACCTGAACTTCTTTCTTTATTAAATTTTCCATGTTTATCTCCACCTAACTCTTTCCTTCCTTTGATTTTTTTTCTTTCTTTTTTTGTTAAGAATTAACTTGGTGGAAGCGAAGGATTTAGAAGAATTAGATCTTTCGTTAAATCCGATGTATAATCAAAAAGAACGGAAAAAACAAAGTCATGTACCCACCCACTCAAATGGGATAAAGGCTTAGTTTGTTGTTGTTTTAAGAATTTTCTGCTTTCCTTTTGTCAATATTTCTTCTCCTCTATCCTGATTATTTTTTTCTTTTGTTTCTTTTTTACTTTCTTCGCAAATCATCTCAAGATCTCCCCACACCTTTGCTAGAACAACTCCGAAAATCTCTAAAACAATGTTCTGAAAGACATAGCATTCTTTTAAAGAAACAGAACATTGATTAGTTGATATTCTTTCATATTGTTCAATATTCTTTTACAGGAATTAGAAAAACAGCACATACCAATGGTATGCGGAGACAGATCTCTCTGACGACATTAAGTCCAACAGCGATTGCCTAGCATAAAGAGTAAATCAATTTTAAACTCAAATAACATAAGAACACTTCAACATACCGAGATCATGCAAGCTATTGTACCTCTGTCCGAGAACGGTCATGAACAAATTGGTTTACTATTTGTTTGAACAATGGTTCAACTGCATCAGGAGGCACCTGAGATTTAACTAGGGTTCAGAACAAGGCATCATAACAATTTCTTGCAACAATGTAAAATCTGTGCAAGCGAACATATTAGGTGCCAATACATGCACATAGCATAGACATATATAACATGAATTTCAGTTACAAAGGAAGGAGGATAACCATATCGTGGCAGGCTTGGACTGCTGCTGCAAGTAAACTTGTAATATCACGTTGATGTGGCTGTCAAGACAACCACACTCATTAGTCAAAAGAATAAATTTATACTACATAAAACCAAAGACGTTAAACCCATTTACCTGAACATATTTTTGAAGAAAAGGATAGAAGTTGAGCAGTATCAAACGATGCAACCCTACAGTTCTGGCAATCACTTTAAGCATCATCATCTTAACCTGAAATATCGCTCATAATCATAAGAACATAAGAGTAAAGAAGCTCATGATATATAAAACAACTGCTGAAGCAGACTAGATAAACAGGAAGGATGATAATCTATTTAACATCTTTTCAGTAACTTATCTACGTCCAAAACAAATAATAAACGAAAAAAAGAAGATTTCATTTAAAATTATTCCATACAAGCTTCATGATTGAGACTAATGACTAAACCCACTCATCGGAATGACCTCAAGATCAATGCTTAAGGTGCATAGGATGCAGCATATGTGTATGAGAACCTGGAAAGACGGAACACAAAATACAACAGAGGCAAAAAATTAATATGGTTTGGCCATTTCCCTCCAATTTCTATTAGTAAGACAACAAATCCCACCCTCCTCACAATCACCAATCAAACCCCCTTGAACATTAACTTATATCAGAGGATAAGTTTCGGACTAAAGGTTGAAGAATATAATAATACCTCGAATCTTTCATTGCACCTTTGAAGACGGGAGAACAACTTCTCTGCAAAACCCTGAAATCCGCTATTCAATTGTTTTGCTTGAATAAAATAAAATAGTTAACAGCTGAATGATAAGACAAAGCTCCAGAACCTGGGCATCCTTCAGGTGTGTAAGAGGAGAATACAAATTTGGACTGATCTTCTCAGATGCCAACCTTTGCTGTCTTTTCATGCTACGCATTACACGCTGTAGTTTTGCTTTCTTTTTCTTCTTGCTAGCAGCAGTACCCTTGTGATGAGCCTGCATTGCATCGACAATAACCAACTGGTCATTATAATAAATAAATAAACAAGTAACACACTAATCACGAACCCCATGAAGAAGCGAATAGAATTTGCAGTTGATATAAAAAAACAATTTTCCATGTCACTTAAGGCCGATGACATCAGATCAGACTTGTTAACAGGAACAACCCAAGCCAAAGATCCTTTCACAGCATCTCTTTCATTATCTTCGAGCAGTTTTTTCTACCTAGGTCATATCAAAGTAATATAATTTCCAATCAACTTTATACACAGAACCATGGTATAGGGCAGATTGAGCTTGCCGATGTCTCAAAAATCGCCAAAGTGTTATTTTCGAAAATCTGGTTTCTGCACATCAGCTGATTATTCCATTCAGTAACTCTCAAGTTGATAAACAAGTAAATCATGCTCTACAAACCAAAAGGAAAACTAACAAACTCATATTTTGGCAATGCATCCTGGAATGAAATACATTAAAAATATCTTGAGCCAATCCTTAGTCTAATATCATCAAACACAGATTAGGTCTAAGATTCCACTTAAGTGACACAGCTGACTTAAAATTAACTTGGACATGTAAAAGCTCTCTGATGTAACACCTTCAATCTAGAAGCAAACATATAAAAATTGACACCAGTGTTCATCCTTCTTTTTTCATTTTCATTTTCTTTTAGTTCCTCGATCAAGAATACAAGAATATGACATAGAGGAAAGATCATAAATTCCTACTTCAGTACTATTTTATCTACCAAATCAACTTTCGTCGAGGTTTCCAAACTTCCAAAATATCTATATTTAGAACCCTGCAATGCACACTGAAATGAGAATTAAACATCTTAGGCAAAGTTATGATTCTTTTACCAACAGCTAAATTCTGCACTGACACAAGAAATCATGTCAGGCAATCGCTGTTTGAAAATTTCAAGTGCTCATCAAACTATATGTATCTATATATGTATGTATGTATACATATATGTATCTATATATATATATGACCAAGTAGGATCAATACATTAAACTAAAAATTTATAAAATCTCAAAATCTGATTAGCTTCATACCAACCATCACTCTTACACGCCAAACGGAAAGCTTAGAGAAAATTAATAGGCAGTTTCTCTAATTGAGTACAGATAAGACTGCTAACTAATAACAAGTAGCTATAGCAAATTGCACTTTGCGTCAAATTCAGATATGCTTCATGAACTTCGATCCCTTCAGACACTAACAAGAAATACTTGGCATTCAATTTCTTCTTATTCCAAGAGACATATGACTCTCACTCACAAACTTCTCATAACCATTTTATTGGTACTCCAAGTTGCTACATACCGATGCACTCCATCAATATTACTTTTCTTCTATAAAACAACCATGACAAAATTATCATCTATTTAGGAAATTATTAATTATCTATCCTTTTGCAGCACCATCTATTAGAAATAACACAAATTTCTAACCAAATTTCTCGTACTTCAATAATTATTCCTATTAAAGCAGGTTACAGTAAGGTAATTCTTGGTACAAGATCAAATACCTCATCCTCACGTATTCCTGGCCAATATGTATTCATAATCTTACACTCATGATACCAACAATTACAGGCAGTGACAGTTTTATCTATAAAATTATAACTTTTTCTAAAATACTACATCTTACCTCCTTTAAACAATGCCACTGAAACCCCCTACGACTGTCTTATATAGCAAACTGAAACAGATTTCATTTGAACTAGGAATTCCTTGCATACAAAAATGCAAAAGAAATATAGACATATATTCACGCGGAATATGATCTACTACCAAAATCTATAGCAGCAAATTAGGAACCACATACCTTATACACGTCCTCCTTGCTGAGAATAATCTGCGGCCGCTGTGTAACTGTATCATCCTCATCACTAGACTCATCACTATCATCCACTTGCTCGATTTGCTCATAACCAAGAAGGAAAGCTAGGGCGGCAATCATAATCCTAAATTCCAACATAGAATCATTAAACTTCACTTGATTTCCAAAAAAATGAAACAATTAACAGGATGAGTACCTAGAAGAGGAGTGAAAGCATGCATTGCAGATGGCATTGGCTGTTCGATCATCAAACCACACCTTCCGCCGGTGAAGATCACATAAAGTTGTCAGCGACCTTTTTGCTTTAGACTCATTTTCATCCTAAGACACCAAAGCATGCAACAATTTATGAAATAACAAAACCACAAAAGAAACTTCCGGGAAAGACTAGGAGGAGCAGTCTGCAGTGTTTGGAAAAAATTGCAGCAGCACCACCAGTACTTTCAGGTTAAATATAAGTGGGAGAGAAGTTGGTGAAGGTGTGAGCATTACACACCTGTAGCATCAAAAATAGAGTATTCTGCAACTTGCGGTTCTTGCAGTCATCCTTATGCTTTTGGTTCATCCTTCTGATGCTATGCACAATATGAGAAAAGGCCAATTTCCTCAAGGCCCGATCACCGAGTGTCTGGAGGTCCATAAATAATTCAAGTGTTTCATCTAATCCAAGCAACTGCAATAACAGAAAAGGGTTTCGTCATGAACATTTGCCACGGAAACGGAAATCAGAACCCTACCAATTCATACCAATCTCTGACATCTCCTAATAAAAATGAAATTTTGAATCAGCACGACAGACAACAAGAAGCAAGCAGCAATACCTTGCGATTAATCAGTAAAATCAAAGCGTGGGCAAGATGAGTTCTAAGACCAAAAGGCAACTGTCTGGCCTCCGATTTCACAAGCCCAACAAGGTCACTAGGAAAAGTAGCAAGCTCTTTCGGATAAAACGGCGCAGCGTGCGAAAGAAACATAGCTAAATCACCGAGATCTTTAGCAACAGCAGGATCGGGACTTGAAGAAATCGGGGAGCGGTTACGGAAGAGATCGAGGGTAGAAGCGAAGTGGGCCCGTCTTAGCCGGAGCTCTTCCACGTACGATGGTGGGTCTAGTTTCATGCGGGATTGAAGAGCAGGGAGACTTAATCGGTCCGAAGAGAGACCGGAGGCTGAGAGAAGGCTGGTCTCCACCATCGCCGACAATTTTTGGTGAAACCTTCAGTATGCTGGTCTCACTTCTCACCTTTAAAAGAGTACCTCTTGAATCGAATCAAAGCTCAGGGACGGAGACAGAGATAGAGTCGGGGCAGAGCGGCGGAAGATTTAGGTTTAGCAGAGCGGAGATGGAGTCGCGGCACACCATGAACGTGCTAAGAAACGAACCAGTTAGGGTTAGCAGTGAGCGGAGACGGAGTCGGAGCAGAGCGGCGGAAGATTTAGGGTTAGCAGAGAAGACAGTGTCGGGCCTCACCGTGACCGTGCTAGGAAAGGAACGAGTTAGGTAAGCAGTGAGCAGAAACGGAGTCGGAGTCGGAGCAGAGCGGTGAAGATTTAGTTAGGGTTAGCAATTTGCAGAGTGCGGCGGAGTCCCAGTGTGAGCGTGGAACAAGGTTTTAAGGTTTAGATATTTACTTCGTTTTTTTCTTTTTATTTTTCTAATAATAAAATATTGTCGATCCAGTTTTAAGGTTATACCGGATCAGCTGCTCAAGCTACTAAGATTCGGTCTGAAATCGGCATCGGGTCATTAGTTTTTTCGGCCACATATTTTTAAAATAGAGTTTTTAAAAGTTCTTTTAAAATAAACTTTTATAAAATTAAAAAAAATTATTTATTTTAAAAATTAAATTCTATTTATTTTTTATAAAAATTATAATAAAAAATTTTCTAATATTCATATTTTTATTAAATGTTTGTATAATTACAAAATATAAAATTAAAAAACTTCAAAAATTATTTTTACGATAGATAATAGTAAAAATTGCTAGAACTTTGCGGGACATTTTCTGAATATTAAAAGTAATTTTATAAAAATTTAATTTTATAAATATAAAATAAAATTTTATTATATATTTAAATTAAATTTTATAAAAAATTTATTTAAAAATATTAGTTATAAAATAAAAATTTAATTTTTAGAAACTCAATGCGTAACGGCTCCTCTATTGATTTAAAATATATCTCACTTTTTTACTATTTTTTTCCTCCGCGAAAAGTTTTACTAATTTATCCCTAATTAAACTTACGTGCTATACAATAGTTAAATTAAGAATATTTGAAAATATTTGTAAGAATATTTTTTATAAAACAAAATATAATTTAAATAATTTTTAAATAAGTTTATTTTTTATTTAAAATTTTATAAAAAATTATAAATATTGAGAAAATTATTATAAAATAAAATAAAATAAGAATAGTGGAAATAAAAAAGCCGAACCTCACCTAATTTAGCTCTTATCTTCAAGCTAATGTGAAATTTATGTTCCGTTAATTTTGATCTATTTTTATCAAACGTTTATGGATAATATTAACCTTTGACGTTATATATATTATATTTTTTATCTTCTATATGAACCCAACACTTATATATTATGTTTTATTATAACTTAATCTCAAATTTGATACTCAATTTTAAAGAAACATATAATTTTCAATGTCATCAAATATGACTATTGGGATAAATTATCAGCTTTCTAACTTGACATTTTTGTTCTATACTAGGAGGTGTTTTATTTGTTAGTAAAATTTTTAGAAAGTAAATTTTGTAAAAGTTAATATAAAAATTATTCAAACATAATTTTTTATATAAAATATCACTTTCAAACTTATGCATAGATGTTTCAATTAGAGTTTAGAAGTAAAATAAAGTTTTTTTAAAATAAAAAATATTTTTATATTTTTTAAAAATAAGTTTTATTTTTTTATCTAAAAAAATAAATAAAATTTTAGATTACATCTTAATAAAACTTCTTAGCAATTTTTAAAAATTTTTTTTAAACGTATACACTGGTTAACTTATCAGTTTTCTTTATAAATTAAAAATTTTACAAACGTATACACTTTGCTACTTATAATTGGTTAAGTTTTTATTTTCTTATTTGTTACTGAGTAGGTAATCATAGACGTACGGCGGTGGTCTAATCTCTCCTGACACGATCTATTCTCCCGCGTCTTCACCATTTTCTTGCCTTCGGGACTAAAAAAAATTTTCCCTTCTTGTTTTTTTTTTCTTTCTTTTTTTTTTTTGGATAAAAAGAGGTTTATGGGTAATTTAAACTTATTTCGAAGAATTTGATCTTTATTTTTTTTCAAAATATTGATTCCAATTTCTTCAGCTGAATCGAGCTAACATTAAGGAATTTTTGGGGATGTTTGGAAATTTTTTAGGGAATATATTGGAAATTTTTGGGGAACATATTTTTAGGGGGTTTCATTTATTCTTTTGTTAATGTGTTAATTCCAGATTCTTTATCTGAAACTGGACAATATTCTTTGAGGATTTTCATTTCGTTTTGGGGGAAATTTTGAGGAATTCTGGAAGATATCGAATTTTCGTTGTGGTCAGATGGAGGACTTTTGGCATTGTGGATCAACTCTCAATCAAGCCGTTATTGCTGACAAGAATTTGCTGCAAACTTTTGGTCTTTGATTTCGTTTTGGGGATCAAAATTTGAGTTTGATCCATGCGGTTGACTATTCGTTAGTTTTCTTTCGGAGAAAACATTGGTAATTTCATGACCATGCTAAGGAGTGAAAAAGAAACGAAATCAAAAGAAATGAAATCAAAGGGATAGGAAAAATTTTTTCCTTCTCTTTAACCAAAATGGTTAGAAGAAAGATGGATTTTCGAAGAGCTTGTTTTGCAGTTATCTGCATTATTGCATTTTTTATAACGCCGAGAGGCTCCGGAGGAAGGCAGAGGACGGCGGAGTTGTTCCTAGGTATTGGCGATTCTTCTGCAGGACCTTCTTCAGAAACGGTTGAAGATGCGGTAAGATTGATTTTATCTTATGCTATTTATTACATCTTATGCTTGCAAATTCACTACTTTGAACAGATAATGATGTTTGGGTGAATCTCGTTGTTTGGCTGCACCAATTGATTTTCTTGAGTATTTGGTTGACCTTAGAAACTGGGTTTTAAGATGTAGTTTTTATTTTATGCCTTGGTCTGTGATTAATGTTTTAGCCTATTACCACTGATACTTGGTAGGGATTATATCCTCTTTAGGTCTACATGTTGGGGTTTATTGTAGCAAAATTCATCCTTGGGAAACAGCGAAATTAGATGAGGCGATCCGTGATGTGTTTTAAAATGCTGAGAGCAGTTCTCCTTGAAGTTGGAAGGTGTCAAGGACAAAAAACAGTGGCCAGTGAAGATGAAAATCTTGGATAAACATAAACAAGATTATTGATATTACATAATAGCTTCTGTATTCCATTTAACAATTTTTTGACCTGTTAGAAATTAAAGCCTCTTGTATGCTAACAACAGTAACCCACCTGATATAGCGCATTTTGTCGCAAATTAAATCATAAATTCATGTGCTTTGTAATTTACTTTTGCTGGTGTGGTTTTGAATGGTTAGTTGTTACATTTGTAACCAATTTGTTTTTGCAAACCACATGACTTTGTTCCTGTTGGATGTCATATACCTACTGGTTGTCATCTGATACCTACCTCATGAGCTTTATGTTACACCTGATTTTTTAAACTAGTAAATTATAATAATATGTTCATTGGTTGGTTTCTGGGTTGAGATTATTTTATAGGGCAGGTTTGTATTGCCAGCTTATTGCACTAAAATGTGCTTTTATAGTCTCGAGTAATATCAAAGGGAGAACCAACCTAGTGGGATGCACTTATAGATGTTATCGTTATTATTGTTGTTCTTGTTACTATTATTATTATTGGGTTTGAGAGTTCTTCTGATTGTGAGATTTGTTACATTTTTCTTCGTTAAGACGAACACTCATTACCATTTCTAGGCATATGCCTTATGTGATAGCTGTCATTATTTGCATCCTTCCTCATGTGTTTTTAAAGTCGCACTATGTAAGTTTAGGCGCAGTCAAATATATATTTCAAAAGTCGGAAATGTCAATACCTAGAAAAGTTATGCTGTTTCACCTATGAATACACAAATTATAACGTTTGAATGATCGACTTGTATGATGTTTTCCTCTTATTTATCTTATTAAGTTATTATAGACTACATGTTTGATGCAATGAAGGCTGTAATTGAAATTTCTCAAACTCTGATTGTTCTCTATTCGTGAGTCTCAAATCCTCCAAGAATCTACTGGGTGATGATGCTTAGATAATTCTTTCTGGTCTCTCAAGTTCCTTTGTGTTAGACTCGCTACTTTTCTTTACCTCTAAGATACCACTTTGCTTGATCACTTTAGAGTACTTGAGCATTGGAAAATATCTGGTTGAAGAAGAATCTGAAGCTTTTAACAATTGTTCTTCTGTTCTATGGAGTTGATATTTGTTTTTTCACACGATCTTTCCAGAGGGAGCCGCTTTTAAAAAATTATAGACTGAATTATTTAAATGTGAAAGATGATACTGAAAATTCAGATATTTTTTCTCGCAATCCAAGACATGCGGATTTAGACAGAACATATACAATATATTCTCACTTATACTCAGTTGGAAGGGAAAGAGGTGGGAAAAAGAAATGTACTTATTATGCTGAGCATGCAAAGTCATTTCTCGAGACAAATGCTGTAAGAAGACGGTGTCTTGCTGGGCAACCTGGTAAGTTGCCAACTCCTACCCCAGTTCCAATGCCTCAAACAAGAATGCAATCCCCAAAAAATTCCAATGTTCAATTATCAGTCCCATCCCCAGATATGGCTCCTACTCATGCTCCGACACCAGCCCCAGGAGTTGAACCACCTGGTGATGTTGCTGCATTCTCATTTGAACCTGCAGTTTTGAACTCACCGTCTCCTAACCCTTTTGTTTGGGATCCAACTCCAGTGAGCGACCTTCCAGAAGCGAATAGTCCAAGTCCTAAAGAATCTCCAATTCAACCATCAATCAAGCAAAATGACAGCAATAAGTCAATTGTTGTTGCAGTGGTTGTCACGGCAGCGACGTCGTCTCTTTTAGTTGCATCTGCCTTTTTTTGTTGTTATAAGTGCTGCAGAAAGAAGAATTACTCAGCAAATTGGCAAAGAGATGACAGGCCCCTTTTGAGCTTAAGTAACGTCTCTGGTATGGCGTCCTACTTGTTTGTTTAGAATGTAAGACCAGTTCCAACCTTCTAATATTTTGAATTTTTTCTAACTTCTAGGTTCATCGATAAAGTCTTTTGGATATACCAATTCCATTAATGTGGATAAACTCGGGTCCTTGCCACTGAAAAACGGTATGGCCCCCAAAGCTGGTGTTTTATCATTTGAGATTAGCTCAGCTCAAGATCCATCTGTACCTGCTGATTTAAGTTCAAGTCAGCCTACTCTGCCTAGCAGTTCTCCTGCCTCTTCACCACCGCCACCTCCTCCTCCACTGCCTCAAGCCAAGAAGAATGCTCCTCCTCCACTAGCTCCGCCACCACCAGCTGCACCTTGTATGAGTGTAAGTTCACAGTCTCCACCACCACCACCACCACCAAAAGGTGCTGGTCCTCCTCGTCCACCGCCTATGGGTTCGAGGCCTGGCCCATCACCTCTTGGGCCAGGTCGGAAAGGAGATCGAAATAATGATGCTGGTGGTTCTAAAACAAAGCTGAAGCCATTATTTTGGGATAAAGTACTTGCTAATCCAGATGAGTCAATGGTCTGGAATCAGTTAAAAGCGGGTTCCTTCCAGTATGTTTTGCGACATAGATCTTAATCTTGTCAGCTGTTACTTTCTGTTTTCTCTCATGAAGCTGATACATTATGCAACAGGTTTAACGAAGAGATGATAGAAAGTCTATTTGGTTATAGTGCTGACAAAAAGAAGACTGATGCGAAGAAGCAACCATTGTGTAGTGATACTTCAAGTCAATTTATCCACCTCCTTGATAACAAGAAGGCACAAAATCTGTCCATTTCTATCAAAGCACTCAATGTGAAAATGGAAGACGTCTGTGAAGCACTTTCAGAAGGTAACAGTTGCATTGAAGTACTAACTAGCAGTGCAAAGTTTACTTATCTCCTTAATGTGATGGCTAGTCTGTATATTCAAGGCATGCCGTTGTAGTTGTTGGTTCAGCATCAGTTTGTTATTTGTGCTTAACTCATTTTTAGATATTGTGAGTGATGATATTTGACCTTTATAAACTCATTAATATGCTCACGTTTGGTCTTAGGAAATGAACTTCCTAATGAGCTTCTCCAAATGTTGCTGAGAATGTCTCCAACTCCAGATGAGGAGCTAAAACTGCGGTTATATTGTGGTGAATTGGCACAGCTTGGCCCTGCGGAGCAGTTCCTCAAATCTATTGTGGATATTCCTTTTGCTTATAAGAGGATGGAAGCATTGCTATTCATGCAGACCCTTGAGGAGGATGCCTCTGAAGTTAAGGAGTCATTTACAACTTTGAAGGCGAGTTATTCCTCCTATTCAAAATTCCAATGTCTTTCATATTCACTGTTCCTAGTTGATCTTTCTTTCTTATTGATATATTCTAGAAACCTATGAACTTATTAGAAGCTCTGAAATCAATTATCTTGTGATCTGCAAAGAACCAATAATTTTAATTTTTATGTGTAAATGCCTTAAGCTGTTTACATCATTCTCAATGACCTAGTGCCCTGCTCTTCACCTTTGTATTGGATATTTATCTCAGGGTATGCATCTCTGTTTATATCAATATGGGTTAATGTGTATGTTTATATCAGTAGTAGATTTGGATGTTGCTATCAATCCATTGACTAGATTTTGATGGTGCATGATGTAAATTTATTCGTTCCATTTTATATGTATATTTGTCATCCTTTTAGGTGGAAATTTAATTTTGTAGTTTTTTTGTTCTCTTCTTTTTAGCTCTTCTTAGCATGTACGTAAATGTTCCTTAGTTCATCACTCTTGTTTAGATCTGATGTACTCTTCGTTTGTATGCAGGTTGCTTGTGAGGAATTGAAGCACAGTCGTTTATTCTTAAAGTTGTTAAAAGCTGTTCTTAAAACCGGTAATCGAATGAATGATGGCACCTTCCGTGGAGGAGCACAAGCCTTCAAGCTTGACACACTTTTGAAATTGTCAGATGTGAAAGGTACTGATGGCAAGACAACATTGTTGCACTTTGTTGTTCAAGAAATTATTAGATCTGAAGGAATTCGTGCTGCGCGTGTGGCTAGAGAACATAGAAGTATATCAAATTTGACGACGTCGAGCCTGAATTCTGACTTTGGTGATGATGTCACTGAAGAATCTGAAGAATATTACAGCAGCTTGGGTCTTAAAGTCGTTTCTGGCTTAGGTTATGAGCTGGAGAATGTGAAGAAGGCAGCTAGTTTAGACTCTGATGCTTTAACAAGTATGGTTGCAAGTCTAGGCCATAGATTGGTTAAAACTAAGGAATTCCTTAACAAAGATATGAGGAGTCGGGAGGAGGAAAGTGGCTTTCATCACTCACTAATGTCTTTTGTAGAACATGCTGAGACTGAGGTCACAGCTTTACTAGAAGAAGAAAAGATGATACGAGCATTGGTAAAAGCAACAATTGACTATTTCCATGGAAATTCATCAAAGGATGAGGGCTTGCGAGTGTTTGTTATTGTGCGGGATTTTCTAGGAATGTTAGATAGATCCTGCAATGAAGTAAGAGAATTAAAGAACAGATTACAAAAAGCATCAAGACATCGGGATATTTCAAGAGCACCACCGACGCCTGATCCTCGAGAACGTCTTTTTCCTGCAATCAAGGATCGGCGGATGGATAGTTCGAGTTCTGATGAAGAGGGGACTTAGCCTTGTTTTCTTACGAAAAGGTGAGTACCTACATTTGTCTGAGAAAATTTGTCTGGAAATTTGAGTTACAAATTATTGTTCTAGTATATTTGTGTACCAAGTTTACACCATTTATAGTAATTCAAAACAATTGAAATATTATCCAAGCGAGTTATTTATTAAGTAATCAATTTAGGTTCTTATTATTGCGATAACAAGAACTTTTGCTGACCAAAGCTCAAACATGAATTTTTTTTTCTTTTTTTGGTTAACAAGTTTTGGAAGAAAGTTCAGGCATGATTATTGAAGATTGACTTCTTTAACTTTTTGCTCCAAAATTTGCAGGTGGCATTCAGGGGTACATGCGTCAAACTTTCAGCATTTCGCTGTATAGATGCCCATCTGCATGAGTGATTTTTCGCTGACTAACTCGACACTGTGGCCCGGCAATCTTGGAAATGTGCAGATATTAAAAGTACAGAAGACAAAAGAAGTGCTCCAAAAAGGGAGGCGATATTGGTGTTCAGGTGAAGGTTGTGGGCGACCCCAGTTGTCGGAATGAATGTTTCTCAGGCTTGTTGGGTTTGTTGCCAAACACAGTGTGCACATGATGTATTGGTTTCTCCTTCATCTTGTGATTGATACGAGAATTACATAACGGAACTGTTATCCTCTACCTAGCTTTTACTTTAGAGCAAGTAACCTGTACAAGGGTAGCTTTTAGCGTCTCACAATGTATTCAACTCTTCAATGTGGTACTACTGTACATAATGAAAAAACAAGCATTTGAGTTTCAGTTGTTGTATTTGATAGTAGCAGTTATATATGCATGATCCAGTGTCGATTCTGTAGATCAATGAGTTATTCTTGTCTGCGGTGTAGGTTCTGGTGAAGCTGATCAATTCCCATCGACTTCAAGCTCATTAGTCTTCTCTTGGTTCTCCCATCTGAACTCGATAATCAGCTCAAACCTTGTTCTTTTCGAATTGGTTGATTGTAACCAGTAAGAGTTACCTTCGTCTTACTTAGACGATATCATGGAGCGTCCAACGGAAGCTGATATAACCAGAACCAGCGAGATTGAAAAGGGATCACTAGACTGGCATTGCTCGTGGCTCCTGCACGTCAGCTGTACCCTACTGCACCTCCTAGCGTCCTGACATCTTGCTTCTTTAGATTTTAAACACGAATGGCGATGGGCGGATCCTGTAATGCTTTGCAATGTTGAAGAGGATACACTTGGTCTTGCTATCTGGAACCTGAAGAGACATCAGAGACAGGCTTCAGATACATTTTGCCGATATTACTCCTGCTTATCTATGCACTTTAGCTACAATGTGTCTGCAACCACATTAGGTTTCACAGTTGAAGAATTTCATGGGAGGACGAGATGGTCGAGGTACATTTGCATCTCTGTTAAGTCTTGAAAGAACCGTACCCTCATTCAACGTCAGATGAATCTTGTATACAGTGTTTACCTGCAGCCATTGGAGGCAAATAATTCAACGTCAGATGAATCTTGTATACATGCTGTTCTTAGATATATTCCATAAGAAACTTCTTTTTCTTCACATGAAATTTGTATTTTAATATTATAGAAGATTTTTTTGGGGCATATAATTTAGAGGAAATCCTAGATGCATGCGCGTTGTAGAACACCATCTTTCACAAGACATTATTAGATAGACCACAAACAACTCTACATATCTCTTCGTCAAGATTTCCAATGGTTCCATCCCTTCTATTCAAAGAACTCATGAACACTTCCTTCAATCTCAATCACACTCCTTCCACTCTCTTTCTTCAATCCCTTGTTTTTCATCATCTTCCTTATCCTCCACACATCTTCCCACATTCCTTCATCCGCATAGATATTCGAAAGTAAAACATAAACACCGCAATCATCGGCACCTAGGTGCGACAGTTGTTCAACTGCTTGCTCTGCAAGGGTAACACTTCTATAGATTTTGCAAGATGATAGAAGAGATCCCCATAGTGCTGGAGTAGGTATCACTGGCAGAGTTGTAATGGTATTTACAGCTTCTTGCAACCTACCTGCTCGTCCTAGAAGATCTACTAAGCAACCATAGTGTTCAATCTTTGGCTCAATCCCATAAGTACTCTGCATTGTTTCAAATATAGCAATGCCTTCATCAACTAAGCCTGCGTGCATGCAAGCATTCAAGATGGCTATGAAGGTGAGATCGTCCATTAATGTTCCTTCTCTCTGCATCCGGCGGAAGAGTTCAGTAGCTTTAGCTCCATGTCCATGTGTACCGAGACCGACAATCATCACATTCCAAGAGATTACATTCTTCTTGGGCATGCTCTCAAAAATCTCAATTGCACGACCAAAGCTTCCGCATCGCATGTACATATCTACCAATGCTGTTTGTACAACTATGTCCATAGGAATCTTCTTCTTCTTGAGGTAAGAGTGTATCCACTGGCCTTGTTCTAGCGCTCCCAATTGCCCACAAGCAGAAATTACACTAACTACAGAGATTTTATCAGGCCTCAGGTTGCTGCAAAGCATTTGTTGGAACAAACCCAATGCTTGGTTTGGATCACCATGCTGTACATAACCATCAACCATAATGCTCCAGGAGATAACATTTCTCTCCTGCATGGTCTCAAAGAGTTCTCTTGCTCGTTCCATTTTCCCGAGCCTCACATACCCATCTATCAAAGAATTGCAGCAAACTAAATCCCAGCAAGGCATTCTATTGAACAATTCACGAGCACGATACACATCCCCACATCTTTTCCCATACCCATCTATTAAAATTGCGTAAGTAAACACATCTCTAGCAGGCATTTCGTCAAACAGCTTCTGCGCTTCAACCATCTGCCCGCACTCCACAAATCCACGAATCATCAAATTCCAAGAAACCGAATCTCTATACTTAGATTCATCAAAAACATTCACTGCACAATCAATCCCTCCAGTCTGTTGGCAGTAGAAGCTAAGTAAACCATTTACAACAAACGGATTATCAACAAATCCCTTCTTCAATACCTCCGCATGCACCACAAAACCGTTCTTGCAGTCGCGTAACAAGCCACAAGCTACTAGCAAAAACGGGTAGGTGTAGTTATCAGTTGGAGCGTTCTCTCTCTTCATATCGGCAAATAATTGGAGTGCCCGGAAGGGGTTAACTGAGTTTGCGTGGATACGAATAACAGTATTGTAATCGAAAGTTTTCGGGTTAGGAATTCGAATAAATAAGAAATCAGCGAGCTCAGTGGTTGTCGGTAATGGCGATCGCGATAACGGAACAAGGAGTTGGAGTAGATTGACGATTGATTTAGGGGAATTATAATAGAGTAGTGAGTGAAGCAAAGGAATTGCCATTGTGCTTGAAAACTTTCAATTTGAATAATGGCGGGAAAAAGAAAACGTATTTCAAACTGCTGAGCCGCAGAATTTGGATAAAATGAAATTTAGTAGACTGATTTGCAAAGTCTTTACGCAGTAGTATTATTTCGTAATAATCTACGCGTTTCAATGTTTTCCCGAACGCTATCACTACCAGTCTACCCTCCAGAATTTCAATCCAAACCGTTTATTCTTTCACTATTAACGGCCTTGATGACGATCTGTGTGCCACATTCTTATTGGTTCTACCAAACGCAGTTGTCAATCTCTTCCTATAAGTGGCTCCCTGTATCTCTTCTCTCTTCTAGCCAAAATCTAATTTTGATAAGCTTTTGTTCTTTGTCGTTAGTTTTGTTCTTTATTTCGATTTTGTTCTTCTGAAACGAATTTCGAGAGAATCTATCAATGGCTGGAAGAGGGAAGGCGATAGGAGCAGGCGCCGCGGCGAAAAAGGCGCAATCGAGAAGCAGCAAGGCCGGATTACAGTTTCCGGTTGGTAGAATTGCTAGGTTTTTGAAAGCTGGCAAGTATGCTGAACGTGTTGGTGCTGGTGCTCCCGTTTATCTTGCTGCTGTTCTTGAGTACCTCGCTGCTGAGGTATGTTGTTGAGTTCAGTTTTTTGTTCTGCCTAATTGATTTTTGTTCTTAGTTATTGTTTTGAATTTGTTCTATTTCAAAATTTGTTGGTTGGTCTGGATTCGTTCTTCAGATTTTGCCCTAAATTTCTCCTTTTTTTTGTTACTGACTTTGTTAAAATTTCGATTTCCGATCTTCTAACCAATGTGTTGTATTCAATTAAATCATGTATATCTCTTTGGATCTGCAAGTAGTTGATTTCAATTTTAATTTCAATTTCATCAGATCTATTGGGTTAGAAACTCGAATAATTTTCGATTACAATCAATTGAATCAGGTTCTAGAGTTAGCGGGAAACGCGGCAAGAGACAACAAGAAGAACAGAATCGTTCCTCGACACATTCAACTAGCGGTACGCAATGATGAGGAACTAACAAAGCTTCTTGGATCAGTAACCATTGCCAGCGGCGGTGTTCTTCCCAACATCAACAGCAGCTTGCTTCCGAAGAAGACTGGTGCTTCCAAGTCTTCCGCCGCTGATGATGATAGCTGAATCTAACCAGCAATGTTAACTAGGGTAGGTAGGCTTTTTCTACATCGATGAATGAATGATGCTGATGTCTATATCAATCTAGATCTTTCTAGAACCTTTCTGTATTTTCTAAAGTTGTTTTTCTGTATCCTTCATAATTCTGAAGGATTGTTAGTATGTTTGGAATTCAATGAAGAGTTTGGTATGTGGATGTTTGTGTAGAAAGAACAAGTTTTTCTTTAAAGTTGAAAACGTTGGAAGCAAAGCTGAAATTTTTTTGCCTACTTTCTGAAAACGTACAGAATCTGTTGAAGAAACTCTCTACAAGAATTCAAATTACATATATTAGCAGTTCAGGCTAATATATTCAGCCAATTTAAGATAAATCTAACCGTAGATATATAGAAAAAAGGGTGAGAGTAGTATATGATGATAACTTCTTCCAATCGATAAACTTCTTGTACTGAATTACTAAGGTTTGTTTCAAATATATTAAATTTTATTTGCTTTTTCTAGATTTTGAGTTAGATTATTTTATGTGTTTAAATTATTATTTTGAATTTCATTTTTATTAAAATTTAATTTTATTTATTTTAAATATTAATTATTACTGAATTGTATTTTTTATTAAATTTTATTTTTATAAAATTTAGCTTTGCAAAATTTAGTTATTTGCGTATTGAAAAATGTTACGCAGTGAGTTTTTTTATTATATACTTTTATTATTTTAAAAAAAATAGAGTTTGTTTTTTAGAAAAAATAAAAAAATTTTTTTAAAAAAATTTTATTTTATAAGTAATTTTAAAAGCACTTTTAACGAGCGCTTGCCTTGAGCATTACAATGTTTATGATAGGTTGTGTTTTAAATATTTGTAACTGAATTTTATAAAAATAAAAAATAGAAAGTATAATTTTTTAAAAAATAAGTTGGAAGTGAAGTTTAATTTTTATGTTTTAATTGATTCTTGAAATAAATTGAAAGTGAATTCAAAAAAAAAATATAGTGAAATTTAAATTTTATTTGTATAAAATCGAAAATTCGAATTTTTAATTTTATTTATAATTAAAATATAAAAAATTAATGAAATTTTAATTTTGACAGAAGAAATTAGAGTTTCACTGATCGCTGAACACATCAACTCCACTATATTCGAGCACCGAACGCTTAATTAAATTGCAAAATTGCAATATAAGTTATCATCATTTAAATTTTTCTAATTGTTCGTGACTGTTTGGACTATTTGGCCCAATACGGACTTGGAGGAGCGAGGCCCTATTCAAGCTCCAAGTGCCGAATAAGAGCCAGACATGTTGGAGCGGGCCTAGTAATGGACTTCTACAGTTCTTCCTGTCCAACGTAGAATTCAACGTTACATAAACGGTAAAACCTGGACGGAGATTCAGTCTTCCGTTTTTCTAGAACCAACTACAACCTTCTTCGTTCTTCTCGCAATTTGTCGACAAAAAGAGAACGTTTCTTCGAGAATGATTTGATTGATTCTCTCCATGATTAATATTTTATTTTCTTGAAGATCGAGTTCTGTTTCTGCTCTGTAGAGAAAGAGAGAGAGAGATATGGAGTACAGGCACTACTATTACAAGCACAGCTTCAAAGCAGGAGATGAAGAGGATGACCGGCCGGAGAAGCCACGGCGGTGGGGAGTCACCGAGATACGGAGCCCCGGTTACTCCCTACTCACACGACAAACAATTCAGGTTTGACTTAATTCAGTTATTCGTGGGTTTTGTTGGGGTTCTGTTTTTCCTTTTCTTGTCTGCCAATTGATTCACTGGTGATTGCATTTGTATTTGTTGCTGTGATGAATGTCTGTACAATGAAGGAAGTTTCCGTTCTGAATAATTCTAGCAAGAAAAGAAAAATTACCAACTTTTTTCTCTCTAGTTAATGTGTAAACTGATAGAATTTAATGAAGTTTCTTTTGATCATGGTAATTGATCGTGGCTTAATTGTGAGCATGTTTAACTAAATGCAACCACAATTGTAATATAACGTTTACAGTGAGTTAAGTAAATTGGCTTATGGAAATGCAACAACATATGGAGTTCAATAAAAATTTCGGTTAGAATGTTTTTGTTAGTTAAACTTGCAGTTCTTGATATGCCTGCTCCATGTGTATGCTTGGCTGCTTTTAAGTCTATAGTTCATCCTACCATTGGTTTGGCCATACACGAGTGGAACACCGATATAGAAGTTTGCACGTACAATGTAGGCTTAGAATTCACTTTCTGGGTGTTGTTGAAATAATTTCAATGTGGATAAACAATGGAAGTGCCTCGGGTTCTTATAACTTATTGTAATCTCTTTGTGGAAGCATACTTTGTTCAACTTGTATTGGTAAATGCGGGATTGATGAATTTTCTTTGTGCTTATTCAGGATATTTTTGAATCTATGGGACCGTTTGTTGATGGTTTGAAGTTCTCTGGTGGTTCTCATAGCTTGATGCCTAAGTCCTTCATCAAGGATGTTATTGACCTGGCCCATGAACATGATGTGTATGTCAGTACTGGTGATTGGGCAGAACATCATCTACGCAAAGGGCCGAGTGCCTTTAATGAATATGTTGAGGTTTGTTCAGCAAATGAATCTGCTTTTATTACCTGCTCTGTTGTAATGATGCAAGGGGTCAAATCTGTTGATATTTTGCTACCTCAGGATTGCAAGCGCCTTGGTTTTGACACAATAGAGTTAAATGCTGAATCACTCGAACTTCCTGAAGAAGCCCTGTTGAGATTCATTCGCCTTGCTAAGGGCAGCGGCCTCAAAGTTAAGCCTCAGTTTGCAGTGAAGTTCAACAAGTCTGACATCCCAGTTGACAAGGGGAGGGCATTTGGAGCTTATATAGCTCCAGAACCAAGTAGTTCTGGTATACCCTCTCCCTCTGTTTCTTCACACACAAAGATTGTTTACGCACACGCACACACGCGCGCGCGCGCACACACACTAGGTAGATGAGATTTGAACTTTCCTGTGATTATGCTCAGTTAAACTTCGCTCCAGAACGAGTATTGGGTGTTCAACAAATCCATTTGAAGACTGACTTTATTTCAGTTTGTTTAATATCAAGCATTCATATATGATGGTGGTACGCAAATACCTTTTTATAACAATTCGAACTACAATATATGTAAGACTATGTGCTCGAGAGTCTGCTTTTAGTAATCCACATGAGAAAGACCTTGGAAGAACAAAGGTTTAGAGGAGAATGGTTTGTTATGATTATAAGCAAATAAAGGATGAACAAACATAAATGTCAATATCACGGACATATGAAAAGCTGATTTTGAAAGCTGAAGGAGAAGCTTCAATCTGCATGGTAATTTGCGCCTTTTTTCGACTTTAAAGTGTTGCTTGTCCTTTTTCTTATAGACGTTGTTGAAGATGTCGACTTACTGATAAGAAGGGCTGAGAGGTGTTTGGAAGCTGGAGCAGATATGATCATGATCGATGCTGACGATGTTTCCAAGTATGCAGATTCCTTGCGGTCGGACCTAATTGCAAAGATTGTTGGACGGTTGGGACTTGAGAAAAGTATGTTTGAAGCTTGTAGTCCAAAAACATCAGAATGGTTTGTTGGGCGATATGGCTCGAGGGTATCCTCTTTTCCTTACTTAGTGAAAGACTATTATTTATCAGCATAGCAGCTAAGTCATCTTCATGATAACTCCATGGGCTTGACCAATGCTTTTTCTTTCCGCGTGCAGGTAAATCTTTTCGTAGATCATTCTGATGTGATGAAATTGGAGTGCCTCCGGCGGCCAAAATTGCATGGACGGAGCAGATCTGTTACCAGCTCTATGCACCTATTATGAAACTTTTGTATCCTCTTCCTGAAATTGCGTGGGATTTCTGTATAACATGCGAGTGATGTGGTGATATATGCACATAAATAAAATTATGTCTTGTGCTCATCCTTTACAGCGTCTGTCCTAAGTATTTGCACTAATGGTTGCATTCGTGCTTTTCCTTTCATGCGAATTATAGCATTTGCAGTTTCTGTCCTTCGATTCATATTTGAATCTGTGTTGCACGTGTTGGTACGTAGTTGAATGGTTACTTTTAGTTGGTAGCTTTAAGCATGTTTTCATTTCTCTTATTTTATATGTTTCGGTTATTGCTTTAAATTTTATTTTTAATTTTATACTAAATTTTATTTTTAATAAATTTAATTAGAATTATTTTTTGTGTAAGGGCGTGTTTTTAAACGTAATTTTATTTTCTATTTTGAGTTTCGAATAGTTTATATATTTTAATTATATAAAAAATTTAAAATTTTATTTTTATATGTGAAATTTTAGTTTTAATTTTTTTATTTACGTATTTTTTAATATAATTATATTTTTAAAATTTTAATATATTTTATAATTTATTAAATATAAATATTGATTTTTATTTTAATTTTATTTTTTAATAAAATTTATTTTTTATTTTTTATTTTTATGAAATTTAGTTACGGTTATTTTAAACATATCCTAGCTATGTTGCTATCGAATTTTATTTTTTATGAAAATTTTACTTTTACAAGGTTTTGCTTTCACAAAAGTTATTTTATGTAACGTACTTAGCTGCTTATTGACGAACTCCACCCTACAAGGTGTCGCTGGTCTTTGACGAGTTCAAAGGTTTCCAAGCCTTGATGGGAGACCTTGTCTGAGATCTGCTGAAGGATTGGGCGCTACTGTATGTGCTGTGTAATTGAAGAATATCATGGTCGTTTCAAAGAAAGCAAAATCATATTCTTTTTTTAAACTTATTTTTAATATAAAAATTTTTTTAAATTTTATTAATACAAAATTTATATAAAAATTTATTTTTAAAAATATTTTTATTTTTAATTTATATTTTTAAATTTATTTCGAGATAAATCTGAATTTATTTGAGCATAATAAATTTTATATACAATCTGGTTCAAGATACAGTTCATAATTTTTTTTAAATATTATAAAAATTTATTTAAATATGAAATTTCTTTGGAATGAAAAGTACGGCACTGCCGAAGACGTAGATTGTTTGAAAGATTTATTTCTGAATTTAAATTAACCAAACCATGACAAAGACCATCTATATATATATAGATTTGCAGATTCAAGAAGGAGCCGCTTTCACGAGAGATTCTGAATGGAATTATTAATGAGCAAATCATGGAGAAAGTCAAAAGAGTACGATATTGTAAAAATTTATATTTCAAATAGAATATTTTTTAAAATAATTTTTAAAAATATTTTTAATATAAAATATTTTATTTTGTTTTGATAAATAAATTTTATTATTTTAAATAAATATTTTATAAAATATTATAAAATTTATTAAAAATCAAGATTATTTTTTTAAAAAGTTTTGATAAATGCGATTCTAAATATGAGAAAATAAACTACAGTTCGTTCACGTAAGTGATGCTGTAGTTTTGTTTAATGTTATTGACTGTTCTACAAATTAAATTTCAGGATTTTGGTAGATCTTGTGTTCGTCTGAACTGATATTGAGAGTGTTTGGTTCAGCTTTTTCCTAACATTTTTTTTAATTTTTAATTTTATATTTTTTAATATTTATTTTATAACTATTTAGATAATTTATTTTAAAATTTAAAAATATAGAAAATTTTACGTAATAAAATTTTTTTATTATATATTTTTATTATTTTTTTGAAGTAAAAAAAATAAAACTTATTTTTAAAAAATAACAAAAATACTTTTCATTCTAAAAATATTCTATTTTATAAGTAATTCTAAACGCACATAATAAAAACGACGCCAGCAGAAGGCAAGAATATATTTCAATTATATTGAAATTATTTATTTAATTAAAATTTGAATTTGAATTCAATTCATCTAACTCAATTTTAAAAGAATTTTATGAATTAAAATAGACTCTAAGATGATTTGGAAATAATTTTAGATAAGTTTTTTATATTTATTATAATAATTTATTATAGATAATTCAATTAACTATTTCAAATCATATTATGCTCTGCACGTGCGCGATAATGTCAACCCTTTTATCTAAAAATCTTATATATATGTTGAAAAATTTTATTAGAGAACTTATAAAGTCAACCTTTTGAACGAAATCACAAAACCCAAAAAAAAAATCAAAAAAAATATTTTCTTGCATTTAAAATCAAAACAATCATTCGGTGGGCCGGCTATTTAAGAAGCATCAAATCTAATTATTTACTTATTTCTTTATTTGTATTAATTTAACAAACTATACTCTAACTATTTATATATTTTGTAATATCTTATAGCATTTAGTCAACCAAGTTTTTTATTTTCATAAATTTTTGTTATAAAATTGTTCAGTCAAACATTAGAATAAAGATGGTATTATAAAATTTGTTTCGATATTCAAAAGAAAATACTTATTAATCTTAAGATGGTTAACATGTCTAGGAACTCTTTGTTTATTTAGAACATTATTATTAATAGTTTAGATATTCTGTAACAATTATTTAGAACATATTTATTTATCTCGAAAGTGATATTATTAAAGTGTATTTTAATCGATTAAAAGTTTGAACTGAAACATCAAATATAAGTTCAAATATAAAAATTAGAGATAAATTTTATAAATTCAGAATGAACTGAAACATCAAATATAAGTTCAAATATAAAAATTGGTCAAAAAAAAGTTTGATATAATTAAAACATACTTATTTTTATAATATTTTATTTTTTTATTATTATTTTTTAATATAACTACTTTTTAAAAACTTATTTTTTATGTTTTAGAATAGTCAAAGACATTGTGATTAAAAATAACGTTTAATTATTATTATTATTGATAGAGTCAGCAACAATTTTAATGTTTTCAAAATAGTCAAAGACAAAATCAAAGAACTTGAATTGCGTGAATTTTCTAACTTTTGAGTTTGAGAGAGTTTAATAAGAAAAAGATTAAAGTGTATTGCACGCACAATAAACGTTATGAAGTAAAGAAATAATTTCTATTCTATGTTTTTTTTGTTCTTCAAACAATAATAACAACGACAAATTAAATTTTTATCGTGCTCGAATACGGTCGACTATATGAATTTTGTTTTTTTTCTAATGGCAGTTACTAATCTGACTTTTGATATTTTTTAAAATAATATTTAAAAAAATATAACTTTTTCAGTTACATTTAGGGCGTGCTTATCTTGCAAAATAAAATAAATGAACTAAATTTTTTGAAAATCAATTAAAAAAATAAATTAAAAATTAAAAATATTTAATAAAAATAAAATTATATATTAATTTTAATATTTATAGTAAGTTTTAAAATTAAATTTTTAAAAAAAATTTATTAATAAAATTTTTTATTTAATTTATATATATATTTTATATTGAAAATGATTTTTGAAAAAAAACGAGTTTGAAGTGTTTTCATGTTTTATTAGGTATGCATGACATAAAAATCTAAAATAATCTAAATAACAATGAGTAGCCATTAATTTCAGTACATAAACTAAATGATCAAGATTTTAATAACTATATTTTCATCAATAGTAACCGTTAAAGCTTTCTAAAAATGTTAAGAACAAAACAAAAAAAAAAAATTATGTCCATGCAACCTACCAATACATCTAAATTCAACTTTCCCAATGAAATGTTCAAACCAAAAAAAAAAAAATTGGTTCTAATAATTTATATAATATCTTCTTTGAAATGTTCTCTATATAAACATCAAGCAGAAATCTCTTCTCAGAGATTCAAATAGATCAACAATATCTTCTCTGAAACAGAAACAAAACAATCATGAAAGGCTTAAGTTTTCTTCTATTTATGTTTTCTTCTCTGTTAACTGATTCATTTTCATTTGCATCGCCTTCAAACTCTTCTTCTGATGATTTCGTTCAAGATTTCGGAAAAATAATCACCACTAACCCTCCAATGAAAATCATCGCTCCCAAAAATCCCAAACAAGCTTCCGATATTTTGAGATCGATCTTTAACTCTGAAAATCCTACGCAACTCAAAGTAGCTGCGAGAGGAGTTGGTCATTCTACGTATGGCCAAGCACAGGCTCCGGGAGGCCTTATTATAAACATGCCTGCATTACCGGCGTTTATAACTATCGGAAAAGATAACGGAAACAGGTTTTACGTAGACGCCGGCGGCGGAGCTTTATGGATTGATGTGTTGAAAGAGGCACTGAAGCAAGGGCTCTCACCAAGGTCATGGACTGATTACTTGTATCTAACTGTTGGAGGAACACTCTCTAATGCAGGCATAAGTGGGCAAGCTTTCAAATTTGGTCCTCAGATTTCTAACGTTCTCGAGCTCGATGTTATTACAGGTGAAAATTTAAAAAAAAAATCACTCGATCTGAAAGCTTAAGCTGATTTACATTTTTATGAATGACCTTTGTTTTCATGTATAGGAAAAGGAGAAAAATTCACTTGCTCCGACGAGCTCATGCCGGATTTGTTTTTCGCGGTTTTGGGAGGTCTTGGACAGTTCGGGATCATAACGAGAGCTCGTATACTACTGACTACTGCTTCAAATATGGTATAAAATACGCGTGTTCTTCGAACATCTACGTTATGCTTATTTTTGCATGGAAAAAAAAAAAAAATTTTATTCATGCAGGCGAAGAGGGTGAGAAGAGAATACGAAGATTTCGATAAATTTTCGAGAGATCAAGAGCTAATAATTTCAATGCCGGAAGCAGTCGACTACCTTGAAGGATCGATAAGTTTCAAGCCTACAGCGAACTCATCAGTAGAAGGAAATGTGATTTATACTCTCGATTTCGTTATCTATTACGACGATGCTAAAGTTGCTGAAGAGGTAATTAATCAAAATTTTTCAAAAGAATTTCCAAATTAAAAGAAAATTGTTAGTTTTTTCAAGCTAAAATAATTGACTTTTCAATCAACAGCCTGAAAAATTGTATGGTTGCTTGAAGAACTATACCTCATCTTTCATACATTTCTTTATCAACTCAAACAAACACGTCTACTTGAAACTTCCAATTTTCCTGTTATTTGTAGGTGTTAAATTCAGTGACGTTGGAATTGAACTGGACGACGACGGCTGATGTGGACATAACGGACTTGTCGTATTTCGAGTTCTTGAACAGAGTTAAAGCAGAAGAGGATGAACTCAGGAAGGAAGGGTTGTGGGATG
The DNA here is from genome assembly GCA_019914995.1 of Acanthochlamys bracteata. NCBI lineage: Eukaryota > Viridiplantae > Streptophyta > Magnoliopsida > Pandanales > Velloziaceae > Acanthochlamys > Acanthochlamys bracteata. The sequence continues at coordinate 7,461,218 of CM034135.1, read as the reverse complement.
AAGTTGCGCATCCTTGGCTCAACTTGTTTGTTCCTAAAGATCAAGCGAAGTTTGTCAAGGACTTGATACTTGAAACAATCCCATTCAATGGATTCAATGGCCCTTTCTTGATCTATCCAACACTCACCAACAAGTATATCTTTTTTTTTTTTTTCCCTCCAATTATAATTTTCGTAAAATGTTCAAAACATAATAAAGTGGGAAATTTTATTTATTTTTTTCGACAGATGGGATAGTAGAACATCTGCAGTGTTACCTGGAGCGAGTGAGAAAGACGACAACATCATGTACGCTGTAAGTGTACTCCGTTCAGCACCACCTTCATGTACGCAGGGTTCAGAATGCCTAAATGAGTACCTCAGTCAGAATCAAAAGATCATCACTGCTGCGACTGCAAGAGGAGCAAAGCAATACCTGCCTTACTGGCGGAGTGAGACTGAATGGGCGGCTCATTTTGGAAGGAACAAGTGGCTGCAGATGAAAGAGCTCAAGTCTAGATTTGATCCTTTCCATACTTTGGCTCCTGGACAAAGAATGTTTACGTGAGATAAGCATCTATATACCTTAAAAGACATTCTGATGTAATTCAAGAATTTTAAGTCATACATGTTCATGAATTCCTTGCCGCTTTCAGTAGGGCCAATGTAAATTACCTTTGCTTCAAGACGTGCCATAAATAGCACGCGAGATGTGCAACAGCTGCAGATAGCACGCGAGATGTCCATCTTCATCAAATCATGACTAAGAATATAAAAACGTCATAAACATTAAATCTAAAATGAACAGAAACCGGAAACTTGCCTGATTAATGAAGTCATGTCCAAAGTTCGTTTGCTGATGATGTGCCAGAAAAAAGGCTACTATGCAGAAGAAATAGTAACCTGATAAATGAATCCTAGTAATATGAAGCCTACTAGGGAAAATAAGTTCCTGAATTTCCATGAAACACTGGTAAGAAGCATGTTCATTAAGGCTGTTGCATGAATAATCAAGACTGGCAGCTTTAGCCGTCAACTAGAACATATTGCGGATTAGTATTGACGATAGTACAGTTGGCTGCATAACACTATCATTACGAACTTAGTGATGTTCTGACTATCCCAGAGGACAGTTACAAGATGATGAGTAAGAGAAAGAATGCTCTGCCAAAATCCGTAGGCTTGACAAAATAGACAGTATTGCTTTTTAACCAAGTAGATATTCTCATGTCTCATGATTTGCCAAAATGCATTGCGACTTTCCTTCGTGCAATCCAAATTGTGCACTTTATATGGTGAATATTTAACAAACCACGCATATACCAAATAATGGCAACAAATTTTCTGAGCATCCATCAGGCTCATCCCATTTTAAAGAGAGCGGGATAAATTATGAGACTAATAAAAATAAGTCATGTTTATATACATAAATGCAAACTAGCAATTACCAACAGATAAATATAAAAATCTATTCAAATGTTACTCTTCAGTATAATAATTGAACAATAGATACAGGTTATTGAAAAATGTGTGAAAGAATGACTCCTGTCAGCATCAAATAGCTTTTGCCTTGCTAACCTATCCTGTGATACACACAAGTTTGCTATCTAAAGATAGTCAGTGTGGAGCTTACCTCACCAATAATTTTGACAAGAACAAGTACCACCTTTGAAGTAGTGGAATCGGCTTGCATCTCTTACAACAATTTCCCTTCTAGTAATATTTGAAATGAACCTAACGACATTATGGCAATCATCACACATTCTATGTCCTTGCACTACTTGCAAAGGAGTGAATTCTGGGGTTCTGATGAGACCAAAAGCAACAGCTAACTTCTCGCTGTGGTAATTCAAAATCTGTTGGTCTTCCTCTCCAATATCAGGAAGTAGGGACTTCTCCCCGTGGTCATATCCACGACTCCTGGCCTCCTTCATCAGCTCATCTAATTTCCTATATATATGGATGCCTTGCGCGTGACCCCTATCTCCGAACACAAATTTGTAAGATTGTTTCTTGACCTGAATCCAACTACATGCAGGAAGCATTCTTAAACCCCTCTTGTTCAGTGTATCCAAAACCCTCGTAGCATCCTGAGATCTACCAGTGCTGTTATATATGTTAAGAAGTGTTACATAATTGCATAGTTTCTCAGGCTCCATTCTATAAAGCCTCTCTGCTGCAAGCTTTCCTAGCTCTATATTTTTATTGATCCTACAAGCTGTAAGTAAGGCCGCCCACATGTTCGTTGTAGGAGGTATTGGAGAACTTTTTATCAGAGAAAAAGCTTCGTCTAAAAGCCCTTCTCGGCCTAACAACTCTATCATACATGAATAATGCATTGCCCGAGGTTTCATTTTAGCATCTCCAACCATAAGCTCGAAGAATTGTCTACCTTCATCAAACAATCCACAAGAGCTACAAGCTTTTAGGACAGCAAGATACGTCACATGGTTTGGAACAAGGCCTACTTTCCCAATCCTTTCAAACAACTTGACAGCCTCCTTGCCCTTGCCATGGCTGCCATAGCCTCCAATCATAGCATTCCATGACTGTATATTCTTACAGGGCATCCTATCAAAAACACGCCTGGCATCCTCCATACTGCCCCACTTGCAATAAAAATCCAGCAGAGCAGTATTAGTGACTGTATCTAATTCAAACCCATTTCTGACTATACATGCATGAACTTGCTGTGCATGGTCCATGGAGCCCAACCGCATGCAGACTTTCAATACAATGGAATAAGTAAATTTGTCCATCTTAATGGCAGATCTATACATCTCGTAGTACATCTCCAAAGCATCATCGCTGTATCCATTTAGAGTATACCCATCTATAATTGAGTTCCATCCGACTACGGTCTTCTCAGGCATCTCCTCAAAGACGCACAAAGCGTCTTCGATGCATCCACATTTGCTATACATATCAATAAGAGCACAAGAAACAAACTCTTGTCCATAAAGCCCTAACTTCAGGGCACAACTATGCAACTGAGTCCCAGTTTGCAGCAAGCCAATACCAGCAGATGCCCGAATGATGGCGACAAACATATGCGCATCTGCATCTGTGACATCCCTTGACATTTCCAGAAAAATCTCGATGGCTTCTTCATACTGACCTGCATCAACAAATCCTGACATCATCGTAGTCCATGATGCAACATTTTTTTGGGGCATTCTGTCGAGCAAACTCCTTGCATGATCACGCAACCCACACTTCACAAACATCAACAGCACCCTGTTATTCATATACTGATCTAACTCAAAGTGGGTGTCAACCATGTGGCGATACACCAGCTTCGCCACATCCGCAGACCGCAGATTCACGCAAGCAAGAACGAGCAGTTCATACATGCCAGCGCCTGACACAGCGCAACCCCTCGCCTGCAAGATCTCAAACAATTCAATTGCTTCCTTATACCTCTTATGCAAAACTAACCACTCAATCTGCTTACAAATCGATTTGGTGAAACGGCCACCTTCATCAATTGCTTTCGGGGTTTCGACAGCAGGGACTGGGTTCACTGTCGGTCTTGCTTTAAGTCCATGCTTCACAACAGAGCAACACTTGATCAGGGAAAGCCGGGATAAATTTCTAAGTCTGTTGCTGAAAGATTTGAAATTTCTGTGATTGGAGAAATTGGAAATGGTGAGAAATGAACGGGATTGCGATCTGTGATCTTGTGTTGAAAATGTTGGAGAGAACAAGTAATTGAGAGTTAAATCCATTGAGATTGGGATTTGGAGAGTGGAAATGGATTGAAAGATCCGTTCTTGTTTTTGTTGAGGAGTGCATTGGAAAGAAAGAACGAAAGAACAGAAACTAAAGAATGAATCTTTGGGCGGATTAAACGAGGGAGACGAAACAGTTGAGGTAGTTGAGAGTGTGGACAGTTGAACGAAAGATAGCTCAGGCTCAGTACAGTGTTAACGGACCGGGCTAACAAACGGTCCGGGTTGAAATGTTATAAATGGGCCGAAACTGGGCTTGCCCGTTGACACTATAACCGGGTCGGCCCGGGTCCTACACTGCTGCTTTTAAATAGAGCGAATCTAGCCATCTCTATTTTACATATTCCAGGACTGAACTTGCAAATTCGAACTTCAAAACTCAGGGAAATACGAACAACGATGCAACGCTGCTGCTTTCTCTAACGGCTCGATTCCAATCTTCTTCATCTTCTTTCAAGAAAATTTCCAGATCGCTCACTTTGAATCCAACAACAAGAAAACAAAAACAAAGATTTATTTTTTTTTTTTTCACGTTAGAAGATAGAGAAAATGGAGACGCCACAGAAGGAGACCATTGATGATCTAAAGCTCCTCTAACAATCCCAAGGTTCTAACTTTTTCTTTAACATTTTCAACTTGTTACTTCTTTTTTTTTTTTTGTTTCCTCTCTTTTCTGTTGTGAATAGTTTCTTCAGATTCCGATCGTGTTTTCTTGAAAATTTTCTCTTTCTCTGTGTGAATGCAGTTCGGTTTATTGAGATCATCTTGTTTTCCTTCTCGAATTTTCACGAGTAGACTTCAGTTCAGGGAGATCTTTGAGGCTCTAGAACTACAGGTCATTCTTGATCAGTGAACAAAACATAAGATTTTAAGTTAATAATTTAGTTTTGAGAGTTCCTAATAATTAAATTTTAGCTATATAGGCATTGAAATTGAATAAAATCGAGCGGTCAAAGTTATTGTGTGAACTCATTCAAAATTACTCTTAATTAATTAGATAACTTTTATAACTTTTATTCATATTTTTTTGCAACAGAATCACAACGGTACCATTTTCGACCATATAAACATGAATCAATTCATATCACCAACATCGATCTGCATGCAAAGTACGTAAATATTTTAAGAAGAACATCGATCGATCTTCGATCGATCTACCAGGTATACATGCGCTCCCACCGGTTCGTTATATCGCTGAATTGATCGATCTCGGTCTCCCGAACATTCCAACTGCAAGCATGCTCGCATCGGGGAAGATGAAACAGCTTCTGATCTCTGTGCTGATCATAAGCATCGAAAACGGTGTGCTTTCCATTCGAGAGTTGAGTCACCCCGCAGAAGAAGAGTGTGTTCCCAAAGAAATTCAAGTGGAACGAGAAGCTGTACGATTGATTCGGTTCCAGAGTATGTTCTCCGAGGTCATCGTTCCCTGATTTACAGTGCACCAGAAGCTTCCCCCCTATGCAGTTCATGATGTTGACGACAATTGGGTTTGTTAAACTCGCCGACCCACCGTTGCTGCTGCTTGCCATCTTCCGTAATTCTGCCGCCGTCGACACTCTCGATGCTGCTGCTAACACAACTATCACCACCGAGATGGTTACTATCTTCTGATTCATCTTCATCTTTTCAGTACTAATAATGTTATGCAGTGAGTCTGATCGAATGAATTGAGCATCTTTGTGTGTGCCTGTTTATATAGACAAGAGATTCTAAAGGATTTAAGTTTCATAGTCAAAATAAGAATTATGTATTTATTCAATTACCCAATTAATGGTTGACTAATTTACTATGGTTCTTTGAACCATTAGTAGTGAATGCATGCTAGCCTATTAAAAATCAAGATATGCGTAAAATAAATATAGTACAAATTATATTTTTATGATAGATATGCGAATATTTTAAAATGAATGAAATATTAAATGAAAATATACGTCAATAAATAGCGCTAGCCGATCGAAAATAGAGATTATTTTACTGAACAAAAAATGGAGATTATTATCCACCGGCTTGCTCCCCGTCTTCCGTTGCGTCCCTCCACCGCCGCCGCGGCTGCCGGTTTCCGGCACCACTCTCAACTGCTACGATTCTCTTCCTATTCTTCTCCGGTAAAACAACGGCCGGACCGCAGGCGATTGGTAGCGGCTCCACCGGCGGCGAAAGGATGGTTCTCGGGGTTCGGTGGGAAGAAGCTGGTGTTGCCGGATATCGTTAAGGCAGGTGATCCCGTGCTTCATGAGTCTGCTCAAGATGTTTCTGTCGATGAAATTGCTTCTTATAGAATTCAGAAGATTATTGATGACATGGTTGCTGTAATGCGTGATGCTCCTGGTGTAGGCCTCGCTGCGCCGCAGATTGGCATCCCCCTAAAGGTTTTTAATGTTTTTTTGGGTTTGTTTGAATTTATGTAACAACAGAAATATAAAAAAAAGATTTGTTGAGAGATTTTTGTCGAAAATTGTGATTTTTCTTCTTGTTATAGTGCTTATTTTCTTTATTATGAGAATAAGGAGTGCTAAATATGTACGATAGTTACAATTGGAATGGGAAAAAAATAGAGTTGAATTGATTAAATAAGTCTACATGTTTTTCTGATGGCAGATTATTATTCTTGAAGACACAAAGAAGTACATTAGCTATACCCCAAAGGAGGAAATTGAAGAACAAGATCGGCGCCCCTTTGACCTCCTGGTATGTTGATATTAATAAATGTAAAGTTTCACCAAGTACTTTTTGCTATTTGAATTCTTTTCATGTAGTCACTTTTTATTAGTTTTGATGAGGCAGGTAATATTGAACCCGAAGCTCACTAAGAAGGGCAAAAAAACTGCACTTTTCTTTGAAGGGTGTCTGAGGTAAGCAGAAGCGAATGAGTTATCTTTTGATAACTACAAGTGACATGATTGTTTTCTGCTTGTTGATAAGCCTTAAATGTGCGCTTTATCAACTATGTACAAGCATGTCTTTTTCCTTAAAGATAAATAGAAATCTCAGTAGTTTCATTCGTTTGATGTTTTTGTATGTGGTTTGTACTTTCATTATGTTATTGCAGTTTTCTTATTTTGTTGCCATGTAGTTTATGGGAGCACGTTGCAATCAGGAAGGAAAAGGTGCTTATTCTGCTGTACATGAGGAACCCTTTTAGTAAATAGAAACTTAGGCTTCATAGAATGAATAGCAACGGTGGATGTAGTTTTACCTTAGAGGTGCCTTCAGTGGAGACTTGTGCTACTGGGCAAAGTTCAACATAGATGTATTCCTGGCCTCAGAGGTTTCCTTTGGTACTGTGTCTTTCTGGTATTCTAAAGTCCTATCCTTGAAGATAAGCCATCTGGGTGCATATGTTATGCATGGTTTATGCACTAAATATGAAATATTAGCTGAGCTGATAGCACACCATCTTGTTTGCCTGGTTTAACTGTTTGTAACTGTTGGCAAAAACCAGCACAGTCATTTAGGTTTCGACCATAGTTGTACTTGCAAACCGGCCATTGTTTCTCCAAGGATGAGCTTGCAGAACTTAATAAGGGGAAATTGAACTTGGTTCATATTTCTGTACCTACCAAACTTTGTACACATATCTGCGTGCTATGTCATTTCAAAATTGTGGTCATCTTACAGCGATGCATCATTATCTTCCTTTTCGTATGTGCATTGTGTGTACATATAAGGCTTTGACTTAATTTGTGATGTTTTTCCAGTGTTGATGGGTATAGAGCTGTTGTGGAGCGACATCTAGAAGTCGAAGTGCAAGGCATGGACCGTTATGGCAGTCCTATCACAATCAATGCTAGAGGTTGGCAAGCACGAATTTTGCAGCATGAGTGTGATCATTTAGATGGCACAATATATGTTGACAAGATGGTTCCAAGGACTTTCAGGACAGTTGAGAATATGGATCTGCCTCTTCCTGCAGGAATACCAAAGATGGGTGTCCGTTCTTTGTAACAAGAACTGCATCACCTAGAAAGTGCAGCAACAGCACATCTATCCCAGTTTTTGGCATATAATCTCTATGACGGGACGGTGGAGAGAAATTAGTCATTAGTTGGTAGAGATTGCTTTTGGTTAGTATTTGCTTTCTACAGAACCATAATTGCTATTCTGTTGGGAACGTTGCTGAAGTCATTCTGTTGGTAGGTTGTTTCCATTTTTGGCATGTATGTTAAATGGATTTCAATTTATATTTGTTAACCTGTTGAAGTTGTACAAACTGCATCTAGTTTTAGAGTCAGTCGGTTGTTCTTGCCATTCAGATTGCAAAAATAGGAAGTTTGTAACTAGTTTTAACAACTGTACTGTGATTTTTTTTAGTTCTTCGCTGACAACTACGAGAACAAGCAATTGAATGTACAGTATATTATTCAATGCAACATTGTCCTTTGGAGGTTACACTGTAGAAATAAAAAAGATTTACATTTGAAGCAAACGGATATGCCTATATGTATGTATGAGCTTGAAGCAGAACAAGAGCTTGGAAAAGCTTAGGCACCGCACCGTTTGGCATTGCGTTTTGGATTCAATTTTATTGTAATTTTTTTCATATTTTTCAATAAAATTTATTAATATTATATAGAATATTTAAACTTTCAGAAACATAAAAAATTATATATCATAGATTTTGTTATTAGTTATTTTTTAGATAAAAAAATAAGTTATTTTGAAATATTTTTTATTTTAAAAAATAAGCACTACTAAACATTCCTTTGGACTATCCTCCAAAGAGCAAATCTCCAGCAAGTTTAGGAAGCAGAACAAGGACCATCTTTCCGGAAGCATGAAGGAGGATATACTGATATGCATGACCTGAGGTTGATCCCAACGCCTGCCAGCAGCAAGAAGAAGCTGGGTCGCCCCGTCGACTATCACATCGTGCGCTTGATCCCACGAGTTGTCCTTGCCCAAGCTTCCTATGCTAAAGTTGGTCTAAGCAAGTTAGTTATGCTCTACATTGCCATAGTGGAAAAAAGTAGTGGTTACCTTATACCATCACCATGTCTGCATTCGGTGTTAGTTATACTAACATCAGATGAATTGCTCACCACAGAGATACAATCATCTCCTGCATGAATAAAAAATCATTGAGCCCATCAAGAATGATTGGAGAGAATGTTCCACACTATCATCATCCACCTCCACAATCAATATAAATTGAAAAGGAAATTCGTTGGAAATTGAGGTGCCATACACAGAGGCAAGAATGAGTTACTGTAATTTATAGGTTACATATTAGAGTAAAAACTAAAAGAAGTAGGTTAGGGTAAAGGCAAAATACCTGTTCTTATTATGCTATCCTGAATGACAACTGAGATGGACGAGCTAATATGAATTCCTTCAGTATTGGGCTCTTAGGAGGAGTTGATACAGAAATACGAGACACTATGATCTCAGAACATATGCATATGCATCTGTTGGCTACTTACTAGAGTCAAATCCTGGACTACAATTTGCTTGCTTCTATGAAAGTTATTGCCTGCATCATACTCTCACAGTATGGACAATAATGCGCACCAAGGCTGTACAATGTGTTACAAGTCGAGATTTACTTCATTCAATGACTGCCTTCGGGGGCATGCCTGCAGGGCTGGAAGACGATTTAGGTCCGCCTCTTTAGTCCTTGTTCAAATTTATAGAGAATCAAGGAAGAGTAATGGTGGTAACACGCATGCAACTAACTCTGTCTCATTTGATTATACATAAAATTATAAGCCATTACTACTTAACATTTATGTAGTTGATCTTGCAAGACCATTCCCACCATTTCTGTCCCATGGCGTTAGTAGTTCCTCTACTTTTACAACTAGTTGCTGCACCCCACTGAAGTAAATCCATTTAGTAGTATAAAGGACATTTCATACATCAGGATTCCAATGGAGCTACTGTAGTTCCCATGACCTCTTCAAATAGTAGATATTCAAATAAAAAATGGTAAATATACACATAGTAAAATATCACATAAGATAACATTTTAGATAAATCAAAGATATATAAAAGCAATTTCTAGAGTTCAGATAGTCTAAATTTTCATCATGTCAACATGGACGGCATACCAGAAATGTGAGCTTCGATCTGCAAGGACCAGTGAAATTGATTGACCTGACCAAGTACATGCCTTCAGAAGGAATCTCAAGTACAGCATTTGTTTGTGCAGAACAAGCACGGTTCCATGCATTTTTAGATGCCTGGAAGATAATAACTTCTATGAGTACCATTATGGACTAATGTCATTCATGAATATATTGCAAATCAATCTTTTGCATATATCAGAAAATGACTATTTCAAGAAAGTTGTCTCCTTAAAATACTCCCAAAAAAAAATTTATGGCATGTCCATCTAAATGAAACAGAGGCCATTGAAGAACTCAAAGAGGTAAAATAGATTCAGATCATTATCAATAACGATTATGCATAAGCATTAGTGAAACTTCACCATGAAATTTGAGAATTGTGAGAGTAAAGAATGGCAGCACAAGGATGTATGGAACATACCCAATAACGGAAATGCCCAATGAGTAGTTGCTTGTCAAAAACCTGCTATGTATGAGTAGAAACTTGTTTGCCAACAATAGAATAGCAATTTGAGAGTTGAAAATGTTCACAGATAACTTTGACAAAGTGCCTTCTGAGCTGTGCCTTCATAAGCAGAGAATTATTCGCTGCCCAAATGAATCATACTCTAGCACATTGGTTCTCTTCTAATGTTCCAAACAACATTGCAATACTCTAGTGTATACTATTATGAAAGATAAGTCTACTGTTTTGCTTTATATCGGAGTCCAAGAGCCAGGCCATGTATGTTTGATTACATGAAAATTATGAGTACCAGTATCAATCCAGAAGCATATAACCAGGAAACATCATGATCTTATACTTCTTAGATAACAAAGAGTTATCAAACTACTCTTATCAATCTAATCCAGTGATCACATTATTGCAGTGAACCTTAAAACAAAGAACTTGAACAACTCCACAACCCGCATTTCATCTCATTCTCATAAACAAAAGAAGAAAAAGATACAACTTTTTTTAGCAATGGGAGTTAAAGCAACCCTTGGTATCATCAGCTTCACCGTTACCAACGAAACCAAACTGATCAACAGTGGCATTCACGCCGAATTTTCGGCTACGCTGCTAGTGCATGCTGTCAGGAATTTTGTTTGAACTCCATCAAGCTCAGGAACCAATTGATTCACTCCCAAACACAGATAGCAACAACTCCACCACTGAAATACAAGAAAATAAAGAAACAGAAGAAGAACCCATGTAAGATAACAAATCAAAACAAAACTACTTTTGCTTCTCGTTTTTTTCTCTCATGATCATGACTGATGAATGATGTAATCAAGAAATGATCGCGTGATTAAAGCAGGAGATTCCCTGTAACGCATTACGTTACGTGTAATAAGAACAAGAAAAGCAACAGAGGCTCACGGCCATGGTGTGGCGTGTGGTGTCTGCTTCTTGATCGTACACGGTCGTCTTAATTGAGCCCGGCCTAGTTAAAGTGGGCCTAATGGATCAGGCCTTTTCGGGTCATGACTGTGATCAGAAAAATCACATAATAGGTTTTGACTGCGATCAGATCCACACTCCATTGATCTTAGAATTCATCTCAAGTTCTGAAAGTTTTGAACTTTTTCTTAACAGAATAGGTTAGAATCACAATTCGTTCTCTCTCAAATTGTTTTCTCTTTTCTCGGATTGAAATGCTTTTTCTTTTTCCTTTAGTTCAGCTGAACGATCCTGTCTTTTGTTTTGATACTCGTATTTAGTGTGTGTGGTTTGTTGAAATTTCAGCAGTGTTTTCATCTGAGAAGATTGATTCAGACCTCTGTGTGAGGCTGTCAGCACTGACAGAATTGCATGTTTCCAGATTGTTATTGAACTGGTAATTTTGTTTGGACAAGTGAACGTGAATTAGACTGATGTTTCATGAATTTTTTAATTTAGAAGCCATATTATGGAAAATTTGGTTTGTAAGTTATATATTGATGGTTGTTATTTTTCTTCACAGGAAGTAATGGCAAGCACGGCATGTTTCGTTATTGTCAGTCGGGATGATATACCTATATATGAAGCTGAATTAGGATCTGCCGTGAAGGTAAGATAACTTTGTGCAACAATCAGTATACTTTGAAAGAAGTTGAGTGCAACCAGTTACTTGTTTGGTCCTAGTAGGACCTTCTTTTAGCATCCTCCGAGCTGTTTTATATTACTGACCTTTCTAGAATCAGAGTCATTGAGTACTCCATTTAGTCGCATAGCTAAAAAGTTTCACGTTATATTAGTCCATTAAGTTTACCCAAAGCATTGAGTGATGTATTTTGTGTTCTCAACAAAGTCTACTACTTGAGAAGATTGCTTATTCATTATCTGTCAGTTGAATTCTGTTAATGTTATGTTCTTATATAAAGGACAAAAGTGATCGATCGAGCAAATATACACAAGGGTTTGTCGGATAAGTACACATTAGTTTATAGGAGACATATAATTGAAATTGTCTTATTCAAGAGTTCTACTTCTTTTTGCTATCATTTTAGCCTTAAAAAGCTGCTGAAGTGAGTGAGAAAGTAAATTATGTCCTCACAGACTTGATTGATCGACAGAGCTTGAGAAATATCTGTTGGTCTCTTATTCGTACAAGATACTGAAAAGAACTGCTGGAATGGTGATGAGTGAATATACGCCTATTTCTTAAGAGCGAACTAAGTTTTTTGTGTTCGTTTTATTGCTTGACAATATTTCAGGTTTTTAGCTATATGCTATATATTTATGATAGTAGACATTTAGAGGAGCAAATGAGGTGATCTTTGACAGAAAACAATGCAATACCATAATGCACAATGCTTAGCCAACATAGGTGGAAAGGCCTGGTCCTTGATGTTGTTGTTGAATGATTCACTCATGATGCTTACTTGATCAGTTGATTGGTTGATGATCTTAAAGTTTAATATCTTTTTCTGTTTTGCCTTTTAACCTGCTTTATGGTTTCTTTTCCCGATTTAATATGGCAGAAAGAAGAAGCTGTCCAGCAGCACCAATTTATTTTACATGCTGCCTTAGATATTGTTCAGGACATCTCTTGGACGACAACAAGTGCTATGTGAGTATTTTTACAGAACGTTTTTTGCATAACTTTCAGGACGCATATCCTTCATTATTAAAAATAATCATTGTACTTACAATATATTTTACGTAGATTTGAAGATCGATGCTGCGATATGTAAGAATGATGCGATTCTAATAGAACATGTTCGGAGCGAAAATTGTAAACCAAAAATAACGTAACTTAAGATGGTGTCTAAGGATTTAGATGGAGTACATATTTTGCTTAATTTAACATGTTTATTGGTATTATTAGAAATTTATTTTTCTAAGTTATACCTTTTGCATATGTATATAAAATTAATTTTGCGATGTCCTTATCGTCATTAAAAAAAGGTTAATTTTATGTGTAGAATCATATTAATTTTTGTAATATTATGTGAAATGCAAATTTATAGACCTATTAGTTAATTTGTTTAGGTGTACGTACGTATATATGTATAGAAGAATCAAGAGCCAGTAAGTCAAAAAAGCACCATATTTTCTGGATAATTAAGAACTAAATAAACAATATCTTAATTAAATTTTAATTTGACCTGCTCAATTTATTTAATGTATTGCAATAAATTAATTTGAAAGAAAGCAAACGATATATAAGTCAAGGATATATGTATGGCATTATGAAGAATTCGATAATATAGGATTAGCTTAGAGTGTGTTTTAATTGATATAAAATGAATTTTATGAAACTATTAAAATATTCTAAAATATTTTTAAAAATCAAAATTTTAAATTAGATACAAAACGTATTTAGCTACATGATAATGCTTGATTGGTTATGGCATATTTATCAAAAACTTACGAATGATTTTATTTTATATTTTCTTGATAAATTCATTTTCAGATAATTTATGTTCAACTAAATGGGTCAATCTTATTTTGATCTTACAAAAGTTTTTATTAATATAAAAAATACTTTTATTTTAATTTAAATATAAAATTTATGTTATTATTTAATAAATAAAAATAAGTACTATAAATTTTACGATATAAAGTTATTTTATATAAAAAATTAAAATATATATGTAAATATAATTAAAAAATAATAAATTTTTTTTTAAATACCAAAATTAGAAAGTGGTATTAATTTGTTCGATGACATTAATTTCTTATTTCTCGCACTTAATCAAATTCAATTATTCAAGCACCGACCAATCGTTTGCGTTTTACTTGCGTCGTTTTAATTGAGTCTTCCATAAAATTAATTTACATAACTTAAGTTTAAATAATCCTATAAAATATGATTAAAATTTAAATATAAATTATAAGATAAAAATTTAAAATAAAATATTGAAACTTATCGGTGCTGTTTCGTCAAAATTTAAAATAAAATTATAAAATACAAGTTTTAATTTAAAGTGCGTTCTTTTGTAGTAACAAATATACTATAACATAATTAACAATATAAATTATTTTAAATAATAATATTATAAATTAAAAAATATATATTAACATTAACATTTAAAATACACATCGGTGTATATTAGTCTATATAAATATGTAAATATTCAAAATCAAATCTCAATTATTAAATTTAAAATATTATAAATCATAAATAAATCGATAAAATTTTAGTTTAATTTAATCATAATTCAATCTCTATCAGTTTTAAAATAAGATAGACAGAAAAATAAAATTAACAAAATTTATAAAATATCAATTTATTTTTATCATTTTGATCAAAATTGGTTATAAGTAGAAATTAACTACGATCTTGTATTGGTTTGTATTTTGAACTGTTTTGGTGTTATTGTATTACATAAATGATTTTCATAATCGTCTTTATAATGCACAGTAAGGAGTGCCATTGTTTAAAGAAATTTAAGAAGGACTAACGTTGCAAAATCAACTAAACTTAAAGTTTAAAAAATTTTAACAAAACCCAAATCATCACAACTAGAATGTTCTAGACATCTTGGGCATATTTAGGAGAATTTTTTCTAATTTTTTATTTTATATTTTTAATAAAATTTTAAATTACAAAATTTTTTAAAATATATTAATCATAAAGAAACATTTTACATTATAAAGTTTTTTAGTAATTACTTTTATTTTTAACTTTTAATTTTTTTCAATAAATATTTCAAAAATATTTACTTAGTGTGCATTTTTTACACGCCAAGATCACTTTTTTTTCTAATAAAAATTTATTTTTAATTCATTTTTATTAAAAAAATATAAAAAATCATTTTAATTTATTTTTAATAAAATATGTATTATTTTTAATACTATTATTTCTAATAATTTATTCCTAAAAACTCACTCTCAAAAATTTACAAAACTAGCATCCTTATCCATTCATAACATTATAAAGAAATTGAAAGCAACTTTAGATAAGAACGTAGTAGACAAATATAACATAGACACATGTCCGGTTCGGTCCATGGTTTTTAGCGAAACCCATGGGCAAGCAAAAAAATTTAAATAAATAAAACGAAACCTTTTTTTAAATTTAACTATTTGTATATTATAAATGCTTGACTTAAATTAAGCCAATTCAATTTTACAAAAATTATTTAATTCGGTTTTCTTGAATTTTTTTTTGGTTTTGGTGAAAATGAAGTTGTTCACTTCCAGCTAGTTCCTTCCATCATTGAAATATCTTGAAAATCAAGATTATTTAAAAAACTCCAAGCTCTTTGTCTTCATTCTGTTAAGAAAAAGGAAGAAAGAAGTAGAAAAGAAAGTGTTGGAAGAATGGAGGAGGGTCAAGAACAGATAGACAAATCTAGAGTTGTGAAGATTGATTCAGTGCAGACATGGGAGATGTTAACGACTCAAGCCAAGAACCAACAGTGCCCTGTAAGTTCAATCTACCTCTTGTTCATAGAATTTCTTTGTTGTGATTTTGCTTTTTAAATGATTTCTGTTTACGTTCATGGGTTGATTCTGGTGTGGATTTGCTCTTGCTTGATCTGGTGACTTGAGGGATTATCTTGATATTGGTTTTCTTGGGCACACCAAAAAATTTTCGAAAGAAAGATTTGGGGTTGCATGAAAGAACAGAAGAAGAAGAAAGGAAAAGGAGGTTCACTGGATGTTGAAGATCCCTTATGTCCTTCTAGAGATCGATTACATGAGGGTTCATAGTTAATCAAATAGCTTATTGTGTAGAGTAATATCAAAATTCGTCTACTGCTGTTGAGCTGCTTAAACTCATTGAATCTTTTGGTGAACGATGATCAAATGTGTAGTTCTGCTTCGAAATATGTGATACTAATCCATGAACTGCATCTAATAAGAATGATAAGAATATGGGTTTGCTTGTGGGCGTTCATGTTTAAATTAATTAGAAGGAAATTTTCATCTATATATCAGGTTCATTTTTCTGTCTTTTTATTTCTGAAGCTTCTACATCTCTGTTCTTTTATATGCAATTTGTTTCCATAATTTAAGAGTGCAATTGGGTAACATATTCAAAATTCACCTACCTCATTAGCCTCATTTGACAATACATCAGTTTCAATATATGAAAAATCATGCTTCTTGATGTGTGCAAGGCTTATCTTACCTTCAAATTATATTAAAAAAAAACTCCTTCAATTGTTAAGCCTCTGATTGAAATTCTCTGCTTTTGTTCTTCAGCTTTAAGATGCGAACCTTTGCTTTATATGGTCTCTGCATTTTTCGTATTTGTCTTCAATTTTTTGACTAACTATTTCTTTGAAGTTGAAAACCTTTAAAACTAAAAACTTATCTTCCTCTGATGCTTTATTGTATTGCCAATGCCAACTATTTTTGTCCTTCTCTCAAGTTTGTGCTCATTTTACTTGGCATTTTTTTCATCATCAAATACCTCTTCTGCCCCTGAGTGAATGGATTGTATGTTGGTAGCTTGTGCCCTCTTCTTTTTCAAATTATGGTAGCCTTTCAATTGGCTTCTAACTCCTCAACAGTAAAATCCAAGGATTAATTGCATAATTGACTGGAAGAAAGTGGTATATGACCGAAGAAAACAGATTTTGCTAGAAGGTTGACATCCTAGAGATACTTTAACAGCTAAAAAAAGTTTTTTCTGATATGTCCACATGTTGCTGTTGCATCTGGTTGCAGGTATTTATTCACTTCACTGCTTCATGGTGCGTCCCATCATTGGCCATGAATCCTTTTGTTGAAGAAATGGCAATGAACTATCAGGACATTTTGTTTCTCACAGTTGATGTAGATGACGTCAAGGTAAGCTCTTCTATCTTGAATTTACATGTTATATTGATAACTCCTTTTGATGACTTCAAAAACTGGTCATTTGTAGCGTAGTTCTTATCGTTTAAGTTTTGATGTCAGCATGAATTGCTTGAGCCTTTTGTCCTTTTTTTAACTTGTATAGAATTCTTGATATTTACTTACTCGTTATACACTTAACCATATAAAGTTAGTCTTTTCTTTTGCTGCAACAACCTAATGAACAAGCGATGCACTCCTTTTAAATATTCATTGATTGAACCTCTTAGACATTGCTAGCTGCGTGAATAAGTTTGGTTGAAGGTCATTGATTATTCATGTTACATGTCATGTCGTTGACGTGGAATTATTTTGCTTAATTTCCATTGGGGCAAATTCACAAGACTTGGAGCAAAATCTCTTTCTTCCCTACGGAGACGGAAACATACTTATCGATGATGCAGATAAGCACGGACACAAATATGGATTATAATTGTCATTGTTATGAAAAATATAAACCATTCTTAAAGGGGTTGGTGCGTTGTGCATAATTTATTTTGTAATCCTTTCACATTCGATAAGTGTTTTTACAATTATTTTAATCATCCTCTTCTTTCTCTCTACCTAAAGTTTTACTCGGAGGGGCCATTACATGTTATCTTATTAATTTAACACAGGTCATCATCGGAAGATTACTCAAACCTACCAAAGGTAGGACCAAGCTGATTTAATTGATTGGCAGATCTAATTGACCAACTTGAAGTGTGCTCTGAAGCAACAAATCACCAAAGATAACGATTCTCTTGAAAGTCCGGGTGGAATGCATTATTGTCCTTATAGAATTGCCTGTGGTCTGCAAATATAGGTTGTCATCACTTCATTATGTTTGGGAGTTCTTAATAAGGAGCTTTCTAAAGTGAGCTTAGTTTGAGGCTTTTCAAGAAATAGACGTACATCCCTCCTATTTTCGTCGTCTGTCCGCATCCGTTCTGTTGCTGTGAATGATTAAACTAAAATGTATCTCCTCTTTGTGGCAGGAAGTTGCTTCAAAGATGGAAGTGAAGGCAATGCCGACATTCATGCTAATGAAAGACGGGAACGTCGTGGAGAGGTTAGTCGGAGCTAATCCAGAAGAAGTCAGGAAGAGGATCGACAACTTCGTACAGTCTCATCATTCATCTGGCACAAATAATGATCATGAGCAGTAACACTTTTTAAATGCATTTCAAGCTTGTCATTGTGTGTGTTGTGTTGGTTTGTCTATTTGCTCTTGTATTTTGACAGCAATGTTTGGCTTTGGTAAGATATCAGCTTCCGAATATATAAGATCCCATGTAAATTTGTTTGAAATCTTTAAAACTTCCCTTTCTTTCCCTTCGAACTTGTTGCATTATTGAAATTATTATTACTGGTTCCGTTTCAGTACGGATATCTTCTTTTTATTAAAAATAGTGTTATTTATTATAAATTGTACTATGAATGTGGATTTAGTTTTACTTATAATTATGAGGCGTTGTTTATTGAGAAAATATTTTTTAATTTTATATTTTATATTTTTTGATATATATTAAAAAAATTATTTAAAAATTACAAATAAAAAAAGTTTACGTAATAAAATATTTTATTATTTATGTTTATTATTTTTTTAAAATAAAAAATAAAAATATATTAAAAAATTATCTTAGAAGTATTTTTAAACGTCTCATAACATCATGAATGATATTTAGAAATTAATGCAAAAACTATGTATTATTTTAAAAAAAATTGAAACACTTAACAACGTGTTTGACAAAATTGGATATAATTGAATCATCCAATGCCGTCTGCGCCAGTTCAATTAAAAATTTATTCTGCACTTAACTAAAAGTTAAAAGCTAAACTTTTTATATATAAAATGTTCTAATCTGTTATTAGATACCATAACAATATGTAATTAATTAGGCTTTGACCCTTTTTTGGGCCCATCTCTCTATCTGTTATTATATCCCAAGTATGCGTTAGGCCCATTTTCAAAATCCAGCCCATTGGCCCAGCTCGGGTCACATGATAATCATCATATAACGGTATTGTTTGGGATGTGTGGTATTCTATTTCAAAAAAACAGTTTTTTTATTTTTGTAGTTTACATTTTTTAATATATTTTTTATAAGTTTTTAGAGAATTGTTTCAGGGATTTGATTTTTATCTTATTGCATCTCTGTGATGATAGTTATTTATTTTTTCGGTATTTCGAAATATTTATTTGAGTAGTATTTGCTTGATTTCGGTGATATTTGAGAGTGCTTTTTAATTTTTTTAATTTAAAATTTTAAATAATTTTTAAAATAGTTTAGATTTTTTTAAATCTAAAACTAATATAAAAAATATATATCGTAAAATTTTATTATTAATTATATTATTATATTATTTAGTAAAATTTAGAATTCAACTAGAAAAAAATTATTTTATAAGAACTCAGCACACAGCAGACATTTTCTAAAGAGTATTCGTTCGATACAAATTGTCGCACACTTTCCACAGAACAGAAGCGCATAAACATTCTGCTGTTACAATTAGAGGTTGATTATAAGCAGTTGCATGAAAATCCCTACAGATATAACTGCCATTGTCTTAAGCATGCCAAAGCTACGAGCTCCTGACTGCTCTGGTGTTGCAGCTCCTGACTCCCGAGAGATGCCGGGCGAAGTAACCGACTGACCATTTCCGGGAGCTGTTGCAGTGACAAAAGAACTCAAAGGAGAGGAGTGATGTAAAGCAAGAGGTGCCGGAGCATCAGCAGCAGCAGCGGAAGAAGAAGCTGCAACTGTGCGGATGGCGACTTTCATTCCAGTCAGGCAGTGAGTTGGTGAGCCACATATGAAGTACCTTGTTCCTGCAGTAGACAGAGCGATCGTTGTGCTTCCATCTGAGTATGTACTCAAAGGGTTGCTCGTTTGACAAGCATCAAAATCAGGCTTTGACACCTCCATCACATCGTGGAATGGAGCATATGTGAATGCTGCACATAGAATGCTGCACAGATCAGTTCTATAGAAAAATTGGGTGCTTTTTTTTTTGTTACTGTTCATTTCTTGTCATGCTACACTTACTCAGAGTGTCGCCGGGAGAGAAGGTTTGAGATGAAGCCCATGCTTGAAGATTCGTAGAGAGATCCCAGCCACCATTAGGTCCTCCAACAGTGAAGCTTGCAGCCATTGCTGCCTTGGTAAAGATCATAACAATTGCTGCAATTGTCATCAAAGCTTTGATCATTGCACCCATTTCTTCTGAACACTTTGGTTTAGTACTGCACATGAATAGATGAAGCTAAGACTCGTTATATACACATTTGGAAGCAGCAGTAGTTGGGAGCTTTTAGCTTAAAGGATGAAAGCTTTTGTCAATAGTTGATAAACTCTTGTAGGACTTTTCATGGATTCTTTGGCGTGATCTCTACCAATTCTCATAAGTTGGTATGAGCTTTTACATGTGGGTGCCTCAACTACTCTTGGAATTATCGTATTCTTGAAGAACATTTCTTTGTGATTTTAGGTAGAAGTAGCCTTGAGACATGATCATCAAGTAAGGGGGTTGCTTATGTCCCTTTCTTTATTTTTATCATTTTTATTCATATTTTCATAATAAATTTTAAAATATTTTATAAATATAAAAAATATATTATTTATTAAATATTATTATCATTATTATTTATTATTTTTTAAATAAAAATAAAATATTATTTTTTTAATTTAAAAATATTTTAAATTTTTTTTAAATAGGTACTCTAAATATCACCCAAAAAAAGGGTCAATAATGATAATATCGCAGGCTGCAATCGTCGGAAAGATCTGCTCTACCTGCGCCATCTTTGTTCCGCTTTATCTTTCATTTTCAATGGCGTCACCGGAGCAAAAACACGCGACTGTTCAGTGGACTTTCCGACGAACATGCATGTTTTTCTCACATTCACACAGCTGAGGAGCGCTTATTGAGAAAAGTTTTTTCAAAAAAAATTTATTTTAAAAAATAAGTTTTTTTATTTTAAAAAATTAATAAAAAAATTTTATAACGTCAAAATTTTTTTGTATTAATAAAATTTTTTAAAAAATTTTATTAGGAAGAGTGAAATAAAAAATTAGTGAAGAAAAGTTTCTTCAAATATGGTCGGAAGAGAGTTAATTGTGCCATATCTAGGTGTTTATTCTAAAAAATAAATTTTTTTCAAAAGTTGAAGGACTAGAGCTAACCCAAACAGAGCAGAGACCAACTTCAGTATAATTACTTCCACAGTATTTATTAAATCCATATTATGTGTTTTAGGAAGAATAAATTCTTCTAAGACAAGTTTTTAGAAAACATCCGGACAACCTTATTTTAAAATTTATTTTTGAAGGAAAAGGTTGGATTTTACTAAGGTCGTGTTTTAATTGTACAAACATTGAGTTTAATGAGAGTGTGTTCGTAAAATAAAATTTAATAAAAATAAATTTAAAATGCTAAGCAAAATAATAAATTAAAATTTAGAATTAAATTTTGATAAAAACTAAATTTTAATATAAAAATAAAAATGAAATTTATAGTAATAATTAAAACACATAAAATGATATAATTCAAAATCTTTAAAAAAAAATTCTTACAACAAAACATGCCCTAAAACTAACTTAGTTAAAAAATTAATGAGCTACTTTTATGCATATTCGCCGAAGACTGAAAAACTATATATATTTAATGCCAACCGTGTACGCTCAACCATGCAGTAGAGTTTAAGAAGATTAGAAAGTGCGGACTTGACTAATTTGACCTTTAATAGAAAAGCCAAAGAAAATATACTTATAGAAACAAGTAAATTGAAAGTCTAAGTTCTTCAATTTCGGGCGTGTTTAGTTAGTTAGTAGGTGAATTTGAGTTTTGAAAGTTTTGGAAAATAATTTATTTAAAAAATTAAAATTAAAAATTAAAATATTTTAATAAAATAAATTTTTATTTTAATAGTAAGTTTAAAAATTGTGATTAAAATTTTTATTTCAATTATTTATTTAGTTTATATTAAAAATGAGTTTAAAAAAATAGAGTTTGAGATATTAGTAAACACTTATTCAGTGCATTCATAATTAGCATTAGGACTTATTTAATTGCTAAAAACGAGTTTTATAAAAGTGAACAGAGATTAGTGAGAAATAAATTTGGTAAAAATAGAGTTTAGAATGTTAAACATATAAAGTAAAATTTAGAATAAAATTTTGATAAAAGTAAAGTTTATTATAAAAAATAGAAATAAAATTTTATATGATAATTAAAATATATGAAATGATTCAAATTTAAATTTTTGGAGAGAAAACTAAAGTTCGGTAATCTTGATGATTGTATTTAGAGAGTGTTTTAGTTTTATAAAAGTGACTTTTATACAAATAAATTTTATAAAAATAAGTTTTCTGAAAAGGGGATGAAAATAAGTTACATCATTTTTTAAGCAAACTAATTTAAAAAAAGCAAATCTTAATCAAATTCTAGTTAAAAGAAAATAAAAGAAAATAAATTTTGTGAAACTGAATACGATCCCGGTAAGTATAGTATGTTATATCCATTGCGTTACTAACGGGTCGTTTGCCAAAGCTATTTGTTCATTTCAATTTTTTATAATATTTTTTTAATTTTAAAAATTAAAATAAAATTTAAATAATAATAAAAATATATTAAATAATTAAATTTAAAATTTGCGGAAAATATTGCAGTACAATTGACATATGCTCTTACCTTGGAAGCGTTGAATTTTTGTGCAGTTGAAAGCTGCTGCTTTGCCTATTAGGGCGTGTTTATTTCGTCGGTCAAGTGAGTTTTTTTGAAATTCACTTCATCTAAATTAAAAAATTAAATAAAAAATAAAAAATATTTAATAAAAAATAAAATTATATATTAATAAATATTTATAGTAAGTTTTAAAAAAAATTTTAAAAATTTTTTATTAATAAAATAATTTAATTTTAATTTTTATATATTTTTTATATTAAAAATAAATTTAAAAAAAATTAAGTTTGGTGTGTTGGTAACACGCCCTTAAAGTCAAGAGTAACATTCAACGAAATTTTATTTTACTCGGTTTCTAGGCTAGTCAAGAAATTAAAATTATATAGTTCTCTAATTTATAATATGCCACCAGTTAAGCTAGCTAAACTTCAACCATGGCTACAACTCTTCCTCCCTTGCTCCTCTTTATTCTACTTGGATTCCTCTTGCTTTCATCTCCGGCAACGGCGACGCCAACCTTATTAGCTTGCGCCGGCAACTACACGACCAATGGAACATTCAGCTCCAACCTAAAGAGTAACCTCAAGGCACTTCTTTTCTTTTTAAACTCTACTGGACCTGCTAACTCCGGCTACACTAGATATATTGCCGGGAACGGCTCCGACGCAGTTTACGGGCTCGCGATCTGTAGAGGCGATATCGATCCTACCGATTGTCTCCAGTGCCTTAAAAATGCCGTGAAAGATCTCCCCATGTACTGTCCCAACGCAAGACTTGGTGATCTCTTCTACGACGCATGTCAGCTCCGGTATGAAGACTGGAACTTCTTCGGACGAGTTAATTCTATCGCAGGGCACCTGGTCAATGAGAACAACGTCACCGCGAGTCAGATTCAGCTTTTCGGCGATCGGTTGAACCGTCTAATGAACGCGACAACGAACTACGCGGTTTCTAACTCTTCAGGGAGATTGTTCGCGACCGGCCAGGTTAATTTCACTGCTAGATATCCATTACTATACGGCGCAGTTCAGTGCACTAGAGACCTGGCTCCGGAACAGTGCCGGGAGTGCTTGCAAACGATCGTTAACCAGATTCCGTACTGCTGTGATCGGAGCCTTGGAGGCAGGGTTGTTTCTGCAAGCTGCAACCTCAGATTCGAAATTTATACGTTCTTCAACGGAGAACCTGACGTTACAATCGATACCGATTCCAGCCATTCGAATACGACCGCTACAACGCCTTCCGGCCAAGAGCCAACGACCAACGCGACCGGAATCGGTAAGGGTTCTCTCAATACAAAGTTTAAGATCAAACAAACAAAGCAAGGCCAGACTTGACTATTGACTTTTAGGATATACCTATTTTGGGATTGATTATGAAAAAAAATTTCTACCAAAAACTTTTTAATATATTATTTTATGAATATTTAAAAAATAAAAATTATATATAAAAATTATTTTATAATTTATAATTTATTTATATTTTTTTAAATTAAAATTTTTTTTAAAAATTATGTATAATTTTTTTAGAATTGAAAAATAGCGTTTTGAGATTAATTAGCAATCTCAAACGTGATATTTTCATCCGAAGTAAGTTCGGTAAACATAAATTTCACAAAATTAAAATTTTTGAAAAATAAATTGAAAAATAAATTTCAATTTCGAAGCAAATTAAATCAAAGAAAGTGAGTTTTGATCAAAATTTGATCCAAAAAAATAAATTTTATGAAACTGAAATACACTCTTAATGAAAAAGCTAAAACTGAAAAATAGAAAACATAACAAAAATTTAAAGAAAAAAAATTCAGAAGAGCAGGTAATGGTGTGTTCATATTGATACAAGTTGAGATTGATTTTTCTTTTAGAAAAAATTCTTACATATTTAGTACCATAAATCTTCTAACTTCTACTAAATTACATTGTAGAAATTCTCTACTCTCAAATTCAAATTGCTTGACTATGACCTGAAAATAATTCGGTTGTAAAATTTTCTTCATAAGCAGGTAATGGTAGCAAGCGTAAGACTGGAGTAATTCTTGTAGCTTCTATTTCCTCATTAGCTGCTGCTTGTTTACTTCTATCTGCAGCTTGTATCGTTTTCTTCAGAAGAACCAAGCCTCCTAGTAAGTGTACATACATAAAATATTTTAAAATAACTTTTTATTATAAGTATTTCCAAACGCAGCTACAAGCTAGAAGGTTAACAGTTTCATGTTCGTCTTGATAAGGTAATCAACACGAGACCGGTGCCAAAGAATCATTACTGTTTGAACTGTCTACACTAAAAGCAGCAACTGAAAACTTCTCTACGTCGAATAAGCTAGGTGAAGGCGGCTTCGGTTCTGTGTACAAGGTAAAAAAATGTCCAACATTTCTTTTTCCTCAATGCTCATTATAGTAAATGGCTAAATTTTTTTGGTCACTCGATGGATAGGGACTGTTAGGTGATGGCCGAGAAATTGCAGTTAAGCGGCTTTCGAAAAACTCAGGACAAGGTTTAAGAGAGCTCAAAGCAGAGCTCGAACTGGCTGCTCGAATCAATCACAAGAATCTTGTAAGGCTTCTAGGCATATGCTTGGATCAGCAGGAGAAGCTCCTTGTCTATGAATATGTTCCTAATCTGAGCTTGGACACCTTTCTCTTTGGTAAGCTTTTCTATTTTTCATATGCAGTGAAGAAGAAGAAGCTGATAAATAACTTCACTAACATTTTTCTGGAAAAAAATCTGCATTTCAACAGATGAGATAAGAAGTCGAAGGCTAGATTGGAAAAAGAGGTATAACATTATCTTAGGGATTGCCCGAGGGCTTCATTATCTTCATGAAGATTCGCGAGTTCGCATAATTCATAGAGATTTAAAGGCAGCTAATATACTACTGGATGCTGAGATGAATCCAAAAATTGCAGATTTCGGTCTGGCTAGACTGTTCAGTATAGACCAGTCTCTAGCAGCCACAAATAAAATCGCCGGAACTTTGTAAGTTCATTGATTCAAGATACTATATTTCATCAACTGTATATCTGTGACGAACTTTTATGAGAGCATCAAGCACAAGTCTTTATGAATATCATTTCAGAATTATTGAAACTGAAACTCTGTTGAAATGCAGAGGCTATATGGCACCTGAATATGTTGGTCGCAGAATCTACTCGACCAAGAGTGATGTATTCAGCTTCGGAGTTTTGGTGTTGGAGATTGTTTCTGGAAAAAATAACAAAAGCTTTGCTGATCCAGAAGCGTACACAAATCTATTGACCTATGTGAGTTTTAAAAGTACTCACATTGAATGTATGTAAACTTATACAACAGTGACTTAACCTTCTCAACAGGTATGGGAGCATTGGACAAATAGAAAAGTCGAAGAAATTGTCGACGGATCGCTTCAAGGGAACTTTCTGCAGAGCCAAGCAATGCAATGCGTTCAAATTGGATTATTGTGCGTTCAGGAAGATCCCGCAAAGAGGCCTAAAATGTCATCCGTCAACCTCATGCTCAGCAACACTTCAATGACCATCGGAGTTCCTTCCCGTCCGGCATTCATTGTCCGTCGAAATATTATCAGTCACGAGCAATCAACAGGTAGCAGAGCTGCATCCGCAACAGAAGAGTTTTCTGCGAATGAAATGTCTATAACAGATGTCGAGGCTAGATAGAAGAACTTTTCTCTTCTTTCTTATTTTTGAATAAACTCCTTGCAGAATGTACATATGCATCTTATACCAGATGTAACATATTAGATTCTTTTATAACGAAACTATACACAAAATTTAGTAGCAGAAGGACCAGAAATAGTGCCCAAATAAAAACAAGCTTGCTAGCTTGAAAGGTAGGCAGGCCACCAGCTTGCTTTAAGCTAGCTCAAGTTAGTTCCTAATTTGATGGGCTTAACAATTCACACCCGTTAATTGTTTTATATTGGCTGAATCCTGAAATAGATATGTGATTGTACGAAGATTTGCGGAATTCGATCTTACAATATGATCTTCTTGCTTTGCTTCGTCTTCCTTGGAGAAGGCATTCAGCAGGTGTTCGAAGAAAGCCTGTGCGTTCGTATGTTCTTCAACTAATCATTACTTTCTTTGTTTTAAATTGCCATTGTTGCCTTTTTGATTGGTGACTTCAATCCGAATAGAAGTTTGATCGGTGACTTCGGAGCAAGGTGTTCGATGAAATGTTTCAACGAGGACGAACTTCAAGAACACCGACTTAATCTTAATGGAAGCGTATCAATATGCAGAAAATTGCAGTGGTGAGTTGCTCGATTAAAGAAATTTGTTGCTTAATGGGATCTTTCACAAATTTTAATCGCAGAAGCTGCAACTTGTTTGAACTTGCTTCATAAGTTTGCTGCTTATTTTTTTACTTCGTTGCTTGTTCGTTCCTACAAGTTTGCTGATTAAGCTTCGAATCAAGATTCCCCAGATGGTGGGATGATGATGAGGCTCTGTGCTTTCTGTTGGAGGGTTTCTCGACTTCATCTTTGTCGATTTGATTGCAGATTTCTCGCTCGATCTTTTGTCCAGCGCCGCTGAAGATATTCCCCTTCTCCAGAAACATACAGTAGCTCGCAAAAGTCCGTGGAGTTACCATGAGCCTGAAGTCCAACAGGAAGAGAAGCTCCAGTTCTAACAGGTTCAGTTCCTTATTACTCACTCCTCCAACCTTTGCAAAGAGCGCGTTATCATGATGCCTGTTTGTGAGACAAGATGCCATGTCAATGCGGTGTACATTCATGAACCTAAGGAGACCGCGCAAGTAAAGGGATAGCTTACATATCATCAAGAACCTTGGAAGCCACGAGAATACTTGTTAGCAGAAGCCGGTGAACGTTAATCGATCCGACGACAAATTGACCGGGATGCCTATGCACCAACCTGTCAACATACACGAAGCCTACAACAAAGCACGCCGGGCTACAGCTGGTGTATCTGTAAATCCTCTCCAAGTATCTTCCCACGCTTATGCTCGGTGCTCTTGCTGCTTCAAACACTTGCTTCTTATCCTTGTTACTCTCTTTTAATGGACTTGATAGAATTACACGGTCGTTGCGTAGTACTAACTGTTCTAGAGCGCGGGTCACGGCAGCCAAGATTTGCGGTGAAGCTTCTTCTTCTTCTTCTTCTTTGTCATCATCTCCCATTTTCAACATTGAATGTTGCTATTCAGTTCTTGGAAGATAAGTTTCATAGGTTTACTTTTTTTTTTGTGCAGAATTAATTCAAATTTCGCAGAAAAAGAGAGGGCCTTGTGTGTGTGAGCTAATAGCGGAGGTAGAGGTTCATGCCCCGACGATAATCGAAGTAGAAATTTAAAAAGGCTGTGGATAACGATAGATATATGGTGTTTTTATTTATTATTTTTTTAAATAATAAATATAGGTGTAAATTTAGACTGAACCGATCGAGACCGGCTAGCTCGTGTCCTATTGTGCTGGCTCAATCTGATATCATCAAGGCCGGGCTCTATTTAATGGGGTCTGGATCCGTTTATTTTATATTTATTTATTTTTATTATTAATCTGATAAATAAAATTTTTATTTATTTATTTTTCTTAAATATTTTTTAATATATTTTTTAATAAATATTGAAAAAATTAATTTAAAATTTTAGAAAATATAAAAAAATTTTACGTAATAAATATTTTTTAATTTTTCAAATTAAAAATAAAAATATGTTTTATTTTTTATTTTAAAAGCACTACTAAACGTTTTCTTAATTTATAAATTTTAGTGGCCTGAGCTTCTAAACCTGGTACTGAAGGGCTTGATCCGAAACAAATATAAATATATAGGTCCATATTTGCAAAGACACCAGATCTCGTTCGACATGTGGTTCTTGACCGATCTGACATTGCCACGTAGGGAGTGTTTACCGATACCTCTAAACTCCACTTTCTTTAAACTCAAATTTCACATAAATACATATAAAAATTAAAATAAAAATTTTTATCAATAAATTTTTTTAAAATTCAAATTTAAACTTTACTAAAAATATATAATTAATATAAAATTTTATTTTTATTAAATATTTTTAATTTTTAATTTTATTTTTTAAATTTATTTTCTAAAAACTCTACTTTATTCAAAACTCCACTTCCTACCTCTTGGTAAACACGCCCGTAGGAAATCTAATACGTGGCACTAACGACAAACTAAACAAAGTTTTCAATTTTATCCTCTATTAAGAACATTATGCAATTATGGACACTTTCTGAAAATTATTTAGAAAGAATTCAGTGATATTGATACAATAATCATGTTAAATACAATAATTCATTAAAATTAATGCGAGAAAATTACTAGTTACTAAACTGGTATTATTTGTATAATAAGATAACAAGATTTCGTTTTGTATAATTCACAAACTATAAGAGCTAGCATATGCTAAACTACTTATTCAGGAGTAGATTTGCAAATTTTAGATGCAGAACGAAAGCTAACGAACCAAAAGCAAAACACCAGCGCTGCAATGCAAGAGGGCGAAAAAAATAAAGAATTTTTTTCTGCGATTTTATTTGTGTTGGATTCTTTTCGAAGAATTTAAGGAGAAAAGAAGTTGATCTCTGACGCAAAGAACACTGGTTCAGCACTCAGAAGCCGCAGCAGAGATCCCACTGCATTCTTTCTCTTTTTCTTGATAATCTTGAGAAAGAGAAGCACCAAAATTTTTCAAGATTTCAAGAATTTGATCGCGAATGGAGTCAATAATTGCTCGGGCATTAGAGTACACGCTGAAGTATTGGCTCCACTCCTTCTCCCGTGATCAATTCAAGCTCGTTGGAAGAACAGCTCAGCTCTCCAATCTTGGTAATTTCCTTTTTTTTTTTGTTGTCTGAAATTATCAATACCCATTTCTCAAGAACGAAGCTTGAGTAAAATTGTGAATAATTTGAGTGGTTTTGGTTGATTGATTGCAGATATAAATGGCGACGCTTTGCATGCAAGCTTGGGTTTGCCGCCTGCCCTCCACGTCGCCACTGCTAAAGTCGGCAAGCTTGAGATCACGGTACGCGTCCTTTAGAGATAATTTTATGGAGTTTGTTGGTTTTTGTAAAATGGTTTTGTTGAATTGTGGGTTCAGAACTGGTTTACTTTTCTTGCTTTTAGTTTAGCTTCATTTTTGTAGATTATGTAAATTATGGAGTTTCAGTATTTATGTATTCACAGCAACGCTTTTGTTTAGAATTTGGAGCTTGACTGCTTGAGCTTTGAAATATTGAGTGAAAATTTGAGTCATTGGTTTGCTTTGTGCTTGTGTGCATTACTGCTATTAAAACCTCAATATTCCTTGGGTGTTGGAGAGTGTTAAATTTTTCTTTCACGAGTTAGAGACTGCTCCATAGATCATATATAACAGGTTCTGATTGTGGTCTTGTTTGTTACAGTGTTGATCTGCTACTCTCTTACCGTTACCCTTTTATTACTAATTTATAGTTGGAATTTTTATTTGCTAGCAAGAACTTTAGAATTAATGGCATGCTTTACTCTCGATTTCAGCTGCCTTCTGTTTCCAACGTCCAAATAGAGCCAATAGTGATTCAAATCGATAGACTCGATCTGGTACTTGAAGAAAATCCAGAGTCAGAGACCACTGGGAGCTCAAGCAGGTATTCAGAGGTTTCAGGATTTGTGAGATAAAGCTTGATTCCAAGTTTTGATTCATGTCCTAATTTTTGTTGCAGTCCGAATTCTTCCTCAAGCTCAGGCAAAGGTAGTGGTTATGGATATGCAGATAAGGTAAAACTTCTGTTGTTATATTATGGCATCATGATTATTCTTATGTTCTCAGTTTGTGAAAATGGTGGTTAGACTGTACGCTACATCTCATTCTCTCATAGTCTGTTACGAAAGCTGCAATATTGCAACAAAAATCTTATTGCTCTTCTATTGTTATATTTGGTTCATTCTGTGCAACTGGTTTCTATCACAACTTTCCATCATTATCCTTTTTCCCATCCTTGAATTTATACATCCCGTTACAAAGTAAAATATCAAAGTGTTAAGTGGCCATGGATTCTTAAAAGACACAGTCTTTATTTTGAATCATACGACGTTGATTGACTCTAGCTACACTAGGGAAGCATGTTGTGGGAATCATCTAGCATAGCTAATTGCATGATTTTGGTTGCCTCAAGAGTGGTACGATGCCATTTTCTGACATGTATACAACAAAGCTTGCTTACCAACATCGACAGTGAAAGTTCAAAATTATCTAACTTTCAAGCTAATTTCCTGATAAATCTACACAAAATGCATTATAACCAGTATTCCTCTTATTATGTTCCTAACTGTCGAACTTCCCTAAATCACAGTTAACCGAGCCTTTATTTTTCCTTGGCCTTTTCATGATGTTTTCTTGATTGTTGATTTCTTTCTTTAGCACTGCAATCATCTTCTCAAAAAATCTTCAACAAGTGAATTTCATGTTTACTATTGTCAGATTGCAGATGGAATGACTGTGGAAGTCGGAACTGTTAATCTTATGCTAGAAACACGAGGCGGTGCTAGGAGTCAAGCAGGAGCAACATGGTAATTTAATTTCCTCAGCTATTCTATAACAAAAGTTGGGCATGGAGAGCATATTACTTCTATGGTCATGTTCTGAAAATTCTTTCAATGCTATAAGTAATCACGATCATGCTTTAGCATTTGCAAGCTCTGTCCATACTGTACTATGTTGCTCTATTTGTTACTGCAAGTTCTATGTTATGTACTTTCTTTCATGCTATTTTATTATTATGACATCACAAACATAGGAAGGTACAGTTCCATGGTTTACATAATTACTAATTGTGCAACTTGTTCTCCTTAAACTCTACTGTTTATACTAGAGTTTGGTGGACTTTCATATATGCTAAGTCTGGAGTTTTATAGGTGAAAGCAGTTTTACACTTTCCATGTCTCATCATAAGCAGTTTGGCGCTTTGGAATTCGTAATGGTCATCAAAGGGTTGAAAAATATAATTCTTGCAATATTGCTGTATTCAAATACTACCTTAGCTAGGTGCAATAGTAGGTCATTTCATGAATTTAAATTGGGTCTATGGCAGCCTCCATGGAATCTGTGTTATCCTTTCGAATGAAAAATGGAGCCATCTCTCATTATATTTTCTTTTCCCTGTTTGCATTGTTATGGTTCATCACTCAAGCTTACTTGTTATCTTTTCATGAACACTCACTTTTTTGACCATTCTGAACAGGACACCGCCTCTAGCATCTATCACCATCCGCA
Organism: Acanthochlamys bracteata; assembly: GCA_019914995.1. Classification (NCBI taxonomy): domain Eukaryota; kingdom Viridiplantae; phylum Streptophyta; class Magnoliopsida; order Pandanales; family Velloziaceae; genus Acanthochlamys; species Acanthochlamys bracteata. The sequence goes on along the minus strand of CM034135.1, from coordinate 7,429,288 downwards.
ACCTTTTATTGTATACAACAAATGCAAACTGGCAGGTGATATATCAGTTTTACATATCATATGCTGTTTTTTTCTTGTACTTTGAGAAGTCTCAAATTATTTTAATTGGCAGGTTGTCAATCTGAAGGAAGCAAGGGATTTCTCTAATGACAAGAAGTTCATATATGTATTTAAGGTATGTATACATTGTCTACAAACTATAATATTCCTGTAAATTTTAGAATCTGATGCCCACGTTCTACAACTGCAGAAACTAGAGTGGCAATCTTTGTCAATTGATCTTTTACCTCATCCTGACATGTTCATGGATGCACGTCTGTCGTCAACGGATGAAAAGAAGAATCGTGATGATGATGGAGCGAAACGCCTATTTTTTGGTGGAGAACGATTTTTGGAAGGAATATCTGGGCATGCCTATGTAATATCACTAGATTGTTCTTATCTCAATGATGTCTTATTATTGCTTCTCTGAGTTTGTGATGCTCGTGTTTCTGTTTTGTTGTGATTCTTTCTTCATCAACAGATCACATTGCAAAGGACAGAACTGAATAGCCCACTTGGGCTTGAGGTTCAGTTACATGTAACAGAGACTGTTTGTCCTGCTCTCAGTGAACCTGGTACTCTTGTATGCTTTATGCTCATTATTTCGCTCTCTTGGATATCTCTATTTCTACGATAATATAAGTTCAGCATTGGAACAGGTTTACGAGCTCTTCTTCGGTTCATGACGGGATTGTATGTTTGTCTAAACAGAGGAGATGTTGCTCCGAAGGTTCAGCAGGTAAGTTTCCTTTCTTACACAAAAGGTTCAAGCCATCCTGTGAAGAATCTATACTTACAATATTATCCTTTGAAATTTGCCAGCATGGTACAGAAGCGGCAGGACGCTCTATTGTATCAATCATTGTTGACCACATCTTCCTTTGCATCAAAGACGCTGGTAAGTTGCCTCTTGTCCAAAAGCTTCGGGTATAGAGGTCATCCTTTTATCCATGGAGCTTCTTTCAAGGATTTCTAAAACTTTCTGTTAACCTTTCAGAATTTCAGCTTGAGCTTCTCATGCAATCTCTCCTTTTCTCCAGGGTAAGTGATTCTTGTGGATGCTTTTTCTTATTTGGCTTTCTTTCCCTGATTTACTGTCTTTTATCTTGAATTCAATTTTATAGGTCAATTTATGGTTAAAGCTGCGTTTAATATCTATTTATTTTTGCTGACCTGTTAGAAGTTTTCTAACCCTCTCGTCGTCATGTGCTTCTTCCCTTAACTCTTCTTGATTAATCCAATTACTGCAGGTGAGTGTATCAGATGGAGAGAAAACGAAGAACCTTTCTCATGTTATGATAGGCGGTCTCTTCTTAAGGTAATTACATTATGGTCCCTTTCTTCCTAGAGCCCATGTTTCGAAAGTTTCGTGAGTAATGGATTATTCTCAACACTTCAGCTGGACTTCATTTTTACTCATCAAGATAATCCATGGCATCAAATCAGAGTCCTTTTGCTGACTGATGAAAATTCTTATTTAGAAATTGACCTAATAATGCCTTTTATATTCATATGGAAAATTTGGTAGGCAAGTGTGTATGCAACATTCTAGAGCTATATGTCTATTGAGTGAGAAATGCATATTCAATTAAGACTAAGGAATTTTTTATTATAATGTCACTTTTTGACCTCAACTTTTGATTTTATTCTCAAGTAACGCAGTTCCCCATCTTTTTTTGGATAACATTTCAGAGTTGTTTGCAGGATTGAATATTCTTCTTGTCAAAATCTAATAGTTCTGACATTTTTTAGGTAACCTGTTTCATCGTTTTCTTAAAATGTTGCTTTCTGCAGGGATACCTTTTCACGCCCTCCATGTGCATTAATACAGCCATCAATGCAGAAAGAGACAAGCGACTATCTACATGACCCTAACTTTGGTTAGTAGTTGCAATTTCCTGTTGTCCTTTCATCTGACTTATTGTATATGGTCTCAAAATAGTAGGTAGTATTAGTAAGATGTGAGGCTTGATTAATAACTTATGTTAACAATTACGTTTTGAGTAGGTGAGGACTTCTGTCCTCCAATTTATCCACTGAAAAGTCAGCTGTGGCAATTTGATATGGGTGTTCCGCTTCTTTCCCTCCGTGCTCTTCAACTTAAGCCTTCACCATCTCCACCAGCATTTGCTTCAGAGACAATCATTGATTGCCAGCCTCTAATGGTAAGTATATAAGGAGTTCCTAAGACTAATATATAATAGCTCGTTGCAATTTATGGGATCCTTAGTTTTCTTAACATCTGTGGCTATACTTCAGATAAACCTTCAAGAAGAGACCTGTTTGCGTCTTGCTTCATTTTTAGCTGATGGGGTTGTGGTCGGCCCTGGTGTTGTCTTACCAGATTTCTCAGTCAATTCCTTTGTGTTTGCACTTAAGGAGTTTGATTTAACTATTCCTTTAGATGCAAAAAGTAAGGCAGATTTTTCTGTAGATGGAGATAATTTTTTGCATACTTTGTTTGCTGGAGCAAAGCTTCATGTTGAGGACCTATATTTTTCACAATCACCATCACTTAAATGTAAATTACTCAATCTGGACAAGGATCCTGCTTGTTTCAGTCTTTGGGAATTTCAACCTGTTGATGCTAGCCAAAGAAAGTGGATGACACAAGCTTCACATGTTAGCATTTCACTTGAACCTTCCAGTGAAGTGACAGCATGGGGAGGTACTTCTGATCACACAGGTGTCTGGAAATGTGTTGATCTTTATGAGTCACGGTTCGAGGCCGCTATGGTTACTGCAGATGGGAGTCCATTATTGGATCTGCCACCTCCAGAAGGGATTGTCAGAATAGGAGTTGCTTGCGAACAATATACATCAAATACATCTGTTGAGCAGCTATTCTTTATATTAGAGCTTTATACATACTTTGGTAGGTTTTGCGAAAAGATTGAAACAGTCACTAAGAGTACAAGGAGAAGATGCAGTGAGTCTTTTGGTGAGAACCTGTTAAAGAAGGTCCCTAGTGACACTGCAATAAGTTTGGCTCTGGATAATCTAAAACTTATATTTTCAGAATCCTCTCTTGTATATGTGCAAGGAATGCCTCTAGTTCAATTTGTTGGACAAGATATGTTTCTGAAAGTATCGCATCGTACTTTAGGTGGTGCTTTTGCAGTATCAACCAATGTAAGGTGGGAGAATGTCCATGTTGATTGTGTAGATACAGGGGTTCTTACTCATGAAAAGAAGGTAGAAGAAACTTCTGGACTGGATCTGGTGATTGAAAATGGGCATAATCACCAAATGAGGCCTGTATTTTGGGTCAGCAATCAAAAAAATCAACTTTTGAAAGTGGATCCATTTCTTGATATAAGCACAGTTCATGTGATGCCTTATGATGCACATGATGCCGAATGCCATAGTTTGACTGTTTCTGCAATAGTTTCTGGAGTACGTCTTGGTGGAGGGATGAATTATGCTGAAGCGTTGCTACATCGATTTGGTATTTTTGGTCCTGATGGTGGTCCTAGTGAAGGTCTTGCTAAAGGATTGAAAAATTTATCAACTGGACCATTGGCAAAACTTTTTAGAGCATCTCCTCTTCTTAATGGTGATCAACCAGGGAGTAAGGATCTATGCCTTCGTGTTATTATCGTAAGGAGAGCTTTTACTCTTTGTCATGCAAATTTCGTGGTGAACCTTTGCGTCTCATTTTCTCAATTTCCCGAATGAAACATTAGCAATAGCGAAATTTAGGACTACCCCATATCATCTTGATGCTTGTTAATTTGCTATAAACCTTAATGTTTATTAATTACTTATAACAATCATAAGGTAAACTCCTATGTAGTCCTTTGAGCTGTATAGAATGGAAATGCAGTTAATACTTCTAATGAATCACAATTTTTTATCCCCATTGAAGTGCAAGTTCTTTTTTTATCATTGAATGTACAAAAACAACGCTTCACTCATATTATGCTTACTTTTGTCTCATATACTTTGTGGTTGTGTCAGATAAACATCTGCAAGAGGGTAGTGCTAGTGGATTCATGAAGATGGGAAGTCCGGATGATATTGATGTCGCTATTGAGCTAAAGAATTGGCTATTTGCTCTTGAAGGCGCTCAAGAGACAAATCAAAGGTGGCTCAGTAATGGTAGTAATATCAATCGAGAAGAGAAGTGTTGGCATGCATCATTTTATAGCTTGAAAATGAAAGCAAAAGGCACAGATATGGACAATGGAGAGAAATCGTGCAAAATGAAGAATTTTCCTGTTGAGTTGATTACAGTAAGTGCTGCAGATTTCCTTTTATGCATATGCAATGATGCAAATGACTAAGAATATAGAAACCATAGTAGCCATAATCAGTTGCCTGGATTCTGCTTTCAAAAGCAAAACTAGCTGTTCATTATAATTTTGGCTTTTTGTTAAAGTGATATTTAGATGTTTTTCTTGGCTAGAAGATTTAAGGACTTGGGCCATATGCATAAAAGGGGGCTGCACATCAAGCATATTTGTTGCTTTCGGCAAGCGGTCAAAATCTGTACTACAGTTTGTACAGTGCAATCCAGAAATTGGATTTGCTAATGCACTTTCTTGTGAAACCCAGGTCGCCCGGGATACAGTCTATGCAGCCACTGTACCACCTAGACATCCACGGAATAATGTTGCCATTTTCTTTTTGTTTTTTCATGAAATTATCAAATTAATAAGTTTTCTGATAATAATAGTTGAACATCGTTGTATCTGTATGTTATTTGTAAATAAGTCTTAATATTAATCTACTTAAGCCCAGGCCTGTGCCAACTGCATACTGCATATTCTTTGCCCCAATGTTCAACCATGTGCATACCAGATATTGGCTATTGGAATGCCAGTTTCAATTTGCAAACTTGTCTGTTGAAAATTGCTCTCTCTTTAGCTATTTGGAACATGCTTGTAATGTAAAGAATCAGAGTTTAAGTTCTGAACCAGTATGTAACGGATTTAAATTCAAGTTTATATTTGTGCGACATTTTAGCTTTGCTTTTTTACCACAGAGTTTCTTTCACATGTGTTCCGTGAACTTCAAATGTGATGCTAAAACTATTTCACATTGTTTGTCCCGACTTAGATGTTTGCTTTCAACTGTTCTGAACTTCAATATTCGGGTCTTGTTTTTCCCCAACTTAGATGTTTGGCATTCATATTTGAATCGCTGCAGGTGGGCATTGAAGGCTTGCAGGCAGTGAAGCCTCTATCCAACAATGATGTGCTCCATTCAGATTCGAGAATCACACATGATGTGGGCAATGGTTTAGATGTTGAAGCTTGCTTGATTATGTATGAAAATGGAATTGCTGAAGAAGCTAGGTGGTCAGTCGATAACATTAAGTTTGCTGTCAAACAGCCAGTATGAAGAACGATCTTTTAGATTTTTTTTTCCTTCCTATTCACCTAGATTGTCCGATAATCTACTGAATCTTGTTGCAGATTGAGGTAGTTGTAAAAAAGGAGGAGTTGGAGCACCTTGCTGACCTTTTCAAGTCAGAGGTTGATTCGATGGGTAGAATTGCTGCTGGGATTCTTCGATTGCTTAAACTCGAAGAGTCACTCGGTCACACTGCTTTGGATCAGCTCAGCAATCTTGGTATGCAAATGTTTAAATCTATAGTAGTTCATATTTATTGAGACTGAAAAGTCCATGTAAATGTGTTAATTGTGTGAACTTTTTGATCTTAGCTTTACCATATCACTGTGTTTTATCATATGCTGAATATCACTCTCATGTTGGCAATTTGAGCTCGATTTATGAACTATTAACATGCAGGAAGTAGCGGCTTAGACAAAGTTTTCACACCAGAAAAACTCAGCAGGCGCAGTAGCTTTGGTAGTATCAGTTTCACCCCAACTGCAGCTGCCACCAATGAAAGCCCAAGATGCACTCTGGAATCAGTGGTAGCTTCTCTAGAAGCTGAGGTCTCCGATTCTCAGACCACTTGCTCAGCCCTTATGTCAGAGTTAAGCAGCACCAACTCTTCTAAACATCTTACTGATGTGAAACAGCTCAGTCAAAAGCTCGAGGCGATGCAAATATTGTTGAACAGATTGCGGACGCATCTATGAATATAGGTATAGAAAACCTTCAAGTATACAAGTTTTGGAAGAGATGTAATTCTCTTTCATGTATTTAAATTCTTTTTGCTCATAGTAGTGTATATTGGTTAATGTATTCAAGTTCAGTATAACCATAAGGTGCATCTGTTAGAAAAATTTTTGCAGTATTGTTACATGTATATCTGTATCATACAGAAATTTAAGAGCCATAATGTATTAACTTTGAGTTTACAAGTAACGAAGAGGAAGGATTGCATTGATTATTAAGCGAAAGAGATTTCTGTGTAACTGATGCAGAATAAACTGCATGAATCTAAACCTGCAGAGAATGACACTTAATGAATTGCATAGAACAGCTTCAAGCAAGGATGAACTCGTCCAGCTACATTTTACACCTAGTGGATCTCCGTAGAAATTAAAAAAAACTGCTACGACGAGCTATCCATCAGGACTTGAAAAGAGTGCAATGAGGGCGTCGCGGATGACACAACAAATTAGCTATACATAGAAATCGAAGCTGCTTGCCACAACCCAATCTGCTTGTTCCAGTAACTGAGAAGTAAATCTAATGATGGGTGGCTTGTTCTGATGAATCGCTTCAAGAAAACACCACTTGCAGGAAGAATTCTTTCATTGGACCAAATCCCACCTCCATATAGAGCCATCTTCACAGCAGCTCAGTATGGTACTGTGCCCAACCAGGAAAAGAAAACTTATTAGGCATCTTACGAATGATATAACTTTTTGGGGGGAGAAAGAAGTCGTGGATTCAAACCTTCCGTCAAAGGATGTAGCTGTCTGTCTGATCGGAGATTTGCATTGAGGGTGAGACAACCTGTACAAAGAATAAAAATATGAATAAGCTGAAGATTGTTATCAGGAGAACTATCATCGTCAATTAAGTTATTGCTATACTAACCTTGCAATGAGAACAGGTGGGCTAGATTGGAGTTCCCAGACAAGGATTTTTCCTTCACGGTTTCCTGCTTCACAGAATTAATCAATCAAAAGAATCAAGAGTTGATTAAATACAAAAAGTCTCAATTATCTAGCATTGTTTATAAGTTTCATAGAAGCTCCTGTAAATAAATTTCTCAAAATAGCACTTAAACCAAACTGAAAATCTTTATTCTTTTAATTGAAACCAGTATTCATTTGTTGTGTTTCTGCTGATGGAAATCAGGACCCTAACCTGGTTTCATCTAACTAAAAATTCTTAAAATTCAGAATGGTACATCGCATCGGAGGAGCACAGATTCTGACTTCATTGAAACCAGAACATACTAGATTGCAGTTCTGTCACAAGGTTACTCTGACAAACATTCTACAAGCAAGGTTATTTTTGATTGTCACTAGATGGAAGAATACAAGGAGCTTAGCCTTCCCCAAGTTACCTGTGTAGGTCAACGTTATTCCCTTGATCATGATCCTGTTTGTCTTGTTAGGAAAAGAAAGTATGTACATGCGTGCCTCATCTTAAACATTCTTATGCAACAAAAGAAAAAATATCCAACACAATCTCAAGAATGAGAGGTTTACCTATAGAGGTGGCATTGAAGTGAAAATCGCATGAAAATTTAATAAACCAGATGTCACATTCGGGGACAGGGTACTTCTGAAGAATGTCAACCGTACCCTACAAATACAATGAAGGTAATAAACAATATGGTAAAGCTGTTTAAGATAATATAGTTGCTTAATAAATAAAACTTATCCACATGCAGTAAAGATAAAATGAAAATAAACTCGTAGTATCGCATTACATAAACTTCCATAGGCCCATTCAGTAGCGAAAATTATAGTAAATAGTGTAAAGGAACCATAGGGAAATAGACTATCACTGTTTGGAGTGCACTACATGGGGATGCAGAACAATTACCTCTCCAGGGCTTTGCTCCTTGGTTTTTGGCTCCCATAAAACAATTTCGTTGTCAACACTCTGCAAAACGTTTAAAGAGAGTCAGCCCATGTTTCGGCAATGGTGTTAAACAAATAGTATAATGTCAGAGCTGCGTATACTCCCACTTTATCCTAAGATCTTTCACTCTCAACTAACAAGAAGCTGAGAAGGACTTCTGCAATCTCTCCCAAATTACACTTCTAGCATCTCAGGAATGAGATTGGAGAGCCTATAAGTCAAGAGCTAAAGGTAGAGCAAACGTGTCCCTTATATGCATCTTCCTGTGGTCCCTCCCAGCTTGCCTAAACACCATAAAAAATTGAAACTTCTATACACATGACTTCGCAGAAGTCCTAGACAACATTAAGTCGCATAGTAGGAAGACTAAGCATGATAAAGGATAAATGAATGACTGAAATGTTAAAGTTCTTCGAAGATTTCTTCTTAAAATACAGTCAACCAACTCATACTACATGAAAGGTAAACATAAGTGAAGTTTAACAAAAGCAATAACTCACCTTTGACAAAACAAAATCACCAAGCCATCTATTGCAGTCTACATAGTTGGAATGAACCGAAGCTATAAAAACCTGAAAACACATGAAGTTTCTTTTGGAGGGAATCAATCTAAAGGAAGCATGTTCCATTTCATGTGTAGTCTTGAGTTCAAATATTTGAATACTCACTGGGAACTGCACATATTTTGTAGGGAATTTTGATGGAAGGTCCGTCCAAGTAAAGGACTTCTCGACGTATGTCCAAAATTCTGCAGAACTTCTCAGAGGTTAGATTATGATTTCTTTACAGAACATTTATTAACATATATTTCACAGAGTTATGAAGTGACATGATAAGCAGATCACATAATGATAACGAAAAATTACCTTTCATGGACCAGATTTTAACTGTATTATCCATTCCACAACTTGCAATCCGGTATATATCAGAGGGATGGAAATCCTAGAAAGAACATTCAATTATTGTTTAACTATACTATTGGTGCCACCTATGATCCATGAGATCAAGCTAAACAATAGAAAAAATATTGTAACTGCAACCTACCACACTAAGTACTTCGTTTCTGTGACCGCCTGCTCCAGCGAATATAAGAATGCATATTCCTGTGTGTACGTTCCACAACCGAACAGATTCATCCTGTGATAAGATTTGCATAATCAGAAAGGTAATTCATTACAGTTAAGGAATCATCTGTAGGTGAGTGACTTCACTTGCCTTGCTCGCAGAAACAATAAGTGAAGTCTTCAAAGCCTGAGTCCTAATCTCATTTATCGAGTCACCATGACCAACAAAGCTCTGCAATGTTTGAAATAAGTTATTTCAGAATTCCATAAACATCTAAACCCCATGGACTTGGTAAAGTTATGTAATTCATCAGTGGCAAATGCAGAAAATAAAACGAAATAGACTGTAATGTGGCATGAGTACTAGACATCATTCTTCACATGAACTCCTCAAGATCGCATAGATCAACAGAAGCTAGTTAGAAATACCAGTTTTAGAAAAAAAGTAGTTACACTAAACATCTCTGAAGTGTTCAGGAGACAGCTTGTTCGCATTGTTTCAAAACAGTCATACTTTGCTTGTTAACAGATACTGATGCTACCTTGTGTATTTTCTCAGTGCCAGTATTGATGACACGTATAATGCCATTGCTCCCGCCAGCCACCAAGAACGGTGCCCCGTCAATGTCACTTGCCCAACTCAAAGTGTAAAATGACTCATCCTTCTGAACTATCATAAAAACCATTTATCATTAGTGTATTATGACGAGCTTACAACAGTTAGTATAATCTGTCAGATGTACACAAGAAAATCAAATATATAGGCCTCAATACCAGATTCTCCATATTCATTCATCAGAATGGCCTAAAGTTGGGTGAGAAAAAGCACATGCAAAGGAAGAAAAAGTGAAGTTCCATGGCATTTTTTCCATTTCGGTTGATGTGTAACGGTTAAATGCTGAACAAAATTAACAATCTTTCTTGTGGAGTTCAAAAGACCTAATACAAGTCCTGCTATATGACACCCAATTTAGTTAGGAAGAAAATGGTTAACCAAAAGCCATCCCAATAGAAAGGTCCTGTTTCGATCTTCAACAAGGAATGGAAATAGGTACTCATTTTCTTTCAGCTATTTTATCCATAGAAAGCCTAAGCTTAGTAGAAAGGCCCTCATTCTCCCTGCCAGCTATTACAGTTACAAGGATCAAATAACCATAACCAAGGATCTCACATACATCTTCATCAACATAGGCTTGCAGCACAGCTACTACACCGCCATCAAGGCACCGATAAACAGTTACCTGAAAGAAGGAAAAATTTATGAAAATAAATCATATAAAAACAGCCGGAAACACGCTTGCACTATGATACTTAGAGAATCTCCAAAAACCACTAACATTAACAAACTCTATGATCCAGGAGAAATAGCCTCAACTGTGAGATGTACAAAAGTTCGGCCCAATGGAAACTCAGATACTTTCTGAAATTTCAAAGTTCTTTTAAGAAGCTCTTCAATCAATCCATTAACCAACATTTTCATACTTCATCCTCGAAAGACCAACGTCTAGAAAGAAAGATTTAATTTTTAAAGACCACCAAAAACTATACACGCTAAAATTAAAAGGGAACTCAAAAAGGAAAACAAAATTCAAAATTTTCCTCAAAACCAACTTCTTGAAAGAAAGATCTAATTTTTAATGAGTAAAAAAACAATATGGTAAAATTGAAAGGGAACTCAAAAAGGAAAACAAAATTCAAATTTCTTCCTCAAACCCAAGTTCTTCAAAAAAGATCTATTTTTAAAGAACAAAAAAACTATACAAGAAAAAACTAAGAGACCAAAAAATAAAAACAAAAAAATCAAATATTTTCCTAAAAAAGCAACTTTTTTAAAGAAAGATCAAATTAATATAATTAAAAATATATATATACAAGACAAAATTAAAAGGAAACTCAAAAGAAGAAGAAAGGTTCTGCTATACCCTATTGCCGCCGACTGTAGCAAAGACATCGAAGTAACGGGAGTCGATGAAATTGAAAGCAATGGCGTAGAGCGGTCTCTTCCCTTCCTGAATCTTGTTGCTCACGCGGTACTCCTTCTTCCTTGATGCCGTTAGAGAACCCACCGCCGGCTCGCCTCCCAGACCGCCGCCGCCGCTGCCAGTTCCTGATTTCATTAAATTGAAAGAGTGCAGAAACTGCAAAACGAAAATTTTTCGAATAAAGAAAAATTTTAATTTAGAATTTTGCAAGATAAGTCCAATAAGAAAATGTATATTTTGGTAACTACTAACTGACTAAGGACCAGTTTGGATGAGCTAAACTAAGCCGTTTACTGAAATAAATAATTTATTTTAAATAAAAAATTTAGACTTATTTTTAAATGTGCATATTGTTTCAGAAATGTATTCGGATGCTGTCTAAAATTAAACTCGATTATTTTAAAATAAGTTTTAAAAATATTAATTTTAAATTTTACATTATTTGTATTAAAAATAAATTTTATAATTGAAATTTTAAAATAAGTTTGGCATAGACAAATTTATTTTAAAATTTTATTTTTATTATAAATATAAATTATAAAAATATGTTTAGTGGATTGGTAACTGCCCCTTATAATATGTTTAGTTATATGGTAATAAATAAGAATAAAAAGATAGATAGAAAAAATAATAAAAGTACCACTATAAAAAATAGTTATTCAATTTTATATAATAAAATAATAAATTAATATATTTAAATATATAGTACCACTATAATAATTTTTATAGTACTATATATTTAACTTAATATATAGTACCACTAAAAATTAATAAGTAAATTTTTATAAAAAAATTCAAATCACATTTTTATTTATATTGATCTAATTTTTATTAACATAATTTTTAGATTAATTTTTTAATATTACTTTATTTTATATTAATATTATTATAATTAATATTGTAATTAATTAACGGTGCAAAATCAAGTTTGTGCTGTATAAGCAAGTACTTCCAGCAAAGTAACTAACAATATTAGTGTGTAAGTTTTTAAGTTTTTGCATGCTCTTATATTTGTTCTTGAACTTCATCTAATAACTAAAAATTATATATATATATATATATATATATATAATATAAATATATATTATTTTTAAAGATAAATGTGTATATATACTAATCAAAAGTGGTCGGCGAGTTTTCCAAATCTAATTTTCACTATTGAATATGAAGAATTATGAGTTAGAAATATGTTGATAAAATTTCAGCTCAATCAGAATACGAATCGATCTCTATCGAAATTCTTGATCAAAATGACACAAAAATAAAATATATATATTTTTTGTCAAATTTAAAAGTTGATGTAAAGCTATTGTTGTTGTTGTTGTATTAATGGAAGAAAATTTAATTTGTTAATGGAAAATTTTCAGCCAAGCTAGCGTGATGAACTGATCCATATATATATAAAGAAAAAAGAAGAAGACTTATTAATTAATCAAGTTAACAAAATCAGACTTGTGCTAGTAGTTGATTAATTAAATAAATATCAACGGAAACATAATTAATTAATAAAATTAATGTGAGATGAGATCACAATTACGAGTGCCCGCACGGTTCAAGTCCACTGTTGTTTGTCTGATTTCAGTTTCGGAATTAAGTCGGTTATATAAAAATTTCGAAATTAATTGGTATGCTCAGTGTTGTTAACAAACAAACAAAGACTTCGTCGATCTTTTGTATTAATTCCAAATTAAAATTTTCTAATGTTTCCGTTGGTTTGTGTTGAGCTATGAAAAATAATATTTTGTTTTGTTCTCGATGATACTTAAATAGGTTGGTGCATATAATTCAAAGGAAATACTGGATAACACTTTTCCTGTGACTTATTTGACCAAGTTTTTATTTAAATTTTTTTGGAAACTGAGTACAATGTAATTAAAAAGGCTTCTAGATTTGTTGAACTAGTTGTAGCATATCAGTTTCTAATAAAGAGAATTAAAGATTTGTTATAATTTTGATAATTAAATACTTTTAAATAGAAATGTTTACTAATTACTCAACATCTCAACAATTAAAGTATATAATCTGTGGACATATATGACTCTAATTAAAAATAAAGAGTTAGCATTACCGTATCAACGAAGCAAAAGCCGTATGATCTGATCGCTCTTCACAATCACAAAATTCCAACTACGTATATAATCGATTAATAATTAATCACGACTAACTATCAGATGCTTTGCTGGATAATGAATTAGTTTGATAATGTTAGTTGCATTCTCTGGACTATATACGACTAGTGATATAATTAATATGTAGGATAACTTCAGTTAAATTATTAACTACTTAATTAATTATCTAGCTAGTAAGATATAAGAACTATTAGTTATAAGAGATTTTCTTAAATTAAATATTTTAAGAAAATTTTTTGAAATATATAATAAATAAAAGCTTCCTTAGTTCTGACTTTGACTGGCGCTCTTAATCTTAATGACGTCGATAATGACTAATTACTATTCTAATCTATTTATATCCTATAAATTAAAGCTTTTTGGTTTCTTAAGTTTGGAGATTTTTAGAAGTGTTTATTGAAAAAAAGATTTTTGAAAAAAAAATACTTTGAGATTTTTTTTAAAAATAAGTTTTTTTTAATTTAAAAAAATAATAATTAATAAAAAAAGTTAAGACATAAATTTTTTTATATTTTTAAAATTTTTTTTAAAAAATTTATAAAATATTATAAAAATTTTATTAAAAAATATAAAATAAAAAATTTGGAGAAAAAAAAGTCATCCGAACCTGCCCTTTAAGTACTTAGTTATATATAGTAAACATTATATTTGTATTGCTTCAGGTGTTGTTCTACAACAATCAGTTACACGTTGCGCCAGTAGCAATAAGCTATTCCCAACCTGACCTTGAAGCAAGCATCAAGAACTACCCGATCACAAAAATCTTTTTGTTTCTGATAATGTCGCGATTAAAAATTGATGGATGGAATTTGTAGCTTTTTCTTTTTTGGTTTTATGTAGAAAAAATAAAAAAAGTAGTCACTCTCAGCATTGATTTATTTAGTTATATCTCCCGCAATTTGCAGTAGCAATGTTACTACAGTTGTATTGAATGTAAATATTTAACCTCCAAATAATATTTGTCATGATTAAGTATATAACTTTGTTTTTTTCTTACTGAAACTTCCTTATCGATAAAAAACGTGCATAACTTATATTAAAAGTGATTTTAAAATACGTGGAAGTAAATTCTACGAAATCTGAAAGTGAGAAGTGAAGCTTAAAAAATGATGTTTTTATATACTAAAATAAAAATAAAATTTTTAATTTAATGAACAATTAAAACACATATATTTTTTGAAATTCCAAATGAAAAGAATTGAAGTTTCGATCATTTATTATATGTCGCAACAGGAACATATTTATTAATACTCAGGAAGCGCTTATTTAGAGAATAAATTCAGCAAATTAAATTTATAAGAAGTTAACTTAAAAATTAAATTTAAAATTAAAATTTTTAATAAAAGTAAATCTTTTATATAAATTTATTTTAATAATAAATTTTTTATTTGAATTAAAAAAAATTTTTAATAAAAAAGTTTATTTTAATTTTTTTATATATTAAAAATGACTTTAGAAAATTTATGGTGATAGTGAACACGCACGCCCTTATTCTATTTTCAGATATGTTTAGAATTACTTATAAACTAAAATTTTTTTAAATAAAAAATATTTTTATTTTTTTAAAATATAAGTTTTATTTTTTGTATTTTTAAAAACTAATAAAAATATATAATAAAAAAATTTTACTATATAATTTTTTTTTACATTTTTATAATTTTTAAATAAATTTTTAAAATATTTATAAATTATATATTAAAAATATAAAATTAAAAAATTAAGAAAAATATTTGAAATACAATCCCAAATACACCTTTCGCATTCCTTCTTTCATCGCATACAACATTCTTCGGAACGAGCACTATCCAGATTAGCAGTGATCTGTGACTTCCGAAAATTTTAAAAAAAATTAAATGTCTTCTTCTAGTTTGGGCCCGCGTGACATAGGCTATCCTTTGACAGTTCCAACCCTTCAGGAGTGATAGACGTTAGAAATGTCTATACTCAATATTTCTAAAAAAATTATTTATTTTATTTTGGAAAATAAACATTATTTTAATTTTAAATAATAAAATAAATAATAATAAATATTATAATATATATATATATATTAGAAATACAATAAATAATCATAAATATTATTATATAAAATATTATAAAATTTTATTAATAAATATAAAATTAAATTTTTTTTTAAAATAGAGTGAGATATCTGAATGCTAATCTCGACGTTACTTCCCAGAACTTTCGCAATGGGCACTATATAAAGCTAAACCCATGCACATGTCTTAAAGTTCAATCCCTGAAATTCTCTATATATCGGAGAAGAAGCGAACAGAGAGAGAGCGATGCATAGGGTTTTTCGTGTTTATTTTTGGTTTCTCCAAATGTTTCTCTTCAATTCAATCGAATGATTGCAATTGATTAATAATTGATCGATTCTGTTTATGATTTTTAATCGGTTTCCTTTTCCAATCCATCGATTGATTAGAGAGATCAAAATCGAATCAGATCTCGCCTGCACCACTCGCTCTGCACATCTGTGATGATCGCCTGCGCCGATCTGTGATCAGGCCATCTCTCCGCAACTGATTTTTGATCGCTCCTAATATTCACAACGCATCCAGGGTACATGCAGTACTTCAACACACAAGCAGATATGCACAGTCAGACCTACAGCTTCGCTTGCCTCTCCTGCTCACAGAACCATTTCGTCCAACAAGTAAGCGACCTCTCTCTCTCTCTAATTTTTTGTTTCAAATTTCGAGACATGCAAGCATATCTTTTCGCTTACTTTTTGCCGTCAATCGCATTTGCTCTCTAAATAGAACACAAAAACATAAATGATTTATGATGTGTTTATCTTAAGCTAAATTTATTTTCTAAAAAAATAAATTTATATTAGAATAAATTTTGGTTTTTATAAAAAATAACTTATTTTAAATTATTTATTTATTTTGTATTAACAAAAAATTTATAAAAAAAATTAATGGGTTGATAAACGAGCTCTTAATACTTCTACAAACTATTTACGGATGTATTATTTTTAATCTTATAATTTATTTTTTATTTAAAAATTACATTAATTCACTTTTAATTATACAAAAATATAAAAAACAAATTCAGTTTATTTATTAATAAAATAATATAAAACTAAATTTAATAATATTATTTTTAATAATATATATTTTTTAAACTGATTTTCTATTCCAAAAAAATTTTATATGACAAAAGTTATATTATCCCTTTGACTTAATCGAAGTCCACATATTTAGTACGTCAGGGGAATGAGTGTCTGAAAATTTTGACCTACTTTTGTTTTATTTTATTCACCCACCTTTTTGTTTGTTTTTGAAAGCTGTGTCACATCACATTCTTGTCAACTGATGCGTCGTCCGTAGACCCAGCAGTCATTTGAAATTATTTAAACTAAAAATATTATTTTAAAAAGAATTTAAATTAAATAAGTTTACTTTTTTATTTAAATATAGAATTATATACATAATACCATAAATTTTACTTATATTTTTAAATTAATTTTTCTGAAGTTTTATAAAAAAGTTTTAAAAGTTAAAATATTTATTTCAAATGAAAAAGAAGATTCATAAGTAACTCCAAAATAACTACTCAAATTATAAAAGGAACCATTTAACTTTTATCATAACGATAAATATGACTTCTTTGTTATATATGACATTTCAAAACTTTTTTATTGTCTTTTAGATGAAAAGGTAGTGATGCATTTGAGATATTTGAGAGTGTTTATTGAAAAATAATTTTCTAAAAAAAAATATATTATTAAAATTTTTTTAAAATAATTTTTTTATTTAAAAAATAATAATAAAATAATTAATAAGAAAATTTAAATTGTAAAATATTTTTTTACTTTTAAGATTTTTTTAAAATATAAAATAATTAAAAAATTTATTGAAAAATATAAAGTAAGAAATTGGAAAAAAAAATTCCTCAGAACCTGCCCTTTGTCTTTCAGGGTATAAAGAGAACGGATCGTTTGGTAATAAATGGAAGTAGCAGTTATCCTACTCCGTAACTTCTTTCCATACCATATTTAGGATGCTTTTGGAGGAGTTTTTCTTTTTCACTTTCATTCTACAAAAGTATCTCACATTTTTTAATAAATTTTTATAATATTAGATAAAATTTATTTAAAATTTTACAAAATATGACATTGTTATTACCTATTATTATTTTTTAAATAAAAAATAAAACTTGTTTATTTTATTTTAAAAAAAAGTTCTATTTTGTAAATACTCTAAAACACTCTTTAATGATTAAAGGCTTTTAATTTATCTGTATGAATTATATAACAACAAAAGAACTAACCTAGAGTTTTCTTACTCAACTACTAAAAGTAGGAAAAACTTTTTAAGTACTTAGTTATATAGAGTAAACATTATATTTGTATTGCTTCAGGTGTTGTTCTACAACAATCAATTACACGTTGCTCCAGTAGCAATAAGCTATTCCCAACCTGACCTTGAAGCAAGCATCAAGAACTACCCGATCACGTCGGTGAATCCTTGGGTGAAAGAAATGTTATCGGTTTCAGCATCCTTGATCTTATCTTTCGGTCTGGCAGCGGTTTTCCAACCTCCGAAGGGTTTATCCCACCACGTCGGACTTTTTGTCATTTACTTCACCGGCCTTGTCGCCCTCCTTCTGTGCGGAGTACTATTACTTCTCATTCGGCATTTCATTGCTAAGAGACCTTGGATGCCAGCTATTGCAAAGAAAATGATGCTGGCAACCTGCATCCTGATGCTCTTCGTCATCATCTTTGGTGTATATGCCGTGGTGACTTATTAATCATTCCTTGCAAGCTGAGTTGCAGACTACATTAACATGTTTTTGTTTCAAGTTCCACACCCATGATTCTTGCTAGCTGCTTCTTTGTATATATTGCTTCTTTGCACATATGCATGGACCATGAGGGTAAAAGTTATATAGAGCGAAAAGAGTATACAGGCTAATTAAAGCGAAAGGTGAAATTCCGTTGGGGATCCAAAGCTAAATCTTGAATATGAAACCTATTTTAGATCATTTTAAGTCTTGAAAAAAGGGACCTCGATGTGCTTATTAAATAAAAAAAACTTTTAAATAAAAATATTTTAAAATAATTTTCTTATTGATAAAAATATAAACTAAATAATATAAAATTACGATATCTAATTTTTTAAATTTTAAAATAAAATTTATAAATATTATAAATTATTATTAAAAATATATACTAAAAAATTAGGTTAAATGTTCTCTAAATTATTGTCAAACGCGCTAAGACTGGGGTTAAGGATGCGTTCTTTTAATTTTAAAAATAAATTTTTAAAAATGAATTATTAAAAGTAGTATTACTAAAAATAATATTTTTTATATTAAAAAATAAATTAAAAATAATTTTTTATTATTTTTATAATAAAAAGTGAATTAAAAATAATTTTTTAGTAGATAAGATAACTTTTGTGTGCAAAAGCATGCAACCTAAGACTCTGTGGCAAAGACTTAGTGCTCTTTTAGCACAGCTTATTATAAACTGATTATCAACTTTTTTTTATTTTATATTTTTTAATATATATTTTATAAATATATAAAAAATTTATTTAAATATTTAGAAAATATAAAAAAATTTTACAGAGTGAGATTTTTTTATTATATATTTTTATTATTTTTTTGAAAGTAAAAAAAGTAGAATTTATTTTTCAAAAAAAATAAAAATATTTTTTATTTTAAAAAAACTTTATTTTATAAGCCACTGTCAAACGCTAAGAAATAAAATTAGCAATTAAGTGTTGCGATTAAATTAATTCATCAGTTATATATCTTTTTGTTTCTGATAATGTCGCGATTAAAAATTGATGTACGGAATTTGTAGCTTTTTCTTTTTTGATTTTATGTAGAAAAAATAAAAAAGTAGTCACTCTCAGCATTGATTTATTTAGTTATATCTCCCGCAATTTGCAGTAGCAATGTTACTATAGTTGTATTGAATAAAATATGGAGCCGTTTGTGATTCTTTAAAATAAACTAATTTTTAAAAGAGTTTTTTTATTTTTTTAAAATGAAGTTTGTTTAAATTAAATAAAATATATAAAAACTCTATGATGTATAATTTCTTTAAATTGTAATACTATAAAAAATTTTGAAAAGGAAAAACTAAAGTAGAGATGAAAAAGTATTTTATAAAACTCCCAAATATGCACTAAGGTGCTGGCATAGTGTTCTCAAAAAATAAGTTTTTATTTTTAAATTTATATTTTTTAATAAATTTTTTAATAAATTATTTAAAATTTTCTAAAATATAACGATTTTCTGCATAATAAAATTGTATTTTATTTTAAAAAAATACTTTTCAAAAATACTCGCAAATGAGCGTGTTCATTTATATCTAAAAAGTAATTTTTTTAAAATTTACTTCAGATAATTTATTGTATTTTTTAGAATATGTTTATTATGACTTTAAATTTAAACTTTTTTTTTAAATATTACTTGGAGAAAATTATTTCTTATGAAAAGAAATTTATAAAATTTGCATGTTTATAAATTAACTTGACTAATTAGTTAATGCTTGTGAGAAAAATCTTAGCAAAGAGGCTTTTTTTTTTATCAATTCTTTAAGAACAAGTTTTGATAAATATTGATCATTGATGACACGCCAGCTAGACAGCAAGCTTCGTGAGAAGTTTTTGTAGTCACGTGAATGTGTGCGCGTCTTAAAATAACTTATTAAATACCTTACTATAATTATTATTAAAAATGAGTTTTAAAAAAAAATTTTGTAGAAATAAAATTCGATGAGAAGTAAATTTATGTGAAATTAGAGTTTAAATTAGTATTTGAAGTACTAAAATTAAATCAGAATTAAATTTTGATAGAAATAAATTTGATATAAAAGTGAGAGTAAATTATATAGTGATAGTAATATAAAGTTACAAAATTTGCAATCTAATTAGAAAAATATAAGTTCTTATCATTAAACACCCTAACTACATAAGAGATGAGACATCAATTATTAACCAAATAATATATACGTCTAATTGGTTGCATTTAACACAATCGGTCACATGAAAATCTCTATTAAGAGTGTACTTCTTTTCATCCTTATAATTTATTTTTTTATCAAAAAATTTACTTTTAACTAACTTTTAACAAGTCACTCGATGCTCAGTTTTACAGTTAAAATTCGCTTCTACTATTACTATTTATAATAATTTATTTTTAATAACTAGTGATTTATTTTTTAATAACTCACTTTTAATCTAAACGAATAGACTCTAATTCCATGCATAATTACTTTTTAATTCGCTTGTATATATGTGAAACGAAAATTTTTCTCTTATATATATGAAGCTTAATTGTGTAAACATAAAATTCATGATAATGTTTATTGATAATAGCAAAGATTGTTATATTAGTTATAGAAATTAGTTGAAAGATTATATATATATATGGTGTGCTTTGATAATAACTACCCTTCTTTAATTAATTTAGTAATGAATTAGTCTCACTGCTAAAGATATTGTCTTTTGTTGTGGATGATGATCTTGACAACCTAGCTACTTTGTATTCTTTAATTAGCTGTCAAAAAAGACATGAAAGTCTTTAATTAACTGTACTTAACTAATTAATACATAATAATTAAGCTATATGTAAAGGAATAGAATATAGACACTAACACCACTATATTCACTACATGCATTAGCCGGTCAGAAATTTTTAAATCTGATTTTTACCATTACATATGAAAATGGATGAGCAAACATATGCTGGCGAATTTTCGATCAATCAAATCACAAATTAACTCTATCCGCTCACTTGGTTAAAATGACACAAGTATTAAAATCAACAAAAAAAATATATATTTTTTTATTTATTTTGATCAAGTAGTTGGATAGAAATCGATTCGTGATATGAAGAGCTAAATTTTTATCAATATATTTTTTATTAATCTATCTCATATATGATAGTGAAGATCATATTTGGAAATTATTTTTGCCAATGAGTGTCTATAGTAGTGTGAGCGACTATATATTCTTTTTCATATAGAAAATATTATTTATAAATTAACTATACTTAACTAATTATATAAATTATTCTTAAATTTAATTTTACAAATAAATATGCCTTATATATTGAAGAGATAATTATATACAAATTGCTAAAAAGAATGATATGAAGAGGGAGAGAGAGAGAGAGTAATATATATATAGACATAAAACAATGTCTTAGTTTTAGAAAAGGACATGAATGACACAAGGACACTGATCACAACTCACAAGACACAAAGAAACTTGTATTCAAGTACACAAAACAACACTGCACTGCTCATTATATATAAACTGATTTGTGATCGCTCCTAATACAAATCATTATATGTAAATAGTTAAGATATTTCTAATTTGTGTAATAATTAATTAATTAATTAATTAGGTTACTGAAATGAAACTTGATATAGATTGATTTTGCTAGTACAATTAGATTGAAAGAGAATCACACAAACAAACATAGAAATGACACTCTTAACTTTTCTTTTTATTTTTTATGATAACAATTAATTGATTAATTAATAACTATACAAAGAAGTGCCGTTTTCTTATTTGCTTTCATAATTAGTTAATAACTAATTTATTTGTACAAATTAATTAATTAATTAATTAATTTGATTATTGTGACAGAATGTGTGTCTTTGATGAAAAGGAATCACAACTGTGCATGTGTGATCCCAAAAAAAATTATATAATAAACTCTGTCATATTCGATCGGCGAACGAATCACCGATCATAATTTATCGACATCTGCGACTGTATTTGTGTCAATCGCTAATTTACTTTGCCGATAATAACTAATAGATTGCTAATTAAAGTTATCAATCGGTAAAACTGTTTCTTGTAATAGTGACATGACACGAGACAAAAATGTTTATCAATTTACTTGGAGCTCAATATATTTAGTCAAAAATTTATTTTTACACTCACTTTTAAATATAATCAATTATAATCAAACACAAATAATTTATTCAAAATTTTAACCTATTTTTGAAGTAACTTACTTCAAAAAAATTATTTTATTTTTGTAAAACTTATTTTACTGCAACTGATATACGCCCTAGCAAAAGATTATAATTTTTTTCATAAACATTTCAACATCGATTACTTTCTAGTTTCTAGATCATTAACATCTTGCAAACTACGGAGTCAATACCGTATAGAAACAAAGGGACGGTATTTTTATCGCTATTTTTGGATCGATTTGACAAATTTTCGATGAAATTTGTTCTCAAGCGGAACGTAAATTATTAGTATTTGCGAGTGCAGTTGATTTGAAACCCTAGAGTAATGCAGCGTGCATGATTGTGATTGCTTACTTACGCGAGTACGAAAACCATCACTTTTGTAATTTTTTATTTTATATTTTTTAATATATATTTTATAAGTATTTAAAAAATTTATTTAAAAATTTAAATAGTGTAAAAAAATTCTACGAAATGAAATCTTTTTATTATATATTTTTATTATTTTTTAAAAAATAAAAAAAATAGAATTCGGTTTTTAAAAAAATAAAAATATTTTTTATTTAAAAAAAATTCTATTTCATAAGCACTCTCAAACGTCCATAATTCAGAAATGCTTATAAATTAATTTTTTAAAATAAAAATATTTTTTAAAAAATATAATTGTTGCTTTAAAAATAATAATAATAAATAATAACAAAATCTTTGCGATATTTATGAATATAGTTTTTCAAAGTTTTAAATAATTTTTAAAGATATTATAAAAAATTATTTATAAATAATAAGATAAAATTAAAAATATTATTCAAAACGCACTACAAAATTAGCTCTTAATTCAGAGAATTAATTTGAGAAAACATAAAAAGTAAAAACAAGAGTCTAATCATCAAAAAGTGAATATTAAAACTTTGAAAAATAATTTTTATCTATGCGTTTATAGTAAAGTGAATATACACAATAAGTTATTGTAAAAGAACTTACAAAATTATACGAAAATAGTTTTTTAGCCGAAAAGATCACTTCCAATTATAAAATAACACGCTCTAAAATTAAACAATGTTTTGTGTTTGATTCTTAAAATCTAAAATGGCTTTGAAAATAATAACTCTGACGTAAAAAAATTGTTTACAAAATTAAATATACAATTCTTTAACTCATCAAAAATTTTACTTTTTTTTAAGAAAACTTTACTTTTCGAATGAAGTAAACATGCCTTTACTTATTTCGATTTAAATTTTATTCCGAAAGAAGGTTTTAATCAAATCTAAAACTTTGTCTCCTAACATTTATACCAAATTGTGTAATTAATGAAGTTCGCGCAATTAATCTATGCATCATCTCAATTTGTCATATGTTTAGTGTTTTTAATTGATAATTTCATATGTCTACTAAGTGCGTGTTTAATTTGAGGTAAATTTCCAGTTTTAGAAGTGAGTTTAAAAATAAAAAATAAAAACATTTATAAAAATAAATTTTTATATTTATTTTATATTATAAGTAAATTTTAAAATTAAATTTTAAATAATAAATTTTATAATAAAAAATATTTTATTTTATATTAAAAGTGAGTTTGGTAGATTGATAAATAAGTCATAAATAGTCCATCTAGATGAAGTGTATATATAATTAGTGCGTGTTTACGTATTTCTCCAAACTCACTTTTAATAAAAAATAACTTAAAAAATTAAAATAAATTATGTTTATTAAAAATTTATTTATTAAAATTTAATTTTATAATTTATCTATAATATAAAATAATTATAAAATATTATTTTTTATTAAATATTTTTATTTTTAATTTTATTTTTTAAACTTATTTCTGAAAAAATGAGTTTGTAGTCTAGTAAACACGCCCTTAGCGATTGACTAGTGCCAAACATTAATTAGACCCACTTAGAAATTTAATATTAAATCCATAGGTAGCCTTTAATTAGGTCTATCCTAGAATTCACTATCAATTTTTGTCAAAATAAATTTTAATTTTGTTGGAATGTCATCCTAATCCTACAAAACATTAGGTCAGCTTTCTTTTCTTTTTTGTTTCTTTTAACTTCAATTGTTTAATATTTGTTTATCAATGTTATTACTTATCATTAATTAATTTATGGCCCATTAAATTTGAATTTGGGAGAAGATTAGTGTTATTAGCCAGGCCTTCATGGAGCTCATCAAAATATTAGGGCTTAATTTATGGCCCATTAACTTTGGACAAAATGTTTTCTCAACGTTTTCTGAAGAAAGTTATAAGAAACATTTATTTTTTTGATTTGTCAAGACAGATTAAGGGGGTGTTTGGTAGTGCTTATGAAATAAAGCTTTTCTAGAATGAAATCTGGTTTTGAATTTGGGGAGATTATGTGATTCATTTCAAGTGTTGAGTTTATTTGCATGTTTGAATGATGAATGGATTCAGATGGTTCGTTTCTTGGGTATGTGTGTTACCAGGCACGCAATTGTAGAATAACTACCAGGGTTTGGGGCATCTGCCTACGCATGCTCTCGTAACAAAGAGGAGCTCACCAGGTGTTCGAAGAAATGTCAGGACATGAATTTCAATGTCACAGGAATCTGTCGGTGATTCTTCTTCTGCAGAAGATTGAGTGAAGCTTATGGATTTATAAGGTAGCTACTGGGTTTGCCAAATCGACAGAGCAATGCACAAGCGAAGATTTTTCTTTCATCATGTCGACCAATCTTGAATCAGGATTCCATCTATGCCAGTTATGGTTCTG
Organism: Acanthochlamys bracteata; assembly: GCA_019914995.1. Taxonomy (NCBI): domain Eukaryota; kingdom Viridiplantae; phylum Streptophyta; class Magnoliopsida; order Pandanales; family Velloziaceae; genus Acanthochlamys; species Acanthochlamys bracteata. The sequence continues at coordinate 7,404,415 of CM034135.1, read as the reverse complement.
CAGTTTCTGAGCAAGGCAGGAAGAGGAAAAGTAACATCTCTTGTACCTCTCCGACGAGTAGGCGAACCAGAAGAGATCTCATCCGCCGTGGCGTTTCTCTGCATGCCTGCGGCTTCTTAACTCACGGGCGGCCAAATCATTTTCGTGGATGGCGGAAGAACAGCCTATATATTAAGATCTCTATTACTGTCTTCACCACTGGAGAGCTATTTAATGCACTTAGAAGTTGAACATCTTAATGATGGCTATTGTCTTAAAAATATTGATCCTTTTCTGTCAATTGGTTACCTTTTGATCAATATCAAGAATGTGTCCCAGGAGGTGTTCGGCCTTTCTGTTTACTTTCACATAATACTATTGCTGCAATATTTTCCTTCATTCTTTAATTGATATTCCGTTTTCAAGATGCTTTTGATCGATTATTATTATTTTTTATTTTGTTCTTATCAGGAAGAAAAAAAAGCCAATCTTTTGCTTTCAGAGACTGCGACGTTTCAGCTCTTTCTGATGGCTACAATTCTTCTTCTTGTTGCAGGTTGAAGCACTGAAGTTTGAACCACAGGGTACGCGAAGACAAAGATTGTCATAGAGAAGGTTGTATTTTTCCAAATTATCTTCAAAACAAATTCTGTATTTGTTTGTATATTGAATGATATTGAATTGACCTGCTAACACATGTACAGGTTATAATGTTATTGGTAGCAGGTGAATGAAGAACAGGTTGGAAGTTTGAGTGATTAAGCTTGCAAACTTCTTGAAACCGATTGGAACGGTACTGAAATGGAGATAACTGATAGCAGCAGCAACGGAAGCAGGAGCAGGGAGAAGAGATGGAGTCTCCATGGAACTACTGCACTTGTCACTGGAGGTTCAAAAGGAATAGGGTCAGTATGTTATCCTTCTTTACAAGAACAAAAATTCGATCAAAAATTTTGAATTTGGGAACTCTTGTGCGACAACTGGTCATATACTTAGTTTGTTTTGATACAACAGATGGATCGGTATTCGAAACAACTTAAAAGTTTTTGAACTTTCTAGGTATGCTATAGTGGAAGAACTAGCTGGTTTTGGTTCTCCAGTTTACACTTCTTAGGTATAGGTGATGAGCATGCATGGGAACGGAGAACGCATCGGCGAGAGCCGAAGATTGATGACAACAAGTTGTTGGTAGCTGCTACGCCGACAACAACAAGAGCTACGTAACAGAATTGCAACCATAGATGGCCGTGACCGTCTCTACCTCGGACAAGAGTTTCCTTAATCGATCTCTGCATGTACTCTCTGTGCTGAAGACAGACTGTAAATAAAATCTGGAAAAGAAGGGTATGTTTGGATCGGGTGTAATTGAGAGCAATGAAGAGTAAGTGAACTGATTACTCTCCGTTGCTCTCGTTTGAAAATAAATTTATAAGATTAATTGGGAGTAAAATTTCTTCCCTTTAATCTCAATTTAAAATGAATTCGTTACACCCCATTGGGCTGTAACAAAGAGCAAGAAAATTTGATTTCCTATTATATTTATGAAGTTACTGTCTCACCCTTATTGTTTTGTTTTATTACTGAGTCGTTTCTTTTTTCTTCTTCGTTTCATCGATCAGCTGCCGCTCGGACATACTTGCTCACCTCGCCGCCTCACTGCGCCTTGCCGGGGAGAGCCGTCGATCCAGATAAATTCCAGCTTTTTTTTTAAAGCTACGTTATTGTATTTGAACACTGTTTTTCGTTTTGTTTGATTTTGTGTGATATCTTCGATTTCGTATGATTTTCTCGTTTTCATCTGAAGATTTCGTCTAATTTCTTCAAGTTTGTCTTTTATTTTGTTCTTTTTCGATTTCTTCTTCGATTCTTTTTTATTACGTCTAATATTTTCGTTCGTTTTTGTTATTGTTCTTTCTTTAGAGAAGTTTTTTAGTTGGAATTTCCTAATTTTGTTCGTGTAAGAATTTTCCCCGCGATTAAGCTATTTGCAATGGTGGTCATACCTTTCTTGATGGACCAGTTTCAAATTGAATTGAAGAAGAAGTAGAAGAAGAATCGAATGCCATGTAACAGATGCAAACTTGAGCAATCAATCCAAACAAGTAACTTCCAGTTTTTGAATTTCTCAATTAAATCTTTTTGTTCTTACTTTCTGCCACAATATTCTAATTTCAGCAAGCTTTGTGTAGAATTGTCTTCTTCTTTTTGTTGTTGGTTCTTGCAACGGCGAAGTTACAGACATGATTGGGGATAGAAGTGGAGCAGAAGAAGTAGATCAAACTATTTTCGATGGCTGCAATCTTTCTTCATGTTCCTGTTTCTTTCACTTCATGGTAAGTTAAAGCAGCTTGATTTTGTGATACAAACTGTTCGATGAAATGCCTCAATAAAAAAAATGGGAGCTCTTCTTTTTTTAGTAATCAATACTTATTAGTTTATTGTTACTGATCTTCTTGTTAGTTTATTGTTTTGTCAAGATATATGATGGTTTAAGCATTTACTGCATATTTTGGTGTGAATTATGGTAGAATCGTAGATAACATCCCCCCACCTGAAACTGCTATTATACTCTGAAAGCTGCAAAGATAAAGAATGTTAGAATATACGATGCTGACCATGGTGTTCTTAATGCATTCAAAGGGTCAGGAATTGAGATAATTGTTGCGATTGGTAATGAATATCTGAAAGGCATTATGTGAAATAAATTGTAACAACTAAACAAGTAGTGCTTGTCAATAACTTAATAAAGTCTGTTGCTTTATTACGTAAACTAGTAACAGCACTATTATTTTTTAGCCACATGCTGTGGACTTGTAAACCTTCGTTGTGATACATGGAGATATTATTAGTTTTGTTGTTTTTGTTGAGGTGTTTTATGTGGATGCAATTTGCTGATATTGAAAGGTTATTGCAGCATGGTGTTTTATGTTTCTTCTTTAATGGATTGGAAGGTTATTGTACATAACATTGTAAGTTCTCTGATGATATTGATTTTTATTTTAATTTCAACAGGTTGCATATCAGGAACTGACGCGGAGATGTCTGGTTTAAGTCTTAAAGATTAGAAGATCTGTTAGGTGTATAGTCAGTCAAATATGCGTTCTGCTTATATACCAGTGACATCTGTAACCTAACAACATAGAGTGGTTTCAGTGGATAAACATACAAAAGTAACACAATTGATAAAGCATGGATATAGTAGAATGGTCTTCTTGAATTAGAATTTTGAAATGTGATCTTTCCTGCAATGATGAACTAAGCTATTTATGAAATATTAAATCAAAGCATCTACTGCTTGATGAAATATCTGTATTTGGAGCAGTTCTCTTCAATGCTTACAATATTTCTTTTGGTACTACTGGATGCTTTTTTTTAATTTTTGTGAAACTAGCTACAGATTATAAAGGGCCATCTAACCACTTTTATAATTTCAAATTGATCAAGCAACTCTATTGAGTGTGAAATTGTCTACTTGCTCTTATTAGTTTTCTAACATAATTAATGGAATAGCTTTCATATTTTTTTCTTAAGAAAAAGGAATAATGTGACATGCTGGAACATACATAGAAAGAAACTAGCATTCTAGTAATAAAAGATTCATACAGCAATACAATTCCAATGTTCAAAAGCTTTGCTAGCAATGAACAGATAATTTCCATCAGGACTAAATCGTAAGCATAGACTGCACTTTGAGAATTTCTCAAGCAGTATTAATATGCCATCAGTTAGCCAAAATCTTAACTCACCTCATCATAAAATTACAATCAATATTTCTTAAAGCAGCAGTTTAACAGAAACTGGTATAAAAATCTCAAATTTGTAAAATCACAAGTAATATTTCCTGAATTGGCCAAGTAAACTGTTTTACTTAACCAAAAAATATAAAAAAATATTTCAGTCTTTTTATAATAATTATTCTTATTTACTTTTCAGTTATCAAATAAAAAAAATTATTACTCTTCATTAATATTATTGATTTATCCAAACAAGACGAGATTAAAATATTATTATTACTTTCGTTTCTACCTAAATAATTTTTTCTTATTTAATCTTACTTTTATTTTTTCTTACTTATTTCTTTATTTTCTCTTACTTATTATTTTTCCGTTCGAAACAAGACCGAAAAAATACGGAAGGATTCCTGCATTTAAGACTTTGGTTTTTTTTACAGATTAATTAAAATGCATCTCTTAGTTAGTTTGTGCCACTCTTTTAGACGACCTTCAACAAAATCATTGATGGAAATTGTTTAGTGTTCTTTTTTCCCCACATGATAAAATCTTAAAATCTTGAGAATAAAATAAAGCGCACATATGCATGGACCATGAGGGTAAAAGTTATATAGAGCGAAAAGAGTATACAGGCTACTTAATCATAGAAGCACGAGCACCATTACAAAGACAAAAGCGAAAGGTGTAATTCGGTTAGGCATCCGAAGCTTAAAATCTTGAGCATCTAAAATCCACAATGTTTATAATTCAAAGTTTAAAAATTTTTTATTACTTAATTTTATTATTATTTTAAATTAAAATTATAAAATTTATTTATTGAAATAAAATAAAAAATTTTTTATTTTAATTTATTTTAATTTTATAAGCACTCTACAACTTAGGAGACAACTAGCATGGCAAAATTTCTTTATAAAGAAAAAGAAAAATAAACATTAAAAGAAAAAAAAAACGGTTATCTCCTTCTCCTTAAAGAGCACAGAGAATAAGATGCTGCTAGCCAAAGGTAAAAGAAATATGTAGCACCACTGGTTTAAAAAAGAAATTAAAGCACAGTACAGAGACCACAGAGATTATTCTCTTCATGTTTCAGGATCCGGAACACAATTAAAACAAATTAAAGCTAAATCTCTGCTAGTGCTTCTTTAGCTTATTATATATGTGTGCGTATCGCAATGGGAAGCAAGCACAACAGAGCTATCTAGCTAGCCATGGCTGACATGAACATCTCTACAGGCTTGACAAACGATTTCAAGCAGACTCTCGTCCAAGGCCTGGTCACTGCCACAGCCATCATTCTCTTCTTTCTCGTTCTCCTCGGCCCTCTGGCACAACGTTCCAGCCATCCCGTCCTCGCTCTCTTCTTCGGCCTCGCCAATGCTTTCTCCTTTAACTTACTCACTTACGCCATATCCAAAGCTGAAGAAGTTCCCGGCTCTAACCTTCTCATGGTACAATCAAGAACGTAAAAGCTTAATTGATTAAGCTGATGAATAGATTTATTTATTGACATTCATAGATATATACTTCATTAACTGCGCGCAGGTCTGGGCGGTGTTGCTCCAGATCATATCGATCAAAGTTGGCTCCAGCTCTACGAACCCTTACGAGGACGACGAGAAACGGGGAAGCGTCCTCGTCTCGCTGTTCGCCGACATCGTGTGGGTAGCATTCCTTATTTTCAAATCCATCGACCCCGGTTACCGCATTGCTGTTTGGTCACTATGGGGCGCCAGCACAGCCAAGATGGCCCTCGGCATCATCGCCTACTTGCACGCTTCTCGTTCTTTCTCTCTTTCGAAGAATGCTAGGTTCACCGGGGACTACATGGTTCAGTTAAGGGAGGAAGAGGAGAAGAGCGCCGGCCCTGGAGAAGGGCAAGGTAACTATAATGCGAGTACGATGGCTGGATACAAATACATCGTCATGGGAGAAGACAACCAGCAAGTGATTCGCAGCCCGCTGCGGTACGAACTGAAACTAACTCGCCCAGACGAGCTCGTCACTGTCGAGAAGGTTTGGGCATGTCCAGGACCTTTGCTCAAGAACTCGGTCCAGCTCAAGGACCTTTGCCTCTCCTTCGCTTTTTTCAAGCTCCTCCGTCGCCGTACTCGGGGTTACCCTCTAGCCGAGGCAGGATCGAAGAAAGCTAGAGATCTCGTAGTCATCGGACTCCTCCGTTGCGATAATCCCGATGAGCACGACCACGAGCGTGTCTTTAAAATCGTCGAGAAGGAAATCAACTTCCTACGCGAGTTCACTTTCAGCAACCACCCGGTCACCTACACTCTCTGGTTCCAGACGACAAACGCCGTCTTATTTATCGTCCTTCTCGTAAGCTGCTGCTTGATCCTGATGCGCGTTGATATGCTCTCCATGATCACCATTGATGCAGATAGGCAGCATCTAATCGACCTAGGATGGCGACGAGAAGTCTACTACGTGTTAAACGTGATCGTCACCACGCTGGTCATGATCCTTATCATAATAATGGAGTCCGTCGACATCATAACCTTCTTGCTCTCTGACTGTTTAAAGGTTTCCATACTCTGCCAGTACGTGAAGAACCGGTCCTGGCATGGGAACCGGTTGACGGAACGCTTGATCGAGGCTCACAGCAAGTTGAAGCTTTTTGGCAAGCCCTGGGATCGAAAGTTAGGGCAGTACCACTTCATCAGAGACTTCCATACTAAAAAGCCGTGGACGATCTACTTCCGACTAACGTTCGGGTTCATCGGGAGCGCTAACCGGGTGGAGCTCTCCGAAGACGTTAAGAAAGCGGTTGTCGAAGCACTCAGGAGGGCGTTGAGAAACAGCAACAACGGAACAAGTGTCATGCAACAGCCGGCGACAACAGTGTTCCATTCAGAGAGGCTAGGCAACATCAGACAACTGTTAATGTTGGATATGGGTAAGGAAGAGCCGTACACGCAGACCATACTCGTATGGCATATCGCTACTACTCTCTGCAAGAACCTCACAGTCGACAAAGGAAGACAGTGGTGGAACATCAACAAACTGCCGTGGCTCAGATATGACGGCGACAATGTTTTTACCTCCCATACAAGCAGTGACGAAACGGTCGCGCTTACGCTGGCCATGTACTGCGGTTACCTCATTGCATATCTTCCGTCTATCATACCCGATGACAACGGAAGGCCAACTTACATCCTGAAGAACGCCGTGCAAGAGGCAGAAGAGTGTTTGAAGGACCATAAGTACTTGCACGAGAGGATCGAATTCATCATGAAGACGAAGCACTTGAATCAGGAGTCGATGTTAGCAAAAAGCAGTGAACTTGCGAAGGTACTGATGAGGGAAATTGAGCTGGACGGAGAAGAGACGTGGAAGGAGTTGGCGGAGATCTGGGCGGACATGTTGGTGAAACTCGCGCCGTCGGAGGATCACCGTGTTCACATAGAGAGACTCGGCAAGGGCGGCGAGCTCATCACGCTCATCTGGGCGTTGCTCACTCATGCTGGAATCCCTGACGGCGGTCGTCTCCTGTCAAAATCGTCTTCAAGTACGTAGATCGAGTCTATTTAAGAATACGTATAGCTAAAATTCAAATAGTCTTTGTGTATCTAATTTGATTCTTAATTTTAAATTGTAAGGTTCAATTTTTAGCAGGGGTGGGATTGATGCGTAGGTTTCGAATCGATGTATTTAATAATCGGATCAAATTTGTTCAATCCTAATCTAACTTATAAATTTATACGGATTAAAATTGTCAACCTTAACCCAACATATTAATAATCGGATCAAATTCAGATCGATCCATTTAATAATTAAAATTATTAATTATTAATTTTATATTTTTAAACTTAAACAAAATTATAAGATCAGTTCGAATAAAAATGTATGAAATTTTTACTGACGAGATATAATTATGTCCGATAAAATATGCATTCTTTAACGTCTTCATCGGTCCTTAAAATATCCACAAAAAATTGTTATTTTTATTTTTTGAAAATATATGATAACAACAAAATTTTATAATTACAAATACATATTAATAATTTTGATAAAAATTTTAATAAAAATATCTATATAATAAAATTTTCATAAAAATTTTTATACGAAATCTAAATTCATCATTAAAAATAAATATATAGTACTACTTTCGATAATATTATAATTTTCATATTACACTATTTTACTAAGATATAAAAATAAAAAATTAATAATAAATATAATATAATTTAATAGTTAGTAAATAATTATTATCGATTATTTTTATTGCCAATATTTTATTATACGGTAAGAAAAAATCAATAATTCTTCCTTCAAAAAATAATATTTCGGATTGATGGGTCAATTTCGGGTTAATCAGAGTCGACCCATTTAATAACCGGGTCAAATTCGTTCAACCCTAACCCAATCCATATATTTATACAGGTCAAATTTTCTAACCATAATCCTAATTAAACAGGTCGATTTTGGATTGAATTTTCGGATCGGGTCATATATTGCCACCCCTAATTTTTAGTAAACAAGGAAGTAGCTAGAGCTTGCGTTCGGTTTGGCGTGACTTATGTTACGGGTCTAGAGTTTTTACCTTAACTCGTGCGGCACTTAGTCACACTCTTTTGTGGCTAAGTCCGCCTTTCATCAAATGAACTATTAAGGATAGCTAAGAAAATTTGAATGAATTAGAAGGAAAATAAGAAACACTTAAAGAGAGCTTTTTAGAAAGAAAGCTTTATATTACTTTGGCTTGGTACAACTCTTAGTTGAAATGTTTGATGCCCCAAATGAGGGCTCACCCCCTCTATTTATAGCTTCTCCACCTCCTCAATGGACGGTGGAGATTGTTTTGATCGGACTGTGAAGAATACATGATCCAAAAGTTCTTACAAAATATCCTTTACAAATATCTCCACCAATCTAGAATATTCTCTAGCCTATCCTTATGCCAATTATCTTATATGCAGAGTATTCTACCATACTCTAGACTTGATTTATGCACAAGATAATTTTATTTAAGCAAAAAATATTTTACCAAGATAATTTTGATGGGCAGAATAGCTAAAATAGCCATACAATGACATTCTTTCCCACTTTTTCGCGATGCCCTCATCGCGGTTGTGCAGAGCTGTAGCGAAACTCTTGAATCTTATGATGGAATGACCACAGGTCATCTTCATGCTACCAACTCGACTCATCGTCTGGCCAACCCTTCAACTTGACCAAATATTCAGAATAACATGGATGATTACCACACCTTGGGATGAATCGATGCCCCAAAATTTCTTCCACGTCCCGTTCGGGTGTCATCATAATAGACGCTGAAGCTCTTAAGGATGCTGCGGTATTTTGATCCTCCCTTGCCTTGATGTTGAGATGATCTGGTTCTTTTGGGATGATCTGGATTGTTGGTTGTGCCTCCTCCTTCTTCCTTTAGGGTTGTAAGGCCAAAGTAGTTTTAGACTGAAAATTTACTTCTCGCGTCAAAGGTACCATGCACGTTTTCTTTTCATCCATGATACACATGAAGTTGGCAAAAAGGATAGGTACAGTCTTTACGCGATCCATAAACTCCATACCAAGAATTATAGGAAAATCATTCATGAACACAACGGAAAAGTCCAAAAGACTAGTCCACTCATCTATGCATGTTTGGACTCCACGGGCAACACCAACAATAGATTTGGGTTCAAAATTAACCGCCTTAATTCATCCTTGTCTCTTTTCGTACTTGATGCCAACCCTCGTGGCTTCCTTCTCCTCGAGTAAATTATGGGTCGCCCTTGTGTCTACCAAAACTTGGACCTTCCGTCCTCCAACTTTAGTCGTCACATACATCCGACCATTCACCTCACACATTTTGATAATTCGGCTTTGGCTTGGATGGCATTAAGTAGTTGTAGTGAGCCCATCTTTACTTCTTCAGGTTGATGTTGCGGCGTCCATTATCTCTATTAGTGCGAAAAGTTTATTCCGTTTTGGGCATTCTCTGACCATATGAGGTCCATCACAAAGGAAGCATTTTAAAGGATTCTTACCATTCCCTCGATTGTTGCCATTGCTTCCTTGGCCTCTATGGGAGCCTCCCTTGGTCTTTGGTGGAAAATCGTTGCTTCTTTGACTTGATGGCTATCTTCACCGCCATTGTCCTTGGAGTCCTTTCGAGACTTGTGCTTTTCGGGCCGTTGGAACTCTATAAGGAACTCGGCTATGACAGTAGTATAGTTGAGGTCTTGAGATCCTCTACGTTGGATCTCTAACCTTGTCCATATTTGCAATTCGTCCATTAAAGCAAAAAGGGCCTCCCTTTTAGGAAAATCATGTATCTCCAAAATCAACTCTGAAAATTCCTTAACATAGTCCCTTATACTGTCCCGATGGGTCAAGCGCGGAAGCTTTGCCCTTGCCTTATCCTCGGCATTCACCGGATAGAATTGCCGTTTGAGTTCCCTCTTGAACTCTTCCCAAGTGGCAATAGTTCAAGTCCCGCTCTCGATCTCAGCATGTCTCCTCTTCCACCATACCATTGCGGTATCTTTAAGATAAAAAGTGGCATGATCGATCTTACCTGCATTCTCCGTAATGCCGGTACTCCTAAGGAGTTGCTCCAAGCTCCAAAGGAAGTTATTAATCTCCTTCGCGTTCCGCGCACCCTTATACGCATTGGGTCTTGGAACATCCACCTTCGATGGAGTCGAAGTTGGGTACGGCGAAAACTGCCCATTTCGTAACCGCCATCTTGTAAAGTGTCCGATCCCCTCGGACATCCCTCAATTCGATTGATAGCCAATCTTGCTACCTTTTCCCTAATAGTCGCTACTTCCTCCTAAGAGCATCCACATCATCTAAGAGAGAGTCTTTAAGAGCTTTACCTTGACGAGATGATGATTCGGCCACCACGTTCAAGGCACCTTGCATCTCCCCACGAAGCTCTTCTTGTCCCTTCTCGAGATTCTTGATGTTTTGGCCCAACTCCTCGAACTGGTCCACCTTATCCGCCATAGCAAGCTCCACCCTAGCGAGCCTTGTATTCACGTTTGCCATAACGTCCTTAGACTTCTTCTTCCGTTGGCGACTGCTTTCGAGAGCTCTCCTTTCAATCTCCCTTCCTCATGAATGGTAACAGCGCTTCCACTTACCATTTCTGATTGGCAGAACTTTGGCTCTGATACCACTTGTCACAGACCTAGAGTTTTTACCTTGGCTCGTGCTGCACTTAGTCACACTCTCTTGTAGCTAAATCAGCTTTTCACCCAAATGAGCTATCAAAGATAGTTAAGAAAATTTGAATGGACTAGAGCGAAAGTAAAAAAACACTTGAAGAGAGCTTTTTAGAAAGAAAGCTTTATATTATTTCGGCTTGATACAATTCTTGATTGAAATGCTTGATGCCCCCAAATAAGGGCTCACCCCCTCTATTTATAGCTTCTCCACCTCCTCAATGGACGGTGGAGATTGTTTTGATCGGACGGTGGAGAATACATGATCCAAAAAGTTTTTACAAAATATCATTTATAAAAGTCTCCACAAGCTAGAGTATTCTCTAGCATATCCTAGATTTATGCCAACTATCTTATATCTAGAGTATTCTACCATACTTTAAACTTGGCTTATGCAAAAAATAATTTTACCTAGGCAAAAAATATTTTACCAAGATAAATTTAACGAAAAAAATAGCCAAAATAGCTATACCGTAACACTTATCACAAAATCAGCTTTAATTTTTATTTTATATTATATATTATAAATATATAAAAAATTTATTTAAAATTTAAAAAATATATAAAAAATTTATTATATATTTTTTATTTTTTTTAAATAAAAAAATAAAATTTATATTTAAAAATTAAAAATAATTTTTATTTCAAAAACTTTCAAACCCTCCATCCGATACAACCCGATCCGTCTTCTCCTACGTAGGTCTTATTTACTATCACCTCAAATTTCACTTTTTTAAATTCAATTTTAATATAAGTTAAATATAAATTTTTTCTATTAATTTTTTTAAATTCAATTTTAAAACTACCTATTAATATAAAATTAATATAAAAATTTTATTTTTATTAAATTGTTTAATTTGTTATTTAATATTTTAAATTATTTTCTAAAAAAACTCAAATTTACTGAGTTTATTCCCTCAGTAACCAAGTCCCTGGTATCTATATTTCTAATAATCTTTAGAGTATTTAACAATTTTTTAAAAATTTAAATATATAAAAAATTATATATTTTAAAATTTTAAGATGTATAATGTTTGTTTTCTAAATAAAAAAGTCAATCTTTTTAAAAAAAATTCTAAACTATTTTTTATTTTAAAAAATTATTTTATAAGCATTTCTAAATCTATCATAAACAATTTTTACCTTCAGTATTATGAGTCGCATAAAATTAAATATTCCGTTGTCCATATTTAACCTTTATTTAGCGTTACAAAATTCAATTTGGTTATGAAACCGAATCGCAACTAGATATTTAAAAATTGAAGTATCGCGCGTGCATGCATGGAACCGATCAAATTTCACTGCTAGAGTCCTGGTCGGAGCAGAATTAAGTAGTTTTCTTTATTCTATAAATATAGGCAAATATGTTTAGGTTTCTTCTTCAAGCTGTTAAGTAGTTTGAAAACTAGATAGCTAGCCACCATGGAGAACGCTGCTGCTTCAGATGATTCTAGTTCTGTCGACATTATTAACAACTATCTCCGCCGCCGTTTGTGGCGAATCAACGACGACTTGTCATCTGCAAAAGCAACGATGTGTCTGATCATACTCTACCCGTTCTTGGTCTGCACCGGTACGCTTTTACTGAACATCGGAGCAACATTGTTGTACATGTCAGTGATTTTGATCGCCCTGAAACTCGACAGAGGAGCTACGATGACCGCAATATTGACGAAGATGGCGGAGTGCTACATGTTATGGGAAAAGATTTACTTGAATATAGCTCTTCCTGTTGTTTTGTTCGTAAGCTACTTACTGTTTTGGATTTTAATCGGCCGGAAACTCAACGAAGCTGCCGAGGAATCTGCGTCGAAGAGATTATCGCCGGAGATGGCAGATTACTACAGGTTCTGGAGAACGATTTACATTGTAGTTTTGCATGTTGTTTTGTCCGCCGTCGCCACGCACCCGCTCAACGTTCCGTACTTCGTCTTTGCACTGTTTTGCTTTTTTTGGTGCGCCGGCGTTAAATTATATAAGGTTGAGGTTGCGCTCCACGACGGTGCAGAGTCTAGCGAAATCAGAAGACATCTTCGATCAGAAGCTGCTGTCTTCGATCTTGTTTGATTTTGTAATTCTTTTAATTAATATTATAGTTAGATATGCGTGGTAGTGTTTATGAAATAAAATTTTTTTAAAATAATAAATATTATTTATTTTTTTTTAAATGAGCCATATTTATTTTACTTTCAAAAAAATAATAAAAATATATAATAAAAAAATTTTACTTCGTAAAACTTTTTTACATATTTTAAATTTTTAAATAAATTTTTTATATATTTATAAAATATATATTAAAAAATATAAAATAAAAAATTGAAAAGAAGAACTCTAAACGCTCATTTAGTTCTTTTGTTATTATTATTATTATTGTTATATGTAGAATTTCAAAATTTTATAATTCGTGGCTTTTTTATGCTTGAATGCATTTGCGAAAAGCAACCCCTACTTTACTTTATTGAATATGAGATTCCTGACAATATGCCCCTGGCATATATCTTTTCCACCGTTAGATGTATCTAACCGTTTTCCAATCCAACAGTTGGTGAGTAAACCCTAAGGACGCAATCAAATCGCTTATAAATACTTCAAGAATACTGCGCCGTTCTAAAATCGAAACAAAAAATTTTTTGTCAGAACTTTCTTCGCTAGAAATTTCAGCAATTTCCTTCTTGTATTCATCTGTCGATCGCTGTGGTTCTTCCTTACTTCTGGAATTTGAATTTCATTGATTTATTTGTTTTGTCGAATGAATTTTTTCTTTCCTTCGATTCTTCGATGGATGGATAGATTTGTTTTTCTTTTACCTCAATTTATTTTGAAAGTTTCTGTTGATTGATTATGTTGAAAATTGATGGTGGGCGTGTTGATGACGAACTGATTGGACTAGAGTTTCTGATCTGGGATATAATAATTCCGGAAGTTGAAGACAAATCCCTTGGCTGTCTGAACACTCACCACCATTGCTGCAATCTCTCAATGCTTCTTATTCTTCTTTTCTTCATCTTTGTTTTCCTTTTTTTGTTTGATTTGATCTTGTGTTTATGAAGCTTAATGTGGACTAGAATTTCTGATAATTTGGTTTGTTTTTCTGTATAACATAAAACTTATCTTCCATCACCAAGATCATGAAAATCAAATGACCTGTTTAGATACTATTAAGAATAAAATGGCAGTAAGCAGGAACTGAGAAAGTAAATTACCTGTCTTACGTTTACCAAATAGTGATCAAATTTTCCATTCGAAAGCTTGTCTTTCCATTATTAGCATATTTGGTTTGAACGGGAAGTCACTGCTTTTTTGTAGAAATTAAACTTTCCACTAATGTGTCGACTTCCAACCAAGTAAAATCTTTACGTTATATAAAACTCACTTTTAAAAAATAAATAAAAGTTACTTTCTATCAATTTCATAAACAATTAAAAGCGATGTTTAGTAATAGTTATTGACAAAAATATTTAAAAAGAGTTTGAAATTCTTTTTAAAATAAGTCTTATTTTTAATTAAAATTAAAAAATAATTAATAATAAAATTTTATAATATAAAAGTTTCTTATATTTTTATATTTAACAAAATTATGTAAAATAAAAAATTTAATTAAAATGTGAAATAAAAATCTTAATAAAATGAGATGATAAATTTTTCCAATATCTACTAAATACAAAAATTATTTTAGAACTCACTTGCAAATACAACGAGCTCACTTATGACAACTAGGCTCCGTTTGGCATTACATTTAAGAAAATTAATTTTTTATTTATATTTTTAATATATATTTTAAAATTATATAAATAATTTATTTAAAAATTTAAAAAATATAAAAAAATTTTACATAAAAATTTTTTATTATATATTTTTATTATTTTTTTATAAATTAAAAATCAATTTTTTTAAAAATATTTTTTATTTTAAAAAAATTTTATTTCATAAACACTACTAAACGTCCCTCAGTCTAACCAAAGAAGCTCTATTTACAAGTCAATTTTAAACCTCCAAAAACTACTTATAAATTTGATTCATAACACTTCCTTAGCCAATAAAACAAGACTGGAACCAGCATTCTTTTTCATATCTTTATCTTCCATCATTTTCCTTATCTTCTGTGCATCTTCCCACAAACCAGCTGCTGCATATGTATTTGCAAGCGCAACATAGTTCACAGAACTATCAAGATTGAATGCCAAAAGATGTTTTGAGGAACCGTTCCCATGCGATGCTCGCGAAATATTTCCATGAATTCTATTGGCCCCAAACATGGCACCCCAAAGCGATGAATTAAGTGGAACTCCCAACTTCTTCACAAAATCAAAGGCTTCTTCTACTTGACCTCCACGCATGAGAAGATCAACAACACAAGAATAATGTTCTTGTCTTGGACGTATCTTATACTTATGAACCATGGAATTGAAGAAGTCCAATCCTATACTAGTCAAACCAGCATGACTACAAGCAGATAGAAGGGAAAGGAATGTAACGTCATTTGGTTCCAATCCGTCACCATCCATTTGGTGAAAAAGGGACACAGCTTTTTCTCCTAATCCATGCCTTCCATAGCCAGAAATCAAAGAGGTCCAGGAAATAACGTTCTTGAACCTCATCGCATTAAATGCCTGGTGAGCATCCTTGATTTCTCCACACTTAGCATACACGTCAATCAAAGCATTGCTCAAAGCAACATCATTATCGGTTTGGCTCTTACATATCTTTGCATGAATCTGTTTTCCCAGACTCAAACAAGGTAAGTTGGCACATGCGTTAAGAACAGAACATAAGATAACATCATCAAACTTTTTCCCTTTCCTAATCATCTCAAAGAAAAGTTTCAATGCCTCGCCACTGTGTTTTTCTTCCTGAGCATAGCCAGTGATGAGTGCAGTACAAGAAATCAAATCCGGTTGCTGCATGGCATCATACAGCAACCTTGCACTGCTCATGCAACTACATTTTGCATATGCATCAATCAAAGACCTGTTGGCGACAAAGCTTACTCCATAGCCCAACTTCAGAAGCAAAGTGTGAACCTGCATTACATTTTGAAGAATTTTGATCATCCCGCATGCTTTTAGTATGCTTCCAAGAGTGAAACGGTCGGGTAGCATCCCTGTTTTAGATCATAACATAAGTAAGAGCCTTCACATGGAAAGCAAGTTGCGTGCACTTTTAACAATCCTTTAAGGGTAAGGATATACCGTCTCTCATCATCGAACGGAACAAGTGTAACGCATCTACTGCAAGACCACAAACAGCAAGCCCCGCTATCCCTGAATTCCAACACACTGTATCTTTCAACTCCATCCGGTCGAACAAACACCTCGCATCCTCTACGAACCCAAACTTAAACTGCAAATCTAGAATCGCACTCTGCACAAACAAATCATCACCAAACATGCTCTTTGCCGCACAAGCATGCACCTGCATAGCACTCCTTAAGCAACCAGCACCACCGCAAGCCCGCAAAACACTCCCATAAGTAAATTGATTCGGCTTACATTCAGATTTAAGCATCAAATTGAATATCTCCAACGCATGTTCTGGGCGCCCGTTTTGAGTGTACCCAGAAATAATAGCAGACCAAGAAACAACAGTTCTCTGAAGCATTTCATCGAATACCTTACGAGCGGCTTCAACGTTGCCGGACTTGCAATGAGCGATTATAAGTTTCGTACTGAAATTAGAACCTACAGACTGGTAAGTGGTGGTAATTCGTTGTTGAAGACGAAGAAATCGAGGTGAATATTCTTTGATTTTGCCAGGTTTGAAGAACATGGAAATTTTTTTTTCTTCTAAAACAAAGAAACAGCAACGTTTTTTAATTTTAAATTGAATATCTTTCGCGGGTTCGCACGTGACACACGTGAACAGCATACTAAGCTATCTGTGTTTAACGTCCCATATAAAACATTGTTTAATTTACATTAAAATGCCATTCTTCTTCTATTTTGAGAAAATGCCCATGTAGTTTGATTAATTTACAACAAATTGCAGTATTATATCTTTGTTAAATCTCTTGCTGTTGAATTAGGGAGCGGCAAAGGTTTCCCAAGAACAAAAATCTTAGGTTATTTTATTTTCTGTTATTGTTGATTAACATTGAAACAAATTGAACAAAGAAGAAATCTTTGTTCTTATTTATGGATTGATCAACGCAGCAGGGCAGCATCAGCAGAGATGCTATTGCTCTGCTGAGAAGTTCAAAACTTTTCTTTCACAGGGAGGCATGAAAGGAGGACCATGTAGCTGCTGAGGGAACTGTTGCCCTTGATGGAAACCAAATTGCTGCCGCTGCTGCTGAGTAAAGGCGATAGCTGCAGCTGAAGCTGCTGCATATCATGAGGTGGACTTTCCATTAACATGATAAGATAAGTGCGTTTAGTATTACTTATGAAATTAAAAAAAAAATTTTAAAAATATTTTTATTATATTAAAAAAAATTATTTTTTTATTTCAAAAAATAATAAAAATATTTTATTATATAAACTTTTTTATATATTTTAAATTTTTAAATAAATTTTTTAATTATTTATAAAATATATATTAAAAAATATATAATTAAAAAAATTGAAAAAGAATGTAATCCCAAACGCACGCTAACAATCAGTACAAGTTCTGCAAAATCGTTTTCATGAGAAACAAAAGGGTCGAGCAAAATTGTTTTCACTGAAGAAACGTTGAGTAAAATAACAGATATCTGTAGCTTATAAATAAACATCTTCAAATTGTTAGGCAGAGCAAAAACTTACCAAAAGAAGAACAGTACATTTCAGCAACCTCCAACTATTTAGAATCAATCTAACTCCCTCCCTTTTGTTAATGAACAAATTACTGCAGCGTGGAAAAAGAAGAAACATATTTTCAACAAATTTTAACAGCTTAACTACTGAGTAACGTTACGCTTTGAAAGTATTTATAAAATAAAATTTTTTAAAATTAAAGTATTTTTATTTTTTTATTTAAAAAAAAAAATATATATATATATATATATAAGTTTTTTATATAATTTAAATTTTTAAATAAAATTTTTAAATATTTATAAAATATATATTAAAAAATATAAAATTAAAAATTAAAAAAAATTTTGAAGAAAAGCTGAACCAAACAGTCCCAAAAAAAAAAAGTCTGCCAAATGTACTCTTCTTCAAGAACTAGGGAGGTGTTTGGCTTTGCTTTCCTCCAACCCAACTTTTCAATTCTTCATTTCACATTTTTCAATACATATTTTATAAATATATAAAAAATTTATTTAAAAATTTAAAAAATATAAAAAAATTTTACGGAATGAGATCTTTTTATTACATATTTTTATTATTTTTTAGAAATAAAAAAAATATAATTTATTTTTCAAAAAGAACAAAAATACTTTTTATTTCAAAAAACTCTATTTCATAACAATTCCAAACGGCTCCTAGGTAAAGAACTGCAATGTCTTGTAGAACATGATCGAAAAAATAAGATAACTGATCCTCTAAACAAAAATAGAAATTTCTCTCTGAGCTTCTAAAGGGCCGGATATTCAACAGGTATGAATTGATAGTATGAAATTATTGTTTTGGAAGGTAAAGAAAGGACGAAGACTCACTGAAGAGGAGTAAAGGCCGGAGGAAAATGAGAAGGAGATCGGCGACGGGGAGAAGAGATCGCGCCGAGGCTGCAGAGAAGGAAATTTGAAATCTGATTAATCGGCTACGGGTATATCCAGTTAAAAATTTTCAAATTTGCACGAAGCCTGAAATCTGAAAGCACAGTTCCGATCACGAAGATACTCTTTTTTTTTGTTTTTTGTTTTTGAGCAAACAAAGAAAACTATCTCTCATATGAAAAATTCAGAATATTAGCTACCATGGCTAAGAAGATGAAAAATGTGTGTTTACCTTTGGAATAAACTTAGAATTTTAAAAATTAAATTTTAAAAAATTAAATTAAAAATTAGAAATATTTAATAAAAAAATAAAATTTTATATTAATAGTAAGTATTATAATTTATTTTATAAAAATTATTCTAAATTTTTTATTTATTTTATATTAAAAGTGAATTTGAAAAAATAAAATTTGTGATATAAACTAATACGATCCTAAGAAAACCTAACTCTCCGATTTTGAAACAAAGTTCTCTAATTTAAGAGAGCAATCTTTCCGTAAAGCCCAAAGAGTTATATTTCTATCAAAATCGTTCAACTATAAATCGATCTATATATTTATGTATAAAAATTATCAACCATAATTTAATTATTTATTAATCAAATTAAATTTGAATTATCCTATTTAATAAAAACTAATTTTAATACGATCTATAAATTTTATATATTAAACTTATTAATTTTAATCTGAATTAAATAAATTGATTTTTTTATTGAATTTTTTAATCAGATTATATATTGCCGCTAGTAGATTTTACCACTAATTCCAAATAATTTGGTACCAATCTCCACGTAATGAAAGACCTTGAATTTGCATTTTTATACAAATTTCAATTGATTAATGGGCATAAATAAGTAGCGATGTACAAATAAAACATATTATACATTGCATAAACATGTACATATATACTTCTTTATTTTCTTTCTTCACTTACCATATCACACACCAAGAATCAACTTGCCATCAAAACAAAATGAATCAAGAAACCAAGAATAATCAAATCAAAGAAGAATTAAACAAACGAATCAAGCACTTCATTAAAGAGCAAGAGCACCCGCAACACTTAGCACGCCACCAACAAAACCAGCAGCAACCTTCACTGTTGAAGCGGCACTAGGAGCCGGAGGTGGAGGTGGTGTCGGTGTTTGCTCTTCAGCAGGTGGTGGGGATGCTGGAGTTGCAGGTGGAGGTGGAGGTGAAGTTGGAGGCAACGCAAAACGGCCACTACGGTCAGCTAAGACGACGACGATCATTCTTTCCTCGCGGTTGCAGTTGTCCTTATTCCCGCTGATGAAGTAGAACGGTCCCGCGTGGTCGAAGGTGAAGACCGTGTTGCCGTCCCTGAAGCTCTGAATGTACGATGAAGTGTTGCACTTGGTGTATGCGTCGCTGTCTACTTGGAGGACGCTATCTTTCCCACTAGGGTACACAAACACTGCCATCATCATGGACAAACACCACACTTCACTACGCCATGTAGGCAAAATTTTCCAAACTAAAATAAGAGTGTGTTTGAAAGTGCTGATAAAAAAATGCTATTTTGATGAAATATTTTTTATTCTATTTTAAAAAATTAGTTCTATTTTTTGTAATTTAAAAAAATAATAATAAATAATAATAAAATTTTACAATATAAAAGTTTTATATAATTTCTAAAATTTTAAATAATATTTATAAAATATTATAAAAAATTATTAAAAAATATGAAATAAAAATTAAAAAAATATTTTTGTGGAACGCTCATCCAAACGGACCCTAAGTACTATAGACATAGCATTGGTTTTGTAGACCAACTTACATAATGAGTCTCCGATCTGGAATCGGTTCTTCTCGGCCCACTGGTTATAGGACATGCCGTTGGGGTCAGGCACAGTCCACCCATTCGCTCCGCCGACCTTAAACTGGTAAGCAGAAGCTGCCATTGGCCCTACAAGTGCAAGACACATTAGTAGCACAAAGTAGTTGCCATAACCCATTGCCATTGTTGATCACTTCTGATACTTGAGAAGAGATTGAAGTTTGAAGACTTTGTTAGGGGCATTCCCTAGAAGGGTATATGTAGGCATGTCTATTGAAGGCCTTTAAGAAGACTTGTTCACTTTTCTTTTGCTGCTATTCTTCTGCGTTGGGTCATTTTAGATCTTAAAGGAAAGAATATCTCTGTAAGATGTAGATCTTGTTTCTCTTTATGCTTTGCGTAGTGCCATAAGAATATCATAGCTTGCTAATAAGGGAATATTGCTAATAACATACCAATCAAATCTATGTATTGCATCAACAATAATTTCATTAGCTCAAAACTTACGTACAATCTCATGGAAGAAAATGGTCGAACTATTTATGATTAGTTCCGAAAGAAGAAAAGGGAAACGTTGAGCTCAATGGAATGCTTGCAAAAGCTACAAAATGTCCTATTGACAAGGTGTCTCATGTAAAGAAAAGCAGAAGCCTAGCAACACAAAGGCAGCCTGTACAATTGCTATAAAGAGGTTTATTCACATTGACAACATCAAAGTTACCCGAGCGCTCTCGGGAAAATAACCTTTTCCAACGCAGCATACAGATGATGCTGTTCTTCAACTGAAAGATTTCTCAATATCTACAATAAGGAAAAGGAAGTTTGAGATTGTGTATCAATAGAGTATCCCCCTGTAAACAGGGAAGAGGAGTTTTGAGTACCTGATCAAGTATCGTTTCCATTGTTAAGCTCTCAGTCATGATGAATGACTGATGACAGATGTATGCAACCCAGCTATGACCATCTGTAAGGCAAGGATGAGGTAAGAGCTCATCACGAGATGAGATCATTAAAAATTTCAGCAATTCAAGGAGCAACTAAAACTTCAAATAAATCAATAAAAAAGATAGATACTGAAGATAATAGATATTTAAATTGTAATTGTTTATTTCTGACTAATGTAGGTAAGGCAAGAGCATAGTTACCCAAACGCTGACTGCAAGTGCGTATTGGCTAACAAACACCAGAGCTTCTAACAGTTACTACCTGAATGCTGACTCATATATAATTTAATAACACTACTTGGTCATGATTCAAATAAGTCCATTCAAGAGTCTGACCAGAGAACCCAATCTTAACAGATCACTTCTAAAAGAGGTAAATCCCTGAAGAAGCTTTTAGTTTCAACAAAAAAATACAACAGTAGAATAGTCATATCGGCACTATTATTACAATTTTTGATGTTACAGTTGGTTTAAGCTTTACCCAATGTCGAGATATGAATGTTGTACATTTTAAAAATATATATATATATAGATATAGTGATGTATCTTGAAAGGATAGGTCCAGAATTTTGAACTACGAGTTTAAGCAAATCTTTTGCTATGACATTGTTAAGTTCCTATATTTCGAACTTTCAAGAGTTAGGTTAAACACACAATGAAGGATAGATGATTTGGTGCTGGCGATGGTGATGTTAGCAAATAAGATTGCACATAACAAATGTATGTTGCATGATTGACTACTGCTGCAGAGCAGAAATCAAAAAATTCTTTGATGATTGACACCTTAGCTCATCGTTGGATTACCTGGCAATCCATTCTATCTGTGAGCCCACCATGACCAGGGATGCTATCACCAAAGTCCTAAAACCAGATGCAAAAACAAAGAGATAGCTATTAAGTTTGTATAACCATTAAAAAAACTTCTTAAGCATGCAAATGGAAATTTGAAGGACCTCGATTTTAAAAGCACGCTTGAAGCCACTTGCAAAGAAACCTCCAAATGGTGCTATAATCGATGCAAATAGACCAAAAGCTAAAGCATGCCACATAACAGGCGTCATTGCCACTTCTTTCCATGGAAACTAGAAGAAAATAGATAAAAGAATTAGCACCAATCTAACTGTAGAAAGAGGGAGAAATCCTATTCAATTAAAATATTTTCTTTGTGTACTGATTTTGTGTAAACTGGAATAAAGCATCTATATGAAGCACTACTGAAGAAATCAATAAACATAATGTTTGGCTGGCTATAAGCATAAATTTAAAAACTGGTTGCTGAATGGTTCTGAAAGTTGCTATATTTGCCTATCATATTCCAGTGCTCGATATAGAACAGCAACAAGTGCTTTTTTTTCTTGTCTTTCTTTTTTTCATCAATCTCCATCCCTGTTTTATCTAAAAGATGAAAGAATTGGCTGCATGTGCTGTTCATCTTTGGTTTTGAAAATGAGAAACTAGTGCAGTTAATCTACTTCAATAGTAACAAGCTGAATTCAATTTTCAGTGAAAAAGCACATCTGGTTTTGCATATAGAGAAATCTATTTCATTAGTTCAAACCAAAACAAAATAGAGCCTGTGATTATTTGATCTCTCTATCTCTACCTTCAAGACATAGGCAAGCCCCTTCCTAGCAAGTTAGGATATGCACAGGAAATAACAAACACACCACCAAATTAAGAAAAGATAACATCTTAAAAGATGATTATAAAACAACCACATCATATCATAAGATTTCTCATGGTAAAAAGCATTTCTTGTAGGATATCCTGAGTCCAAAGTTATTCACAGCCAATTAAATCATCAAACTGCCCCAAAACCCTTAAATTATAATCCAAGCAGAATATATAGATTCAAAAGTCCTTGGATCAAAAGTTAGAGCAACAGTGATAGTGCAATTTAGGCAACAAGAAGACAAAACCTTGTTCTATGAACAAATGAACTGAGGCAGAAATAAGTTGACAGAAGAATTGAACCAGCTAAGAATTTTAGTTTGTAGTTAACAATCATGGATGGAGAAAAGGATTTAGCAGAAACAGATATAAATTATTGCCGACAAAACAAACACCTTGATGAAGCAAGAGTAAGGATACAGGTAAACGCTTCTTTGACGAAAAAGTAAGTTTCACATACTAGCTGAAATGACACAATGCAAGGACTTACCCAGATTCTAATCCACTCAGTAATAGGCCAATATACAGGATGAAACAAAGGGCCTGGATCACAGGTGAGCCAACCAACAGATAAATCCTGTGAATTATGAAAATTCATTGTGTTTATCTTGAACTCGCTAAAATGTATCTAACTAAAATTAAAGACCAGGACATTGTACAACCTTTCAAGGACATGTTAGCCACTGAAATTGGCCAATCACATATGCTAACTGCAAATAAAAAAAATTGATAAGTAATATAAACAATGCAATGAATCATGGAATGACACCATTGCAACTTGTTAATATTAGGTCCATCTGAAGAATGAACTATCTTCTATGTAAAATCAGGCCAAAACACCCTTAGTACAAGATACTTATTCAGCATCTAGGAATAAGTAAAGTTGAAAATTTGCATCCTCACCCAAACAGCAGAAATTATGGTTATGATCGATGCACCAATGAACCCCTCCCACGTCTTCTTTGGAGACAACTT
The DNA here is from genome assembly GCA_019914995.1 of Acanthochlamys bracteata. Taxonomy (NCBI): domain Eukaryota; kingdom Viridiplantae; phylum Streptophyta; class Magnoliopsida; order Pandanales; family Velloziaceae; genus Acanthochlamys; species Acanthochlamys bracteata. Next base: position 7,380,498 of record CM034135.1, on the reverse strand, counting down.
GATCAAAGGGGTTCTTCCAAGAAAAATCCACAAAAATAAGCAGCGACATCATTGATTGCAATAAGACAAGCTGGAAGAAGAAACCTGTTGCAATCATAGTAGAACGAAGCAAAAGAGGAACTACTGAGCTTCTGAGAAAATGAAAAACATACATGGCAATTATTTCAAATAATATTCTCAAAACTTGATTGTATAATTTCGTCATACCTACATCCCTCTTGCAGTGGCTTTGAGCCTTTCGCAAAGTAACAGTAACATCAGCTTTACTATAGTTTATGTAGTCAAAAACATTTTAGACTATATTGGGAAGCCGATACCATGAATGATTCTTTGTGCAGCTGCTATTTTCTAGTATGCTACAAAACTATTTAGGGATCCACCATTAAAACTTGGAAAAAGATCTCTGCTATCATAATTAGATTTTCTAGTCAACTAAATCACTCGATTGGATTTTGAAAACTATGATATAGAAAGATCAGACAGTATCTAGCAGCTCATTGGGATGCTCTAGACACCAAAGAGAATCTACCAAAGGGGGTCTTTGCCCTCTTTTCTACATATATATGCTCCCATGTTTTTGCCTTGGGATCCACTACGTGAAGTTGACTAAGGTTTGATGTATACATTAAGCTTAAGCATATATAAGTAAATGATCAAAGGCACAACGATAACTTGTAGAACTAGCTGACCCACTTAGTGGGACACAGAACCCTTATATCAGGATGAAAGCCAGGTTATTGTTTTCCTGCATTTGATATCTAGTCCTTATTTCTAAAAGAGAGCTTTTATCTTCTTTTCCACTAATTTTACATGTCAGATATTTCAGATTCTCAATTTCTACTAGTACTTATTCCGAGAAAGGATGGACACAGGTATTAAACCACTTTCTTCGAAGGGGATATATATGAGAAAGTGAAACAACATCCTCAAAGCTTATCGATTACCCTTATATCTGAATTTATAGTTTGATTGGCGTTAAAATAATCAGAAGGGCTCATTAAAAAAAATTAAAAAAAAGTGATCTGCTACATGTACCCTCCATTATGACGATATCTTCAAGATTGAAGAATAAAATGTGTCTAACTTTTGCCACAAACTGCTGAGATATAAAGAGGACCATCTGGTGAGTAATTATTAGCCTTGTTCCTTTTTTTTTAACACAGTGAACAAAATAATGGAAGTGAATTACAGGATTATTTTACCAGAAATTCATATTTTAATCAAATAAAGCGCTTTAAATACTTATTTAAAAAGTGGGTTAGAATGAACCCAAGTAAGATAAACTTGTATCACTTAAATACGTACCAAAATATTCCTTCAAAAATATTTGCTACAGTAAATGAGGACTGTGCAAACACCAAAAGAAGTATCATATGTGTGCAGGCATACTGGCTGAACTGGTACTTGTAGCTTTTCTTCTTCAATGTAAGAATGAACCAAACAAAACCTAAACATAATCCAGAGAACATCACTACTCCTTCAACTAGGCGCGAATCTGCCATATTCATAACTAAACCAAACCATTGAGAAGCTAAAGATGGATCTCCGATACATTGGTATAGCAAAAGAATGCATGATGAACTTCTTTGAAATAACAATATAAAAGACAAACCTGCAATATACAAAAAATAACAGATGAACATATGGTACTTCATAATCCTGCTCACAAGCTGATACAACAATTTATCTGAAGTTACTGTGTTCACAAGTTGCTGGCTTAAGAAACTTCCATAAGCAAAGAACATGACTGTGAAGAAGAAATGCCTGCAGGTGAAGGTAACAAGTCAGTTCATTGAAATAACAAATACTAACAATGGTGAATCTTCAGTAACAATAAACAGCTACGCTTAGTAGTGAGATTTAGACACACATAGGCTTACAACTTACCAGTTCAGAAGTCTGAACCCTGGAAGTTGTGTATCTTCATTAGCTCTTTTGCGCAAATTGAAGAGTTCTCTTGCCATAAAGATTTGAATTGCTACAATTAATCCCAGAATACAGAGATGGCCCATGTATACAACAAATAAGAAGCCTGCTAACATCCATAACGAAGAATAGACCTGGTGCACAAAGATTTATATTTGTTCTGGTCATGGAGAAGCAAGCGATACTCAGCCGAATTATTTGAATCAGGTAGAACCTGAAAAACAAGAGCAATTCTTGACACCAACTGTCATATTTATAATAACCAAAGCATCAGCACTCTTGATTGGAGAAATATCACAGTTAACTCAACAAACACCAAGCTCTCCAAATTACTGTGCAGTTAACTAAAAAGCTAACATACATATAGCAGAAGCAATTGCGAGAAATTTGCAATAGGATTGTTAGTACTAAATGACACATTTTCATCTGATTTTAGGACAGACTATATATCGTTGAGATAGATTAACAATATCGAAGTCTAGACCCAGTCTTTCTTTTAAACGAAGTATGTTCCACTTTCTTAATCATCGCAAAAGGATTTTCTATTTCATCAAAGGCAGAAGTAAGCTGAAAGAATGGCTCAGATATGAACTGCAGAGCCTCGTAGTTGAATTTGGAGCACAGATGACGAAGTTGTTAACTGAGATTGATAACTTCAAAACAAAATGTCCACAGCTTAAGGATCGTGATAATTGCCTCTTTTAAGAGGACTAAAACATGCTTCACAGTTGAACGTACAAGAAATATTACAAATGTAAAGATTCTCCGACGAAACATCGTCACAGATCGGAACACCTGTTTATGAATATTAACTTCAACTAGCAACAAACTCCTCATGCTTGTGAAAAGGTTGGAGAAAGATGAACCACCAACCTCAGTTGAGCGTTTCCTGTGCCGAACTCGACCTGAGAAATTTCTTTGAAGCTTATGGGTTTCATTGTCCTTCTGCATTGTAGATTCTACTCTCGATTCATGTAAAAGGAAAGGCTGCAGCAACAAATGACAGATTTTCAATCTAACAAAACCGTAAACCAATCTATGCAAACTAGGTTCCAGAACAAAATCTTTCGAATTTTCCACTCGCCAAAACTTTTCAAAATTTAACACCGAAGCCCAAAATATCAAACACAAAACCGTAAACCAATCTATGCAAACTAGGTTCCAGCACAAAATCTTTCGAGTTTTCCACTCACCAAAGCTTCTTTTAAAATTTTACACAGAAGCCTAATATCAAATAAATCTATGCAAAATATTAACTCCATTGCCTAACATGCAAAGTCTCCGAGAATCCGAATGGATATAACACCAACTACGACGTTCAAGTAAAAAACGAAAAATCGATCAAATGTCAAATAAAATTCCGTTTCCACAAGCAAGAATGAAACTAGATTACCGTGGACAAGAGAGTGTTGAATTGAATCAAGACGAAAAAGATTCAAAAAAAAAAAAAAGTAGAAATAAAAAATGGAACCATTCGATTCTTTAACGATGATGAAATACTTTTGTATTACCTCGAAGATTAAAGATTCGAGTAAGAGAGGGAGACGAGAAACAGAGAAGAGAATGGCGAGTTTTGCTCGCTCCGATCCCGAGGCAGCAATGGAAGAGAGAGACTGTCAGTGTTGGGTGTTCTAAAAAAAATAAAAATAAAAAAGAATTATGGATGAGAAACGGTTACATAGTTAAACTTACTCGCCAGTGATATTAGCTATCATGAGCCGCTTACGTGGCGCTTGGCTCTATATAAAATTTTAATTTATTTAATTATTAACTTTTTTTAAAAGATATATATCTAGGAGATGTTTGTCTTAACTTATCAAATATTTTTTTATTATGAAAAAGCACATCACGTTTCTAATAAACCTTTTGTAAATTTATGTAAAGTGTAGAAAAACTACATATTTATACAATCTTGATATATATAGAATTTGTGTTTTAAAAATCAAACTCATTTTTAAAATTTTCAAAATAATTTTTTATTTTAAAAAAACTTCGACATAAAGCATTTTTAAACTTTTAAAAAAGCATATCTAGAGTGCCTTTTTTTGACTAAAAAGTCAAAACAAATACTTAGCAGTAAAAAACTTAAAGATGCTTTTTCAAACAAGCAGCACAGAATATTTTTTATAAAGAGATAAAAAAAATTATTTGCTCTTGATAAATTTGATAAGTTACATCATATATATTAATTCTATCCCCATTGTATCATACTTGCTAATTTTTAACTTATAATCTACTAGCTTTCAAAGATAACTCATAAGTAATATCACACGAGCTATGTACTTCTAGTAATACAACAATCATAGCTAATATTCCCAAAGAAAAAGATTCTATAACCAAATCCCACGGTTTATATAATAAGTTTCTCAAAAATGAGCTGAAAGTTCTTTAGGTTAAATGCCTGAAAAGGCTTGAATCTTAAAAAAAGTCTAAGGATGTCACCATTACAAACAAAGTCACTTTCAGCTCAATTTTTTTAAAATTAAATATAAAAAATTAATTCATTTTCAATAACGTTATATATAGCAACTCGTTCTAATAACTTACATTCTAATAGTTTAATTTTAGCCAAAAAAAAAAATACACCCTAAAATAAGTTGCTGTAATATTATTAATATGGTTTTACAAAATAAAATACAGCAGTCAGTTTTTGTTCAATTGCTCTCTTTAATTTCAGAAATTGATTATATTTCAGATTTTACTCCACACACATTTAATAAATGATATTTTTATTTTGCATTTTGGAGCCACGCATAATTCATAGGCGCCAATTGAAAGCCTGATAGAGTTTGTAGGATCTTCGAAGTTTTTCATGTGTACATATTAAGGACGTGTTTACTAACTATTTGAACTCACTTTTTTACTCCAAAAAGTCTAATTTGAACTTACTTTCAACTCAAAGTAAATATAAAAACTAGAATCAATTTTTCGCTAAAAACTCCATTTTCAAATTTTAAAATTAAAAATTAAAAATTTTACTTTCAAACTCACTTTTAATAACCAGTAAATAACAAAAATTAAATTTACTTGAACTTCATTTTTTAGTTAACTCACTTCTCAAATTTTAGTTTGGGAGACTCGGTTCAGAACAAAGAAAGTGCGCCAAAAAGATAATATTTGGAACGGCTTAAATTTTAAAAAAAAATTCTAAAAAATAAATTATTTTGAGAAATAAATTTGATTTTTTTACTTCAAAAAAATTATTACGTGCAATCAATCTATAATTTTTGAAGTTTTAAAGAAAATTTTATAATATAATTGAAATTTCTTAAGAAACAAAATTTTGATAGTGATAAGTAATACCAAACATGATATTAGATAGGAAAACCTTTTTATGAGGAAAGCAACTAGTGATAAAAAATCTTCACAACAAAAATTAAAGTTGCGCAGTATCGAATACAAATCGAGATGGTCGCATGTAATTAGAGAGCGTGAGATCAATGGATGAAGTGGAATTATTTTTTTTTTTAACAACATTATTCGGAAAGCCCGACTTATTTTATCACCTCATTAAGTAATAACAGCTTTGCAAACTTTATCTAATCAACACAATACTAAATAAGGGTGTATAGTTAATCTAGGAAATATTTGGAAGTGATTATAAAATAAAGTTTTTTTTAATGAAGAATATTTTTTATCTAAATAATAATAATCTTACGACGCAAAATTTACTCTACTTTTCAAAAATTAAAAAAAATTCTTGAAACTATTGTAAATGGTTTATTAGAAAATATAAAATCAAATGTAGTTAGAATAAAAAATTATTAGTAAGTAATGTCAAGCGATGCCGTAAATTTTTTATGAGCATAGTATGTGGTTATATATATATCTTAATTCAAATTTAATACCAATTTTAAAGTTGAAATAAATTCAGAAATACCATATCTCATCCTCACATAAAAAGTACGCACAAAAACTATACATTTATATACTATAAGCATTCGCCTTGTATGGAATCAAGTTTACAGGAATTCATATCGAAAGAAAATAAAAATAGGTTCTTGATTTGAGGAAATTTATAGGTAATATACTTTTATTTTAATATTTATTATGAGATATTAGAAAAAGAAAATGATTATCAAAAATTGAAGGTATTAACAATATTAAATCAAATATAAACTTTATGAAAACATAAATACTTACAGAATAATTTTGCATATTTATTCGCACTTGTCCGAAATATTGCACTCAACAAGAGAACGCAAAATTTATCGTAGAATAGTCGATGAATGATTGAAAATTTTCATCATTTAAATTAGCTTTTTAAAATAAATTTATTTCAAATTTAGAGAGTAATATATCTATATATATATATATATATATAATTGTCTCAAATGCATACTCTAGTAACTTATTTTTCATAGAGTACGTTCTTTTGTATCTAAAGATCTTTTTTTTCATCAAAAGTTATTTTTTTGAGTAATTTTTGTGTTATTTTGTAGTAATTTACGATGTATAACTTATTTTTCAAAGCTTACTTTTCCGAAAGATAACTTCTTAAAAAAATCAACTTCCGTGAAAAAAAATACACCCAAACTGCTTGGATTACTTACATGGCTCAGTATATAATATGTCTAAAATATATATATGAAATTGTCATTGAAGCTCTTCTCTTACGCAATTTCTTCATGAAGCAATTGAATGACTTCCATTACTTCTTCCACAATTTATGTATGATATTGTTTATGTTTGGCTTCCTTGCTTATTTTCAGAACCATGTCCTTCAATTCTCGACAAGCTTGACAATTAAAGCAAACTCTAGGTATATATAATAAATAATCAAAACTTTTAATGCCGCAAAATGAGATTATGCAAAGTGAGTTTTCGAAAAATGAGCTATTAAAAAGTTATTTGAAATTAACTTTTTTTTTTAGAAAGTCACTTCCGCGTCAAGTAAATATGCCCTAGCTAGCATATCTGGTCTTTTTGCAAAGCGGATGGAGTTGTTGGCAAAGTGATGCAACATGAAATCTCATTTAAGCCAGAAAAAAAAACCTACTACATCCTATCTGGTCTTTTTCTAAAACCTTTAATTTGCTCACAACAACTCTAAGATTTCTCTAACTTTTTCGTAGTTTCATACCTACAGCTAATGAAGCAAGACAAGCATATGCATAACTATTCTGCTTCCTTCATATGTATGTTTCTTTTGTCTTCAACATATGGATTTTTTTCCTACATGATCTTAAACAAAGGAATTTAAATTTAATCATCGATTACATGGCAGTCTGTACTTAAACCTAACCGCATAATCATTGGAACATCTGAACATCAACACTGACTGCCTACGTAATTCTTGCCGAAAGTGGTTAATTAAGAACAATTTGTTCTGCAATCTCATGGATTTAAGCAAGCAAAAAACATGATTGTCTACAATATTTATATATTGCTCCCTTGGTTCATTGGGCTAGTAGGATTGAGTCCCCACATTAAAAAAATTGGCCAATTTTTTAAAAATTAACATCTCATTTATAAGCACATATTTATTTCAGCACTCCGTCAATATAGATTATTAAGGAACGTGGGCTGTTAAGTTTATCAAATTAGAGTCTACTTGGCTAAATTCAAGACGAATTGCTGGCCCAATTCTAAATTGATTAGTCCGATTTTCACTTGAGTACTATTCTCAGACCCCTCTGCTACTAGTTCATGTCTAGATTAACTTGGAAGCCCAACAGGGCTCTTACAAATAGGAGTTTCACCTTATAGCTAGATCGATCAGGCTTATCATACGAGGAAAATTAAAGAAATGAGCTTCAAAATCTTTACTGTGTTTTCTTTTCTGATCTTTGCAGAATGTTGTTATGCTGAATTGAAGCTTGGATTTTATGCTCAAAGCTGCCCGAATGCAGAGAAAATTATCTTCAGCTATGTGAAAGAGCACATCCCTCATGCACCAACCTTAGCTGCTCCATTACTTAGGATGCATTTCCATGACTGCTTTGTCAGGGTATGCACGTTCATGTCCAAGCAAAAAAATCCAAAAAAAAAAGCTGCAACGATAATTAAAAGTTTCATTTTCACAGGGTTGCGATGGTTCTGTGTTGATCAACTCAACAAGAAACAACCGAGCAGAGAAATTAGCAACTCCAAACAGAACGCTCAGAGGGTTCGGTTTCGTCGACACCCTTAAAGCTCTTGTCGAAGAAGAATGTCCAGGCGTTGTCTCGTGTGCTGATATCCTCGCGTTAGCTGCGAGAGACGCAGTAGTAGTTACCGTAAGAATTTGATTATATTCTATTATGAACAATGTCTTCGTTTTGTTCTTCTGATTCAAAAATGTCTAACGTGTAATGTATAGGGAGGACCGTTTTGGAACGTTCCGACTGGCCGCAGAGATGGAACTGTATCGAACGAGACGGAGGCACTGAACAACATACCTGCTCCGTTTTCCAATTTCACAGCGCTACAAACGTCTTTCTTCAACAAAGGATTGAATTTAACTGATCTTGTTCTTCTTTCAGGCAAGCTCATGATCTACCAAAAAAAAAAAGAACTCGAAAAAGCTAATTCTTTTCCGTTGAAGTTATCGTTACCGTAATGATGTATATACGCTTCTTTGTGATGCAGGAGCTCACACAATTGGTATTGCGCACTGCCCGTCGTTCAGCAACAGGTTATACAACTTCACCGGAAAAGGCGACGAAGATCCTTCTCTAGACAGTGAATACGCGGCGAACTTAAAGCAGTTCAAATGCAAGAGCCCGAATGACAACACGACAATCGCTGAGATGGATCCAGGAAGCTTTAGAACATTCGATCTAAGCTACTTCAAGCTGTTGCTGAAACGGAGAGGACTGTTCCAATCAGACGCAGCACTGCTGACGCAAACCGGAACGAAAGAATTCATCATCACGCTAGTGAATAACCCGCCGGAGAAGTTTTTTGCAGCGTTTGCTTTGTCGATGGAAAAGTTGGGTGGGATTGAAGTGAAGACTGGGATTGAAGGAGAGATCAGGAAGCACTGTGCAGTAGTGAATAGCTAGGTAGATTGCAGTTCGTAACAATTAATGAACTTGTTTCGTTTGGAATAAAATTTTACTGCTGTTTAATTACTGCAGCGAATAGTTAATTGTAGAAGGTGTGAAAAAACTTTGACTGCAGTATGTATGTATGTGTTTCAGTAAATAAATTTACTTCATGGTTTTGTGCCGTTTGGAAAAGCTTATTAAAATTTATTTATTTCATAAAAATATTTTATATTTTGTAATATATATATAATATTTTGAAGATTTTTATAAAAACTTTTAAATATATAAAATTTATTTGCCGTATATTTTATATATATAATTTTATTTTTTAGTTAAAAAAATAAACAATTTAAATAAAATTTATAAATATTTTTATTTTAAAAAAATTTATTTTATAAGTACTGATACAATATTGTTGGAATAGTTTATTTATGGTGTATTTTTTCAACTTTATAACTCACTTTCTTAAGTTAAAAAATTATGTTTATGCCACTTCTAATTATTTAAAAAAATACAATAAATTATCTTTAACTTATTTTTTTATAAAAGAATACTAAAATTAAATCCAATTCTATAATACTATTTATAGTAATATATATATCTATATATATATATATATACACGCACATTTTAATTTCTTCATCAGTTTTGTTCTACTTCTTCTTCTTCAAATTGTTAATTAGTTGAAAAACTAGCTAGCTACCACGGAGAAAGCTGCTGCTTCTGATTCTAACCCAGTACCACCGGCGATCACAAAATTCATCGTTGACAAAGAATTCAACTACGTGATCAGCCGTTGGTGGCAAATCTGTAGCTCGTCATCTGCAGAGGCAATAATGTTACTGATCTTACTCTACCCGTTCTTGATCTGCGTCTTTCCGGTTTTATTGAACACCGTAGCAGCATTGCTGCACCTGTCAGTGGTTTTAATCGCCCGGAGACTCGATCAAGGCGCCGAGATGACCGGAATATTGACGAAGGCGGCAAACTACTACTCGTTGCATATCTGAGTACAGCTCTTCCTGGCTGTTTACTTGTGAGCTACTTGCTGTTTTGGATCTTGATCTGCCGGAAACTGAACGAAGCTGCCGAAGCATCTGCGTCTAAGAGATTATCGCCGGAGATGGCAGATCGCTACAAGTTCTGGCGAAGGATTTACGTGATAGTTCTGCCTGTTGTTTTGTCAATCATCGTCATGCACCCGTTCAACGTGACCTGCTTCGTCTTCGGACTAGTTTGTGATAAGGTTGAGATGCTCTGTATGAAGATTTTACTAGTGCAACTAGTAAACAACTTCTATCAGAAGCTGCTGTCTTCGATCTTGTTTGATTTAATTACTTGTTTTTCATTTACCAGACAATGAAACAATGTAAGTTTTCTATGAAGATTATTATTATTATGATTATTTTCAATAATTCTTATGATTATAATTATTTTTTTAAATAAAGAAAATATTAGGTAATCTGCACTGTTAATTGGCCCGTTTGTATTGAACAAGGCAAGGGTTCTGATTTTGGGCCCAAAAACTAGCCCAATAACGAAACCACTTTCATTTTCTCTAGTCAAGGAGATTGATGGCGCAGTTTCTCAATCGAACAAAAACAAATTCCCAGAAGAAACAACAGAAAGAGAGAGAGAGAACTATCAATCAATCCGTCGCTGATAAGCTTGAGCGCTTTGTATTGAATTGATTTCGTTTGTTTTCCGATCTGAGCGAAATGATCGGGCGGAAATTCTACAAGACGAAGCTCTGCAAGCTCTACCGGAACGGGCGGTGCCATCGCCAGAGCTGCTCCTTCGCTCACGGCGCCGCCGAGCTCCGTCGTTCTCCTGTCGGCGGTACAATCCTTCCTCTATCAAAATAGTTTTTGCTTTCAATTTCCTAGTTTCTTGTTTTTTTTTTAAAGTCATACTCTAATCTTGTTGGGAATTATCAATCACTGGCATTGTTATAGTATTAGTTAATTTAAGGCTCTGTTTCTCTTACTTTGTTAAAATTCTGATTCTGATCTTTTTGTAAGGTGAGAGACAAGAAATTTCTATATAAAATAATGAATCCTGATGAAGTTTTTGGTATGTTTAATTAGTTCTGATTTTCTACATGACATCTTTTTGTAATGTGTGAGGCACCACCGACATCAACCCCCACCCACCCACCCCCCTCCCAAAAAAAAGAAAAAAGAAATTATAGTATTGATATGTATAAATAAACTTTTGTGTTAAAAGAAATTATTCAAAAAGACAAGTATTGAAGTTCAGGTTAGGATGCGAATAACAGTATATATGACATAGGTGATAGAGAAGCACCATTATTGTACCTAAAAACATGAAAGTTTCTTGTGAAATGCTATTGTGTTATCTATTTTATTGTCAATTGTTCTTTATGTCTTTACTGGAATTGTTCTATAGTGATGTTTGTAATGACATACAGTTTCTTATGAAATGTCATTGTGTTTATCAATAATATAGTCTTCTTCATTAGGATTAAATTTAGGTGTTTTTGGTCCTCTTTATGTTTAACTTGCATCCGCTACCCTGTTTGATTTTTCATCTTTGTGAGTCAGGATTAAGTTGTGATTCAGGAAATTAATACCTCTATGCAGAAGAAATCATGCTCTGGTTTTGTTACTTAAAATCTGTCAGGTGACATGACTGCAGAGAAAATATGACATCCGTTTTGTCTCCCTTTCTTTGAATTTATTGTACCTCACGTCAACCAAGTACCTCGCCATCAATGCTAACTATTCTTTTAAGCATTTACTGAGTTTATCACCATGAGGTTTTCCCCAAAAGTGTTAAAATTTCTGACATGAAGATCATGCAAGCAGCATTTCTTGGCAAGACTGATATTGTATGCATGGTGATACTAGGCAACACCATGCCTATGAAGGTAAAATGGAAGCTTTAAACAGATGGCGAATGGTTATTGGTATTCTCTATGTATGGTGTCTGTTAGTTCTTGCTGGCTGTAATTATCTGAATGTGGAAACTATTTTCAAGGTCCGTCACCTGTTATTTTAAACTTTGGTTTTGTGAAAGTGATCAAGCTACTGGGGAGTCTTTTGGCAGATTGGAATTCAGTGTATGGACTTCATTTCTTCTTATTCTTAATTGGTGAAGAGCTGTGATCGTTTCTGGTTAGATTTCATATCAGAGCTCATGTCATTCTTCTTCTTATCAGTGGTTCTTCAACGATCTAAGAAAATGAATGATTCTTCAGTATTTATTATTACTGTTAGGCACTGAGATTTCAGTGCCTTTCTGAACTGGCGGGGAGACATCCCACTTTTTGTTATTGAATTTCTCATATAGCTCTGTATGAGGGTAAGCGTAATTATATGAGTGGGTTAGCACCATCTTACTTATCTTAAATAATGATGACATGAATACAGGAACACAATATTCTCCATTTTGAGAATTTTCAGCTTATGTCTATTACAGGTAGGAGGGATTACAGAAGTGGAGATTTGAGAGACAGACTCGAACATAGGCAGTCTCCTTACAGGAGATATTCTCTTGAGAGAGATGGAAGAGGTCATAATGCATCTAGTGCTCAGAAACTCACTTCACGTGGTAGGGGTAAAACATTCTTTGAGAAGCTGATGGCTTTAGTTAATGATTGCTGTTTTCTTTGATACTCAATTTGCCACCTGGATTCTGAAGTTTTATAATTACTACTGCAGGAAACAGTCTCTCAAGGTCCCCTCCTAGGCAGCGGTAGGTTGTTTATTTTATCACTCTTTAGCTTGGTGGAAAATGCCTATCTTGGTTGCTCATCTGCCTTCTTACCAGTATGCATAAGATTTTTTTTTTCTCTGTCATCTCAGAAGTAGATTTGACACTACTGCAATATTTCTTGATTATATGATTAGATGCTTCCTTTTTATGAGAAAGATTGTTAATGCACTTTTGCACTGCAAAACCTAAGGCATAGATTTTACTAATAATTGGTGGCCAGTTGCAATTTTGCACTACCATTTCTCTAGGATAGAAAGAGAGGTGGTGATTTAGAGTATAGGACTGCCTTGTAGGTTGACTGTTGCCATATCAGAAGGATTCCTAAGCTTCTGCTCCAATCAGAACGCTGAGACAAATGACGGAATGATTTTTCTTTGCTTATCATTTTGTGGCATTAAGCTTGTCTTTCACTTAATAAAGCATCTCAGCTACTCTCATTTTTTTATGAATTAGGTTCAAAGTTGAGCATGTCATTTGGGACTTGTTATCTACGTTTAAATAATATAGCTATGGATATACAAGATGGGCTTCTAACTAAGCATCGTTATCCTCAGTTTTGTTAGCTATAGTATTATGCTGAATTGTGCTTCTTGAAATTTTTTAACTTCTAGAATTCTTGGTCTGTATAGAGATTATCTATTGTTGCTAATTTAGATCTCTTGTATAACAATTTATGTATGTTTTAGCTTATTATAGATACAAGTAGTTTGAGGGTATGAGACTGTTAGGGAAGATCTTCCTAGTGATTATGTGAACTGTTGACAAATGAATTAGGTCTCTATCATAAACGATCTTGTAGATGAAATGATTAAGTTGGATCTCATTTTGATCAGTTCTTAGAATATTGGGATATGGGCTTGCATCGTCTCCTTGAAATTTGTTAAGGTTGGAAAAATGGTTGATTTCTACCTTTTCGAATAAAAGTGCATGTTGTTTGGGAATACTAATTTGAGGTATGACCGTACGAGCTTCGCCCATGCATCATTGTAACAACAATCTCTAGAAAGAAGTAACCAATATTTCTACCTTTACAATAAGTTTAAGAGAATTCACATAACCAATATTTTTGCAATGAACTTCTAGATGCATATGCAAAGAACCAAGGTAAAATCTAAAAGGAGCATAGATTATACATCAATTTATAATATACATATTTTTGTTTATTCATATGGAGCATAGAATATGCATTAATTTAGCAAAGATCAAAATGCTGATATTTTACTGAGAAATCTTAAAGGAACACCATTTAAAGTTTATCTGTGCACTATTCACATACTCAATACCTTGTTAAAAAAGAATGAATAAAGATTTAAAATAGTGATGCCGATGACAACAAAAAATAAAAATGGAAATTATGAGACCAAATTTTCTAAGTCAAACTTTTCCCGTAAAAGATATGGCCAAATATTATAATTTCATTCCTACCTAGTGCAAGAAGCATCATTTGTAAATACTTAAGTATCATTTGCAAAAACCCTTCCTTGTAAAATACATGGTAGTTATGAGATAGAAACACATGATGGTGGTATTTCCCTGTACTTAAACATGGAAGAGAGAGGCGAAGTAGTTAAGGATGGGGTTGAATAAACCCAATACCTTTGTAGATGGTAAGATATCTAGTCCTTCACTTTAAGTATTGCAATCACCTCTGTGGGTAGGCATCCATATATCTAGGGACAAATCACCGTGATCAGCAGGCATAGGGTTTGAGAGCACTAGTTATGCCATCATTGGCAGAATGATTAGGTAGGTTCAGCACACTTGCATTGCTCATATATTTGGTCTTAGTATTGATGAAAACTTTTTGTATACTGGCCCTTAACTTTATTTCCTATTCAATGGTTGTGACTTAAGTGTTGGTAGTCATATTTTGTCATGAATATGCAATTTTACACCTTTATTAAGTATGAACTTTTCACTCGCAGTGAAGGGAAGCATAAAGGGAGGCAGAATTTTAATGGGCATAATGATGATTCTGGAAGCTATAAGACAAACAGTGATGCAGAAGATCATGAGAAAGCGGATAGGGCATTACCAGATCATGAAAAAGATGAACTTGAAGAAGAGGTTCTATACTTTGTTGTTTCCACAATGAGACACCAGTATTTGAACTCGTATAGTCTTTAATCCGAGTTCCTATTAATCTTTAAATAATTCTCAAATTCCAGTTGAAGCACTTACAAATGGATATTCAGAAGCTTGAGGATGATAAAAAAATGCGTAAGGTTGGTGTATGTTCAAATTTTTGATAGAGTTCCTTGCTAATAGGAGTAACAACTGATATTTAGAAACTTTTCTATGTTCTGTATAATCTGTTAATTAGACATCTTATTTATGTATCTTTTGTAATGTAGAATATTTTGGAAGAGAAGGATGACCAAGCAAACAGGCTTTCCAGCAGGATAAAGGACCTTGAGACCCATCTCACTAAGGAACAAGAAGATTGTAGAAGGTCTTCATTTTGTTTGGAGCATGTGCTTTTTATCTGCAATATTCTTACTCTTGGTTTTCTTTAGGATTTCCTCTAAAGTCAAAAAGTTCATCAGAGCTCATGGGCGTTACTTGAAGGCACAAGACGAGCTCAAAAGGCATGCCCACTTTTGCACTAAGAGCTTTTCACTTGTCTCAGTATCTATCTACTGCATCTGCTGAAGTCACAATAAGTGCACCTTACTTGTAAGAATAACTAATACCTGTTAAGATTGGCAGGTCTCAAGCTCGCCTTCAAAGGGTAGGCACTCAACTTGGTTTAGATACCTCTAAGCCTCTTGGCAATGAAGATTCAAGTGTTAACGGTCTAAGTGAAGAAGATGCTGGTGATCACCGAACTACTGCAAGAAACGATGAGTTACAAAACAATGCTTCTTCAATGAAGAAAAGGGCTCGTGAAGTCTCACAGATGCATGATGATAGAAGAATATGTAAGTTTCTAATAGCTGGATTAGACTTCCCTCCAATTGAACATGATCATTTAAAACTGGAGTTGACCACAACTTCCATCATCTCAATGGCATCATTATCCAAATTCCTAACCTCTGAACCACATTGATTATTCAACTCTGATGAGGCAAAGAATCTTCTTAGCCTTTTTTATTGAATGGAGATCATCTAAATGCTGGGGAAAGCTTAAACCTGCTGACCATGATGAAGCAGTCTGCTGCATGCCATATCCCCTCCCTCCTTCCCAGCCCCTGTTCTGAAGCCAAACACAAATGCTGCTCAATTACTACATGTAGTGCCTACTGCTATTTTAGTTTCCATGTAGTCTAAGTTCTCTATTAATCTCAGATTTGTCTCCTTTTGCTGTGAGGATCTTTTGATGCTTATATATTGGACTGGTTGATATCTTAACTAGACGCATGGTGCGCAATACCATATAAACTATTTTTAGTGCTTTAGGACATTATCTGTGATGCATCATAGTAACTTCTTAGTTTCAAATTTCAATGTACCGTGAATCATGACAATCATGTCATGTGTAGAAAAATCACATATCTAGCACTTACAACCTTTCTCTCCCTTTACCTGGACTGACCTAAGTTCGGATTGTGGAAGTCAGTTGAGTTTTGCCAGTGGTCAAATGGAACCTCACCTTTCCACTTACTTGATACCATTTTGCCGCTCATTCATCTCGTTAGAATTGGCCGTTTTGGAACTCTGAGAATGTTGTTTGAGTTTATGGTAAGCGAATAAGCTGTTAATTTCTGTTTGCACATCATGAGAAGTAAACTTGAGATGCATCTCTTAGTTCTGATGTTTCACTGGTCTATTGAGATTATACATGGAAGTTAGATGAATACTATTGCAAGTTGTATTACAGATGCTGTAAAGGTGGATTTTTGGATTACTGTAATCATGTTAAGGCTCCTTCTGATTGCGGTCATGTCATGGTAATCTCCTGAAACAGTTGGAATTATGGTACGGTGTCCTGATCATTGGTATTCTTGACATGCGTGCATCAACAGTTCACCATTTAGTTTAGCCTCCAAACATTCTTTTGAATTGCTTGGTTATACCAATTGGAGACTGGAAGTTATGTATGAATTTTGAGTAGTATTGTATCTGCTGGACATATTATTCACAGTTCCACTCTTGTTTTTATTCTTACTGCAAACTTATGGTTCTATTATCTGGACTTGCGCTTATGAGAAAATTATTGTGCAGTGAGTTCGTCCAAGAAAGGGAGAACTTCAGGATTGGAAATCAGATCTGAGAAGCTCAGTGTTTCTGGGTTTCTACCACAAGCAGGGCATAATAGTAAAGACATAGAGGCATCGAAAGCAAATTCAATTAGGAAGGGTAATCTGAGATCTTTTGCAGATGAAAACCATAAGCAAAGAAAATCAATCTCTGCTGCTTCCTCTCTGGATAAGGTTATATACGAATTGTTGCACTATTTCGTTACGTCAACATCAGTGTTTTTGCAAAGTTGACTCCACAGTCTTAGTGTAGATGTGTCTGTGCCGTTGAGTAGTTCGCTAATGGACTTTGTTGGATGATCAACAGGTGAAGGGTGTTGATGAAGGGCATATGCTGCCTCCAACTAGTATGGATATCCATGCCGTTGATGAGCTAAGTGAAGCCACTGAATTGGATCGAGCGCTTCACGGTGATGATGAGACTCATGATGACAGACCTAAGTTAGCGTATGATCCTCCATTACCACCCAAAAATATGCAAAATGCTTATGAGCAGGTAAGTGCTATTGCTATATCTTTCTTCACGCGTCACATAATGCTGAGTAGAGGAGTTTGTTTTCATAGCAATTTACTTATAGCCTTTAATATTAGGGTAATTATGTTTCTAATTTTGGCATGTTTGACCAACAACCCCTTCGGTTTCTAGACCAATTGATTTGCCTCCCAGATTTTGCTAATGTCACCTATGGCTACTTCATCAATTCATTGTTGACGATAGGTAGGCTAACACTCTGGATGAGATTCAGCTCTTCTTTGTTTTTTGTTTCTCTTTTTAGAAACATTTTCAGTATGTACCTTAATTGTGTATGTTAGCTGACGTTTTCCTAAAATTAATAATATATTTGAATTGGTTAATGTCTGTTGCTACAGTTTTTTTCTCGTCTCTAACAGTATTTTGGATACATCTCGTATTATGTGCTTCCTAGTTATTTTTATCAATAAACCTCGCAGATTTTGCAAATTATTCATCTCTTTCAAAATTGCTCATTGTTGGTCTGGTGGCTGCGCTGCTAGTATGTAAGACTTTGAGTCATGTATTTCTGGCTCCTTAATTGCTAAGGCTGCTTCTATATTGTGAATAGATTCCTATGCAATGCAGATGTTTGCTCCATTAATCGGCAAAGTATTTGATTTTCCGAGGTATTAAGCATCATCAAGCTTTAGAGTGGGGTTTTATCCGAAGTTACATGGATGTTTGAATAATTAGTTATCGTGTGAACCAAATATTGATAGCATAAGGGAGCTTGTGACCGTTATTTAATTCGTGTCTGCATCAGTATGAAGGTGATGATGAGGATGTGGATGTAGAGAAGGTTGACACTGAAAATGTAGACACTGGCAGCGATGTGGATATCTAGCAGGTATAACTTCATTTCTGCCTACTATGACAATTGAAGTATAATCAAATTGGATTATTTCTAATATTGTTCACTGTTAGTCTTTTCCCCGCCTGTGTGGAGATTCGTGGATTGTTGGTGATGCTTTTGTACTGCTGTCGAAGTTCTTTTAGCAGCTGTGTTCCCTGGTTCTGTAACTTTGCATTATACCTGGTTAAGTTCATGCGACCCCTTTTTTGATGCACTGGTCTGTATAATGTAGGATGCTCAGTTAAACAAACTACCTAAGTTTTGTTCTCAATGAATCGCACGCTCTCTTAGTGGTACATGAAGACTAAGCTTTTAGTGTACTTTAATTGATGAATGAGTCGTAATTAACCATAACTTGGGTTGATCTTATTTTGCTGTATTTTACGTGGACAATCTTGTTGCGGTTTTGGAGTGTCTTAATTAGCAGAAAGCGAATTTTATGAAGATGAGTTCGATAAAATTATACTCACAAATCTCATGAAGAAACCCCAACCTTCACTCTTATTCACTTCCACATTCTTTTTTGCTCTTGTCCGCAACTTCGCCACTTTTTTCAACTTCGGCAGGTAATTAATCAATTCTCACATATTTCCCTTCATTATACTTCACTACTACAAATATCAACTTCTACAATATCAACTTATCAAGTTAGTTTTAGGTTGCGTTACAAACTAGTTTTCAGATTAATGAGTACCTTGTATCTTTCTTGTTCCCATACAGCACTGCAAGCGTTGCAAACAGGTCACAGTGTCCTTATATCATGCTGCCTTATAATACCGAGTCAGGAGTTGATATGAGGGAAGAGGGCTTGCTCATTAATAACAAGCTCATCTTCCTGAAGCCAAGAGTTTGTACTAAGGAGGACACAATCACCAAGGAAATGTGGATCTTCTTGAAGCCAATCATTTTCAATCTCTGGCTCATAATTCTAGCTGCCATCTTTCATGTGCATATGTTATTTGTGTGATGGAGCACCAGATCAATCCTGAATTCTGCGCTTTCATCTTCAACCCCATGTTATCTTAATGCAAGTAACCACCAGACATGATTACACTTCGTATGAAACATTAACAGAAAACCAGTGCATATATTTTCTTCTTCATGAATGCTGCTTTACTCAAGTTGGTGCAGTCATGTACAGTCATGCAGCTCAAGTTGGCGCAGAGTTTTACTTCCAGATTAACGTCAATGCTGACCGTGCATTGACTACCACAGAAATCCAAGAAGAAGCAAAAGAGACGGGAGATAAAATAAATTTGTCTAAGAAGCCCATACTCCTATAATTTTATAGTAGGAGAAAGAATGTAAATTACCTAAGACCAGGTCTGACACTCTTCATCTCCAATAAAATCTTCACTTTCATATCGTTGGCATATTAAGATAGATTGGCCCTTCCGACGTATAAGAAGCCCACACTCCTGTTGCAAACTTGCTTCCAGTTTCAGACTTCCAATCAGGTGATTCAAGCTGCAGTACAATGAGAAGAGAAATTGATGGCCATATCAGATATGAGAAAACCAATAGAAAAAGATAATTCGGAAATAACAAGTTCATGAATTGGGACCTGCTTTGTCACTGCATCACTGAATTGAGGATGAAGTTAAAAAAAAAGACTCGCCAAAAAGAGCTGATACATCACATATCAATCCAGTTGCGTAATCAAATTCCCAGATTGTTTCCACATTACAATGACTTCGTCATAAAGATGGGTTATAAACATAAAACAGTAATTTATTCAGCAAGCCCAATTGTAAAGAAAAACTACACAGACTAGAACAACTTCCAGAAAGATATGATATGAGTTGACTTGCCATATTATTGGAACAAAACGAGCTGGTTCAATAGAACTTGAATTAAAATAGATTTGTCAGGAGCTTTACATCTCTGTGTAGCATAAGATGGTAACAATGTCTGGTCGCAAACATTGCACCTCTTGCAAAGACAGCAGGAGAAAGAAAGCTTCCCTCCTTTTGCATCCATATCAAGAAGAGTATACCGATTCGCAATGCTTGATGATACAAGCAACATGAGGATCATCCTTAGGGATGTTTTTCAGTATTTCTGATGCAGCTTTATGACTACCTGATGCCAACAAAGCTTGATACATCCTGTCAAGAGCACTAATGCATTGTTACCAATAAGAAATATTAAACAATTTCGACTATTCAAAGCAAGATAATGTTAATTTGCATGCATGGAAGCAATGATGTGAATTGATTGAATTATGGACCCTACCACATCTTTGACTCGTCAGAGTTTATACCTAGAATTAAGGATATCTATCATGTAAAACCTACCAAAATATAAATGTTAATTAGTTGAGATATTCTCTAACTCCAATACCCTTCAGTTCCCATTATTCATTCCATCTACCATAAAAAACCACCTCAATCTCAAGTTTAAACTAATAAACAAGCACGAAAGTGAAGATGACCAAACATAAATATGTTAAGTGAAGGCGAACCATGGTACTTTGACAGCATTAATGATGTCACAACGTGGTCCCTTCGTGACAATTTGCAACCAATGCAACAGGATTACTAAAACAAGATGCATCAACTCTCTCAAAATGCACAGCTTCACAAGAGTCCATGTGCTCCAACCCCAAAAGATGACTCTAAAGGAAAGATTTCTAATTAGTTTCCGTAGTGAGCCGTTGCTTTTTTCTCTCTTGCTTGTGGTGATCAAGTAACTCCTTTTAAAAGATTTAGTGGATGCAGTGTCCATTCTAGCATTCTTCTTTATCTAACATGTCTTTGCACTGCAACAAAATCTCTTTGTTGCAAGTGATGAAGAATGATCTCCATCATAAGTCTTTGCCTGCAAGTTTTGATGCTACTATAAAGTTGTGCATCATACCCTTTTAGTTTGAAGTGCTGATGCCACAGTAAAGTGGAGGAGAGAGATCTCCTTTGCCTCTAGCTCCATGCCACTATGTTGATTGCTGCTTTTGTGCATACCACTGCAGACTATTATTCTCTTGCGTGGTGGTTTACAATTTCTTGATACAGATTATACTGTTTAGTTTAAGCTAATGCCACTTTCGAGTTGTTGCAAGTTATTCCTCTTTTTTTTCTTCTTATTTCTAAGTTCTGACTGGTGTGTGGTTACATTGAAAAATTGATGCAACTGCTAGGTGTTGGTCATTGCTAATTGCTCTCTGTTCAACTTCTTAGCTGTTAAGCTTTTACCTACTACAGGCTTGCTTTTGCAAGCAACCAAATTAGATCAAGAATCCCCAATATAATTGTCTAAATTTTCCTTTTGTTTTTTGTTTTTTTTTTCATCTTCCCGTTGTATCTAATATGTCATGACGACAGCAAAAGTAAAAATCTGAAGACATCAGCTCTACTATCTTCTACTCAAAGTTATATTTCTTTTCCTTTTTGTTTCTCTTCTACATCATGCATAAACATCATTGACTGGAAATTGATCATGCAGTCTTCTTATTCTACTAAGCTCAAAATATATCTAAATCCACCAACCATCTGATTTATCCCTTTAATGAAGAAATCACCATTGGCATTGGGAAAGTCTAAAGAATCTACATATGCAAGATCACAATCTTGCCATCATCTTTGGAATAGCTTAAAGTAATCTAGATATCTTTCTTTTTCTACACAAACTCCTCCCAAGCCATTGGGAAATACAAACATCTAATTCTTGTACTAGTTCATAGGATTTATGCCCTATCACCTCTTCGACTAGTTAGAGAAAGTTTGCACCTAAAAGAAAAAAACAAAGAACTATCGATCCTCAGATTCGCTCAAAAAGGTAGACATCTCCTTATTCTTTAAAAGAACTCGCCAACCGCCAATAAGTGAGGTGGGTAGATTGTTCCCTCCTTGAGAGAGGATATTAAGTACATAGGTGAGGTGGCTAAGTTATTCCTTCCCAAAACGAGTCTGGATGTTTTGAAACTTAGTAGTGTTCGTAATCTAAACCAATAAAAAATCTCAATACTTAATCGATGACAATGGTTAGAAACTCTTTAACTCTTTAAGACCGTGTAACATACTAAAGAATTTCACTATATATAAACATGTTTACTAAGAAATTACCTCCAATCTTAATATGTTTATGTAACTTAAGCTTCAAAACCTACCATCATTGAAACTCCTAAACATCCAATAAACTCCACATTTACAAATCCATGCTACATAAAATCTACCGAACATAATTCTTTAATCAATTAGACTTTTACCTAACTCTGTGCAAATTACATTATTATACCTTTCAATTCAAAAATGAATCAGAATGGTAACCATTTAACAAAATACTAAGTGACCAAAATAAAAAGTTAGACAAGGATATGTTTAATAAGGAATTAATCCATAAATTAAAACTCCCTATGCAATTGGAGATGCTCCTTTTACCACGTAATATAATAAACAAACATGAGGCTTGCAAAAAACATTGTCTTAAAACAAGGAGTTTGAGGGTAATACATGATAATTGGGAAGAATTAGCATTAACCAATAAAATTAAAATTTATACACACACATTGTTCTTGCATTGCATTGAACCAAGACTAAATTGCATAAACTACATATTAAGCCAAGGCTATGTGCACTTCACGCAACAAATTTGTATATTTAGAGATAATTACAGTGATTGCCTATTCAAAAATAATGGAAGGAGAACAAAGTGTTAATTGATAACAAACCTCAAAAATGTCAAAACATTGTAAGGAAGCCCTGCCCTTTTATATTCTCTCCAAATACGCCTAGCAAAACTTGTATCTCTTGCTTTAGCACTGGTACTTAAAAGAAAATCAAGACTTGTTCGAGAAAGATGAAGACCAAGATCAACTTTTATGGCTTTCAGCAACTCGAGGGAAATATCAATATTTGGAGGTTCCATTTCCCAAAGTATGCTAAAGGTCTGCTTTGTCATAAACAACATAAGCCATAAGAATGCTAACATTCACTACTATTGAGAACAAACTACCTATATGTATCCTATCGTCGAAGAGGAAACAACTATTGATAAGTGAAGGATGAAAGCATATTCATTGTGTTAAAAGAACTTAATAGTCAGCTCTTCAGAGAACTTGTAAGTAAAAACAAGTCATGTAGATGCACGAGAAACAGTCATATAAACAGGCTAAAAAGTATTGGATTTCACATAGGGCCCTCTTTTAGCATTTCTTAGTTTTGGGCAGAATATCACTAGAATTACACGCTTTTGAATACTAGTTTGTGACGCTAAAAGTTGAGCCAAAAAGAAAATGAAACACAAGTTATAGAGACATATAGGTCCATTTGATCTACACATCCCTACAAGCCAAGTTCTAAGAGCATGATACTGAGAGAGCTTAGAGCCATAGGATCTTCATCACACAGCTAATAAACAACAAATCTTCAAATTGTACGTTTCTCTATCGACAGGTTTATAACCACAGAAAGATTGGAATCTCAGTTGTAGGAGGAATATATTGAACCTTAGAGACATGCATTTTCCTCCAGCTTCATATGGTTAACTAAGTGCCTGTATGAAAATCTGAGAACAGATGACAGCAAGCTACTGAATGGCGTGTGCTAGGAAAAATGAGATCATCTACTTCTGCCTTATGCATTCGTAAGATCTACTTGGGGTATTCTAAATACAAATTTCACATAAAAGGCCAGATTCTATCCAATTGTTATGGAATTTGCAGAGAATAAAAGAGTCAAGAAACCACTGAGAAAAGTTTCCATCATAGAAAATGCATCTGCATGAAAGGAAGAAAATGATAACCTACATACATAAAGCTGCAACATACTTAGAAATATTCTCAATCTTCACTAGTTTTTTCAAATAGGAAAAAAATATTTATTAAGGACAAATCGGAAACCAACCGTGTAGCATTTTGTTCAAGAAATATTTGTATTTTATGGATATAATTGTATTAGATACTTTAAGTATACTCCTATCATCTCAACAGTTCAGTGCAAATTACAATCTCCCTGCCACAAGCTTTTAAATTTTTGAAAAGAATATGCTATAACAGGTTTTATCACCTGAATTCACACAAAAGCATATAGGCTCGATCAGCATTAACACAATTTTTAGTGGAAAAAAACATCCATGTGCAATATAACAGATTAAAGCAGTTTAAAACCCCTAAATTGCCACACATTTCAATCTTTATGTAAAATTTTCAGCTAGTTCCTTGACAAAATGTTAGGCAAGGCAATCAAGAAAAAGAGCTCGATTACATTAGCTTCTACTGGTCTAACCCATAAACTAAAAAATGCAACGGAAATTTCATTCAATTTGGATGAATTATGCTGCAATTATAGTTGAGTAACTTGAGTTTTTTAAGGGTAATCTACAGATAAGTTATTCTTTATCCAGTGCAATGGAAAATTTTGTTTAATCACGCTATGTACCAGACAGAAAACCAAATATGTAACAGCCTTCATAATATTATAAATGAACATAGCAGCAAATCCAAGGGAGGTATAAGCAGAAGCACTGAGAAAAGCATACGGGATGTAGTTTATCCAAGAAAATTGAAAGAGTAGACAAACCTGATCAAGAACAATTTGTGTTCCTTTTACATCTTTCTCATGCAACTGCTTGAGCAGATTAATGGCAGAACTGGATTCAAGGCATAAGTAATATCAAAGAAGATGCAGTATCTAGAAAAACATAAACTGCAGGATTAGAGTATTAGCGTACTTTGCAAAGTTGTTCCGAATACAGTAAAAGATAACTCTACTGCATCCATCAAACCAACTGCTTGAATCTTTCAATTCTTCCAAAAACAGAAGCATCCTATCCAATTCGCCAGCAGAATCGAAATGTTCCTACATGCTACATGTTCAGTTCTCCATTTGAAAATCAAACCATCTACTACTTTCAGAAACAAGAAACAAACACTTACAATGAGACTTATGGCAGCCTTGGGGTCAACAGTACATCCACATTGCTTGATTTCATCAAACACAATCAAAGCATCAGGCATCATACCATTTGATGCTAGAGCAGATACCAAAACACTCTTGATTTCATTCAAACACTTAGGAGGCAACTTTGGATCAAGTGCAACCTGCAATCAAGGTAGCAAAAAAAATACAATCACTACTTGTCCTACATGAAATTCAAGTTTCATAACTTTCAGGCCTAATTCCAGACAATTAAAAGAGATGTAAGAAACAGCCTGCTCCCAAAAAATATACAAGATGCTTCGACATAGACAGTGACTAGGCACCAAATTTGATGTTTCCAAATTGCATAACAACACAATTTGTACTTGAATTGAGACATAAACATGTTTTCAAACTTAAAAGTACAGATTTATGGTTAGAGTACATGAATCTGGACAAAGTCCACGTAATAACACTTAACTATGATTTATTCTCATAGGAAGTGGGAAAAAAAAGAAAAGAAAAGCATTCCAATTTGCAATGGAAACAACAATCAGTTATGCATGAAAGCAAAAAATAATGTCAACACCACAGACCAGCTACTGACCATTGAAATAACCTTAGCAAACAAAAAAACGATGCTTTCAAATTATCAGCAAAATCTTACTTCTTTTGCCATTTCAAAACTTCCGAGATTTGCGTATGCGTTTATCAGTGACATGTAAATGTGCTTTGAATTTTGAACTCCCAAAAGCACCATTTCATCACGATACTGCAATTGATTTAAAAAATTTTGTAGTCATCATTCAAAATAAGGTTAACGCCTTCAAACTAAATAAAACTAAATCATGTATATATCCAATGTGAAACAGGAAATGTTGCTTAGGAGCATTAATCTAAAACTGAAGCACGTTTTTAAGTTACTCGTATAACAATACAGCAACAGCCAGATTTTATCCACTAGGTGGGAGCTTCATAAGCTATAGACGATAGAGAGAGATTCTGAAGAGTCGATGCAAGACAAACAAAGATCTCACTTGAGATACACTTTTAATAGCACTACAGCGTGTGAGGATCCATATAGCCAACCACAGCTAGTTGATCCAGCACTTGGTAGTTGAACAGATTAATCAACCAAACAACTTACCCTAACTTAGAGGTGCTTGACAGTAACTCCATCCACTTGCACCCTATATACAGTATTTAATTTTATAGTTCCAAATAACCATGAGAACAGTGTCCAACTGCTTAAACAAGGATTTTAAGTTCAATCAAGAATTAGCTTACCATTCCACATAAAGATATATGCTACCAGTTAACTCTCAGAAATATACAATGACGATAGCATCTGTTTTTCACTCTCCCAGCATTTTGGATAATTCAGATTACCCATTATTTATAAAAAAGTGTAAGAAAGTCTCCAAAAGTTTACAAACTATGTCTACCTGAAGAACTTCCTTCTTGCTTTTTGCATTGGCAATCAAGTAACTGTAAGTTTCGGAATCTGATTTTATACCAGCCTCTTCCATTTGTTTACGGACCATCAAAGCTCCATGAATGTTTTTCTGCTTAATCAAAAAGTATCTAAGCTTTGAGGGGAAAAAAGAAAACAAATTCCAGTCTGCCAGATAAACATCTACAGAACTGTTGTTGAATCTGGATCAAGAAAAAAATCAGAAGAAAGAGAAATCAAAATGCTCTATTTTATTAGTGGTGTAATCAAGCACAAATCAGGAAGGAAAAAGACTAAATCATCTGTCATGTCATATGCATTAACAATTGATTATAGATAACTGTGCCTAATGTACATTAAAAGCATGGTCAAAACCACTTTTATCTGTTAACTTTCTCCATGGCCTATTAACTTCTTTTAATTCAACCATGCTACCACTTTTGCTCAATAAATTACTTATGATTAACCTTTTGAAAAGGTATTAATCTATTATCCATCATTAAATGCAATATTACCATGTCGAGCATAACATAAAACCAGTTGCCAACTTGCAAATACAAGACTATACAACCATGAAGTGATTGTTTCATAATAGTCCATTTTGAATTGAGAACACAATTTCCTTTATCATTTTCACAAGGTGACAACATACACTAATCATAAGCCAGATGTATTATTTGGGAAACATCCACAGCAAGTAAAAATTGCTAATTCATGAATTACTCGGACGATTTATGTTTTTTCTTTCAATATTAAATACACCAACTCTGTGGTCTGAATTGAGTCATGGACCTCTTTTGAATTAGACCAGTAATAAACACACCCCTGACTCTGTGTCTGCATTGAGTCATGGACATCATTTGAATTAGACCAGTACGAAAAATAACTAAGGCTTGGTTTCCTTTCTTTTCAATCTACCATTCTCAAATTGGAGCTCTTGATTTTCATCATTCTAAATTAATATTCTGGACCACCATTGTTCTTGATCTGCCCGAAACATGTCCCCCTACGGTACCATTCCTCTCATAGTTGGCCTCTTTGGCAAATCTGTTAAATCGTCCCAATTCCTACCGTTCATGGATATCTTCAAACCATAAATTCAGTGACTTGAATTTTGGTTTTATAAACTTTCAATCAGGTCAAGAGGTTTGGTTCCAGAATCGTAATAAAGTTCTATCTAATGTTGAACACAATGGTCAGAGATTGTATCTAGGAAAATTTTCCCTTTCAACAACCATGATGTTCTTTCAAACTGATATATTATTATTCGGTATTATATGATTATTTGGCCAACTCTACAAACCCATAAGCAAGTATTACCGTAAAATTGTTGGTTATCTTATTATTCTAAACAAATTTATTGCCCGTAATATTTCCCAAATTCCCTTTTCCTGGATGCTATATATTATTCACCTCAATTGTCGTTAATGCCAAACTTGTGATTATGATTCTAATTAAAATGTAACATATACTAATGATAAATGTTCAAGTATATCAAACATGTAGATATCTGCAACTAACTAGTACAAAAAGAGAATCACATTCGTAAGATGAGATGAAAAATACAAAAAACAACAACATAGTGAGATGACCGCTTGCCTCCCTAAAATATCCAGCCATGATAGCATTGTACATGCTTGTTGTAGGCATCTGATGTATCTCTTCCAAATATGTTAGCACATTGTATGCACCTTCAAACTGCAAAAAAGATAGAACATGCATCAATTATTCAATTTAGAAGGAGTCACGCCTCAGTTAATGATAGACGTATAGTTAAGAAAAAGAACAATCACTGCAAGTCCACAATTGAACTATTCAAGGGTTTGAGAGCCAAGTTGAACAAGAGCCAGTACATTAAAGTAATGGGTCCACGACAACATTTTTCGAAATAGAAAGAAAAGTAATTTGTCCTTGTCAGCAGCTAGTAGTCAGGCTTTTTCTATGCCTAAAGTTGTTCATTCTCACGTCGTGCCCCTCAAACGAAGTTTCTGATTCCGTCACAGAGTATGCCTATTTAAATAGGCTGCAAATAATGTGTTTAAAATGCTAGAAACAATGTACATTTTGTTTGTGCAACTATATCACTTCTACATTCACAAAGTAACTTGGACTCAAAAGGTGACCAAAACTGTACTGACAAAAGCTTCCTAAATCGTCTTTAGGTAACAATTTGTTGTCTCATAAAATTTTATGTCTAGCTTTACTAAAAATCTGTCTAGAAGAATTGTCACTTTTATTTTTTTTATAGGAAAACGTTAGAGATAGAATATGGAAAGTGACTGCATACAAGCACCTGAGCCTTCATCATTTCTTTTTTTTTATCTAATCAGTAAGAACATGGAAATTTGTTGCATACTAGCACATGAGCCTTCATCATTTGTTGAACATGCAACAATCTATATTTTCATTATTCTTGTGTCTGAGAGTAAGGTTCCAGCACCTTAGAAAGAGTGAAGGGCAATATTCAGATGTTTCACCATTGATAGCTCCAGTTTGATACCAGCCCAACCTGTTTGATACAAGCTCAAACTGCCTATCAAAAGCAGTTGACTCAGCAGCTTTGGGAAATTTGAGTGCACCACTCACTTTTTAATGTCAACCAAAACTGAGAACCATGGAAGTAGCCTTGTCTAGAAACTTAACAAATCCAGTAAAGGTCGAGGTCACATTTAGTTGATGACGACATCATGAAACTAGACTGTGCCAAAAGTTCTTTGACAAATAAAACGAAACCAAAATAAGTAATATGGTTAAAAGGAGAATCACCCAGTTCTTATCAACTCACTTTTAGAACTTCCACCGCGAAATAAATGATTAAACCTTAACCTTATGTACCCTTTTTCAACCAAGCATTCAGCAGCCGGAGACAGACATTTACTAGTGCATAAGCAAAATACAACAGATTTTGGTGGGTATTGGCAACAAGCAAATTATATATTGCATAAATAAACAAAAGCTAGATGAGAACATCGCTCTCACAAAAGATGTCTTCTTCCAATAGAAAATGCAAAATGCATTGAAAAGTCTGAGAATTTAACCAGCAAAACTTATAACCACAATGAAAATATGATACACTCACATCTTTCATCTTCAAGTACAAGCTTATCATGCTTCTGAAACTATCTCCTTTGGGCTTCAAGTTATACTGACAGATCAATCGATAGACTGTACGAACCTAAGTCCATACAAGAAAAGAGTAAACTGAGAACAAGTACACAAAAAGCATAAAGTAACACCTCCAAAGAAATGGCATGTTTACTAGCTAGCAATCAGAATAGATACCAACTAATTCGAACCTCAAGCATGTTCGCTCGCATTCTTTCAAGAAGATGAAATGATTGGCATGTTATACAAGAAAAAATCAGGTCACAATGGGTCAAAATGGTGCGTACTGTGGGTGTCCCAGGAGAACGACATTTTGAACCTTTCTCATGCTATGAATTGTAAAAATGTGCTGTCACTGCATCCAAACCTCAAGCACGTTGCATCTTATTCTTTTCAGGGAAAATGAATGGCATCTATCCCCATCCCAGGAGAAGGGGTAAAAATACAGTAAGCAGCATGTTTACCATTTTTCAGTTGATAAAATATGATATTTTGCATCCACAGCCTACTCTGGAGACTACTAAAGCAAATCAGGAGACACCAATAGCTGATAGTTCTAAAGACATGATGCCCCCAATAGCTAGGCCAGTAATAGAGTCAAGAAATTTTGGGAAATATCAGGACTATATGTGTTTTTATCTCCTATAAGAGTAAAGACAAATAAAATGAATTGCAGTAACTGTAACCACTTTAATGCTCAATGAACCAGAATTTCATGAACTCCTTTCTTTACCTCTGATAGCCATATAGTGAGGTACACATGTATAAACATAGTTTCACATTAGGGAAGTAAACCAAAAACATTTTACCTACTAAACATAATGTTCGATGAATTGGAATGAAGTACCTGATCCAGCTCACAGCAATGCTCACATGCCTGTAAGATTGAGTGCAGAGTTTCAGCTGACATACGCATACCAGATTCACACATATGTCCAGCTACACCAATAGCTGCTTGAACCTAAGAACCATGGGCAAAGATTGATAGACAGAATATGCATCTAAGGAATATAAGAATGCTCAACTTCAAAACAATAAAAAAGAAACCAAGTTCATAGCAAAGAAAGACTAGAACTGAAAAGAACAGCAGCCTTGCAGTTAAGGCCCCTGTTTGGTGGACCTACCAACTTGCTTCCAACGTTTACACTTTTAGCTTCTTTGCATCTATAAGATGCAACCAGAAGAGCTACTAAAGATCTTTCTTGGAAGTTATAAGATTTTAGCTAGTAAGCATCTATAAGATACAACCAGAAGAGCTAGTAGCATCTCCTTCTTTCCAAGGTTTAACTTTCTAGCTTCCGCAAGAAGTTATAAGCTCGAATCCAGAAACAAATAAAGAAAAGCAGCCAAACAAATATCTTTTCATCTTGTGGAAGAGCTGGTCCCAACAGTTCTAGCAAATAGTCACTAAAATTCTAAATGACATATTCATAAAAGTAAGGTCAGCATATGAGAAGCATTGGATCAAAAACATTTGCTTACTCAGTTTCAAGTTCCAAATGTGCCAAGAAACAAGATAACTCATTTACATATTAGATCAAACATGCTTTCTTTACTAAGAATATTATATAACTGAAGTAATATCTCTTAAGCTATTCAAGACTCCATGTCTGGAATATTTCCAAGACAAGAAGCAGCATTCAGCACAAATGAATTTGAAAACAACAGATATCATACCTTGAATGAATTACAACAGAGCATTATAAGCTTATCATAAGACCGAACTGAGGGTACTACGCCAAATTTCTCGTGCAACGTCCTGAGTTCTCTTGCAACCTCTTCAGGCTTTCAGAAATTGCAGGCAAGATTGGATCAGTACAAAGGGAATAAATCACAAGAAAAAGACATCTCTTTTAGTAACTAGATACTGAACAAACTAAATATCAGCATATAAGAATGGATGTTACTCAGCATCTTCAACGGAGGACCCAAATACATTGACATCAAGATGCAGTAACAGGTTTAATAACGGAAGTTGCCACTAAGTTTCAAGCATTCCTTTCAAATCCCAATTTATAGAGGAAAAAGAAACAGCATCTCATAGTTTACTGAGGCCTGAAACTAGTTACTGCTTCAAACTATGTTAAGGGAGATTTATGAGCATAAGAAAATCCACAGTGCACCAAAAGGTTTAAACATCCCACATACAGGTATTCACACCACAACCTGACATGTCCCCATGCTCAGAAAATACCAATTCATCCTCCCCCTTAATAAAACCAAGCAATTTCTAGCCTGCGTATCCCACAGCCTAGCATTTGCAACTCCCTACAGGTAGTGTTTTTACCATGACCACCACAACATACAGCTCGTAAAATACCAAATTCATTGTCCACGATACATTTCTTTGTACATACAGCAACAAAAAAAAATATCAGAAAACAAGTGAAACAGAAGTTCTAAAATTTAGAGAAAGCTTCGGTAGCAGCACTCATAGCATATCTTACGTAAGATATTGTTAAAACCACTTACACCCAAGAATGAGAATTACCAGAATCCATCATGAGAAGTTCCTCACCGCTAAGTTAGGTATGCTGTTAGCATAATCGTAAATCAATAATGAAAGTTCTTCATCTCCAATTTCTGAATAATCAAGTAAGCATTAAAAAAAACAGTCAAAGATTTACCATCACTGACCAATAATTAAGCTTATTCAGAAAAGCAATTTTCTGACAGTTTGTGTAACTGTAATTGTCAAAACCAACAAAAGCAAATTACTAGTTATTGACAAATCACAAAATCAACAAATAAGTTTTATAGAGCAAGATAAGTTGAAATAATAATTCTTCTCTACTTAGCTTCAAGACTTGCACTAATGCTTAAAGAGCTACAGAATCATTCAGCAATTCGATGGTTCGCTGCAGTGTATATCCACAATACTGGCAATTGAGGTATTAAGATATACTTGATAAACATATTTAACTTCTGAACAAGTAGTTGTTTGAAGCCTTGAGACAATGTTGGGAGAGATTTTGGATAGTAGAAACTGGAAGTTTACATACAATGACCTGTGCAAGAATTACATGATCCAAAGGTCCAAATTTGTTGAACTAGAACACATGTATATGTTAAATTATGTCTGGATCATGACAACTCATTCCTAATTTTCATTTTTATAGATCCATATGTGTTCCGTATCGGTGCTTCACCCACCACACACTTAGTCATCTCTAAATGGAGGACAAAAGTACAGCCAAGTTCTTCTAGTGTTCCATATTCTAGAATCTAAATTACGTTCAAAAAGTCTGATCTTGCATTTGGAGTTTGGGACATATAAACCAAGTTATAGAATTCTGGCCGAAAGTCTACCAATAGTATTTTAGCCTCACATTGAGTGCACCCTCCAACAATTTGACAAAAACATAAAAGAGATCTTCTAATTGTATAGATGCTATTAGCCATAAAGAGAATAAATACCTTTCAGTTTAAGCGCCAAAATAAATTTCTCCACAAATTTCTCTAGCTGCAGTCTTCCCAAGGACTTAAATATACACGCTACATAACTTAGTGAGGATATACTGGTTATATCCAATATTTCGAGGAGTTGCTGGAGCTCCAACTCCCTATCACTCTCACAAAATGCCAAGAGATAACTCTCTAACAAAGTAGACAAAATGAAAATGATAAATATCCTGGAAAGAAGTATATATACAGTCTAACAACTTACAAGGAAGATATTAAACAAACTAAAAGAAGCAGGATCTGTTGTACCTGCTAAGCAGTAAGTCTCTTCAGCATCTAAATCGCCAATATTACTGCAAAGGTCCTCGATTTTACCTTCATCACCAACACTGATATATAGCAGCATTTCATAGTAACCTAATCTGCCGTAGGACCCGGGAATATCTTCCTTAATTATTCTACTGAAAATCTGGAACTCTTCTACCATTCTCATATTAATCATATACATAAGTAACGGAGCATAGATTTCTTCTTCTATTTGAAAGCCTCTTTCTCTCATAGATGAAAAAAGCTGATAAGCTTTGTGAATCTGCAATGAAGATTCATCTTCAGTAGTACTCTGTCTAGCCTTGTCTATACAAAGGCTTATTAAGGCATTGTATTCTTTAACTCCTGTCTCTCTTCCTAGTTTACCAAAGACCTCAAGAGTACATTCAGTCCCCAGTTTTTCAGCACAAATTTGCATCAACTTTGTAAATCGTCGAGAATTTGAGTTCTTATATATGTACTTCCGCTTTCTTTCCCTTAAAATTTCCTTTTTCCGTTGCGGTGTGCAAGTATTACCCGTACTGGCAAACCATGGAATGTCCAAAATATTTTTTAGGAGCAAACTGCCATCGAAATCTGCCTGTGCTACCATCTCATTACCTGAAAACCATGACACAGACAATTGTAACCAGTTATTACTTCAGGATTTGAAAAGCTCACAAAGGATATGTAAACGATAATTCGATAAACACCAGCTTGTCTATACTAGGAGCATATTAAAATGACCTCCATATCCTCTTCTACTCAATTATGCAATTTGTCTTCTCATCCAAAGGAGACGATACATTGTTCCAAAAATTTTTGTAACCTATTCCTCCAATCTAAAGAATCCTTTTTCCTGCAGCAAAAGCTTTAATTTCTCTATCAAAGTTTTCTTTATTAAAGAGCAATAATCAGCTTTCACACGTCAGACAGTGTAATTCCATAAAGTTATGTTCATGGGTATACAGTAAGCAACCCCCAAATATGCCAGCATGCAGAGTCCAGAACATCCAGTGCTCAAATTGTGATGAAGTCATGCCTGACCATTCTCTATATCTTCTAGTCAGTAGTCTTTACTAAGTGTCAATGGGAATATCTATCAAGCACAACAAATTCATTCATGTCAAGACGGATACATTCCACTAAAGGTGTGATCATCTCAAGTGATGGAAAACTTGTGTGGCACTTTTCACAAAATCACCACAATCAAACTATTCTTAATACCTTTCAAAATATATATAATTTATAAGTTAGCGATTCAGGCCCCGAACTTCCATACAGCATAAACTCAAATCCTTAAACAAACTGAGACCATAAAATCTATGACAAAACAAAATGTCAAGCTATCTATGGATTGCAAATAAGTTGTTTATTTTAACATTTGACTATTGATTAGCTCACCTAGTGGCTAACAATAACACTATTTTTTACTACTGAAAAAGCAGAAATTGTGTCATTCTACAAAGTCATGTCATTACAGTAGCCCAACAATCCAGAAACAAAAAAGTATTCTTCATGTCTACATGCATACAAAGCATATTGGAGCACTATTTGAGTCATGGGAAAGCACTATCATCAAACACATATCCAGGCATGTCTACTAGACAATTTTTCGATCAATTCATAACCACTTGACACCACCTACTTTCAACATGCTACATAACTTGCAAGCTTATCCCATTTCAATGTTCATAAAGGCTCTCAATACACTAGGCAACAAACGGAGGAAGTGTCTACAAGACCAGGAAAATCTACTAAGAAGACGCAGATCACTACCATTACCATGAAGCAACTAATAAACATAAATTAAAAGGAACTTACTTACACATCCTCCAGAGAAGCAGGAGAGCAAAAATAAATAAATAGATAACTGCTGCCAACTACCTATGTACATAAAAATTCGAGCTCTGCTTCCAATAGTTCCTACAATTCTACACATTCAGCAAATCTAGTTCTTCATACTGAAGATTGTTCTTAGGCTGTGTTGGAAATATATTGCCACTCCTGAATAAATTTTTCCCAAACGTATTACAATTATCAATTCCCTAATCTCTCATTACACCACTCAACAGATAAAAGTTTCCTTCCGAATGCAACATAAGGAAAAGCTGTGGGAAATATATCTCTACATACATTGAGTCTTTTGTTGTTTTCTCCTTTCCAAACTGTAGGAGCCTAATTTTACTATTTCTTCTTTTTCATTTTTTCAGAGATAAAAATGTCAAAACCGTTCCCTCCTTAACCAAAAATGTAGGACCTCTATAGAAATTTTTAGCCAACATAACATTATATAGAAGATTCAGTTGTCTATTATTCTCGTACGGCAATTCCTGCAATTAAGTGCATACAATACATAGAACTATTCATCTTTACACAGGAACCATGGATACTGAACCTAAGAAAATATATTTACAATAAAATTGCACCAGTTCATACGGAAATGAATTACTTAACAAGAGAAACTAGCATACACCTAAGTACATAGTTTATGTTATTTTTTCATTTATGCTCAAGCAGGGTCTGTCCACTGCTCTTTGCACTGATATCAAATACTTTGGTTGAAACAAGTCTATAAAGAGACATACCACGAAGTATCGAGGAAATCTCCTTCGAAATTTCTAAAGGAGAACCTTGAGCTGTAGAAAAGTTAAAACACATGCAGATATGTTAGAAGTGCACTTGTCAAATTTCATCAAGGCTCAAACAGATGTGCAAAATCAAATACTAGGTGTAAACTACATCAACAATAACAAGTACTAAGCCTTATCCTACTGGTGGATATACTAGGTGTAAACTAAAATAAAAGAAAATAGAAACTTCTCTTGACTCCATACCTGCAAAAAGAAGACAATCAGAAATAACAACAAGTAAAAGAGAATGATCCTGGAAAAAGAAGAAACTCAAGCTATAGGAAAAAGGAAAAGAGATCTAGGGAAGAAAGCATAATAACTACTCTAACCAGAGTCAGAGAGGGGGAAGGTGGTTTAAAAACTGTTGAGTGTAAACAACAAGAGAGCAAAATCAAAATAAAATGTCCAAACAAGTCACTCCACAATTAAAGAAAAAATCCCTTATAGAGTAATAAAGACTCCTCATTTGGTGTTAGTTTTAGAAACAAAGACAAAGGTATATCAGCTGAAAGAAACATCCCACTGTCGATTTCCAATAATTGATAATTATTAGATTGTCACCCTCCTACTCAAGGCCACAGAAACTTTGACAAATTATTAACAATTTGCAGGGAACTAACATCCCCGAACAGAAGTCCAAAACAAACACTTTTGAAATATAAAAGAAAGGAAAAGAGCATTGAAAAAGACCTGACATCAGAAAGGAGGCACAACCACCATAGAATAAGAAAATTCATTAAAATGAGCACAACAAACTGCAAACAAGAAGAAGAAACTCAAGAACATGAAAGCATAGTGCAAAAAGGTGAGATTGCAAAAAAGGTGAAACAAGGAAAAACATCCAAACAGAGACACAAAAATGCAAACAAGAAGTGAAAAAAAAGAAATAAAGAAAGAAAGCATCAAGCTCTTGAATGATGCAAACAAACAAAAATTTCACAATTTTGTAGTGAATTCTAAAAATGTATTTTGAACAAGAAATTTAATTGAAAAAAGGCTCTTGGAAAACATAAAGAAAATTACAAGAGAGAAAGAACGCAGCAGATATTTCAAAAGATCAGAAGAGGACACAATATCACAATAAATTCTCCACGAGCATTGCACAGAAAATCCACAAAAAGCGTCAGATCATTCAAAACTAGAAAACAAAACGACAATATTCAACAACATCTGAAATTGACAAAAGAGAAAATCAAAAACCCAAACAGGAAAATTGAATGGAAGAAAGAAAGCAACAAATCTTTTAGAAATTCACAAGAAAACAATCACAAAAATGACAGACAAAAATCTTAATGCACCTTGAACAACAAAATCACACTTTCATAAAAGAAAAAGGAGAAAGACAGGAACCCAAAATATAAAAAAGAAGAAAGAACGATCAGATTCTTGAAGATTGAAAGGAAGGAAGAAAAAGAAAAACCACTTCAATAAAATTGAAAGAAGATAAAGAAACCATCAGATTCTAGAACAATCAGAAGAAAAGAATCACAGCTTAAAAAACCAGCGAATTCTCAACGAACCTGGAACATGAACGGATATCGGCGGCAGTGGCGGCTGCCCTTTCTTCTCCACTGCTCTCTGTAACCGCTCCAGCACAGCAGCTGATACTCCCATTGATTTAGAACTAGTAGTAGTGGAAGAAGACGAAGAAGAGGACGGCGAAGAAGAAGACGAAGGGAATTTCGATAATTTTGAATTCTTGTGGTGGGTAAGAAAGAGTTTCTTTATAGTAGCGAGGGGGAGAGAACGCGAACAAGATTTATCTCCACCGAGAGTAGCGGCTACAGCGGCGGAGCACCGGAAAAGTTTGCTTACACTCTTCGGCATCTCCGCCGTGCACCGGCGAGTGATTGCGGCGCAGCAAGCGAAGAATTAATTATAAGCCCCCGAGAGGGAGCGATGCGGCTGCGGTGAAGGGAGGAGAAGAACAAACGAGAGAAAGCAGGAAGGAAAAAGTACAGAAAAATAAGAAACTGAAAATTTATAAGCCCAAATTTATGTTAACTTTTGCATGATCGCTCCACTAATGCTTTGTTTTCTCGATAATCATACGTTCATATGATCCTAATTTTAGCATTTGGTACCAGCAAGTTATATTTAGCGATATTAACTCCCTACGAAATTTTCTTACACCATAATGTGTTCTACTCCAGCAATAAAAAATGAAAACTGGTCGCTAATAGTCAGTAAAGACCTTTATTAACGACCATCTCGCTAATTGCTGAAGTTTTAATTACAGCGAAGCGAGTTTTTAAAAACTAAAATTTGAAAACTGGTTCTTTGATTAATGGGTTTTAGAAGTCAATTAAAATTTTATATTTGATTATATTTGAATATAAATTTGTAAGTGATTTTTATATTTTGTTATATTTAAAGCTTGAGTCTAAAATAATGTTTTGGCAAAAAAATTTTGGAAACTGATACAGGTTTTAATTTAGATGATTCCAAAATAGTCTAGTAATTCTGAAGGCGTTTGTAAATATTTATAAAATAATTTTTTTCTGAAATAAAAAATATTTTATTTTTTTAAATAAATTTATTATTTATAAAATATATATTAAAAATAAAAAATTAAAAAATTAAAAAAACTAACTAAACCAAACAGCCCCTCTATCTAAAAATAACACATAGCAGACCAAATTTTCCCTTCCCCATTTTCCACTATTCCTGAACAACCGCAAAGCTCGTAGCCAATCCCATCTATAAATGCCACGATTCTCTCACTGCCATTTCATCAAACACTTGCAACGCAAATAAAAGTAAAAAAAGTTCCAACAATCTTCAAGCTTTCAAAACAACGGCAGATTCCACCAAGGTGGTCTTCGTCGCCTTCCTCTTGGTCTCCATGCTTGTTTTCTCTGCTGCGCCTACGGCAACCGCGATCGGCTGCAAGGATGACTGCATTACTCGTTGCTCCAACGGAAAGAACGTTGCTGCCTGCGACACCATGTGTACCACTGCTTGCGCTGCTGATACTGCTAAGGATGGCCTTGATAGCTTCCTCGGCAACTGATCTGTTGACGGCAGAACTACGAAGCCATTTGGCTAAATTTAAAAATTTTATAACAAAAGTTATTTTTTTAAATTTTAAAAAAAAATAGCTGAAAATTTTTTTTAAAAAAGAAGGTATGTGTTTGATAAATTTCATCTCGATCGAACTACGAATAGACCTTCATCGGATAACTTGATAATGATGACACAAATAATAAAAATTAACAAGATATATATATCTCTTTTTTTAGTCATTTTGATCAAGTGGCCGGATAGAGGTCGATTTGTATTTCGATTCAAATGAAACTTTATCAACATGTTAACGACTCGTAATTCTTCATATTCAACGGTAGAGATTAAATTTGAAAATCTTTACGGCCACAAACGGCTGTAAAGTGCGTTGGAGTGTGCATAAGAATTAAAGTACCTCTATCTCTTCCCATATATATATATATATATATATATACATACATAAATGTGTAATTATGTTAATTTAACAGGATCAATAATGTTATTTTTTTCCAAACAGACAAAAAAGTCGTGTGTGACCTTTTTGAAAAAGTTACTCAAAATAATTTTTATTTTTGTGACTTATAAGTTAAAAAAGTA
This sequence comes from Acanthochlamys bracteata, assembly GCA_019914995.1. Lineage (NCBI taxonomy): Eukaryota > Viridiplantae > Streptophyta > Magnoliopsida > Pandanales > Velloziaceae > Acanthochlamys > Acanthochlamys bracteata. The sequence continues at coordinate 7,340,944 of CM034135.1, read as the reverse complement.
ACTTATAAGTTGTTCATCCAAATACTCTTATTTTACTATTTTCAACTTATAAGTTGAAATAAGTCTATCCAAACGGCCCCGATTTTAATCTCTTATGAATTGTCATGCCATGTTTATGAAGGGCTGCAATAAAATGCATTCTTGTTGGTGCTGATTGTTAAACAGAATTCTCTCGACGCAAATTATTGAATCATAACTGAATTCGAGATATTTAAAACTTTTTATGAATATTTTTCTTTAAAAAAAATATATATTGTTTTAAAATAATAATAATAATAATATATTACAATATAAAACTTTTCATATCTATTAAAATTTTAAATAATCTGTAATATATTAAAAAATAAATTATAAAATATAAAATATAATTAGAACGATAAATTAATAAGCACTATCAAATAGCATCTTCAACTATTTAAATAGGATAGCCATAAAATTATTAAAATTTTATTTTATATTTTTAAATTTATAAAATTTATAAATATTTTAAAACTTTTATTAAAATAAAATATTAATTGTTAAAGTGAAAACAAATTTATTTCTTAAGAAAGGGGAAAATAATTTATTTTAAAAATTATTAAATTAATATTTTAAAAAATTCTTTATTGTACACCTGTCCATGCGGTGAAAAAAGAAGAAAAGAGATTTAAATCGTAGCAAAACGAAAAGGTTTAAACATATAAGGTGTTATATGCAAAATCTCTCCTGTAACAAAATTTGAGACCCTCCGTCTCTTTCCTCTGTACACTAAAAATTAACTCCGCCGCAGCCCGTTCGATTCTTCTCTGCGCACAAATTGGTATCTCTCTCTCAGTCTCTCTATTCTCATAATAATCGCTGATCAACTATTTAGTTTACCGAAAGATTGCTCTTCTAAAGTTGACAACTTTTTCAAAGTCTTGGGGAATTAGGTTTTCTTGATCTTCTTAGCCGAGGTACCTAGTTTTGTGAATTTTTATTTGAGAGTGATTGTTTTCTTTGTTGTCTCAAGGAAAAATCTCTTCTTGATCGTAACTGAGCTTTCAGACTTCAGGTTTCGTGCTAATTTAGGAATTTTTAACTGGTCCTTTCCCTACTAGATTTATCAACAACGAAAAATTCTTCAACTTAATCTAGACTTAACGCATAAGTTCGAGTTAGGCGTTTACAAGCAGGAGTCTTTCCTTCAGTTGGTGGTGGAACCTTGGGAATGTTGTCGTTGCTTTATGTATAGAAACCGGGTGTGTGGATTTCAAGCTAAAGAAGACGAAGTGAAAGGAAAAAGCTGTAATGGTTGGCTGATTACTAGTGTTCAGAGAGAATGAACAAAATAGATTCAAGCTGATAATATGCTTGATTATAGCTGGAAAAGAACTATATTCCTAAAATCTTGGCTACGGCATTGTTAACACTAAAGGAAATGTGAAGTTTTACTCCTCTCAACTGAGTCTTTGTTCTTTCTTTACCCCAAAACAATAATGTCATACTATATGTTCATCACTTGAGGATTTTTCGACGCTAAATCTGACGTGATATAGTGCCGATTTTTCTCCGAAGATGTAAATAGACATCTGCAATATTTTCTATATTAGTTCGTCAAGATCTTGCATATAAGCACTTAAAGATGCGTTGCAAGATTGGCTATTGTTGTGAGAAAGAAGAAGAAGAAGAAGAAGAAGAACAAGGAGATGATTGAGAAACCATAAGAGTAGTTTGGTCAGTTCAAGTCCTATATGTACTAGAGTTTGGAATGAAGCCCCATATGTATTAAATCCGATATTTGATTGATTGTAAGTTTTTGATTCTTGAATTGACAGAAATTTGGTGTTAAAATTCTTTTGCTTGATCAATATTGAGATTTAGATCTTAATTATTTGATTTATTACATTTGCGAGGACCATCGGAATGTAGCATGAGATCTTATGTTTAAAAACTGCGATTAACATTTTTTGGACCAAGGTTGATGTAATTGTATGATTTCTGATTTCACGATTTTTAATGCATTTCTAATTTCAATTTTAGAATGGATCAAGGTTAAAATGAAGTAGTGATTACGTGATTCTAAATTGGACTAAAGTTGGACATCATAATTTGAAAATCTAACCTAATTACTAGACCAAAAGTAGTAGGAATCAAATCTTAATATCAATATCATACTTCATCACTTGTGTTTGAGACATTGGGTAAGAAATCTATCGGTGGACTTTAAAGCTCTAGTAATTATCAAACTTACATTCTAAATTTGAGAATTGTCGGTTACAATTGAATCTTTAGAACACTTTTAATTAATTTAAGCAATCTTTATAAATTGTAATTAAACTGAAGGTAGATTATGTTTGAGCTAGAACCAGCCTTTGTTCCCATTTTGCTATACGTATTTAATAACTGTGCGTTTGCAGGATAAATTAGGGTAGAATTCTTAAGATTTTGTTAGGTCAATTTTAGCCACAATAGATACATATTTCACTTGTAATTCACTTTGTTGATTTCTTGTTTGTTTGTGAGTACAGATATTACATCGTGTACTCATACTTTGGTAAACACGTCTAAATGCCTTTGCGTAAACCTCCACTTCCCACGATACTGCTTAACAATGTCTCGTGCATTCGAAATGCACAAACTATCCTCCGCAACATTAATGTTTCTGTCCATGATGGTTCTGCACTTGTTCTAACCGGTGCTAATGGATCTGGAAAGACAACTTTCCTTCGGATGTTGGCTGGGCTCTCTCGCCCTTCCGCTGGTGAAATCCTCTGGCATGGGCATGATATTACTTCTCTTGGTGTCTTCCAGCAGTATAAGCTTAAACTTAACTGGCTTTCTGTGAAAGATGCGATAAATGAGAAGCTCACAGTATTGGACAATGTACTTTGGTTTGAACTCCTTGAAGGAAAGTCTTCAAGATCGTTGCCAGCTCTTGAGTTAATGGGTCTTGGTAAATTGGTACATGAGAGGGTAACATTGCTTTCCTTGGGACAGAGGAAACGGCTACAGTTGGCCAGAGTGCTTGCTGTAGATAGGCCCATCTGGTTGCTTGATGAGCCGTCAGTTGCTTTGGATGATGAGGGGGTCAAATTGTTAGAATATATAATAGCGGAGCATAGAAAGAAGGGTGGAATTGTGTTTGTGGCGACACACCTGCCAATTGAAATAGAAGATGCAATGTCCTTGAGGCTTCCTCCAAGATTTCCAAGGAGGAAGAGAATGGTTGATCTGATTCATTAAAGTAAGTTCAACTTATGTATATACAGTTCTCACATTGTGTTGTTTAACTTATTATTTTGTACAGCCATTTTGTTCTAGTTTTGATGCAGCGATGCACATGACATGTTTACCTATAATACTAGTTCACTCCATGATAAAATATGCACATTGTATTTCATATATTAGGAACATCCTGTTCTATAATTATACTTGAAGTGCAACCGGAGTTATACTTGAAGTAGAAACGGTAGAACCAAAATAGGTTATACGTCATGTAGCAATACAGGCGGCTGGGTATGACTTTTGAAGTCACCATGATGATATGAAGTTGATGTCCTAACTAATATCAATTACTTCAATGATGTCCTTGTCATTTATTACTTATTGTAATGGTTCTGCAAGAAAGGTCTAACTCTTAAAAATTTAATTTCTCCTTGTGATTATTCTATTGTCAAATTAGGATAGCGATGACCCACCTACAGGTTGCAAACTTTCAGCATTGTATGTGCTTTTATCCATTACGAAATTATGCTCCTAGAGCCTTTAACATGACATTTCTCTAGTTTGTATTTCTGATAAAGAGATTTTCTGTTTCATTATGCTTTCATTGCATGACCGTTCGAATATTTTCTTTAAAATAGGCCATAATGTTTGTAGTCAGCAGCAAAGTAAATTGAGAAGTGCGCTAATCCACAATTGCTCCATTGGGTAGTGCTTTAGTGATTACTGTCATATACGCTCATGTTTGTTTCCTTCTTCTGTTAACGGTATTTTTCTTGGTAGTCCTCCTTGCTTATCTACGCAATTCAGTTGTAATGCTTAATTCTTCTTTTAATGTCATTTACTTCTGAAATCTACTTTTTTATGTCTTTGATGTTTGCTACTTAGAATGTGTAGCCATGTGATTTTGTCTGAAAATTTACCGACAGAGGTTTTTCTAATATACCGAAAATGGTGCAAAGGGTTCACTTAGACACACCCATCTAAGGTTCGGTTGTTATTGCTGTATTAGATGGGATCATATTGCAGAATTTTACTGCCTGTAAACTTAATTTGACAGCAGTCCATGACGAGTTTGATCTGTAAGCGTCCTGCTGTATGGTCTCAAAAAGAATGCATCTTTATGCTTTGCAGGAATAAACAAAAGAGTAGAAGATACAGCAGCAGCTATGAAACAATATCCTTGCGACAAACTTGTAGCTACCAACAGCACAGGTAGTTGACCGACAAACGTTAACACAGCAGCATATTTGAAGCATCCGAAGATGACAAGCTCAGCAGCATGCATCAGAGATCTACACAGGCAGGCAGCAAGACTGATCTAACAGATGAATATACTTGAAGTATATAATGAAACCCTATCTTAGTTGTAGCATTTGGAAGAGTTGGCTTTTGTATACTTATGCGGCGACCATTCTCAGAGTATCACAAATTGAGTTATTTGTACCAATTCAAATCTGGTATGTTGATTCTTTCAAATAAGATTAATAAGATTTGAAGTTCTTTTTTCTTTGTTGAGAAGGCACAGGTTTCATCTTGATTGGATCATTCTATGTGCTTCAGGTTTGGGCTTTTCTGTTCATTATTCACTCGAGGCAAGATAGTGAACAATTGTTTTTAAAATATTTTATTTTAAAAAAAATATTTGAAGTACTATAAAGATTATTTATAAAAGCGTCAAAAAATATTTAAAAGAAAAAATAGTACTATAACTATCGATCAAACACCCCCTAATATGGTTATAACTATTGCTAATATATATTTGATGTAACCATTTCATTTCCTACCTACTGCTATTAACATCTAATAGCACGTTTAGCATTAGTTCTCGTCTTTTTTTTTTTCATTTTTTAACTGAAAATAAATTATTAAAAACAATTATCTTATATATTTCAGAAAAAAAGTAATTTATTATAATTATTTGTAAACTAAAAATGAAATAAATTATTTTTTGTATAAAAGTAAATTATAAATATGAAAATAAAATGACTTTAAAATCTAATAAGACTTAAGTGGACTAATATTTTGGGCGTGTTTCAAATATCCGTAACTGAGTTTCGTGAAAGTGAAAAATAAAAAGTAAAATTTTTTGAAAAATAAAATAGAAATGAAGTTCAATATTTATATTTCAATAGGTTTTAGAAATAAAAATAATAAAATTTATTTATAAAAAAAATATTTTTTATTTCTTATTATTGTCTATTTCTTTAAAAACACTCCCAAATGCCTTTATATATTGCGAAAGATGAAAATAAAACGCCTTTAAAATCTAACTCAAGGCTTAAGTGGACTACATATTGCTAAAGCGTGAATTGATAGCCTTGATAAGAAATTTTCGCCGCCTATTAGGATAAGGTTGGGAGTCTTTATCTTCGCTGGCCCAAAAATTAATGAAAAATTCACCAAGTTCACATCTTTGCACAGTGATGATGACTTATAGTAGTTTATGGTCCCTCCGGAATTTCCAAATTATGTTTCCATCTTAAGGGTTGGCTTCAATCAAACTCACATTTCCTATTTTAAATTTTCCGAACTCACTTCCAGTTTGGGCGTGTTTACCAACACCCCTAAACTCCATTTCTCTTAAACTCAAGTTTCACATAAATATATATAAAAATTAAAATAAATTTTTTATCAATAAAATTCTTTTTTAAATTTAAATTTAAAACTTACTAAAAATATATAATTAATATAAAATTTTATTTTTTATTAAATATTTTTTATTTTATTTTTTAAATTTATTTCCTAAAAACTTCACTTTCCCCAAAACTCCACTTCCACCCCCTAAGTAAACACGCCCTTTGTGTAAGTCAATTTTGGGTGCGTTCTTCTAATTTTAAAAACGAACTTCTAAAAATAAAATTTTAAAAATAAATTATTTAAAATAATATTATTAAAAATAATATTATTAAAAATAATATATTCTTTTTAATTAAAAAATAAATTAAATATAATAAAATTTGAATTAAAAGTAATTTTTTAGTAAAAAAATACACTCTAAACTGAACTCTTCTATAAAGGCATATTTTGGGTATGTTTGTTTTTGCTTTTCCTCAATAAAATTTTTTAATACATATTTATAAGTATTTTAAAAATTTAGAAAGTGTAAAAAAATTCTACGTAATGAGATCTTTTTATTACATATTTTTATTATTTTTTAAGTAAAAAAAATAAAGCTTATTTTTCAAAAAAGATAAAAATATTTTTTATTTTAAAAAAGCTCTATTTCATAAGCAATCTCAAATCGCACCTTATATATTTTTCTCTAAATTTGAGTTTCAAATATTTCAAGTTTTTTAATATTTTTATATCGAACTTCAATTTTAACAAAATATTATTTAAAATATTATTTTATATATTTTAGTTATCACATCAAATTTTATTTTTTACAAATTTTATTTTTCTGAAACTTATTTTCACAAAATTTATTTTTACGTAATTCAAAGTCGTCCTAAATTAAAGCACAGTCTTAAGCAAAACATAAATAGTATATAATTAAATATAAAACTAATCATGCTGTTTGGTTCAGCTTTTTTCCAACAAAACTTTTCAATTCTCCATTTCACATTTTTCAATACATATTTTATAAGTATATAAAAAATTTATTTAAAAATTTAGAAAATGTAAAAAAATTCTACGAAGTGAGATCTTTTTATTGCATATTTTTATTATTTTTTTTGAAATAAAAAAAATAGAACTCATTTTTCAAAATGAATAAAAATATCTTTTATTTCACAAAAGCTCTGTTTCATAATCGATCCAAAACGACCCCAGAAAGTGTTAGATATTGGTGATACAGTTACTTGTTTAGTTGCTTTTGGAATATCTAGCAGTTTGCTGGTTTAATTTACTTGTCAGAAAATGACAAAATAATTTACAGAAAAGAAATTTCTAAAACTAAATTATTAGAAAGTGAATTTATAAGAATAATTTTATATAAATATAAGTAAAACTTAACTAAATTTTAGTTTTTAGTAAACAAAATTGAATTACAGTTAAGTAAAACACGCACTAATAAATAAAACTTATTTATTAAAAGTTTTGCATCGTAAGTATATTTTTATAAATAATTTTATTTATAAGCACTTTCGAGTATTTTCTATAAAAAATATTTTGATTGTTACTTATTTGAAATACGTTCAATTTCAAGCTCCTTATTTCAGATTTTATTTTTTAATATAATATTTAAAATTAAAAAAATTAGAGAGCATGCATGAATTGTACTTAATAAAATCATTATAAGGAGACTATCGAAACTTAAAATACAAAAATTTCTAAAAATAACTTATTTTAAAGCTTCTTAAAAAACGAGATTGCTTTTTTAGTTACAAAATATAAAAAAAATTTGGTTTACTTTAAAAATTATTTTTAAATATTATTAAAAAAATGATAATATGCATTGCTAATATGTATAATATTTTTACTAATAAAAAAAATGTCAAATTAGTTTTACAAATAAAATTTTATTTTATAATCACTCTCAAATATCGTTTAAAAAATTAATATTTGAGGATGTTTATTAAAAATTAGAATAAAAAATATTTTAAAAGTTTTAAAAAATAAGTTTTAATTTTTTACTTAAAAATACTAATAATAAATAGTATTAAGATTTTACAACGTATAATTTTTTATTTTTAATTAAAAAAATTTTTAAAATTTATTAAAAAATATATAATTAAAAAAAGTTAAAAAATAAAGATATGATAAGTATTCCCAAATATGGAGGTAATTTGAAGGGCAGCAAACTTTTGCATAGACGACTATTTTATAGTTTGTCTTTTGTAATAAAGAAGACTGTATACAACTCGGACAAATATATATATATATATATATATATATATATATATATATATATATATAAATAATTTTGTTACTTATTATTATTTACTATTAATTAATTAGAAAGATTGTTCAACCTTTTAATCATTATTAAGATTGTACTTATAATACATGATCACCAATTTCAAGAATTAAAACAGTATAGTTGACTCATTTGACTAATTAAACCTTCATATTTCTTTAATTAACACATGAAATATATAGTGTTTAATTGTTGCATCAAATTGATCATATATATAGATTTAGAATATAAAAATTATATATTCTTTAATAAAATTTAGAATAAATTGTAATTATTTGATCATTTTGATCGAATAATTAAATTTAAAATATGAGAATGTCTCTACAAACCTATTATATGTTTATATAATTTCCGTAGGTTTCCTTTTTTTAAATAAAAATTCTTCCAGAGATCAACCAATTGTTTTCTTCTTGCTGATGCAAACTCTATCTTGTTAGTCATATATATATATATGAAGCATGTATAAGAAGGCGTTTAAAAGTACTTATAAATAAAATTTTTAAAATAAAAAGTATTTTTATATTTTTTAAAAATTAATAAAATTATACAATAAAAAAATCTCATTGTGTAAAATTTTTCTATATTTTTTAAGTTTTTATATAAAATTTTTAAATATTTATAAAATATGTATTAAAAAATAAAATAAAAAATAAAAAAAAGAAGTGTTTGGGAAACGCAATAAGATTATTAGTAAGTTGGTGAAAAGTAATTAAAAAGGAAAATCAACTGAATAAATTCAATCGTTAATAAATTGAATGAAAAGAAAAGAATTGAATTGAAATGAAATGAAATGAATGAATGCATTCTCTCTAATAACTCATGCATGCATATAGCGCAATAACACCTCACACACACCCTCCCTTCTCTTGCTTTCATTTATTGCTTTTGTTGCACTCCCTCTTCTCATTAACTCCTCTCATCTTCCTCCCTCCCTTTACCAGCTGTTCCCCTCTTCCAACAATTCAACCATGGCTAGCTTCTTCTTCTTTCATCTTCTTCTGATCTTCGAACTGATCACACACACCTAGCTAGCTTCTCATACATACAAATCTCTTCTTTCTTGTTTTCTTAATTGAATTAAACATAAGCGAGAGAAAAAGAGAGAGAGAGATATATAAATATGCATATATTTATACGTAGTAGTTGTTTTAGATCTTTGTTTTCTTTGATCTGTTTCAGTATTTAGGTAGTAGTAGTAGAAGTAGTAGCAGTACACAATGGTTAACTTATCTCTTATCTTTTGAAACCCTAGAATTAGTGATGTAGTTATGTAGTGAAGGAGATGAATTGATTGATTGACTAGGGTAGTTAAGATTTAATATGCCATCAGGGATCATGATTCCAGCAAGAAATATTCAGTCAGTGATCGGAAGAAATGGTGTCGCTGTTGCCGGAAGCGGCGTTGGACAGTTCGTGTCCTCTCCGTTATCGCTTTCGCAGGTCGATGATTATTCAAGACAACAACAACAACTTCTATATGTGATTTTCTTCTCCAATTTTTCAACTATTTTCTGTCTTCTCTACATATGTCTTTTGGAATTTGATTCATTTTGTTGAAGGAAAGTTTTTTAATGTATGTGTTACTAACAGCATGCATTGAAGGTGGGGAAGTTTGGGAATGAAGGGTTGAATTAAAAATCATCCTCGGTATTAGAGATTTGAAACTTGCGTGAGAGAGATGAAAAGTTTTTGTTTTCTTTCCTATAGAAACAAAAAGAAAAAGTTACAAAAAAACTTTATGTATTATATTATAGATCATAAACATATGTAGAGTTAATTTGATCTCTTCTAGTAATTGCATTTGCTTCACTTTTCATCACCTTCAATTCATCTCACAATAGAAAGACCAGAGTGTGAAGAGAGTGCTACTGAAACTAGGGTTTGTCTGAAATCTAAATTAGCAGTTGCCTTAGAGAGATCATACAAATTTTCATAGATGAATTTCACTAGCATTTCCAAAGAAACACATCCAGGAATTAATTAATTAAGTGGATTTATTGAGAAGAGGTAATGAACAATTTGTTTATCTGCATTTTTTTCCCATTAATTATACTTTATCTTCATTAGTTAATCTTTTTGGGATTGAAGTAATTCTTTGACTTAAAGTAGATTTGAACATTGCAATTCAATCAATCTATGTATAATCTGCATAAACATGGTTAATTTCACACATTTATATTTATTCATCTATTGCCTTTTTTTTGTTGTTGTATGAATTAATTGCAGCCTAACTTGTTGGAAGGGCAGCAGATTCCTAATTTGCAGCAGCAGCTAGACCAGATGGCGCAGGTCACCGGCGCCGAGAGTTCAGAAATGCCTAGACTGCGTGACGATGATTTTGAAAGCAAATCTGGTAGTGAGAACTTATTTGAAGGTGGCGGCGCATCCGGCGACGATCAGGACCCGAATCAACGGCCTAAAAAGAAACGGTACCATCGTCACACGCAGCACCAAATCCAAGAAATGGAAGCGTAGGTTTAAATTTTTTTTCCTAAAACAATTATGTTACAGTTCATGCATTGTGTTGTGATTCGCTTACTTAGTGATTGAATTTGATCTGTTTTGTTAATTTGCAGGTTTTTCAAAGAATGCCCTCATCCAGATGATAAGCAAAGGAAAGAACTTAGCAGGGAGCTGGGTTTGGAACCTTTGCAAGTGAAGTTTTGGTTCCAAAACAAAAGAACCCAAATGAAGGTTTGTTCTTTTAATTTTCAAGAATAAGTAATAATGAATTAAAACCGAAATATTCATTTGAATTACTAGTTCAATTAAACTTTCTCTATGGGTGTGTTTCAAATGCCCTTCGTGAAAATGAAAAATAGAAAATAGAGTTTTTAAAAAAAATAAAGTCGAAGTGGAGTTCAGTATTTATGTTTCAATAACTTTTAAAAATGTATTGAAAATTAAAAAATATAATTGTATTGGGATGTGTGCAAATAAAAAAGTTAAACTAGAGTTCCGCATGTGGAAGTGAAATTCTGAAATTTTTGTGTAATTGAAACATATGAACTGTTCGAAACTCAAAATCTGACGGAAGAAAGTGAAATTATGGGCATTTAAAACACCTCCTATAATAATATATTAGCCCGGATAAGTTGCGCCAAAAATGGATTATGTGAACGTGAAGTTCTGTAGAGTTCGAAATAGTATTTAAAATATATAAAATAAAATTTTAGAATAGATTTTTATAAAAGTGTAGTTCGATCTGAAAATGAAAATAAAATTTAGAGTATGAATTGAAATATGTGAAGTGATCCGAATTTAAAATCTAGAAAAAAAAAGCAGAGTTTAGAGTCGGCGGCATTAGAACGTACACTTAATTTATGTCTATTGAGTTTCAATCACCTTATTCTTAGTTTGCTCTTGCTATTTAATTGGCGACAGACTCAGCATGAGAGGAGTGAAAACCAACAGCTCCGTACGGAGAACGAGAAGCTCCGTACGGAGAATCTTCGTTACAAGGAAGTATTAAGCAATGCTTCATGCCCCAACTGCGGCGGCCCTGCAGCTCTTGGTGAGATGTCCTTCGATGAGCACCAGCTTAGAATCGAAAACTCCCGTTTAAGGGAAGAGGTATACATAAAATAGAAAGATTGCTTTATTAATCATTTCATTATTTCACCTGCGATTAATCTGGTGTTGAACAGATCGACAGGATATCGGGGATTGCTGCAAAGTATGTAGGTAAGCCGATGGCTAACAATTATCCATTAATGTCCCCGCCGATTGTGTCCATTGCTCCATTAGATCTCACTGTAGGAGGTTCAGGAGTTCAACCGGGCATCGGCGGTGAGATTTTTAGCGCTGGAGAGCTGCTGAGGTCTGTAACAGGACAATCGGAGATTGAAAAGCCGATGGTTGTTGAGCTTGCGGTCGCTGCAATGGAAGAACTAGTCAGGATGGCACAGCTAGGGGAACCACTGTGGATTCCTGCAGGAAGTACTATAGATAACAATGTAACGGAGAGACTGAATGAGGAAGAGTATGTTCGATCGTTTCCTAGAGGGATTGGCCCGAAACCGATCGGATTGAAATCGGAAGCGTCCAGAGAGACTGCTAATGTTATTATGAATCACATCAATCTTGTTGAGATTCTCATGAATGCGGTACATTTCCGTCTGCTTGTTTTGCTGCAACAGAAATTTGGTTGTCATGTTTTCCTACCAAATGTGTTGGTTAATTTTCTAAAATTGTTGCAGAATCAATGGTCGACGATGTTTGCCGGAATCGTATCGAGAGCATTAACTTTGGAAGTTCTGTCAACAGGAGTTGCAGGAAACTACAATGGAGCCTTACAAGTGGTACATATATCAATTTTAAAATTTTCATTCTTAGAAACTTTCTTCGCACTATTACAAATAACACCATCACCAACTGAATTTTACTGATAGATTGCAGTTATAGTCGGTATATTATCGACTACTTCCGCAGTCGGTAAATTATCTACTAGCATAACTGTCGGCAAATTACTAACTGCTGACGTATTTGGTAAAGTACTATTACTTACTGACTGATTATGTTAGTCGGCAAAGTGTCTAACGACCGGTTGTTGCGATTGACACTTTTTCAGTTGGTAGTCGTCTTTAGCGACTGATTTGTTGCGCATACTGACTGCTCTCGTCAGTCGGTGATTGTCTTATTTGGAGTAGTGTCCACTGATCTCTTATGGTAAATTCATTGTTAGATGTCTGCTGAATTGCAAGTGCCATCACCCCTTGTTCCAACAAGGGAGAGTCTGTTTGTAAGGTACTGCAAGCAACATGGTGATGGAACTTGGGCAGTTGTAGACGTTTCCTTAGACAGCTTGCGTCCAAGTCCAGTTCTCAGGTGCCGTAGAAGGCCATCCGGTTGCCTCATCCAAGAAATGCCAAACGGGTACTCAAAGGTAAAACTTATCAAAATTTTCTCGAGCAATACTTGTTTGTTTCTTAGGAATTTGCTTGATTATTAACAAAATGTACTCTAGGTGACATGGGTTGAACATGTTGAAGTGGATGATCGATCCGTTCACAACATATACAGGCAACTGGTGAACTCAGGACTTGCTTTCGGTGCCAAACGTTGGGTGTCTACTCTAGAGAGGCAATGCGAGAGGCTCGCTAGTGTCATGGCCAGCAGCATTCCTTCAGTAGAACTCGGCGGTAGTAAATCCGAACTCAACTATTTCAATCATAATTTGTGGTAATTTTCAAAGATCGATATGAAATGATTTATTTGGAATTTGTTTCGATAGTGATAACATCTCCTGAAGGAAGGAAGAGTATGTTGAAGCTAGCGGAAAGAATGGTGAGGAGCTTCTGCGGTGGTGTCTCTGCTTCAACCACGCATCAATGGACAACCCTTTCCGGCAGCGGCGCAGAAGATGTAAGAGTCATGACTAGAAAGAGTGTTGATGATCCTGGCAGACCTCCAGGTATAGTCCTAAACGCTGCAACTTCTTTCTGGCTCCCTGTGCCTCCCAAGAGAGTGTTCGATTTTCTCAGAGATGAAAGCTCACGCAGCGAGGTACTACAGGCTTTGAAACAATTAAATTTCCAGTAATTCGATCCATTTCATTGACTCACAAGATGTTCTTGCGTATGTAATATTTTTCAGTGGGACATTTTATCGAACGGTGGCGTAGTCCAGGAAATGGCTCACATTGCTAACGGGCGCGATCACGGCAACTGCGTATCTCTTCTTCGAGTCAATGTAAGTAATTAAATTCTTCATCTCAACTGCATACATTCAAGATACGATTACACGCGATTTACGCGTTTTTTTTTTGGCAGAGCACGAATTCGAACCAAAGCAACATGCTGATACTGCAAGAGAGCTGCACAGACTCAACGGGCTCCTACGTAATCTACGCTCCGGTAGACGTAGTTGCAATGAACGTTGTCATCAACGGTGGCGATCCAGACTACGTTGCGCTCCTTCCTTCAGGATTTGCTATCCTTCCCGACGGCCCGTCGCCGGGAGCTGAAACTCACGCAGCAAAAAATAGTAACAACAACAACAACAACATTGTTGATGTTGGCTCCGGCGGCTCTTTACTGACCGTTGCATTCCAGATTTTGGTTGATTCTGTTCCAACTGCCAAGCTTTCCCTCGGGTCAGTAGCTACTGTTAACAGTCTCATTGCTTGTACGGTGGAGAGAATCAAAGCTTCCATCTCTCCGGATAACTGTCAGTGATGATATATACAGGTGATGATCAGTTAATTTTCTACAATTTCTTGTAAAGAAAACGCTTTTTTTTCTTCTCCTTCAAATTACTGATGATTGTTTGTAAAATATTGTCGATGAACAGGAGGGTGGAGAACCTGGAACTCTTTGCTATAAGTGAACTGCTGCTGCGTTAGAGAAGTCAAGAACGCACCTTAACAGAATCTGATTAATATTGGAAGAATTAACAGAAGACGAATTAAGATTTCAAGTTTGAGAAGGTGTTGATGGTTCGGGTATTGACTTTTAGTTACATTGATTTCACTACTTAGCTAGAGCTCTAGGTTGGCCATCTTCTTCTTCTTCTGAATTTTGTGTTTTTGTTGCTTTGTTTTGGACGCGATCAATGGAGGTTTAAGAACATGTGGTGTTTTCTGTGTACGTTGTTTTTTTTTTTTGGGGAAAAGTTCTGATTAAACACGTTTCAGTTTCAAGAAATTCACTTTTTTTTTTTTTTTTTTCAATTTGCTTGAAAACGGACAGAATTTAATTCTCAACCCATTTTAAGAAAACTTTACTTATAACAATGATATATTTTCTCATTAATAACTTATATAAATCATACTTGATAAATTCAAAATTCCTTTATATCAACTGTTTTACAAATTAGGGAAAGTATGCAAAAAGTAACCAAAAAAAGATAAAAATTAGCTTCTACAATCACTCACAAAAAAAAAGAAAGTATATCATTTTACATTTACTTGTACAAGCCCAACCAAATATGACTTCTTTTCTCCAAGAAAAGAAAAAAGAGTTCAAAATTTCTTCAATCTCCCTAACAAAAAAAAGTCCACAAAAATTAATAAATTATCAGATTGCATATAAAGGTCTTGCTTTGCAATAACCTTCTTATACAATTCATCAATAAAATAAGAGTTATTTGACATTACTCATGCCTCCTTACTTCATCTTTCATTATGATTTTTAGTTTTCTCAAAAAACCTTTTATTCTAGATTTTTTTTAAAAAAAAACTTAAAAGAAAAAAAATTTATACATCATAGATTATTATAAACATAATCTTTTATTATTTAAACAAAAAATTATTTAAAAAATTTATTTCATTAAAACCATCTTTTATGACTAAGCCACATTTTGACGGTGCATTTTGAAATCATTTCATTTTAAGTTATAATTTCACATTCATTAATAATTTTTTAAATATTTATTAAAATTTATATAAAATTTTGAAAAAATATAAAAATTATATATTTAAAATATCGTTAATACTTATTTTTATTATTATTTTAAAATGAAAAATAAACATATTTTTCGGAAAATATTCTCAAAATATTGTTTATTATAGAAAAAAATTTCATAAGCACTTTTAAAAGTTTTCCTAATTCTAAAACTTTAAGAACATGCGAGAGGATCACGCTTGAAACCGGAACATTAAGATGTTGCTTCGTGGCGGCTAAGTATTGGTTATAAGATGGGCCATAGCTGCCGGTTGCAATTAGCCAGACGCCACGTTCAGTGATTTGGGTATCTATGTTTCATAAAACACCATCTACGGAACACCGAAACCTCACAACTTTCAAGCTCGCTCCTCTCTCTCGAACCCTTTCCCCAATTGCTATCCTTCTTCACTGTTTTCTTGTTCGTTCTTCGATGGAGACAAATCTTCCCTAAACCTTCAATTTCTTTCACCAATTAAAAACCCAAAATAATTCAACTAAGGACTTTCGATGGCGGCGGACACAGCAGGGCGTGGAGCAACAGCCGCAACAGTATCAACATCAGCGGCGGCGCCGATTTTGGACAAGTTTCGGGCGATGTTAAAGGACCGTGACGAAGAGCTGAAGGAGGCAGGGGTTGATGAACCCTTGCCGCCGCCAAGTGCAGTGGAGATCGTTAGGATGTATGAGGAGGTGTTATCAGAGCTTTCCTTTAATTCTAAACCTGTTATTACGGAGCTTACTATTGTTGCGGGTGAGCAACGGCAGTTCAGTCGCGGTATCGCTGATGCTATATGTAATCGCATTCTTGAGGTTATCATCTTCTTCGTCTTAGCAATTACCTCGTCTTTTCATGAAGTTAATTTTCTAAGTTGTTCTTAATTAGTTTAGCTTGAGGTGTATGGGATTAGAATGAGAGAACTAGTTTGTTCGAAGTGAGTGAAGTTTAAGTTGTACGTCTTTGTTAGACTCAGTATTGTGGTCCCTTGTAAAGAGGGCAAAGGTTGAAAATGTAGTTTATTGAGTGCCGACATAACTTAAAGGAATATTTGGTGCTTTTTGGATCCACCAGTTTGGTTTAAACCTTGAGGGTTTATAGTATTTAAGGCTTAATAGATCTTCAGAGCTGTGGTGTATTTAAGGCGGCTCCAGATGATATTAATCTCATTTTTTGAGTCCTCAATTAGAAGGTATTGGTTGAGAGAAATCTATCTTATTGAGTCTGAATAAGCAGGTTGGTATGTGTTAAAGCAACTCGCCAAGTATGATGGTGTTGTTTCTTATCTGCATTGTGTACTTCATTTTGTTTTAATTTCTTGTAGATGAGGCAAACACAATTGGCATTATCTCTTGCATTGTGAATTCTATTTTGTTGTACATCGTGATTTGTTCTCGCTAAAACCATCTTTGATACTCCATTCAGAAAGAAATTCTGATAATAGTTCTGGATTTCTTTGCAGATTACGGAGGAGCAGAAGCTACCATCTTTATACCTCCTTGATAGTATTGTGAAGAACATTGGTCGTGAGTATGTGAGGCACTTTGCAGCTCGCCTCCCTGAGGTTAGTTCTTTTGAGTATAGCCTGGCTGTTGATTTTCTCATTCTTATAGTTCTCAATATAAAATATAAGCATGGTAGCCTTCTGCAATTTCTTTTGAGAATGTTGATAGTCAATGTTTCGTTGAATTTTACGTTCAGAGGTTAGTGCTTAGGGAATGAAACTTGGAGGTATGGAATGACCAAACTGTTAGTAATTGCTGTTTTATGTCCTTTGGCTGTTAGATGTAAGGCTCAAATTTCATATTGATTCGCCTACCTTTTGCAAGGTCTTCTGTGATACATACAATCAAGTTGACGCTAGACTCCGTCCTGCTATGCGCCACCTCTTTGGGACCTGGTCACAAGTCTTTCCTCCCTCTGTACTGCATCAGATTGAGGAAGAACTACGATTTTCTGGAGCCAATAAACCAGCTGTCTCTGTGGACGTGAGACATTCTGAATCGTCATCTCCCCGACCCCATGGTATTCACATCAATCCCAAATACTTGGAGGCACGGCGTGAATTTGGACCTTCTGCAGTTGTAAGTTTCAATTTCATATGTAACTAATTTTGTAAGGAACACTGTTTGCCTTTGGAAAGTTGCCTTTTACTTGGAAGCTTGTACAGTTAGTAGATCATTAACTCAATTATTTTTGTGTTTTGCTATTTAAAGCTAGGCATAGTGGTTGATATTGCACGATAGATTTTGAGATAGTTCGTGGATCGGGTATGACCAGATCATAAAGGGACATAGATTGAACCCATTCAATCGCCATGTTGGGAGATTTGACCCAATCTGGCCTAACTGGGAAATATTGCGTCTGTGACAGGATTTGGGAGGGTCAAACTTTACAATCATGTCTACGCTTTATACACACTAGATGTGATTTGCCATCTTGCAGTTAGTTATTAACTAAAATAAATTGCACGAGGTGTTATTTTAACCTATCTAGTATTGAGTAGATCCATTGATTACGAGCCTTGTGAGAAGGTATGGTTGTTTTTTTTTTCCGCAGACATGCACGTGGTTATCTGACCTACATTATGTCACCCTTACTTGCAAGTGCAAGTTTGGGTATACTTTCCCTATTAGAAAATGGGATACAGTTGGGCTTAATTATAGTGTGGCTGCTGAGTGTGGCTTGATGTCACGTGGTGTAGAAGAAATTAAAAGGTGGTTCTTTATTCGTCGTTATTTGATATCCATCATTCTCATTTACCTACTTGTGATTATAGGTAGTTTGGCTGCTGTTATGTAGTATTTTCAGTAGTTTGAAACATTACTGATGTAATTATAGCTAGGCGCTGCTTCTTTTTCCTCTCTGATGTTGACTTCTTATCTGATGGATGGTGGCTCAAAATAAGTCATTGGTTTTGTTAATTAATTCATTTATAGGAAAAAGGATGTAGCATATTTCTGAACTGTTTTGTGCACCCATTTTGAGTATTGAAGCCATTCTAGGAATTGTTTTTGCATTGGTATTTGCATGGAGAACTTTTAAATGGAGTTTAGTTTCTGTTTCATATGCGTATGAGGGTCACTCTAAATTGCTTCCTTACCTGTTTGTCATGCATGCTTGTCCATTTCAGTGACGATTCTTTTCTGCAGTTGATGTCAGTGCTTTGCATTTTTTATTTTGAAAGCCAGCTGACAGAACATTAATGGGTTTACATTTTCTTTAAATTACTCACTGTAGATGCATGGACTTCACAATAATGTCGATGCGGCAGAAATCAGAGATGGGCACATGCAGGGAGAGCTCTTGGATAATGCTGTAAGAGGGTCTGGAGCCTCTTTGAAATCTCATGTGTGCAGTTTTCAGCCTTCTTCTTTCATCTCTTTTCCTGCTTTCCTGAAATGTTTCGCATATAGTACTTTGTTAAATGAGAATTAGATCATGCTGAGCACCATTGTTTAACTAGTAACAGTGCTCTTGTTCAACTATCTAATCGGTTGCCACATAAGCAGAATTTTGGGTAATACACTTCTTATTGAGTATCTTAACTGCAAATGCATGCATCAAAAATTGAAAAAGTGAAAAGAAATATAGATTAAATGGGAATTGCATCTGGTTAATGCAGGTGCTTATTTAGCTAAATGTTGAGGTCAATATCGATACGTGGCTTCTTCTCCAGGTAGAAAAGATGTCACGATAAACCTAGTCAGTTGAATTGTTTGTCACATGTGAAGTTATTGACCCGTTCTCTTACTGTCTTAGAAATGCACTACAGTGCTACTTGTGCTTGTTTTTGTTTTTGCCCTTGTAAGCTGATAGTGATGTTTATATGCGTACAAGAAGAGCGTGCATCCATGTTCAAGTGAATTGTGATACATCCTAGTTTCTTGTTTGCTCATGTGTGGTTTTTTTTTAACGTTGACTCAAGATAGTGGATGCATGCTAGGAAGTGTGACTAATTGGAAGAAACATATCATGGGTTTCATGCCGACTGTGATTGTCTACTTTGCAGATTGATTTCCCAGGGGAAGGTTCTCTTAATCTAGGTGTTGATAATTTTTCTTCTTTGAACAAAGAAGATAATCGATCTATTTTTCCGAAAAGCAACTCTGCGAGGTCCTTATCCCCTCCAAGAATGCAGATGAGGAGGCCTCCATCGAACAACAGATATGAATATGGACTAGGTAGAATAGACGATCGAAATGGTTGGCCTGATAAGATCTGGCAATCTGATGATACTACCAGACTACAAGGAGAGTCAACCCTCTCCAACCTCAAGAAGCAGCGCACAAGACAGTTGATTGATGCTTATGGAAGTCACAAGGAAGATGTGTCTTATTACGGAAAGGTTCAAAAGCTGCAAAGGCTGGATGTGAATGGCACAAAACATGAGACTAACTCGAGTTGGAAGCATTCCGAGGAAGAGGAGTATGCGTGGGAAGATATGAGCCCAACATTACGAAGTAGAGAGAATAGCTCATCTTTTGGTCTTAGTAGTGAGGGATTAGGCACAAAGGCTGGTTTAGGTAGACCTGTCAACACTCATTTGGAATCAGATTTTACAAGGACTAATCGATTGGCAGGTGCTCGCCTCAATCAAAGCAATCATCCTGGGCACAGTGCTGACGAAAGATTCCCAATTTTGCATGTATGACTCTGATCTTTTAATTGACTCTAAATTTTATACATTGCTAAGAAGCACTTGAAATTTAACTATCAGCTAACTGCATGTTGATTTATGAAAAGTGTCTTGATTGTGCATGAGAAGTAGTTGAAAATCAGATAAATGCAAAATTGTTTTCTAAATTTCACATATATGTTATTATTTTAGAGAGATTTTATTATGGATGTACCACATGTTCGCAAAATATCTGCAGGGCTTTCTTGACAATCAGTAATATCTCTCTTGATGGTTTTGCAATTGCCATTATAGCATAGATAGTATATCACTTTTACACATGGGTGGCTAATTTTTTTAAACACATAGCACTTTATACAATATGTAATATACACAGAGTTGATGCTGTTTCATGGTTGTCACATTACGTCTTGTTATTCATAATTCCTTGGTAAAAGAATTTTAAAAAAATTGGCTATACATGAGAAGGTATCATGGAGATCTCCCAAATCCATTGAATAATAATCCTCAGGGATAGGGATCGGTATCTTGCATCAAACCAGGTTAATATACCTCAACGACCATCCTAGCAGTCAATGTTATTTGATCTGTTGTATCAAAAGCTGTGCTATTTAATTCTGGCATACTTGTGTATGGCGTCTTAGTTGACATGCTGCAGTATGTCAACCGCAATACCATGTGATGCTTTCAGCACTAGAACACTTCTTTACCCAAACACTCTGTTCTTGTATGCTACCAACTTGTGTCTCTTAATGTATTGCAGCATTATATTTGCATTAGAAATAAAGAGACACATCTTTTAGGGGTACGATGCTCTGATTATTGCGGTCTTTATCAAGTATCATTATATCAACAGAGTGCCATAATCTTTTAAACAGGCCTTAAGAAACTTGTATTGTCATACTATAATTTGGAAGACAGATTTTATAAAAGGGTCAGGTGATGTTTAAATGGTTTTTATCATATATTATATGTGTGACTTCTAGAACATAAGTACAATGATGAGAAACAGAAAATGACATGTGTATCATGTAATGTGCTTCACATGTATTTCCCATCCCTTTAATTATTTGATGTTTCAGTTTTATTTATTTGGATAACTTTTATACTTTTAGGCTTATCAGAAAAAATCACTGTATGAATGATATTAGAGATGCACTATACAAGTACAAACAGGTCATAGGTGATGTGGTCGTTATTAAAAATTTAGCTAGTGTGGTGTTAAGTCTGGAAGGATCTTGATAGAATGGAAAGTCTGATTTCAAGATGCTGTTTCCTTGGATTTTATAAGGTCTTTCTTCTATAAAAATTGTACTCGTCTTGATTGTACCTTTAATATGCTTTTCCACTATGTGATTCTTTCTAGTGTACTTACTGCTGTGTACTAAAGTTGCTATAAGGGTATTGTCATCCTTTTGTTTATTTAAACTAGAATTCTGCTCTGACAATTGTACTTATAGGTACATGTCTTCCTTGCAGTCTGCTCGACAATCTTCAAACTTGAGGCAACTTGAAGATATAGGCTCTCGAGTGGATCCAATAGCCTCATACCTTGCTTCTCATCATGGAGTTAACACAAGTTTGCAATCACGAATGCCTGAAAGCAGAATTGTGTCTTCAGTGGGGGGAGAAATGCCACAGCCATTTCAGAGTGCACATATAACTGATGTCTCTCGGTGGAGATCTTCAGGTGTTCATTCTGATATGTCAAAGGTTGAGGTATCAGAAGTAGATAAGTTTTCAGCACATAAGCCATCTTATCTGCAGGACACAGTGATATCACGGGTTCCTGCCACTAGATCTCAGGCAATGCCTTTACATCCGACATATCCAAGAACTAACCCTTTTCAAAGTAAAACGGATTTTGAAGACGCTAATAGGCAGGCTGTAGATGGACCCAGCCAATCGTCATACGTACCTCATCAACCGTATGATGCAGCTGATGGAAAAATTCCCAACTACCTGAAGAAGCCACCATTACCATATCAACAGTCTGCTCAAATTATGCATGAACATAGGCTAGAGCCAGGGGACATTGTCAGGACTCGGCTTCAAGGCACTTTAGCTCCAGGGACTTTGCCCTCTCTATCATCACTGACAGTGGCTCAGCCCCTCATTCCCTTGCAGACACAAACGGAGTCTGCCATGGCAGCTTCTATTGTACCAAATTCTTTATCAGGAATATCTTCCTTATTATCAATGTATGGTAAGTCTACAGGGTTTTCTCAAGGGCATGGTACAACCTTACCTCCTTTGCCTCCAGGGCTGCCTCCTACCTTATCTCAAGTTGGACCATCCTCTCTGAACCAAGGAGCTGTGATATCTAGTTCATCAATGAATCCCTTATCAGGATTACTTAGTTCTCTGATGGAAAAAGGGCTAATATCTGTTGGAGCACCATCCCAATCACAGGTAAATCTATCTTTTGAATAACGGTTGAAAACTCATTATTTTGGTGCTCTCTGAAAGGAAGACATCTTATTTTCACAGGATCTTGTGGGAACTGAATTCAATACTGACTTTCTTAAATTTCGGCTTGAATCTGCAATTAAAGCTTTGTATGATGATCTTCCAAGACAGTGCACTACGTGTGGAGTGCGTTTTAGTGCTCAAGAAGAGCATAGGAATCATATGGACTGGCATGTTACCAAAAATAGAATTGCTAAGAACCGCAAGCAAAAGCCGTCACGCAAATGGTTTGTAAATGCAAAAGAATGGCTTAATGGTTCAGAAACACTAGGAACTGATGCTGTTCCCAGTTTTGTTCCTGCTGAAACAGTCATTGAGAAGGAACACAAGGAACTAGCTGTTCCTGCAGATGAGAATCAAAGTGCTTGTGCACTATGTGGAGAACCTTTTGAGGATTATTATAGTGATGAAACTGAGGAATGGATGTATAAAGGTGCTGTATACTTGAATGCTCCAGATGGATACGCAGAAGGTCTAGAAAGGTCCCAATTGGGTCCCATAGTACATGCAGTTTGCAGATCAGAGTCTAGGAAAGGTTTTGGAGTTTAACAGGTAATATGTTGTCTTTTCTGTTTGTCTTATAGAGCATGTGTGATACATTTGGGTAATGTTTTTGATATTGGAAAGGGATTGCTAACTTTTATAAGCTGTGTAGAACTGTACATTAACTCTTCAATTCGTAGTTATAGAAGCAATCACCATTAAAAAGCTGAGTAACATAAATGGTTATATTTTCTATATGATAGGTATTCCTTTGGTCTTGTGAATGAGTTCCTATTGGAGGATATCCTAATCTATAATATCAAATTGATTTTTGGAAGTGTACAATACCAACTTAGTAGAAATACATATCAAGTGATATTATTCTTTCTGTAGTGCTGCGACTAAACTTGAGAAAATAATAGCTTTTAAGAATGTGACAGGGTGGACTCCTACAATTTCAAATCAATTATAAGATTCTATAAGCATATCCATAATTCCAAATGAAGCAACCTCAGGATTTCGAATTGCATCTCTAGTCGTGAAACACCCTCAAATGATTTATAGTTAATGATCATATACTCTGGCCTAGAGCAAATTCACCCTTCCTTACTTTCTTGGCAGTTGGTACTACGAATATAGTATCTCCTTTTGGCTTTTCTTGTGCTTTTGTGAAGGATTCCAATTCAAGCATTTAGGGTGTGTTTCAATTGCATGGAACTCATTTTCTCTTGCCAAAATTTGAGTTCGAACTCACTTTTTGTGTTTCATTTTACCCAGAACCGAACTCACCTTTAATCCATTTACCGAACTCAGTCCCATCAAATTCAGTTACTCACTTCCGACCAATTAGAACACACCCTTAGCAAAAGTGAGAAACTTTTGGGGTTGAGGTTGACTTTAATTAGTAAATTCTGACAAAAAGGTTTTCTTTAGTTAGTGTATTCTTTCTGTTATTCCTCTAATTCATGGTTAAAGCTCTGTTTATGTATGCCAAAATTTGTATGTCTTAGACAATTCTTGCTGAAGTATATTGTTCCCAGTATGGAGATGAACTGTCATTAGTTGCCATTAATGCAGGAAATAAATGTGGTTGTTGACCTGGACAATTCATGTTATCTGCTAAACTGCTGTGGGAGTATTTGAGGCATTGACCTTATCCACAAATTTACTACCATTATTATTGCCTTCTCACAGTGAAATGCTAAGCATCCGGATGTGTTATTTATCTCCAATCTCTTTGTACCTTGATCTCGTCTCTCTAGTTGTTGCAGAATTCATTCTAAGATCTTTCTTTGCCAACAAGAGCCTGTAATGGCAAAATCAAAGCCTCGTGGGTTTTGCCATGCTTGTGGTGAGACGGGTGTATCAATATCCAGAGTATGGTAGATTGTGTCTTTTTTGGACGTTATGCATAGTTGCTAGTCTTTGTAAATTTTTTATTAGGAAGATCTCAGGAAATTAACGGATGAAGAACCAATGCTAACTGATGGAGCTGAGTGGACTTTTTCTTAAGTTAGCTTTTTCATGACATTGTAATTGAACTTCTTTTTATTTTATAATACATAATAAGTGTTGTTTTGCGAAGTAATGCAATCTCATAAAGAGTTTGTTCCAATATTTGCTATACGCCTTTGGACTTCCCAGATGTGGCAATGTTCAATGTTTTTTTTAGCGAAATTGCATTTGTGATGGTTCATTTAATATTGATATCCATGCTCAGCTGATTTTATAAAATTTCGTAATCATTCGAGCTAAGATACATTTTTGTTTTAGTCACTGAAGAGGCTACTGTCATTTGCATCTGATGCTTGTCTGGTGAACACTTTTGCGAATTTATCCAGGTTATTTTGGATAGACTTTGGCAAAAAAAGAAGGAACTTTGGTGAATAGAAGATCCTGCTTTCTCTAGTGTTCTTTTGTTATTCAACCCATTTGGTGTTATGTATCTTAATCTGTGAAAGGAGACGATTAGGGGGTGTTTGGGATTGTTTTTCCCCAACACTCTTTTTTAATTTTCTATTTTACGTTTTTTAATACATATTTTATAAATATATAAAAAATTTATTTAAAAATTTAAAAAATGTAGAAAAATTTTACGAAGTGAGATCTTTTTATTGTATATTTTTATTATTTTTTTGAAGATAAAAAAAATATAGCTTGTTCTTTAAAAAAAATAAAAATACTCTTCATTCTAGAAAAGCTCTATTTCATAAGCACTACCAAACACCCTCTACATTGCTGAACCAGAGCATAGCTGTATTTGATTTCCAATGTATGAGAAATATGGTATTTCTCTAGTTTTATAATTTGATGGAAGATTTTACTCTTTCGTTCCGGACATTCTATACCCAACATTAAGTCGGAAAGGGATCAACGAACAGAAATATTTGCAAATATGAGCGCAACATTTTTTTTTGTTTGAAGCACATTGATCATGTCGCACTAATAAGTAAGACATCTGTACATACATACAGCAAAGATAACAGTTCTCCACTTTGGTTGTCTAACATTGTTCTCCAATTGCATGTTGCATTTTGGTTAGATCTTGCATACCCGAAATTTGGAGAACTTCTCGCCCAAAACTCCAAGGCGCACACAGTTTAACATTTGGACAAAGTTTGTTCACTCTCAAACATATCCAGAATCATCAACAAGCAACAATAGACACACTTTTGCCCAACAAGGGAAGCTAAGAGATTATTGGCAAGTGTTAATAAATACCAATTTCTGCAGTCTCCATCATCATCCAAAATAAATACAGGGTAAAACGAATTTATTTGGTGGGTCTGACTATATCATTCATGAAGTACTTCCCCACTCACGACAAATTCTAACAAGTTTTTTTCTTAAAATTTACATTGAGAAATGCACTCCTAGTGATTCGGAAGTGAAAATTGTCTGAATAGATTAAACCAATATGAAGAGAAATGTAGTTGCCAAGATGCCCTGACATCTCAAGTCCAGAAATACAGATGATGGGTCAATGCTTTACCTTCTCAAACGAGATGAGTTGCACTCACAGAGAGACGCCCACAGCCAAGTGTGACAACAAGGAGTCTACACAAGTTCTTTAGTTCCAACTGAACCTGCAGTTCAAATGATAATATATGTAAGTTTCAACTAACACCTGCAGTTCAAATGATAATATATGTAAGTTTCCCGTACCTAAACTTTCATGCACAACAAAAAAAATGACTAAGGTATACTGGATGTATGTTTATGCAGCATTAAGTCTTACTGCACACTCGAACCAAATGAACATAAAAGACGTTACCTCCTAGAGCATAAAAACTTTAAGTGAAATGCATCATGAGGGTAGGTTTAAGCGGTTACCCTATCATATCAGAAGATAATGTCCTCATCCTTCCCTCCTCCAGCAACAAGCATATTATGGGCAGACTTAAGTGAAATTCCTCTCTTCAAGGCAATGGACTCGGAGGCCTTCTCTTCTGCATATTGACTTGCAGCTTCCTGCTGTCTCTCAAGTTCCCTCTTCTTGTAACCCTGTATCTTCTTTAGCCTAAAAAAGTCCTCTCTTTCCAACTCATCCAGCTCCGCTTTGATATAGCTGATGGTATTCTCCAGCCTTGGCTTCACTACATTTTCTAGTGCATTCACCCTACGGTTGGTGGTCTTGATAGCTTCATCCAGAGTTAAAAATGAGGTTTGCAGGGAAGCTAACTCCACAAGAACCTCAATGGCCTTGATATGAGCAGCACGGCATGCCTGACAGCAAGCAGAACATGTTAACATCGAGATTAGATATAGAAGATTAAAAGGGTATTATTATGAAAACGATTAGCAATTTGGGTAACATGATAAAATTGATAAACCTTGCTTGCAATAAAAATATATTTTACCTTCTTCACAATAGCTATGATCTACGTGGATCCAACCTAGTCTAGTTTCTATCAGTAAGATTATGCTATAAGTCCTCCCATACTTCATAACTTAAAACAGTCTCCTAACTTTCGTTTCAGGTCTTCTGTAGAAAAGTGGTCTTCATAGCCTTTTGAAGAAGTTATTGCTTCCGTTCTCACTTTAAATACTTTTGATGCATTTTAGCTTGAATTCAGTGAATTGGGCTAAGCATATTGCTGCAAGAGGCTTGTCAGGTGTAACAATCTTGTAAGGCCTCAGTAAGGGTGAGGCTAAAAATACTAGATTGAGCCTTCAAACATTACAAAAGCCTGTCTTTTCATAGTTTCAAGTGATGCAATCACCAACCATATGTTTGTAGAGCCATAATTATCATCCATACTCCATTAATGCCTTAGCCAAACAAACCATCAGTGGCCCTGAACGGCACATGGCTCCCTATAGATGGTACTATGAGCGAAACCTTGCTATTACTTATGGTTGGAAAATAACTTTAACTAGCAGGAATCCATGTCCAATCCTAACAAATCACACTTGCAGCAGGAAATAAAACAACACCAGGGAAAAAAAAGATTAAAAAATTGGTAATATATGTTTAAACACTAAATATCAATGGATGCACTCATTGATCACTAAAATAGGCTTTATTTTACATACCCCAAGCAAAACAACTCAGAATACATATGTTGCATATGTCAAGCCTACATTGCAGATGAAATACAGTGACAAAGTAACTGATCAAAATAAAGAATCACTAAATTCACAGCACGAAAACCTGAATTTGCTGACCACCGCGTGCAAGGCCTGTAAGGTCATTCTTTGAGTCAGTGGACTGGTCCGTGAAGTGCTCAAAGCGAGGGAGTTTGACACCCGCAATGTTCTCCTGCTTCGACCTCACACGAAGTGAAGCTGATTTGACAGACTCAAGAACAACATGTTTGATGTTCTCGCCTGCAACGTACTTGGCTTCAGTGAGAGCAAAAGAGGAGTTGCGCATGATATCCCCCATGGACTCCTTTGTCGAAACAATATTCTTAAGGATCTGTCGAAACCGAACAGTGAGCGCGTCACTCTTCTTCTTAAGGAGCGCATGGCCACGGGTCGCACCAACCAACCGGGCTTTCATCGCTCCCAGCATTGTCACTGTAGGCACCACATTGAGTCGCTGCCCTTGGCCTGCCATACCGGTCTCTCACTTAAAAATCTAGGATTCAGATTTTACCTGAGAGAACAAAATTCTGTAAGCAAACAAGTTTACAAAGTTTATTCTCTCCGCGATCAAGAGTGATATTAAAAACAAAAACATAGGAGAGAAGTTGAAATCTTTTATACACAAAGACTAGCTATCCAAGTTACTATATAAGTGCCGGAGCATACCAAAGTTCAAATTTCCTCTTAAAAGTTTGAAACCAATACAAGATGGATAAAAAGGCTATAAGAAGCTGCCGACAAGTATTTTTCCTCAAAATTAAAAGAATAGCTTTCGAAGTAATCGAGAGCTTTCACCAAGATAAAGAATAAGCTAGAAAGCAATACAAAGAAATTTGGGAATCAGAAGATACAACAAATTGATTCTTATTTATTGTTATTTAAAATCAAGGACAACGACAAGTTGTCAAACAAATCCCATAAAAAAACTGCAAATTTCTATAACAAAGCATTAACAGATCGTGTAATTGCTTTAATCAGAAAAATATTTATATAAGCAAGGTATGAAAACAAAAAATCAAGCGCGAGATTAACAAAACGAATGATTCCGAAAGGCAGCATCTCGAATCGCATGCCATCCTCGTGCCCAAACGGAAAAAGCTAAAGAAGAAGAAGAAGAAACAAAAAATGATCAAAATTCTTGGCGCAAAAACTCCTAAATCTCTCAATCACAAGCCAAATCCAAACAAACAATGCCAATATTCACCAAACAACCACTAGTTTCAACCAAAATTTGCAGCAGTGATCGTTGGAGAATTTC
Organism: Acanthochlamys bracteata; assembly: GCA_019914995.1. NCBI lineage: Eukaryota > Viridiplantae > Streptophyta > Magnoliopsida > Pandanales > Velloziaceae > Acanthochlamys > Acanthochlamys bracteata. The sequence continues at coordinate 7,312,081 of CM034135.1, read as the reverse complement.
AACTTTTGCTTACCGTGTTTCCAAGATCGCGATCTCGATCTTTCGGGTTGTTCTTCGTTGTCCTGCGATCACGGATTGGAAAACTATTGGGGCGAGAAGTTTTCTTTGGACACATTTACACTCTGTCCAAATTGGTTCGGGTCGGGTCAGATCTGGATTGAATCGATATATCAAAATATTTTTTAACTCTATTTCTAATATTTTACTTTATATTTCTAATAATTTTTTAACTCGATGTTTTTGCAGTTATAAAAAAAATTTAAGAAGATTTATAGTTTTACAAATAAAAACACTATTATATATTTATAGCTAATAAGTTGATATTTTTTCAACTCACAATATAATGAAAAACATCTCGAGTTTACCAAAAAAAGAACAAAATAAAATTACTGAATAATGTAATTTTATAGGAAAAATTAAAGATGATGTCGTGTAGAACTTACAGTTAATTTTAATATGTTTAGTCCATTTATAAAACATATAAAATTATGAATAATTTGAATAATATTTTTATTGTCATAATAAAAATAGATTGAGAAAGCAAGAGCAACACTTATATCTGTTAATAATTGTTGCAATCATACTATCTTAGTAGTGATTGTCGTCGTAGCACAATATTCAGCTTGTGTGCCGGAATGAAAAGTTATTATATATTTTTATAAAATAAAAAAGAAAATCACCAAAACATAAACTCTGAGATTGGACTTTTGAGCTCCAGAACGCGTCGTAAGGCATGCATGCCTTCCAACTTCCAGCTTTTACATTGATCCAACTTCGATATCAACAGATTCGATATATATTTGATAAAGTGTTTATAAAATAAAATTTTTAAAATAAAATTTATTTTTTATTTAAAAAATAAAAAGAAATATTTTATAATATAAAATTTTTTAAATAGTTTTTAGTTAAAAAAATATAAAAACAAACGAATTATTGAACTCCTCTGCTTTTATTGATGGACTCTTCCTTGTAGGCAGGGTCCTGTCCACGAACAACTAGTGAGATGTATAAGGTTTTCCATTTCAATACCATTCATACATACATCAACCTTTCTCTTAACAGAATCACCTCTTCTTTTACAGGTGAATTCTTTAGCTAGCATCGCATGTGTTTCAAATATTCATAATTGAGTTTCATGAAAGTAAAAAATAAAAAATAAGAAGTAAAATTTCTTAAAAAATAATGTAAAAATATAGTTCAGTATTTATATTTTAATAGTTTTTGAATGTGTGTTAAAAATTAAAAAATATAATAGAATTGAAAAGTGTGTAAATAAAAAAATTAAAACTGAAATTTTATATGTGAAAGTGATATTCTGAATTTTTTGTGTAATTAAAATATATGAACCGTTTGAAATTCAAAATCTGATTAAAAAAAATAAAATTGTGGGTGTTTGAAATACGCCGATAGCAACACATATGTTTAATAAATTTTAGGTCACTTGGGACATCTTTTTGGAAGGTACATAAAGCAGGAGAGGGTAACACTTCTAAGTGAACTGGTGCATTCCAAAGTGTAAAGCTTCCTTCAGCAAGGAAAGCACTGAATAACATATCATTGCAAGTACACGTTAGCGAGATTGAATTGATTGGAAGCAGTGGTACAATGTACGAGGCTGATTTACAGAATTGTTCTGGAAAAATAAATTGATAGGAAACGTCAACTAAAGTTGAGTTATGTGAACTAAAAGTAATGAATCTTCAAAGCAACCAGAAAACTAATATACATTTAAAGCATAAACGAAACCTGAAAGCCTTAAAACATCAAGCACTGAGACTAGGATACCTCATTCTACATTCGTAATTCCTCTTTAACGTATACAAATCGACAGCCAGTGATGTCTAAAGAGTCCAAAGCTTAGACCCTTTTTCGTATAGTTATCAGTATGTCCTTGCCATAAGGCAGATAGCAAATGTTCAACATTAAATGGCTCGCAAATAATAAAAACTACGCTTGTAGAACCAATCTTTTCCAATAGTTTTTTTTTAAAAAATCAAGTAAAGTCCATAAACAGATATTCCTCCTGGGTCTTTTCAGTGGCCAATTGCCTGATACAGGATACCCTTTTGCCAGAATTGGGAGTAAACAGGCTCAAACATTGGGTACCTGACAAATTTATAAGGTCAATGATGTTTCTGAAACACATTAGTATTATCAACTACAAATTACCTCGTTCCAGTTCTATCACCGTAATGCTGAAAGCTGAAGCTATACTTGCCTGTCTGCACCCAAAAGAAGTAGCTCCTCCAAATCACCGTAAGAGACCGAGCAGTATCAGTGTGTGTTCTTTTCACCAAAGAACTCACTTCTCTCTACTTTTAACATCTCACTTTCAAACACAAAATAACACAAGAACACAAAAACTCGCTTCCAACTCACTTTCTATTACAAAAAGAACATAAAAACAAAACTCATTTTCAACAACACTATTTCTAACAGCTCACGTTTAAAACTCACTTCTAATCAATTCCAAAGCCAAAGAAACACACCCTAATATCCCCACCCAAAAGGCCCCTATGAGTTTTGCTACCACCAAATCCCAGGACAGCAAAGCTCCAATGAGAAGATCTTTCAGAGGATAACCTACCGAATATTGCAATAAGTAGCTCAGCCATTTTGTCAGTCCCTGCTCATGTTTTCTGATATTCTCATCTCTGTTCATGAAAAGACCTGTGAACCCAATGCATAAGAACAAATAAATTCCAATTCATGCATAGAGTAATTAAGCTTCAGCAACCCAGCATTGGACACTATTTGAGATTCCCAAGCAGAAGGCTCGGAATCCGTGGAAGTAAATCGCCCTTTCACAGAGCAACAAGAAACAAGTTTTTCCAAAGTGGGCAAACCTTCACATAAAAAACATTTAAAAGAAACATAACATGATGAAACAGATATAAAAACCATCTGAAAGGCAGATGCTTCATCATCCACCTTACACACCATGACCTGCAGCTGTAAAAGCTCCGGATACCATTCATAAAGAATTCATATCAGAAGACGACACATTCATATCCGGCATACAGCCACAACAATGAACAAAATGAAAGAAATTATTGTGTTTAGAAACCAAAAAGAAGCACAAAGTGCTTGTCAAGATGGCTGACCAATAGGAACTACAAATGGAATGTATCACCAGGCTACCAATCAGACAACACAGATACTTCATCAAGTGCAGAAATAGTACCAAAACCACCAATGCAATTTTCTCAACTCAGTCTAAAAACGGAGATAAAGGGATAAAAGCAAACGTTCATACTTCAAAGTAATTATCAGGATAAAGTTGATTGATTTCTTGATTTCTATGTCCAGAAGTCTAAACAAACACGAAACTGAATTGTACTCAGCATAGTTCTACAACCATTTGCTTAAAAAGACAGTAAAACCAAACTAAAACAGAGATGTCCCCTTGCCCTTCTTGTCACCACCAATCTCAAAGTGCTTGCATCTCTGCAAGAAGCCAGAAACAACACTATCAGCAAACTTTGCCAATGAATAAAATAAACTATTGCATGATAGTCACACCAATTACCTTGATTGGATGCTGCGAGTAGTGCTTGCAGCTCTGGCATTGCAACTTCAGCACAATCTTCTTTGTAGTTTTTGCCTGAAAAGGAAGAATAGAAGAATCCATATTATCTGTAAGTATTTACCCAAGAGCAATTTGCTTTAAGTTTCAACCTATACTGAACATTGCTTGTATTGAATGTAGGCACCTGCCTATTGGTAAAATAAGATCTAGGGCACCAACAAAATACCTTCTTGTGGAAGACCGGCTTAGTCTGACCACCATAACCTGACTGCTTCCGATCATAACGCCTCTTCCCTTGAGCTGATAGACTATCTTTACCCTTTTTATACTGGGTCACCTTGTGCAGAGTATGCTTCTTGCAGGCCTTGTTCTTGCAGTAAGTCTTCTTCGTTTTTGGAACGTTCACCTGTGACATTACATGCATATTAGTGTTTTGCTTCAGATGCCCCAAAGCAATCAACATATTTATATCTTGGCTTTCAAATAAGTCTGCTCAACAGAATAAATCAAAAGAGGAATGATGACTCAGAATGTTTACAATATCACTATCTATGCATCCTAATAAATACAACAGTCTCAACTTATAATGTAATATATCCAATTAGAAAACATTCTTCATCAAACTATAATGCAGAGATTAGAACAAGACAAACCCTATGATGCATTCAATTGAACCATTACAGCATCAGTTTCAATTTAAAGATTTGAAACACACAAACATCAATTTATTCTATGTCTACAATCAATCGTTTATTTCTCCAACTACATTCTAAAAACTTGCTCCAGTCTGTTAGATACAAATCAAGAAACAGTTAGGACAAGAAACCATTCACTAAGAAGATACCTTGACCCCAAACCATATGAAATTGACTAAATTTCTGAGCCCAAATTGCTACCATCTACGTTAATTAATTAAATTGCCTAAATCAAATTTTACCAGCTGAAAATTTAAATTGTCTTAAAATCCATAACGACTATGTCGATAATTTTAATTGCCTTCAAATATAAAACCTTCCGATATGAATCGCAAACAATCAACGAAAGCATAAGCAACAACAAAAATCCAACAAACAACAAAATCATCTTTTATACTTTTCTACATAAAATTTTGGTAAATTCAATCCAAAGATTCTCTATAACAGATCAAAAACATTAAAAACGAAATGAAAAAACTACTACCTACACTTCAAATCAAACTAATTGGAACACTAACGACTCCACAACCAACTAACAAACTGACGTGATCAATGAAAAAAACAACAGACGAAAAAGATCGCTACCATGGTTGGAGATCGGAGCGTAGGAGCACGATTACGGTATCAATGTTCCGGCGCCCTCCCTCTGTTCACCGCCGCGATGAAATAGAAATGCAGAAGACTAAAAAAGAATGGCCGCAAAAGGTTAGGGTTTAGAATGTAGAGATAACATAAATTCCATCGATGCCCCTGATAACTCCTGGTTTGATTCTCGACTAACGTGTAAATAATGTCTTAAGTCTAGGTTATGTTAGTAACACTCTGGTATGGGCTAAGTGGGCCTAAGGCCTTCTAACCAATTCAAGCACATTCTTGAATTTTGGTCCTTGTTATTTTCTTGTTTTCTTGCTTATATGTTTATGCTTCAAATTTAACTTTTTTTAGAATTACTTTCAGTTCCCGATTCATTTTGTTAAAGGGCGTGTTTCAAATGACCGTAATTGAGTTCTGTGAAAGTGAAAAATAAAAAGTAGAGTTTCTTGAAAAATAGATTGGAAGTGAAGTTCAGATTTTGTGTTTTAATTGATTTTAGAAGTGGAGTGAAAGTAGAGTTCCGATTCTGTGTTTCAATTACTTTTGAAAAATAAATAAAAGTAGAGTTCAAATTTTATATTTCAATTGTATTTGAAAGTATAAATTAAATTCAATTAAAAATAATATATAATATTTATAAATAAAAAAAATAATAGATCTTGCTAATTATTTATTAGATAAAATTTAACTATGCTCTTTATATAAAATTTAATAATTATATAACCTACTCAATTAATAAAATATTTATATATTATATAATAAACTTGTCATATAAAATATACAATCTTTTAATAATAATAATAATACAAATTACAAGTTTATACATAAGATTTATAACACGATATAATAAAATATAAAAATTAACATTACAATACTAAATAATACAGATATATCAAATTTATATTATATAATATTGTTAATACTCCGTACTATAAAATACATTATATTTATATCACACTAACATTACAATCGATATTATAATTTGACATATCACAAAATAAATCATATTTATATTACAATGATATTACAATTGATATTACAATATACATGTCATAAAATATATTACATTTCTATATATGTTATAAAATAAATCAGACTGTATTACACTGACGTCTTCTGTCAGAAAATAATACATTCCTCGTAATATATGTGTATAAAAAATATAATACAAATTTAATTCTTATATTTTTATAGCCACAAAATAAACTCAAACAAACATCATTACTACAATATAATTACAAAATAAACTCAAAACGTCATTATTTATAACACCTTGAGTTCTGGAGTATTAATGAATCAAACAGGGTCACATTTAAAAAATAATCTGCAGATATATCGCTTGCTGGCAGGAAGAAGGTTAGCTCGTCATTGTACTCTAATAACTCTACATTAATCAAATAATACATAAATAAATCTATCAACAAAAACGAATTATAGAATTGTTAATAATCGTTTAATTGGTTTTTTGTAAATAGAATAATTACTCGGAAGGAAAAGGACACGCCGGAGAAAGAAAGAAAGAAGAAGCACAGGAACACACGATGCCTTGTCTGTACTCTGCTCAGCTGTCGCTGGCGAGCTTGATGAAGGGGTATGATCCTCGTTGTGCGGTGATGAACTCGAACTGAAACCCTTTGTGGAAGCCTTTTCTGAATTGAACTCTTCTTCTGTAAAATTTGTTTCACCTTTGTTTCTGATACGATTTCTTCAGCGGTATTGCTCCTCGAGCTAGAGCTTGAGCAAACCGATAATGCAGATTTTAGTTGGTCCTCTTTTGTTGTCTCTGTTGATCGGGGCCATGAATTCTAAGAGTAGCTTTAAGAAGCAAGCAAACGACAGCCTCGAAGTAGCATATGTGTTGTTCTGAACAAGAAAACCCCACAACATAACCATGAAAAATTTTCTCAGATCCGTCAATAAATCTTTCAGATTTGTTCTTAACATAAATCTATTAACAAAAAATTACGAAAAATTAAGATTCTCAGATCTGTACCGTAAACAGAGGGAAAGCGGGAAGGAGAACGCCGTCGGAGTGCCGGAAATGGAACGATCGCGTCGAAAAGGGAAAGAAATTAGAAATGGAGTGAACTAGAGAGATGAATACAGTATATGAGGTGCGAAGAGATGAATGCAATAAATGAACTGGGAAGAAATCAACGAAGAGTGTGCAGAAATACGAATAAAGAAGCGCGGAACTCTAGTTCTGCTTGGTGGAACTGGGAGCTAGTTCGACGTGCAAATGAAACATGAGAAATCCGTGAAACTCCAATTCTGCCGGAAGAAACTGGAGTTCCACAGACTTGAAACACGCCCAAAGTCAAAACTTCAAAATTTTAATTTTAAATTTTTCTTAAATACAATAAATATAAAAATTTACTTTTTATTTAATTCTTTTTTAATAAATTTATTTTTTTATAATTTATTTAAAATAATGACTTTAATAAATTTGCCGTTTATAAAGGTCTGGCTTTGAAGAAAAAACCAAAATCTTCTGTTCTACTTCAGTCAATCAATCTTAGCCATTTATTTACGGCTGAAGCTCGCCATCAATCTCTGATAAGCTTCTTGTTGTATTCCTGTTGTTGTTGTTGTTGTTTCTGTTCTTTTTCTTGTTCTTGTTTTTCTGCTCTTTCTATAATGTGTCCTCAAGGTGTTTGACAAAATGTTTGTATGAGTGAGTAATTGCCCTCAATTTGTTTGCCAGAGAATAATTTGTGCAAACTTTGGTAAATCCATTTACTTAGTTTTGTCTTTGTCGTCATTTAGTTTATGGAATTGTTCAACTCGATTGCATGTGTGAGACACATTGTTTTTTTTATTCTTTCTGATTTTGCTAGAAGATTAGGTTTTGTTTTCCTAAATTAGCTAGTGATTGGTGTGTTTTTGGTGAAATGTAGAGTGATAAATCAGCTTGAGGCCTGTTCCAAGAAGAGAGAGCCCTTGGGGGTCTGCTGGAGGGAGACAGTGGCAGCCTAAGGCACATAGATGCAATGATAAAGCATAGGATGTAGTTCAGGTATTGACTCCATCGAAAACTTTTTCCAAGGAACGTTCAATCACCCTTTTTGCATCGTGGCATTCTTAAGTGCTTGTCTGTGATTCTTAGTTATTTAAAGCTTCTACAATTTTATATGTGCGCATTCATCAGTATAACTGATTTGTGGATGATAAATCGACAAAAGAAAGCTGCTTTTAGCTCTGGCTCTATTATATAGCATAACTTAATATTTCTAGAATCTTATTGGCATTTTCTATATCGATATTCTGGCACTTGGCTTTCATGTGGTCTCGTTAAGTTTTCATGGTTAAGATTATGACATCAAAGTTGTGGTATGTTGCTTTTGATGGTTCAAAGTCTTAGTTGGCTATAGGCTATTAGGCTTAAACAGAAAGGTGCCCGTTTGTGCCTTGATGAAGTGTTATGTGACTGCTGGTATGCTAAACCATTTCTAGTTCATCACCTTGTCAGTAATGGAAGAAGAAACCAGCTCCTTGCAAAGATGAAATTTATTTTTAAGTTGTATAGATTATTAAAAAAATTTAAAGGATTCGACCGAGAACATGTTGTTCAGTTAGAAATGATCTTATGCCAATGGTGACGATAATTGTGAAAAGCTCTATGCTGCATGATAAGCATGGGGCTCCTTAATTTGGCTGTTTTTTGCGTTAATTGTTCATCTCTTTTGCATATTTGCACATTACTGTTCTGACTTGCAGGATCGAGATGGATTCAGTCTTACTGCAACAACTACCAATTTTGGGAATTTATAACCATGCATCTAATTTTCACCATCCATCCATAACATCTGGTATCTGACATCTATTTCTGCCCTTATCCAATACCTTATTGGTATATAATGCACCAAATTTCAATGAGAAACTTCCATACAATTAAGAGTTTTTTGTGTATCATACCTAAATAAGCTTGCATCTTTGGCATACTTGCCTAACATGACGGGTCTTCCAGATCTCCCTAGCAGGCCTTGTCGTAGTATCCTACTTGAAGATGACACTGTTGTCCTAATCTACAGGTCATTAGTACAAGACAATACCATAGTTGTATCTATATCCAATGCCTATCTAAAATATTTAAGATGCATGTTTGGTCAATTAAATTGACTGATGTATATGTTTAGAGTCCTCATGTTTTTCAAGGTAATGCTCGGAGCAAGGGTCTGCTATAACATTGACCTAGAAGTCTTGCAGTCTGATAGAGATCTTTAAAATTATACCCAGAAGATAAATTGTGGTCTACAAAATCATATCAACCTATGCCACCAGACAAGGCTAGAGATGGATAAAAAACTCCTCCAAGTTCATTCATGTAGAGGTTGATAACATTGTCATTGTGAGTTTAAATTGCTTTAATAAGAAATGGTGTTATCAGTAGTGTCGTGTGCTTGATTGTCCTCATTGACTAACATTCTGTGCTCTATTATATTAGTACTTCTGCACAAAAATTTGAATAATCTTAGCTTGCTTCAACAAATTGTCCTTTATTGAAATTGTTTAGCAGACAAGTCTGACTTTGAGAGTGCTAAAGAAGTGAAACCAAAACCTGTAGGCTAACAATAGATCAGTGATTAAAACAGCTCACCAAATAATTCATCCAAGTTTTCAGTGATGTGGAATCTTAAATGTGTTTTGCATGCTCTTCTTTTCTGTTTATTCTGAAAGTGTGCTCTAAGTAACTTAGATAAATCCTTGAGGCATGTTTAAGGAAATCCATTTAAGACTGTTCCAGGTGCATTTAAGCACTTTTGGCGATGCATGTGCTCAAAGCCTGGGTATGTTAAGTTTCACTATGTTTTTTTTCCAATAATGGTTGTGAAAAGGTGATTACAGTTGATCGTCACCATTGATTATTATTAGCAGTTTAATAAAGATAAGCATTTAAATGGTAGTTCAAGTTACTAGTGAAGCTTTGGTATGTTAAGTGATTTGTTCATGGAGCAAAGGAGACTGTAGCTTAGACCTCAAGATTTGGTTTATCTGACAATTGTGTTCGGTAAGTGTTGTTCTTTATCCATTTCTAGCGCTACATCTTTTATGATAGATCTAATGATTACATGCAGGGAAGAGCCAACTGAACCTTTCTATCACTTGCAACTCGGACCACCAAAGCGAGAAGTAAAAGCTCAGACTGAGGAGAAGTAGAACAAACAAGTTTTAAAATTAAGTGGCTTTTGTCAATCCCTGTGCAGAGGACTGTCATGCAACTTCGAACTTGGCCACTGAGAGTAGAGAAATCTTGTCTTTTGTAGACTAAAAATTTGGAGGCTTAGTTCAGAATCACGAACTAATGTGTCTTTTATGAGAAATCTTCGTTCATCAAACTCTTTTTGGCTTCTGCGGAAACATGTAAAAAAGGTTATCAAGCACATAATCCCCTTTCATATCTGTCTTTTCAATGAAGATATGGCAGAATGTTCCATATGTTTCTTCAACTTTTCTTTTAAACTAACTGCTATTCCCTCTGACTTTAAGTTCAAAGATATGATTACACATTGTTCTTGTAGCTATAGTCATCACCGACCTTGTGCTCTGATTGCTGCCAACTCTAGTCTTTGAATGTGCAAAAAATGTTCCATATGTGGGTGCTTCCTATTTGCATGTTTGAATGGTAATAGTTCATTACAATTGATCACTTTTTCCATAACAACTCTCAGGTAATGTCCAGAAAATGGTATTTGATCTATGTACTAAGAACAGCAACAAGAAGCTGCATTTAAGAATTCAAAACGTTCGTCAAATTATATCTAGCCTGTTCGTCGTAGTGCAATGGCACACCAAAATATATCCGACAAAGTTCTGCTTTATAATTGTCCTAGAACTTAAGAAAAACTGACATCATAATTGTATTGCAAAAATCTCAAAGTTAACTTGCAACATCATAATTGTATTACAACAATAAAACATAATCACGCAGAACGCATCATAGTATAGATGTAACTGACAATGCACATATGCAAGCATTAAAAATTAGTTACAACCAAACTAAATAGGCAGGTTGAATTTTAACAAATCATAGTTATGTACAAAATGACTATAACATCAAAAATAGCAAAATGTGCTTGTAATGCTCCAAATAATGGTTCTTGTAAAAGTTTCACTGCATTGAACCGTAAAAGCAAGGTCAGATTGCTGAACAGTGTATTAGGTTTCTCTCATCCTGGGAAACTGTGGATATCACAAGTCTTAATTTCTTTCTTCCTGCACTGGCTAGTCTTTGCTAGATACATTCCTGCTCTTCTTCATTCATGATGCTTTACAAGAATGAATAATGCAATAAGGGCACTCTGTCAGTGTCTTCGAGAGAATTGATTCACAACATGTGAATACATATATAGAATCTCTAGGTCTATTCACTGTCTCCACCATGGAGTCCCTGCATCGTAGAAGCACTTCCCACCATTCCATGAGATCTGAGAAGCTTGAAGACCGATTGCTCCAATAGGTTCCTTTCCATATTGAATAAGCCACTGCTCAACAGCTGCTGCCCTTTCATCTTCATTTTCATAATTTCTTCTGTTTGTACCGAATGGGTTGATGTAGGGATTGGTCATCTCTACTATAACTGAAGGCGTGTACATTGAGTCACCGACAATAGGTGCACCAATAGCAGCAAATTGTGCACGGATCTGCCATCCCAAACTGTATCTATTAGCAGCTTATTTTTGTTTGGCATATCACAAGGTCCTAATTCGGTGCAATATAAGGTATCCTAGAAGTTATTGGTTACTATAATATGAACTACAACTAATTTTTTTAATCTGGTTTTATTTGAACTCCTGAGTCTAGGATTGTAAGAGAAAGCATAAGGAACAACACAGAGGAGAGCTACTTCCACATTATATACATTGTAGAGACAGAATACAAATAGACATTTTCAAGGATATACCTGATGAGTTTTTCCTGTCAAAAGGTTGATTACACACTCATATGCATAACTTGTTGTGGGCCACCCACAATCCTCAACACTATGAGCTTTCATAATATCAGCATTTGGCCATGGAACTTCCTTGCATTCCAGGACCTCCAGTTGACAAAGATGCCATCCTCCAATATTATCTGAAAAAATTAATGTTATAATCACAAAAGCCGCTTCTAAAGGTAGTTAAACATGAAATATTCTATATAAAATGTGTAAAATGTAGTGTTGCATCTTGATAGCTGATTCAGATTAGTTAATACATGATAAACATTTCACTGGCTGTCATGTTACACGATTTGTTAAATTAGCCGGGCTACTCAGAATCTTGTAGTTAATGGATATATGCACATAACGCAGTACAATCTGACTGAAATAATTGAAATTACCGCTGGAAACTAGTCTTGGGGCAACATTTACAGGACGCATGTAGTGAGTTAATACTCCTGTTGGCACAGGTGCAGCAGCAAGAGCACGATACAATTTTTTAACTTCCTTATCCTGAATACAAATATCCCTGATTAGGAATGGACCGAAGGTTGCAAGTTACAAAGGACATCAGCGAGATAAATTCAACACAAAGTCAAAGTTGGTATGTACCCTAATCATTCGATGAAAAATAGAGCAGTACTCCTTGGTTCTTGCAAAAACTACACTGCATGAACAGCATTTCAGGCATCCTTAAAACAATTTCTGAATGAAAGGTTGATAAAGATCAACTCACCAGCCTTCAGTGCAGTTGTCTATCTGATGCGTAGTGAACAAAGGGGTGTCAAAATCCAATGCACGAGAAGTAAACATGGCACAACTTTCTTCTATATTATCTGAAGTCCCCCCAACCTAATATTCCCAAAATATATTATAAGTGATAGATGCACTTTCCTTATGGCATTTTAGAGGAAATCTTGCTAAACTATGAAACAAAATACTGAATGATGTACTACAAGTTCTTGAAAGATGAAATAAGAAATTCAACATCAAAACCATTACTTCTTTTTTCTCGTTTGTTCCTTTTCTTTTGATGTAAGCATACAGAAGTAGCAAAGAATAGGTCTCATAATGATGAGCAAAATGGTTATGAGTTTCATTATCTCAATTAAAACAACTGAAAATAATGTTGTCTTTTATTACAATGAGTTCATCTACTCATTTATCAATGGAAGTTGTGACAATATTTGCTAGTTATAAAATAATTTACTTTTTTTATTTTATGGTCAGCTTGCATTGGCATTCAAAATGGCGATCATTGTGGCAGGAATTGCACCAGTGGACATAAAATGACATAAATGGTAGAGGAAAACTTTGATGCAGCTTTTTGAAATTAATTAGCAAGTGGCTCAGCAACAAAGGGCTGGTGGCTAATGCAAGTTTTCTTCCTCTTGAAGATCGATCTATGTAAGTGGAGGCTGTGCTGGTCGTATTATAGATATAATAATAGCAATTCTTGAAGATCCAATTAAAAAAAAAATCACCTTACATCCTTTTATTAATATTAGTTACATTCTGTCATTGAGAAGTTTTAAGGCAGTGATAGGAGACACTCACTGAAGTTGCAGCTGGTTTGTTGAGGACCACGTATGTTTCTGTAACTGCTATGATTCTGGATTTCCAATCAATTTCATAGCACCTGATCTTGAGATCTTGCAATTACAATAAGATATACAATACAAAGAACAGGTTCTTATCTAACTGTTACACTCTATAGTTCATGCATGTTCAAGCATAACTGAATGGATGAATTAATGCTTCTAAAATGCCATAAAATCAGCAAGCTGTCCAGTAAGAAGGTGCAACGGTGGATAAGATTTTTATAATATGTATAGTTTCAGTAAGAATCTACGAAGAGATCCAGAACTATTGAACACTTGTGCAGTAAAGTGATTAGTAGAGTTTACATTAACCTTGGGAATCGCTTGGGGTGCACATGTACACGTAAATACATTCCTGCTTCAACAAATTCATTCACTTGAGTAATCCTGAAAGTTTTCTGAGCTTCCCTGACGGTCTTCCCTTTTATTGATGATCTCTTTTGCAGGACTGAAGGATCTGTCACTTTCTTGTATATTTCAACTTGCTCAGGGGTTGCCGTCAGAGGTGGCTTCGGACATACCAATGCATAGTAGACAGCTCCAAAATGGATAAGATCTGCAACATACCTTCAAAAATGAATTATTATGTTTGTCCACATCAATATGTAAGCTAATTTCAAAAAGTTAACACAACATCAGCTAGCCCCTGAAACCTATACGGTCCAGATAAATGGCAGTGGGTGAAGATTCTACAAAGTAAGGTTGCATTGCAAGTAAGCCAACTAATTAATCACTCAATCCAGCAACGCCATCTTATATCATTAATTTTTTTAAAAAAAATCACTTAATCATGACACAGAAGAACGTTATAGCAAATATCTTTCACTAAACTTTGGAAAGACAACCGTCTCCTTAGGCATTTGAAGTATTTTAACTGCATACTCCCTGCTCTAGCATCCCAAATTAAGAAGCAACATGTTACTTACTACGAATAAAATTATTCAGGTATTCTATACATATATTTAAAGGATATATATAAACTTACAAGGGTGGAAGATTCAATGCATTACTAATATAATCACAAACATCCCCGTCCGCTGTCACTACCAGGTGTTCAACCCTAGGCATAGTGTTGTGAGATGGGCATGGAAGTAAGCGAGTGTATTCAGGATATCTGCATCAAATTCAATTCAATATTATTCTAACCATGTAGTTAAGACTAGATAGAGAGAGAGAGAGAGAGAGAGAGAGAGAGACAGAAAGAGAGAACAACTGTCAGTTACCTGTTCGACGAAATGCCGCAGTGAGCAGCAGTAGCGGGAGAAGGAGAAGAAGCGCGTGGGGCTAGGGAGGGTTTCTTGTTATTCTTCTTTGGTGATATTGAAACCCTCTTCGAGTGCCGCCGCTCGACAGCTCTGGTGGTGATCAGAGGGCGGGTGAGCAGCCGCGCGAAAGGCACGACAGCAGCGACTAATGTGCGGCAAAACATTTTTTCTTCTTTCTTTCTAATCCCAGAAGAAGTGTAACATATTTGGAAGAGATTTGAAGTAAAATTTGAAGTGCCAATTTGGTTCTTATTTCTTAAAGGATAATGACAATTTAGTCCCTTAATTTTCAAAATAAGTATCTGACTTTTAATTATAACAGAATGACCAAAAATTGGAATGTTTTAAAATCGTTGTGCTGTGAGGATATAGCGTGTGTTTAGCGTTCCTTATTAAATTAGTTCTTCAATTTTATTTTTTAGTAAATTTTATAATATTTTAGTTATTTAATATAATATAATTTAAGATAATAATATATATAGTATAATTATTTTTATTTTAAATTTAAAAAATATAAAAAATAATTAAAATAAAATTAATAATATAATAAAATATAATGATAAAATGAAATAAAAGTTTTGCCATCCGTAACTTTAGTTGGAAGATTTTTTTTCTCTCAATTTTTTATTTTATTTTTTTAATAAAACTTTTAAAATATTTTATAAAATATTTTAAAAAAATTTTAATAATACAAAAACTTCTACGTTATAAAATTATTTATTAATTAATTTTATTATTTTTTAAAATATAAAAAATAAAACTTATTTAAAAGAAATTTTTAAATAAATTATTTTTTTCAAAAAAGCTGTTTTTGAATAAGAACTCCCGCCCATCCCAACCATCTACCTGTGACCCCACGCCTGCGTGCTACACATGTTGTTAGTGCTGATCAGACAAAGAGAAGAACGTTATCGCTGAACAAAATAGATCAAACTAGTGCGGTGTTTTGGTAGTGTTTATGAAATAAAATTTTTTTTAGAACGAAAAATATTTTTATTTTTTTAAAAAATGAGCTATAAATTTTTTATTTTAAAAAAAATAAAAATATATAATAAAAAAATTTTATTTCGTAAAATTTTTTTATATTTTTTAAATTTTTAAATAATATTTTTATATATTTATAAAATATGTATTAAAAAATATAAAAAAAAATGAAAAGAAGTGGGCGGGAAAAGCAATCCCAAACACCCAAGCGTTAGTCGCCTCCCGATAGCAGCAGCATCAGAGTGAAATGAACAAAGTCCTAATTCAGGGAAGATCAACCAATCCATGCTTCTCTCTCTCTCTCTCTCTCTCTCTCTCTTCAATCCCAATCTTTGAACCAAATTCAAATTCATCAAAACCCCAATCACCATGACATGATCTCTTATCTGCTGAAGAACAAACAAATCTCGTCCTCCTCCGTCGCCGTCGCCAATCTGGCCCGCCGAAGTGACCACAGGTTGTTGTCTCTCTCTAGCAAACCAGGTTGGTTCACTGCTTCAGTGGCGGCGCCCGATTCTGCTGTTGTCTCTGATGCCACCGCTGAACAGGGACAGGAACAGAAACTACCTGTTCCTCCCTCTCCTCCGCTCCAGGTAAAAGTTCATCGATCTAATCTACGTAGGTTTTGGTCGGGGGAGATTTTTTTGTTTTTTGTTTTGGCCGATTGAAACTGGTTGGGGAAGTTGATTGGAGTGTGCATTAGATGTTTGGTCATGTTAATGAATTTGGTTTACGGAAATTTAAGTAAACCTTTGATAGACAAAAAGATTGTGGAATCTGTTTCTCTTGGTTCCTTGAGACAGTTGTTTTTATAATTGGTTCTAAGCAGTGAGGCAAATTAAGTATCAATTTTGTTTTTAGATAGGATTCTTTTTTACCAAAGTTTTGAATAGGTTGTGTTTAATATGCAAGAACAAAGGAGAATGAACACGTTAAGAAAATATATGACAATTGTTTGTGCAATGTGTTGGAAGGTGAATATTTTAACTTGTTTAAGCTCATGTTTATGTGTAAAATTGTGATACCCACTTTGTGCTTAAACAAGTGTCAGTGAGGAAATAATGCTAGAATTCAAGAGGTTTCTTTGGGAGTTTCAAATTTTCGATTGTCATGTGCATTAAGGTTTTTTATGGAATTAGAGATATGGTAGTCTTGTCATGTTTGCGTTGTTAAATGGTCAGATTAACCTCGCTGTTTGACCTATATGACAACATGGTGTAGTATCTGATCACCACTTATTTCATGAGGGAGAGGAACATAATAATCCATTTGATTTTAGTATCTATTCCTGTTCGAATAAACATCATGAAGTATGGGGTTTTAAAACTTGCATCAATAACATAAGTCACAATGTTAGTGAACAAAAGTGAAAGAATTTGAAATGATTGATGCTTTCTCTATTTTGATTTTTTATTGAAAATTTATCAGTATGTTACAATTCCTACAGCAGTCTATAGGATGTTCCCGATCTCAAATATTTAACTCTAACCACGAAAAGAAGCCTGATAATGACGGGGAACTAAGGTTTGCATAATTCATGTTCCATAAACATTTTTTATGAGTTTTGTATTTCTGGACCAGCTCTGTCCAGATATGCAACGTCCAGAAAAGGCAAGATGAGGTTATAATAATGGTAATGATCTTAGATTTATCAGTCATGATGAAGAAATATTAGATGACAAGCAATCAAGTGTTCCCTCAAAAGACATCATTTATTTTTCGAAATCTACGCTCTAGCTTGTCCGCCTTTTTGGTTGAGACTTCTTCCTAGTTATGAATGTTTCAAATACCAGGAATTAGAACTTCTTCTTCTTATATTCATTTACAATGTTTGTGAAGTTTAAGAGATTTGCAAGAGTAGTAGTATTTCTTTAGCCTATCTAGCTGAATATTTGTTTGAGGTTAATCTCATTCATATTTTAATTTTTTATGGTCCCAATTGTGAAAATGCTTTCAGAATTGGAGGGACTGTGCAATGGATCTTCTCCATGAATTATAGATACTACCATCTGATGGTATGAGGAAATGCCTCTAGAGTTTAATATAGTTCTGAGTTTTTTAGTAAACCTGTGCCATAACCTCGTGTATACATCAAACTGTCAAAGTCTCTTTTTCTAATATTGACTTTGGTGAGGCTAGTGATGCTAGAGATTTTATGGTAAGGGATTCTCATTCAGATTTTCTTTTCAATCTTGATTCTACCCGCTGGTCAGAATTTGTATAATTTTCTTCCGGCTTCATCTTCCTCTCTCCAATCCACCATGATATCTCCCCATCAGATGCCTAGCTTTTGTTATTTTTGCAATCGGTTTGTCCTTTGCCTTCCTTTATGTAGAATTTTCACTCTAGGACTTGGGAATATTTTAGATGCCTTTGAATCCCAAAGTAATACTTTCTGGTTTTGGTATTGCCTTCTTTGTAAGGTAGCACCTTAAGGTTGATTACAGCTCTAAGCACATCTGATCTGTCTGGAACTAGCTAGCTTTTCAAGTTTTTCAGACACCCATTTCTCATATTCTTATGCTGTGGTTTCCTTTGTTCTTTTTCTCGATTCTTCACCATGCCTTTAGGAGCTAACATTCAGAGTTCAGTAAGTTATGATTTCTATGCTATTTGTTGGTAACCTTTGACTTTCTGCAGGTTTCAAAGCGTCTGGAAAAGTTCGAGACTACTATATTCACATGCTTGCCTTCAAACACGGTGTTATAAACCTTGGTCAGGGCTTCCCAAATTTTTGAAAGAAGCGGCAAGTCAGGCTATAAGAGATGGAAAAACCAATACGCAAGGGGTTATGGTGTTCCAGTTCTTAACTCAGCAATTTCGGAGAGGTTCATGAAAGACACTGGTCTGAAAGTGGATCCTGAGAAGGAAGTAACTGTTACATCTGGATGCACGGAAGCAATTGCTGCTACAATGTTAGGACTGATTAATGCTGGTGATGAAGTAATTTTTGCCCCATTCTATGACTCCTATGAAGCTACTTTATCCTTGGCATGTTCCAAGATAAAGGTGGTAACACTTCGTCCTCCTGATTTCTCGGTTCCTGCTGAAGAGCTCAAATCAGCAATATCAACAAATAGACGTGCCATACTTATAAACACTCCGTACAATCCCACAAGGAAAATGTTCACAAGTTAGGAGCTGGAGTTGATTGCTACTCTCTGCAAGGAGAATGATGTCCTGGCATTCACTGATGAATTATGACAAGTTGGCATTCCAAGCCGACCACATATCCTTAGCTTCTCTTCCTGATATGTATGAGAGGACTGTTACATGGGGCTTAACATTGGATAGCACTGGTCGGCTTAACGTGGGACTTCAGGAAAGCGCATGCATTTCTCACTTTTGCCACATCTACCCCGATGCAGTTTGCTGCTTCTATAGCGCTTAGAGCACCTGATAGCTATTACGAGGAGCTGAAGAGAGACTACATGGAAAAGAATGCAATTTCTAGTGGAGGGTCTCAAAGCTGCACGTTTTATCATGTACCCTTCAAGTGGAACCTACTTTGTGATTGTTGATCATACTCCTTTAGGATTTGAAAATGATGTCGTATTCTGTGACTACCTCATCAAGGAAGTTGGGGTAGTGGCCAGTCCACTAAATGGACATTGATGTAATTGTTGTAATTTGTTTTTATTGATGACATTATGTATTTACTTAGGGTGATAGAGAGCAAATGTTAGATCCATTGTCCAATAATGATTGCATCTCATGTAAACATGTGTTCGAGTCTGTCATGGTTAGAAATAATATTTCTTGCTTCCGGAGACCTGAATTTGGTGGTAAATGATTGATGATCTACATCTGCAATGTGAGCTGTGCGTCACAGACTCACATCAATGTTCTCTGGCCAAAATATTTTTTCTATCCCTTCCGTACGTTGCTTTGACTTGATTCTGAGGGAATAAGAATGTAACTTGTAGCTGCTGCTGGTGTTGTTCTTTCTGAAACCAGCTAGCCACTCGTTATACAACTTCAACCTGCAGGTGGTGGTGAAAGCGAAGAAGGATTTATGGCAGTTGCACAAAACGCATGAGAAGAACCTATTGCGTCTGTTGATAAAGCAGTGGACTCTCTCTCTTTTGTGGCAGTAGAGCCAATTCTTACGGCAATATTCCGCATTGCATCTCCTTGGGTTCCTACCATCCCTGGCCTGGCTCTTTCAGCTCAAAATTCCTAAAGCTGCAGGCTGAATTGTTTAATTCTTTCTAAAGATTATGAAACCCTGGAAAATTTTACCTCCTTTAGTTTAGAAGAAGCCTAAATCTAGTTCTCTCATACTGAAATAGCCTCGATTTGATTCAAGAAGATATTTGACATGATCTAAAAGTGTGAGTGCGCTACATCTACACCAATTATGATTATAGATCATAATTGTTAAACTCAATGGCGAATAGCAGTTTTATTTGCAAAAGTAACTGCAAACCTTGCATTAAAAAGAAAAGCTTCGATCACTAGCCCCCAACTGGATGATGTACGCAGGCAAAGGACCTGGGCAATAACAGAAGATACTAGTACGCTAGGTCTTTGTTCACTGCAAGTACCTGGAAATGTCCCCAGAAAACACTATACTATTCCTTCTACTCCAAAGCAAATTTGAACCAAATGGAAACAAAGGTACACAGTAAATCAGATAATTTGAAGTCTCTACAAGACTTGACAAATAAGAAAAACAATAAGCATAACCGATACATAGACTGAATCAAATATGAGAAGAACTAATAGCTTCTTTGTTATCTAGACCATCTTAGACAACAGCAAAGCTACAATGGCAGAGTGGTCTTGCTACACTATCTGATATTGTGGTCCCCTAATGAATTCTATAATATTCTCTCGGACAGATACTTTGCTACATGATTTATTGGCTTCTTTCCATCAAACTCCTTCCTTTCACGGTTCTTCAGCTTAATCCTAACCAAGTAATCTGTTGCAATCCATGCGAAGCTGAGTCTTGGAGATGTCAGATCACCTTCAGACTCTTTCATTTTATGTGATTCCTTCAACCAGTGGGGATGGTAAGTCACTTTGTACCATGCAGATGCCTTCTTTTCATATAGCGCACACTTTTCATCTTCAGAAAGCTTATGAAAATCAGTTCCCATAGCCTCAAACATGCTCCTGTATTCCTTATGCAGTCCTGAATATGCATGCTTTAGTCGGTCCTTGAGATCATTCAGCTTCTTGCTGTTATACTTAGGCATCGAACAGAAATGCCCTGTGACTATCTCACCCTCTGAGTGCAATTGGTATTGGCCTAGCAAGGCATTCAGTTGTGCATCATATGAACACTTGTTTTCCCATGCTTCAATGATATACTCAGACGCCCCAGGAATATCAAGGTCCTCATCATAGGGAAGATCCTCCTTGATGCAACTTGCATCAAATGAGACTTCTTCATCAAAAACATCCTTGATCTTGCGATATAATCTTCCTAATATTTTCTCTGATCTATAGGAGAGATTTTTCTCCTTTTCCATAAAGTCAGGGTAGATTTTTGGCCTTAGGGAAGGTGGCATTGTTGCTGTTTTTCCTGTTTTAGGGAAATCCACAGCGATGGCTGCAAGTTCAGCCAGCTGAAGACACTTCTCATCTAATGCTCCATCCTCACTCAAATCAGCATGCACAACATGGGCATTGCATATGGGACCAATGTTCTCATTCACCATAATCTTAGCAAAGAATTCAATTAAATCCTGTAAAACCAAAGTGGCAGTATCGTGAGATCAAAAATCATAAAGTAATACTGAAGAATCATGCCAAAATAAATTGTTCCTCATACTAAATGATAAATCAAAACAGGGTATTTCAACTTGTAGAGATTACAAATGATTATAAAGCACAGGCATAAATTCCTTAAAAGAACACTATCAATTCAAACCACCTAACTTTCGGATTAGACAAGAGTTAGCCTCTCTTATTTGCTCAATTTCATTACTACCCTACTCATTTTCAACATAATTTCGAGGAAACCTTTTTCCTATATTAATAACGTCATTTTTGTCAAATCCAATGTTAATTCAACTAACACAATCAACCTCCAAAAGCGACCTCTTTTCTACAAACTGTCTTAGCTCATTGACTCAACCACATTCTTTAGAGAGCTTATATAACCCCAGAGCCAAAGGTTCTTTCTAAACTCTTCTAAATTAAACAACAAGAAGGTAAACTAAATCATAGGCACGCAGGTAAGACATTCTCAATTTTGACAGTAAATACCAGTCAAATAGGAGAATCTGGGCCTACTTACTGAAGTTGTGATTTGTCGATGACAACTCTTAGCCTCAGCTGGACTATAATCCATGGGTGGCGAGCTTTCCTTTCCTGGCGGTATGAGATCTTCATCCCATGTGACAAAGAATACATCCCCATCAAGGTCACTTCCTGATGCCTCATCTGGATGAGGCCTATGCCCATTCTGGGGAAATACCAAGCAATCAACAAGGTGATGTAAATCAGGGACATCTACAGCTTCTAAAATTCTTATGTCTCCCGGATGAAGGCATGGATTTTTGGCAATTACAACGGCGCCTACAATTACTTGCTTATCACTTTTATTTCCAGCAAACCTCGGTCCGTGCTTTGCGAAGCAGTTTTCCAATGAAGGAACTGATGATTGTATGAAGCATTGTCCATATTCGAGCAAACCAAGTTCATCAAGGCAACCCATCAACCATCTCCCTTTCGAAACAAAAATTCTTGTTTTCTCCAAAAGATCTCGAAACTGAGCAGATTTAACACTCTGAAGCATAGACCTTAGATGGGGCTCAGACTGAGGATTGTAACCAGCACTCAGCATCAAAGCTGCAGTGTTTCCATGATCGGGACATGATGTAGTAAGAACCTCATAAGCAGTATCAACATCTATCATCATCTTGTTTAATCTACCAACCATTAAGTCTTGCATTCTTGCAAACACACTGTCAGGAACATTGAGACATGAAAGGAGCGTTATTATTTGCCGGTTTAAATAGCATGGTTGAAAATGAGTCCATGTAGCCACTTCCAGCACTGTGTGTTTAGATTCAAATTTCTTCATACTTGGCCTCAATGAAAGCCGAATTCCACTATCATTCCTCGGCCAAACAGCTACCACTCCCTTGCAGCCAGCATAGCGGATCTGGTATGCAGAAGGACACTCTGACAATTCAAGTTTTTCAGCAACCTCCATCGCAAGATCGGGAGATATCTTGCCAATCCCATCTGAGAAAACATATTTGGTTCTTTTGACATCAGGAAGCTTGAAATCGACTTCTTTTGATGGCATATTAATTGTTGCATAAGTTGAAGAGAAACATTGTCCCATCCTAGCAGCACATTTTGCAACATTTGTAATTTCAAACCTCCCCATCCACTTCCTGATAGCATCTGCACTTGCTCTTAAGTCGTTACCTTCCGCAATAAACCATGCAGAACGATCTCTTAACTGATTGGACGAAAATGCAAGAAATGAGTATTTCCGTCCGCTTATGTGAAAACCATATTTCAGAAGGCTTTGTACTCTTCTAAAGATTGTGGAATTTTCCTTAAATGACTTAGAGGTGATGTCTTTTACAATAGGTGCAGCATAGTAGTTTAAAACATGGGAGTATAATGGTTGCATCCCCTCATCAGTGAATGTTACCCGAAGAAACCTGTCAGCAACATGCTTATAGTGTCTTAGGACCCTGTTTGACAGTTCGACCTCCGGGGGCAGACAATAAGCTCTTGTAGGTGTAACAACAAGCCTCCGTATTTCAATATTGTCATCAGACATCTTTGAACGCTTAATAAGCTTGGGATTCTTGTAAAGCCACTCCTGCATGCGCTTCAAACACTGGCAAGCATCAAATACTGGCTGCTTGTATGACCAGATACATCTTAGAGATTCTTCATTGATCAGACTACTCTGGTTCCTTAACAAATCATAAAATTCTTCAGACAACTGATGCTGGCTGAAAATGCCTTTATGTAGAACAGCATTTACTAAGAACACAGTTTGAAAGCCGACTCCCTCGACATTCTGAATGCAGAAAAAAGGATCAGAAATGTTCAACCCAAATTGAGGCTCATTCCTGATCATGATCAGAGACTTGGGAGTATATTCAGGTATCCTGCGTTGTTTCATGTAAGCCAAGGCCTTCTGTAGCTTAAGGCCAAAACGAGGAGGACACACTATTCTATAGCAATCACATCTTCCAATGGTTCCATTACAAGTGAAGTCGGTGGTTCTTATCCATGGATCCTCATCATCTAAAATGGCAAATGGCCAAGGATTACAAAAGTCATCATCAGCTGTCCTATAATAAAGATAAGGTGATGCACTCAATCGGAATATTGTTACAAAAGCAGTTGAATCAACATAGCTCTTAATCCAATTTATGTCTCTGACCAAGAACTCTATTTTAAAATTACATTCAACAATTGCTACTTGCTTGGTATCCTTGAATGAAAAAGCAGTCTTCCGGGAAAACAAGATCTTGCAGCATTCATCAAAGGGATCAACATGGAAATCAACCCCAGAGTCAGGTGCCTTCCAACTGACCCAGAATTCATCATCACCATATAAAGTTCCAATATCTACTCCAACACCACTAAATTGAAAGGGTGCCACAGCCTTCCTCCTGCTGACCTTAAATGAGCTATCAATTCCAGAATTTACTTTCAATAGCTTGCCATTATAAATTAGCTTAGACTGCCCAGCAGCATCTATTGCCTTCTGTGCTGCATCTGGAAGTGCAAAGTGCACAAAAGCATGTGGTGGTACCTCTGTATCCTTTGATTCTGACATTCCTGGGCTGATTCTAAAATTGTAGCTAGGAAAAGAACCCGGAGGGGTCCATGAAGTTTTCAGTCTGCATCTGTCTATCATACCAATCTCATCTTCTAGAAAAGTGACAAGTTCCTTTGCAGAAATACTTCTATCGAATCCACCAAAGCTGACTTGAGTTATAACCAACTCTTTATTTTCTTTGTCATGCCCTAATGACCCCATCCTTAAATTCAAAACTTTGCTCAAACTTGTGACTGATGTAAGCAGACCTAACCCAAGACAACACTATATCAGAACTAAATTATTGTTTTATGAATAATAGATGAACTTAAGAACTTCTACAAGCTCTCAAAAAAGCACTGAAATAGATTAACAGCATCGATAGTTATTCAAAAGTAAATTATTTTGATAGATTGCAAAAACACTTTGCTTAGGAGACATGATGCTGAGGAAATGCATTATGCAATTCAATAAATGGCTAAAGAGATGATTCCTCACAAAAACAACTTCCATGGTGCTCTGTAAAGACAAATTTAAAAGAAGACAACATCAAATAAATAACTCCGCCTGTGTGGATTCTTCCACATTGCCAGTTCCAAAACAGGATATTGGAAAATCCTTATGAAGGAGGTTTTTGGGTTTAGTATGGTAGCCACTCTATTTGCAAAATCATTATGGATTCTGTGCATAAAGATCCATGTACCCAACGTAGGATAAGCTTGTTTGTTATTTGATACCTAAACGAGTTAACAGACTATGATACTTTCCACATTATGAGGCTATTTGATACCTTCTACACAGAAGGCAGCGAGAGAACAAAAATGCCTTTTCAACCATATCTAATCATATTCAAAATTAAGAACCTTCCCATTGGAACATATTATTTTCCTAGATCATAAATTGCCTAGCAGTTCAGTTAAAGTGAGAATATATTTTCAAACATGAAAAGCTATGAAAGAAGAAGATGAAAATACAGAACAAAACCAGCAATCCTGTGGGACATTTCTAATAATAATTAAATATTGACACAACTAGCTCCACTAACTAAATGCAAAACAACAATAAGAAAGGAAAAAAGAGGATGTTGAAACCTAAGAAAGAAGATGGGCGAAGAACCATGGATCATTGAATCTATGTAACTTAGAAACTTAGTACAAGTCTAAAATGGAGTGCAGTAAATCATCACTTAGGAGTTTGAACTTCCTAGGGTAAAGTTGAATCTAGTTGCCTAAAAATATCAACATAACAACTTCTAGACAAGAGGCCAAACTTTAGCTTGTACTTGTTTCTCAAAAGGGGGTATAAAAAACGATATTTGATCATGATATTATTTCATATATGGCAATCCACAGAAGTAAGAGGATTGCACATATCCAAAAAGTAAAGCAACACCAAATTGCAGGATCTTCACATCATTTGCAAAGTCTGGATAGCCTTCTATGATGGACCCTTTAGCTAAGCTGGCCAAAGTTTAAACTTGTAAGCACAGAGATTAAAAAAAAAGCTACAAATGCACACAATAACGTCTTTTATAAATCAAGCCATGGTATAGATATTACATTTCTTTCTAAAATATTTGCATTTGTTAATTGGTACAACATTTTTTCTAGAACAAAACTAACACACACCACCCCCCACACAAAAGACAGATCAGGTCCATTAATACATAAACAATTTCATGAAAACAGAACAAATGAATACAGAAACAGATCAGGTCCATTATTGGAAAAACCCAAACTTACCACAATCACCACAGCTAAAACAACAGCAGCAGCAGCAGCACGGCCAACCCTCTTTGTTGATTTTCAATAAACCACAATCCCAAACAAACCCTTATAAACCAAGTTCAACAACGACCAAGTATTCCCTCTCTCTCTCTCTCTCATTCTGATCGATGGCTGCCAGACTCCCAAGAAATTCTCCGGTGATCAATGGATTGAGATCTCCAGCAGCGATTAGATTTTCTCTAAAAATCTTTTGCGGAGAGGGGAGAAGGTCTCATTCTGTTATCGATATAATCGATTGGAGAGAGAGAGAGAGAGAGAGAGAGAGAGAGTGCACTGGACCGCACTGACAGGTGAAGTCTTTTCAAGTCGTACGGAAGGAATAATCGATTGAATTAATAAAAGCGTTAGGTAGAAAAAATTAAATTAGTTTTAACTACATTATTTAATAATTTATAAATTATATTATTTCTGTTAAATGAATACACTCGCGATCATTCGTTCTTTTAGAGCATATTTTAAATGAATGTCGGTAAATGAGTTACGTAAAAATAAAAAATAAAAAATAAAATTTTTAAAAAATAAATTAAAAATAAAATTTAGTTTTTATATTTTAATTAATTATTAAAATGGGTTGAAAGTAAATTAAAAAAAAAAATAATAAAATTTGAATTTCATTCATGTAGAATTAGAAATTCGAATTTTTAATTTTATTTATAATTGAAATATAGAAAATTAGTGAAATTTTAATTTTTACAAAAAAAAAATGAAGTTTCATCCAATTGAAACACACTATTATCAAACTTGAATTTGAATAAAGGAAACGAAAAGGTTAAGGTGTTTGATATTTGAATCAAAATGTAGTAATGTACCACTATTTTCTTTAGTAAGCAAATAAAATAAATTATGGTTTATAACTATGGTCTTGAAATAGTCAAAATAAACAATTACAGACTATATTGTGAAATATAGTTCTATGTGCCTGATCATGCAACATTATTCACAACTTTTCTCCTCTCCCTCTCTCTAGATTTTCAAACACCACGGTGACGAAATCAACGAAAACCAATCTTAGGTTTGATTCAATCGATCGATTTCAATTTTATTTCGTTTTCTTGCTAATTGATCGATTTGGATTTGGATTTCGAGTTTGGTTTCAACTGTTTTTGTCTTTATTTTTGTTGATTAGATCGATTTGATTTTGATTGATCGGAGATGGCTGGCGGCGGAGGAGGAGGAGGAGCTGATACGGTGCTGCAGGAAGAATGTATAGAGCATGATTGGCTGGCCTTACTGCAGGACCAAGCATTGGCTCCGTAACACCGTTATTGCTCTCGCTGGGATTGTTCTCGTTTGAGTTCCCATCCCCATGAAATCTGCAGCGCTAGAGGTTTGGTTTCATCAATTTTCATTATTTTCTTATTTTGAGAAATTTTAGCGCGTGCTTTATTAGTATAATCTTTAGAACCTTTGCTGAAATATGATTAGATTTAGAAGGAGGCGTTCTTGAGTCGAGAAAGGATTCTCTTGATCGTTCTTGTTTTCACGAAGTTACTGTTTAGAGAGGTGTTACTGTGTTTTTGTTTTGTAATAGTTAAAAATTTGGCAGTGAGGTGTTTTCTTGAAGAAGTTCAAGAATTCCATCCTATCAAAGAACACTAGGTCTTAGGACAAACATACTTAAAGATCACAAAGAATTAAGAGCGTCGATTGTAGAAGGGATAAATAGTGATTTGTATTCCTATTACACGATGTTAGAACTAGCTGAGAGAAAAGGAGTTGCTAATGTTTGGGATGTTTGGAAGTACTTTGAACTGGAGCTTTTCTATAATGAAAGATATTTTAGGAATTTCAAAAATAATAAAAATAAATAATAACAAAATCTTAGTACGTTAATTTTTCTATATTTTTTAAATTTATTTGAATTCTATAGAATTTTGTAGAAGGCTTATTAAAAATATGAAATGAAAAATTGGAATAAAAAAGAGATGATAAGCACTCCCAAACAGTGCCTTGGTCTTTGTAGAGTCGTAAGGACATGACCATCATTGGTTATTTACATCATTGGTTATTTACTTTTATCTGTTTGTATATAGAATTATAGATATCTGGATTTCGTATCTCATTCCTATCAAGTTATTCTTGCTAACCATTTACTTTCCAATTCCAATTTATATGCTATTAGGTTTTATTTTGCATTCTCTAATGCCTATTGCTTGTTATTCTATATGATAGTTCATAAGCACATTTATTATAGTATTGCAGCACTATCCAGTGTTTTTATTCCAGATTCCATTATAAAAGCTATAAACAGAAGAAAGATTGAGTTGATTAGTCAAAATTTGCAGTATCAATAATACTATATGTCCCACTCAATGTCCCTCAATGTCCCATATTGTGTTCTGGTAGATTAACAAAGTAGTTCATAGCTTAACGTAAAGCAAATCATGCATCGGTAAAGGTAGTAAAAGTTGTGTGGGACATTGTAAGATGAAAAGATTTATTCTTCCAGTGAAATTTCACAATATAAATGACATGAGAGTTTCCTATATTTAATAGTAAGATAACTCTTTGTGAACTACCAAGATTCCAAAATTGTGGGGTTTAAGACTCTTTACAGGAACATAGACAATAACTCAAGCCAATTTGAAAGTAGATGTATGTAGCAGGTAATTGTCTGCCTTTTGTTGCCACTATGCCCTTGTGGAATTCCAGTGGCATATAGTATTCATGAATACTTTATATATCAGCTTTAGCTTTCATGTGTTAATGGGGTTAGTGGATGTTCCACTGAACTTGAAATAGTCATTTTTTCTTCTTTGAGGACTCCTTTTTGACTTCAGTTAACCTTTCAAGAAGATTCTCATGTAAATGTATTATCAGCTAATGCCAGCACATGAAAAGACTTGAATAAACTGTTTTCTTTTTCTGATTGATTGTCATTTTGTTGGATTAATCATTTGAGACCCTGTTCTTATCTGATAAATTGATACTATTTGAAGTCAATGGTGCAGGTTTAGCCAATAGCTGAACTACTGTCTCAATATTTCAAACTCTAAGGGTTCTCAGATTTGTTATGAGGGCATAGACAATAAAAGTCTAAGCCAATTAGAAACTAGAAGTATGTAGCAGGTAATAATCTGCCTTTTATCACCACTAATGCCCTTGTTGAATTTAAGTAGCATATGGTATTCATGAATTCTTTGTATATAAGCTTTAGCTTTTATCTGTTAATGGGGTTCGTCATTAGTGGATGTTCCACTGAACTTGAAATAGACATTTTTCTTCTTTGAGGACTCCTTTTTGACTTTTGTTAACCTTTCAAGAAGATTCTCAGCTAATGCTAGCACATGAAAACTCTATTTTAGACTTGAATGAGCTGTTTCTTTTCTTCAGATTATCATTGTATGGGACCAATGCTTTGAGACCTTGTTCTCATCTGATAGATTGATAATCTGATAGCTGATGTGACAACAATTCGAAGCCAATGTAACAAGTTTAGCCAATAGTTGATCTCTGCCTCCACATTTGTTTGTTATACAACTTGGAATTCTAGGAAATATTGGGTTGCAACGTCTAACTTTTATTCAAATTAATTTCCTTCTGCTGGAGCTATTGTACTCTCCCCCTCATACCTTCTGAAAATGCTTCTAATATCATAACTTGAGTTTTACTGGAAAAATATCTTCTGCGAATCTTGTATAATTGTTTCTCATTGCCTTTGCAGCTACGCCCTCATCACCCAATCCACCCAATTCCGTCACAGCTATGGTGCATAAACTTTGGGAAAAAGGAATATTGACGAGTTTGAATTTGAGTTTCTCTTTCTCTTGCCTAGATGTGTTGTGTATTCAATACAAGGAATAAGCATGAAAATGTTCAAGTAAGAGTTACTGCTTCAACTAGTTACACTAGATGTAAGTACTTCCAACACTGTAAAAAAATAACACCTACAGAAATGAAGACCAGAAACAACTGAACATGAATCCTTCTTTCAAGAACTACCGTGCTACTATCTCGTAGATTCATGTTTGCTCTTTATTAGTTTTCTAAATATGCATTCAGGTTAGGATGACCAATTACTCGATGCAAGTTCTAAGCAACAACATAAGCTGGAACTGCTTGGCAATCTGTTTATAAAAAAACAGATCGCACTATTTGTAAAAAAGGCCATATTAACTGGGAGGAAGACACTGGAATATATAACAAAACTTCACTCATTCTGAATGTCCTTGAAAAGGTTTAGATTCTGATTATGCAATTACAAAACTTACCTCTCAAGGCGAGAAGCTAAGCAATTGGAACAGGATAGATTTTACCAGCACTTACAATCTATTGTACCCAATAATTAATTGTATCTTGATACATATTAGACTTTGCAATAGATTTTCGAATGTCTTCGCCACCTAAACTTATTATTTTGCTGGCCCAGTATGAACTCTGCTTCCCTTGATGCCCCAGGTAAAAGTGATACTGCTTAGCAAAGGGCGTATTTAGATAAAGTGAGTAAAGTAAGTTTTCTGAAGATCAATTTAAAAAATAAAATTAAAAATTAAAAATATTTAATAAAAAATAATATTATATATTAATTAATATTTATAGTAAATTTAAAAAAATATTAATAAAAAATTTTATTTTAATTTTTGTATATATTTTATATTAAAAATAAGTTTGAGATGTTGATAAATACGTCCAAAGTATTGCAACCTATTCTGGTAGGTATTCACTCTATCAATAGAAAGTTTGTTTGGTAAAAGTTTGTGAGATATGATGATTACAACAGTGTCAAGATTAATAGCCCTCTCCAATAAAAAGTCAATAGTGCCACCTCATATTAGTGAGCCTTGAAGTTGTTCATTCTTATTATCTTGAGGTTATTGAAGAAAGAAGTTGGAGGCCCATCTTCTCTCACCTTCAAGAACTTTTGTCATAAAAGAATCACCCACATCAGAAGAAAGCTGCAAATTATACAAAAGCAGAACAATCAAAATTGTGTATGTTGTCTCAAAGAACAATGGTAAAGAAAAAGTATATAATTAAAATTTTAGCTTTGACAAATAACCACACTGAGCATGAGAACATTTACAAAGACTTCTAAAATTTTATACATTTTAGATTAACCTAAATCAAAGAAGCCACATTACAGTGATCTCCACTAGTCATCCTAAGGCCTCTTCAAGAGTTCCTTCATTACTTATGCTCAGATCAGATACTACCTAAAGAAACTTCTATTGTAAAGGGTATCAAGTCTCAATATTCACAGAGTTTGGGAATATACCTAAGTAGAAGAGATCTAGGAAAAGACACCAAATATTATCAATCAAGATACGGTATGAAATAAGAATATTCAACGTGGCTTAAACTTTAAAACAGAAAACAGCACAAAACCCAATATATCATGATCTATAACAAAGATTCTCATATTTGCCTAAGTTAAACAAAAAACCTACAAAGACAATGTGGTCATGCAAGTAAGTACAAGCACTATGTCACTAACTCACAAAAATATAACATGCCAAGCAAATTAGGTCACTACTCATACCAGTGAGCAAAATATGTAACATCACCTCTGTGAAGACCTTTCCAAACGCGGGCACCGTACAAGCTAAAGAACCGAAGATGTCAGAGAGGTTTCCATCACTCATTGTTAACATCAGCAGATGCAACTCCACCAGGTTTCTCATGTTGAAAATAGTGAGTGTGTTTGATTGTCGATGGATGCAGTGAAAATATAAAATATATTTAAAGATTTTGCGTAAGCAATACGAGAATTGAGACAAAAGTAAGACAATCACAAAGATAAAAAATTTACATAGAAAAAAATGAGAAAAATTCTACGATAAGATAAACTAGACTTCAAGAAAATTACTAAAACAAAACAATTATACTTTTGTGTTATACTTTAAGTAGGAACTCTCACTAGAATGCTTTGACTTGTTCTATCTTCCAAGCAAATATCTCTCATTCATATATATATAGAATGCCTCAAGGAGACTCTTAAATTTTCAAACGGTTGTCCTTTCATCTTTTCATTAATTGTTCAAGTCTTTTGGTCTTCCATCTTCTAAAAGATGCTTCAAAATCCTTGACCGTTGACTTTCCAACTTCTTGGATAATGATTCGTGTTTCTTGATCCTTGGCATTCCAATATTAATGCACATTTAACTTGTTACATTCTAGTGAACTATTAATTTATTAATGCACATTTAACTTGTTACATTCTAGTGAACTATTAATTTATATAATGACTTTATAATTTCTAACATCTCAGGCTGCAGAAATCCCCCAAATCTCTCATTAGCAGCATGAAAGAAAGTATTACATATATTCTCATTCAACAAAACCAACTACCACATCATCAATTCCTGCTAAACGGGAAAGCTCAATAACATAAGGCTCACTTTCAATTACCTGAAGGGCGACGCTGCAGAAGGTTAGTGCATTAACACGGTTCAGTAGTCCCACTTAGCTCACCTACCCAATTACTATTCGGCAAGCCAGAATTAGGCCAACCTGAGCTAAAAAAGAAAATCTTCAAGCGGTGCCCAAACACTAAAGGTTAAACCTTCGAAATGCAGCATCCGTAATATGAACCCCTTCCAGAGTTAAATACTGTAAACACATAGACATTTTAAAAGCAGTAGACTGCATAGTAGATTAAATCCGCCAATATAAAGCCGAACTACTGATTCAAACTTTCCCAAATGAAATTGCATAATACAACAGCTCTTTCCTTTTTCTCGGGCCGCCACCCCACAGCTGCCTCAAGCATTCAATCTGTTCATATTTCTCTACGAAATCGAGGACCAGCTCTTCAATCCCACGGTCAGCAGCAGAAACAAGGCACTGAGTGAACTTCCGCAAAACATCTGGCTTCGGTCTAAAGCCAAGAACCAACGAGTCGATCTTATCGGATTTTTTTCGGCAACAAAGCTCTCGAACCGAGCAACCATCACCTCCGCATCTGATGACGTGGAGCCATTTGATATGGCTGGCAATGCCAGTGATGGAGGAAGGGTGAAGCCAACGGTGGGCGCATAAACCACGCCATTGAGATGGAAAGCACGCCGGTTCGAATAGCGTACTTCAGGGGTAAAAATGTCAATATAAATAACCGGATAGATTCCGGCAGTTCAGTTAAACGAACACCACCGTCGGTACAGACACTGCTGATCACCGGACGGTGGAGATGAATCTTTGTTGTTGGTGATGGCGGTGTTGATAATCGTCTTCTTCTTCAGTGTGCGTTCAGAGAAGAGAAACATTTTCTTTTTAAATCTTTTGATTCTGAAGAAGAATGGGTTTGTAAGGGAAGGGTATTTATAGGTTTTTTGAAGAAAGCGGCTGGTAAGATTTTTGGGATTACCAGTTTGGACACTCCGGGAAGATAAAAAGGTTAAGGGCTTGTTTTAATTCTTTCTAAATTTAGTATGTTTAAAGCTAAATGGCTACCTTATACCTTAAATAGTTATCAAGTTGTAACTTCAATTGGATGCCTAATTCCTCTAATCTTGAAATGGCTACTAATCGCTACCATATTTTATGCATTTGATTGTTTTCAGTTACTTCATTAAAATTTTAGAAATGCTTAGCCGTATTTATTTACCATCTAAACTTTATGTTTAGACATGCTTAGCCGTATTTTAAAATTTACTTTTAGTACAATTAATATAAAAATTTATTTTTTTATTGATATTTTAAATTTTTTAAATTTATTTTTGAAAAATAAATTTGCTTTAAAATAAGCACACTCTTATAAACTAAAATACCTTATAAATATTTTTATTCTATTTTAAAAATAAGTTTTATTTTTTATTTAAAAATATATAATAACTAATAAAAGTTTTTATGGTAAAGTTTTATTATATTTTTATGGTAAAGCAGTGTAAAGTATCTTTTAACTAACGCAAAAAGGATTCGCAATTTAACTGAAAAAAGGCCTCTTGAACATAGTTATAAAATTCGGATCGGTCCGTCCGGATCGACCGGAGCATAAATCGGTCCGGATTTATAATAAAACCGTTTATACAATCGATCCGCTCTGACCCGCTTCGATCCTTTCTGACCCGCTTCGATCCGATCGATCCGCTCGATCCGCTTGTCCTGGTTGAACTGGGTTAAATTAAATTTTAAAAAATTTAAATTTGTGATATATTGAAGCAAAAATAATTATTAGTAGTCTTATATTGAAATACAATATATAATTTTTTTTATATTTGGATATGATAATACAAAAAAATAAGTTTGTTATATTTTATTTATAAATATTTATTATTAGTGATTTTTAAGTTTTTATATTATTAATTTTGTTAAATTGTAAGAAAAATAACAAAATTATTTTAAAACAAAGAATTTCTTTTGAAATTTATTATTTAAAATATTTTTTTAATATATTTTTTATTGGTTTATTTTTTTATGTCTTTTAATGAAAAAAAAATTTTTTTTTTGAAATAAATAAGCGTTCGTACTACCGTCAACACTTTAGTATTTTTAATATAACGGTTCAATCTATTGATCCGACGAGTCAATCCGTGATTCGTTGATCTAAATAATTTTTTGGCTTAATATTTGATTCGATTTTTACAACTATGTTCTTAAAGTCATGAAAAATCATGCATAAAAGAAATGCTACTATATGCTAGTAGTTCTAATGTTGAATAAAACTCAAACCTTTTTTCAAGTGAGCGTCTGACTTGTGTGACATGGAAAGGTTGTGCCACGTCTCTTACATCTCTGGAGAACTCTTCCAGTCTTTACTTCACATTTCGCCACGATAGTTCTGCCACGCCTCACTCTGCTTTGCTCTCTCTCTGTCTCTCTCTTTTTTTCCCCCCTCTGCTACGAATCTGAGAGGATTGCTGCCATTGCTTGTTTCTTCCCTCTGGCAAGCTCTCTGATCTCTATCTATTGTTCTTTGGTGATAATATTGTTAGAGAATTTGAACTGCTGTTCTCGCAAGATGCATTGTTGTTTGCTACAGGATTGTTCTGTTGATTGATTGCTTTATTTTGGTTGTTCAGTGTTTATAGTTTAGATACATATATGCATCTCTTACTTCTTGCTTATCAATTGTTAAAAATGCTTCTACTTGTCTGGTTTTCTGTCTCTCTAGTTTACATCCTTTTAATTATGATAGTTTGAGTAAATGATTTCTTTGGTGCTTACTCCAAGTTTAGCTTGTAGATTTCTGGAAGCTGATCATTTTCAGAAGCTCTAAGCAAGAAAAGTATCGCTTTTTTCAGAAGCTTTTTCCCCTTTCTATATCTCTTCCAATCAAATCCAAACTATAGCCTGTGCATAATACAAAATTTATATGAAAACGTTATCAAATATGAATTCTGAAACCAAATTCAAGAATAGTCACAAACAACAAGTAGAGTGTAGTTAGAAGCTTTTTGTAAGTTCTCTCAACTGTATTAACATGCCAAGTTTTTGGAGGCATCAGATAAACTTGGTTTTCCAAGTGGCACTGCAAGTCTGCATATGAGAGTGTTCGCTCCTTTTAGCTATACTGCTTATCACCTGTCTTAACCAGGTTGTCACCTTCTTATTTGTTTCGAAAACTTTGTCATTGTACAAGGAAAATTACAAAACATATTTGAATATGTATGTGCGTTAGCATAAGATTGATGTTTGTGAGAACACATTATCCATTAGGAATTCAGGATGCTAGCCCATTCTGCCATATATGTCTTTCAAGTGTGCTTTGGTTGCTAGTATGAATGTCATTAATATCTTGGACAGTCTCAAATTTGATCATGGTTGAACTTCTAACTTCCAAATTAACACCCTTTTCTTTTCTATGAGAATATTGCGTAAGTAACTCTTAAGATGGCCTCCGGTTAGAGTTTAGCTTAATTAGAACCTATGTGAACAGAACAGAGGTTATAATTTGGATAGTAATCCGAGGGCATTACATAGATTGTTCTACCTATAGGATGACCTCAATAGCATTAGATCTTTGTCAAGAATTGATTTAGTATTAATGTAGACAGCTTAACCAATAAATTTTTCGGAGTAACTATCCAGTTTGTGACTTGCAAGGTCTTTGTTTCTGTTTTTCAACTTCACTGTGCCACTCTGATACGAAGCAATAGCCTGAGCAATCGTGTGATACACGATATTCGATATAGTTGTTGGATGTTCTGTAGTTTATACTTTTTCAGTTAAAAAGCGCATGAATAAAATTAGTAATAACATTAGGAGACAACACCACTCACAGTTGGAACATAGAGTGCATGTTAGTCTTGTACTTAGGGGGGTAACAAGCTGAAAATGTTAAATATTCCTGGAGTGTTCCAAAAGCCTGGAACTATCAGTCTTTAGGAATTCCTCTGATTTATTCGTGCTTATAAAGAATGTGGCAGATTGTAGTTCTTCTTCATTTGGAGAATTTTGGGTATTTTCTGGGTTTCAACATACTATATTCTGTCTAACTTCATCTTCACTTTGGACTATAAAGATACCTTAAACGAGTTGAATTATTTTTATCAAATGAAGCACTCAGCCTGTAAATGTGTGTTCCTTCTTGTAACTTAATTCCAGTTCATGTTTACAGTTATGATGTCTTATGCGCAGGAGTCACAAATATGGACAGTTGTTATTATCATCCTTCTGTGAAGCAAAAGATATTTGGACAGTCACAGCCTTGTTTATACTCATGTGCTAGGAAGAGCAGGATCTACTCGACAAAGGGCATTTATCTAAATGATTCCTCTCAATGTTCAATTCTGCAATACCAAAGCAGAAGTTTTGAAGCTTCATGTTTACTTTCTGGTAATCAAATATCTGCTAATGCGCCCAGTGAAAAGGGCCCATACGGCTTTGCAATAGACTTTCTAATGGGTGGAGTCTCTGCAGCTGTCTCCAAGACAGCTGCTGCTCCAATTGAGCGTGTGAAGCTTTTACTTCAGAACCAGGAGGAGATGATTAAATCTGGTCGGCTTTCTGAACCGTATAAAGGAATTGGGGACTGTTTTAGCCGAACTGTTAAGGATGAAGGAATGATTTCATTATGGAGAGGGAATACAGCAAATGTCATTCGTTATTTCCCAACTCAGGTAGTAACGTTACTGATTTTTACTTGTGCAGTCATTCATCTCCATCTCCATTATTTGACTGTTTGAATGCACTTGACACTAGGCCCTGAACTTCGCCTTCAAGGACTACTTCAAGTCTCTCTTCAACTTCCAAAAAGATCGGGATGGATACTTAAAATGGTTAGCTGGAAACTTGGCATCTGGTGGTGCTGCTGGTGCCACCTCTCTTCTGTTCGTGTACTCCCTGGATTTTGCGAGGACACGTCTTGCAAATGATGCTAAGGCTGCCAAAACAGGAGGTGAAAGACAGTTCAATGGCATTCTTGACGTTTACAGGAAAACCATGAAGTCTGATGGAATTGCAGGCTTATATAGAGGTTTCGGCATTTCATGTGTCGGTATAATTGTGTACCGAGGTCTCTATTTTGGAATGTACGATTCTTTGAAACCAGTGGTACTGGTTGGCTCTTTGCAGGTTGGTTTTTTTCTTTATGCACGATTAATTGTACTATTCTCCTCGTAAGCAAGAATAATTTGTTTTTGCCAGCTTTGGATTAATTTCTTGTGTTAGTTTCACTGACCTTTATAAAAAAACACAAGCTCAATAGTAACCATACAATTTTATCTGCTTGTAGGATAATTTCCTTGCTAGCTTCTTACTTGGATGGATCAGTACAATAGGTGCAGGACTTGCTTCATACCCAATTGATACAGTCCGCAGAAGGATGATGATGACATCAGGCGAAGCTGTTAAGTACAAGAGCTCACTTGATGCGTTTTCGCAAATCATGAAGAAAGAAGGTTCCAAATCTCTGTTCAAGGGCGCTGGTGCCAACATTCTTCGTGCAGTTGCAGGGGCTGGCGTTTTGGCTTGCTACGATAAGTTGCAGGTGCTTCTTTTGGGAAAGAAATACAGTTCTGGTGGTGGAAGCTGAGCCCAACCATAAAATTCATGCTGTTCCTTATTGGTGTGAATAATGAATGATACGTCTTTGTAAGATACTTCTTAGTATTTCTGATTATACTGTTGTTTTGCAGTGTGTGCTTTCAAGTGAATGGAACTTCTTTTTTTGTGAATGTATTACTGAAGAGAGGTAAAAATAAATAGAGCTACATTGCAGTTTGGTATAAATTAGTTGTGCATGCATTTGGTTCATGAAATTCCTTAGAAAATCTATACATACAAATGAATAACCTGTAAATACATCCCTGAAAAATTAAATTTAACAAAAGAAATTGTATACCTATTCATAGTTATCTTTTCAAGTAGAGATATAATCATTTTTACTTGAAGGTGTTATTTTATTCAAATTTATTTATACTAAAATTAATTTATAAATTTAGTTTTATTTTATAAATTTATTGTTTAGAAATTATTTTGATGAATAAATAGATTCTTAATGATTTTAGCCCGTAAAAAAAGCCGCATATGTTAAGTTAGGATTCTATTCCTAAATATACTATGCTAAGAAAAGGGATTTTTTAGAATTTTCTTAAAGATATTTTATTTAGTTTTTAGTAGTGTTTTCTTAAAGTTTTTTTAATTTAAAAAAAAATGTATATATAAAAATATTATGATGTATAATTTATTCAGAAAATTTAAATTTGAAACAAAAAAAAATTCTTTTGTAATAGATTTCTTAGACAATAAAAAATAAGAAATGAGATAAAAAAGTAAGGAAAAAGCACAGCTAAACATTCGCTATGTTAGAACATAGGATTGACGTGTAATATAAAACCGGTAGCCGTTTCAAATTTAGGGTGCATTATGAAATGAATTTTTTTTATTTTTTTTGAAAATAAAAACTTATTTTTTTATTAATAAACAATAAAAATATGTAACAAAAAATTTTATTACGTAAAATTTTTTTACACTATCTACGTTTTTAAATAAAATTTTTAAATATTTATAAAATATATATTAAAAAATATATAATTAAAAAAATTAATTTGAAATGCAATACCAAACACACTCTTAAAATGATATCACTGTATAGTTTGGCAATACTTATTACCATTTTAATTTTAATTTTTTATTTTACAATAAAGTTTTAAGTATATAAGTTTTTTTAATTTGAAAAATAAAATAAATTATCTATCTCAAAAAAATTTAATACATAATTAATTATTTATTATTAAATAAATAAACTTATTTTTTAAAATAATATTTTAAAAAAATTATTTGAAGCATTTGTAAATATACCCCACATGTTAACAATCATGATAAATCGTATCGTTGTTGTCTGAAGCATGTGTGTACTAGTTGACATTTTTTTTTGGACATTACCTAAAAACAAATGTTTGAAAAAAAAAAGAAGATCCCAAATTTTAGCGAAACAAAAGAATGAAAAGAATAGAAACCAATCAGCCATAAGAATCTGTATCATGTAATTAAACCATTGAATGAAAGATTGAAAACTTGAATTAGCCCTATTTTGCAAAAAACAGAAAAATCCAAAACAGTTATTACGTACACTCCCTTCTTCCACTCTTTCTGCACTCTCTCTCTCTCTCTCCTTTTTCTCGGTTCCCTATATAAACACCCGTCTCTTCTTCTTTCCTCGACTACTCCGACCACATTCATTTCATTCCTTCTCTCTCTCTCTACAGCAGATTCAAACATTCATCACCACCGCCGCCGCTGCAGAGCAACAGCAGCGCCGCTGCAAAACGGCGATGGATTCGGTTATAGAGCAGTTGTACGTGGACGCATTGAAGCCTGAACTCAAAGCTAAAGCTATTGCTGAGCTTTCAAAACGGTTGTTCTCTGCTTCCGTGGCTCGACAATTCCCTTTCGAAACAACTACGTACTCGCTGGCGTCTCCACTGCGGTCTGTCTCTGCCTCTTTCTTCTTCGTTTTTATTTTCGATTTATGTGGGGGTGTGTGTTTTAATTATGTTTGTGTTGGATTGAAGAGTTTTTGTGAATTCGGCTACTCAATACGATCTCTCTCTCTCTATCTCTCTTCTCTCTCTGTGTTCGTGTTTCTTTGTTGGATTGAAGAAAGTATGTATTCCCACTTGTTTCATTATTTTGTTCCTTTATTTTGTGTTTTTGTTTTGGTTTCTGTGTTGGATTGATGAACGTCTGAGGGCGGCTAATTGGCTAAAATTCTCTTTCTTTCTACTTATTACTTTTTTCCATTTTAATTTCTTTTTCCTGTCTCCTGATTGTTGAATTTTTCGCTGTTGTTTTTCCATTTATGTACTGTTGTCTTTATATTTTATATTTTATTGTTATTATTTTTCCTATTTTGGTTTCTGTTTTTCTACTTGTTTCTATGTTGGAATGATGAATGTGCGAAGGTTTGATTGAACAGGGAACGAAAGGGTGCGGCGGCCTCACTTAAACAGCTGCTGGAAGACATTTTGAACCCCAATCTTCGCGAAAATTCCCTGGCTGCACTTGTAAAGGTAAAATCCAATTCTCTATTTTTCTTTTATCAATAGTTATCATGTTTGATTTTGGAAAGTCCGTCTTAAGTTGATTGAGAAGATTTTGTTC
This sequence comes from Acanthochlamys bracteata, assembly GCA_019914995.1. NCBI lineage: Eukaryota > Viridiplantae > Streptophyta > Magnoliopsida > Pandanales > Velloziaceae > Acanthochlamys > Acanthochlamys bracteata. The sequence continues at coordinate 7,271,474 of CM034135.1, read as the reverse complement.
AGAATTTGAGATGTGCTTTCTATTCATAGCTATGTAGTTATGTCCTGCCCACCTTCTTCTGATTTTTTATTTTAAAATTTTAATTTTTGGGAACTCATTGTTCCCTTATCTCATCTATATGGTGTCTAATTAAGTATTCTTTTTTTTTTTTGGGGTTTCCAGTATGTTGTATGTGTAATTTACATCTTTCCAATTCTAATTTCTCTTAAACAAGGGTTGTCTAATCTGCTGCTGCTTGCAGTATCCTCTTTCTGATTTTCAGAGGTATTGGTTTTTGTCGGTGGGTTTAAGGACCTTTAAATATTCCTTATTCGGGGAAAGGATTAGTAGTTTTAGAGGATTGATGTTCCTTTCAATTACAGATTATAGACAGATTTTGGAATTCCCTCTCTTGCTCCCTCACTGCTCTTGGTTATATAGAATCAATTAGGAAGTTATGTAGCCCTTCCAACTAGCTATAAGAGCGTGTTTTAATTACATAAAAGTGAGTATCGTAAAAGTGAGCTTCGTGAGAGTGAAGTTCGGTGAGAAATGAGTTTGATGGAAGTAGAATTCGGAGTGGTAATTGAAATATATGAAGTAAAATTTAAAGTTAATTTTGACGAAAATGGAGTTTGATGTGGAAGCAAAAGTAGAGTTCAGAATAATAATTGAAACACATGAGCGATAGAACTCAAAATCTGCACGGAGTAAGTGGAATTTCTTATAATTAAAATATGCTCTAAGCTTGTGACAAATATAAAAGTATAACTAAATATAGGATTTTTCTATGTCAACTTTTTTTTTAAGTGTGTTTTAATCACATGAAAATGAGCTTTGCGAAAGTAAGTTTTGTGAAGTGAAGTTTGGTGAAAAGTTGGATTCGGTAGAAATAAAATTCAAAATGATAATTGGACACGTGAAGTAAAATTTGGAGTTACAATTTGATAAAAATAGAGTTTGGTGTAGAAGTGGAAGTGGAAGTAGAGTTCGGAGTGATAATTGAACATATAAAGTGGTAGAACTTAGAAGGAAACATTGGAGTTTTTTGCAATTAAAACATACCCTTAGCGTTCAATTATGTTTTCACTTTATGTCGTTTTTGTGTAGTGATAAAAGGAATGCATGTTAGTTGTGTTATGCTAAATCCTGCTAAAGCTGATACTAAATTGATTCTTATTAAATCTCTTGTTTTGATTACTAAAAGGAATTCCATTCGCAACTATCTATCAGAGAGCTTGATTTAGGCGCTGTTTGGTTCTCCGTTTCAAAAGCTGCTTATCAGCTTTTCTCAACTTTTTTCTATTTCATATTTTTCAATACATATTTTATAAATATATAAAAAATTTATTTAAAAATTTAGAAAGAGCAGAAAAATTCTACGAAGTGAGATCTTTTTATTGCATATTTTTATTATTTTTTTTTAAAGTAAAAAAAAATATAGCTCGTTTTCCAAAAAAGATAAAAATACCCTCCATTTAACAAAAGCTCCATTTCATAAGCAATCCCAAATGCCCCCTTATTTCTTTCATGGAAAAAATAGTATTTCTGTATCATTTCGTCTTGCAGATGGGAGACACACTTCAACAATCTTTAGGATTGCTCTTATGGGAAGCTCCTTGTGTCATGGCTGCAATCCTTCAGGTACGCTATTATAGTTTACCAGTTTTGGTGCTGACCTTTTTTTTTTATGGCTTTGTGGGTTATTTCTGAAATGAAATATCATTGGATTTATCTATGGTGCAAAATTTAGGGCTTTGTTAACTAAATAAAGAGCGGTCCTGTTATAACAGAATCTTTTATAATCGCAGTCCATACCTTCCTGGGACTGCAAATATTACAATATCATAGTGTACTTATTCTATGCCAAGACTATGTTCATTGAGCTTATTGTATTGATGATATTAAAGGTGTTCTTTTAACAAATAAGATCGTGACTACTATATTTTTAATTTTTAAGATCTGAATACTTCATTCGTGAATTTTTATTAGGCTTAATAGGTGAGTCGTACTTCCAAGGGGATAAATAATTTCAATATTAAAATTTCAATGAGGCATTTGTGCAACTAAAAGAAGCCTTAATGTCTCACCATCTTGATGCCTTTCAGAACCTCCTAACCTCATGTTGCAATTGCATGATGATGTTTTAATAGAAAGTTTAGTTGGCAGTTGTAGAGATTATAACTTAACGTTAAAAGCGAAACTCTGTATAAAGGTACCCAAAGGTTGCCCATGCTCCCTATGCAGATGAACATGAGAGAGATGCCAAAGAGTAGAATACCAAACTATTCTTACTTGCAGCAAGCAGCGCAAGCTTGTGCATCTGCTGCATACTTGGCTTGATAGCAGATGAGTTCATGTAGAGAAGATGAACAAGAGAGGAAAGAGATGATAATACCCAAAGAATGATAAGTTTCCAAAATAGATAGACAACGTAATTGTAGGAGCTAGCAACTCTGACTCCAATCTAAATAAACTAACAAACAGACTCTCTTTTCTTTATATATATATTTATGTATTGAGACGGATAACAAAACATATTATAACCTTCAAAAACTCAAATATTCAATACAAATATAGATCTTGATTTCTTAATCACTTTCATGTACAAGGAGACCTAAGAAATGAGCAGGCAGTTAGTGAGCACATGGTATGCGCACCGCACTGTGTGCACAAGCATCATATTTAAATCTTAGAATCTCTTACTGCCTATCCTTCACCCGTGCTGGTTCACAGTTCAGTTTAGGGCGTGCTTCAAATATCTGTAATTGAGTTTCGTGAAAGTGAAAATTAGGAAGTGGAGTTTTTTGAAAATAAGTTCGAAATGGAGTTCAGATTTTGTGTTTCAATTACTTTTTTAAGTAGGTTGAAAGTGAAGTTTAGAATTTGTGTTTTAATTATTTTTTAAAGTGAGGTGAAAGTGAAGTTCAATATTTGTGTTGCAATTGCACTTGAAAGTAAGAACTAAATTAAATTAAAAATAATATATAATATTTATAAATAAAAATACAAAATAATAAATCGTGCTAATTATTTTTTAGATAAAATTTAACCATATTCCATATATAGAATTTAATAGTTGTATAACCTATTTAATTAATATAATACAAATATATTGTATAACAAACTTATCATATAAAAATATAATTTTTTAATAAAAATAATAATAATTATAAATTAATACCTAATATTTATAACACAATATAATAAGATATAAATTTTGTAAATTTCAACAACCATCGATCAACCACAGCACGAGGCACACCAACGCTCCACTGCTTCCCACATGGACCTCTGAGCACTGATTTCACTCCTAATATTTTCTCTCAAGTGTTTTGAGAACAATGGTGGAATCCTCTACATAAACCCAAAACACAAAATCAAGAAATTTAACAAAAAAATCGAAAGAACTCTTCTAAGTTCTCATTTACCCGGGTAGATTTGAAGTCACAGATCATAACTTTGAGAAAGATGGCCGCTTGCTCACAAGTTTCATCAGTGCTGCCTTCAGTGACCAAGCAGAGAGAGTGGAAAAAAATATTGGAACGAAAAACCCATAAGCAGTAGTTTTCCTCTAATGAAAGTGGAAAGAATATGGACAAGCAATTGAAGAGAATTGATTACCGTGATAAGAATTCCGTCATCGTGAAGAATGACAAAAGCGTAGGTGCCGAGCTCTCCTGTTGACATTGTAATAGCGGCAAATCTCGGCAACAAGATCGAAGCAATGAACGATGTAGCTGCCGGCACTGAGTTGTTATTTGGTTGAGATTTGGGAGTGCTCGTATAACTGGAGTTCCATACTTGTGAAACGGGGAACTCAACTTTCTAGTTCTGTGCGCAAATGAAATATGAGAAGTATGTAGAACTCCAATTCTGGCGGGAGAAACTAGAGTTCCACATATTTGAAATACGCCCTTAATTAATGTACTCTTACTAGTGGTTATCTAGTGTTAAGTGGAGAGGTAGCAGAAGCACCAAATAACTTATAATCAAAACAAGATAACTTCTCATAAAGTAGAAAATCAAGATATTTAGCGTTTAATCTCTCTCTATCTAACCAAAACAATCACAATAATTATGTACAAATACAAAATATAGTAAACACAACAAAGATAAATTAAAACAAGATTTATATGCTTCAGTCTCAAAAGAAGACCTCAGTCCATAGAGAAGAGAAGAATTTTACTATAAAATTGTGAAAATTACAAAATATTAGAGTAAAAGAATAAATTTTGATAAAACTTCAAAGAAGAAACGACGTAGAACTTATAGAATCGGATCCTCACACTAAAATGATTAGCCAACTTTTTAGGGGTTAGTATTTTTCACTTATAAATACATATCCATTCCAGCACCCAGTCAACGTGAGATTATTAAAGGATGTGGGCTGTTAAGCCCATCAAGCCAGGTCCACTTGGTCCAATCCAAGGTGAGTTGTTATGCCACCTCCAAATTAGCTAGCACATTTTTCACTTATGCATCACCCTAGGCCCCTACGCTACTAACTCTGTCCTAAATCACCAAATTAATTCATATTTCACTCGGGCCTACCAAGCCTTATACGCGAACCTAGTCTAATTTGGATGCCCAATGGTCTCCCCCACAGTAACACGCCTAGTGGTTTTACCTCACGGATTCCTACGCTATTAATCCGGTTCTAACTCACTAAACTAGTTTATTTTTCATTCGGACCCACCATGCCCTACATGCTATTAATCCGAATCTAGCTTAATTTGGAAGCCCAACAGAACTCTTAGGTCTTCTCGACCAAATATTACTTATCCAAACTCTTTGCACCAAACAAACATCTCCTAAGAAAAACTCGTACATAAAATGGCAAAAAATAGAAAGAAAAGAGGGCCAAAATAGAAAAATAGTGAAATTCTGTATTTGGGCGATAACAGATCGTTAACTCTTTTTAGTCAATAAATGATTGTATAGAGGAATTGCATTAGGTCGCACAAGCCTAAAATATGGTCGCACAGATCCTAAATTTGGTTGCATAATGTCGAAAATTAAGACACACTATGATAAATCTACACCTTGACTTGAATTTCACCTTAAAAAAGTCTTCTTTCTATTTTAATATCCTTAGACACCATTTATCTGCTATCTAAGCAATATTTGAACTTGCAAAATAAAAGCTTTTTGTCAGCATATCAGCTGAATTATCTATAGTTGTAATCTTTTTCACAATAACAACACCTTAAGATACTACATCTATGATAAAATGAAATTTTATATCAATGTGTTTCGACCTTTCATGATGCAGTTGGTCTTTGATAAAATGAGTAGCATTTTGACTATCACATTAAATTGCAGTAACATTTTGATTCAAAGTAAATTCTTCATATATACCTCATATTCAAATAGCATCCTTAATAGCTTCAATAACAGCTATATACTCAGCTTCTATGCTTGACAAAGCAACCACAGATTGTAAGAAAGCTTTTCAACTAATAATAGAACCGGCAAGATAGTGTACATAATCGGTTAAAAATTTTCTACGATCCAAATTTCGTACGTAGTCTGAATTTACATAAGTGTGCAACAAATGCTAGTGAATTCTAAACAAGCACTTGATATATCTTATAGATAACGGAGAATTGATTAAACTGTTTGTCAATATTCTCTTCCTAAATTTTTTATATATCTACTAATCATACTAATAACATGTGAAGTGTCTGGATGAGTGCACATCATTACATACATAAGATAGTTAACTGTATTGGAATAAAGAATTTAAGACAGAAAATTTCTTTTCTTCAGTTTGAGGTGACAGATTTGATGAGAGTTTGAAGTGAGCTGTCAAACGATTGCTAACAGGTTTGGAATGCTTCATATTGAAACACATCAAATTTTATCAAAATAGTTCTTGCAAGACAAAAATAACGTTTCAGTTTTGCGGTTTTCAAAAATTTTTATACATAAAATCTTTTTTACAGCTTTTAAAAATTGTCATCTTAATTCTTTCATTCAGCTTGTTTTTCAAAGTGTGGATTTTTTATTTGTTCTCTACAGCATCATGTCACAATATAAAGTAGCATATAAATAAAAGATCAATCATCAAATTGTTAAAATAAATATAGTTATCAAACTGACTTCGGATGTAACCAATATCCACAACAAAAGAGTCAAAATTTTATATTACTGTGTAGGGAATTATATTAAACCATATAAAGATATTTTAAATAAGCAATATGGTCTTCTTTCCACTCCAAGACAAAACCTTCAGGTTAATGCATATAAAGTTGTTCTTCTAATTCACCATATAAGAACGCAGTTTTGACATCAAATTGGTATAACTTCAAATCATGTATAGTTACTAATATAAGCAAAAATCGGATAGAAGTATGCTTCACAACAAGTTAGAAAATATCATTGAAATCAACACCTACTACCTGATAGTAGCTTTAGCTACTAGTTGTGTCTTGTATCGGATATTTTCAGTTTCTGAATCTTTTTTTTTTCTTATAAATACATTTGTAGTCAATAATTTTCTTCTATTTTGGTAGATTTACCAAAACTCAAACCTCATTTTTATATAATGAATCAATATCTTCATTCATTACTACGATTTATTTTTGTTATTTAGAGTAGGAGATAGCTTCCTTATAGGAAGTTAGAATAGAATCATCAACAGTATCAGTAACAAATAAGGCATAGGCAACAAGATCTGTATAATTATACCTCCGGAGTGGTTTAATTACTCTTTTATTCTCCATCTATTGCAATACTATATTACTGTGCTGCAGTTTGAGATTGAGAAGATGAACCTTCTTCTTCATCAACATGCTTATCAATCGAGAAAGGTTGAGCAGACACATTAGAAGGCAGCTTATGAGAAGAAATTAAGCTGTCGGTTTTCAATGTGACCTTAGGAGAATGTAACTCATTTTTTAAGTATGAAGAAACCGTTAATTTCTTCTTCTGCTGAAGCAAGGCTGATTCATTAAAGATCACATCATGGCTTATAAAGAATTTAGGCGACTTTGCCTCAATACATTATAATCTGAAACTTTTAACACTAAAAGCAAAAGTAAGAAAGATACACTTCTTAGCTATTAGCTCTAATTTTTTTTTTTATTAACATACATGTAAGCAGAATATCTAAACACTCTAATGTTGGAATAATATGCAGAAGCACCAAATTATATCTCTTCTGAAGTTTTGCATTCGATGATTGTATGTGGGAAGCGACTCACCAAGTAGTATACTATGTTAAATGCTTCTTCCCAAAACTCCTTACATAAACCTGTATTAGACAACGTAGGATGTGTCTTTTCAAGAAGAGGTTTGCTCATACATTCTGCAACACCTTTTCTTGACGGAGTTTAATGGACATGTGTAAGTCTGCAAAATTCTGATTCAATAGAAGCTATTAAACTCTCCACAGCAAAATTCAAAATCCGTTATCTATTATTAGCCTCTTAATCTATCTCCTTATTTACTTCTCAATCAAAGACTTCTGCTATTTAAAAGGTTTCAAATACTTCACTTTTTTGTTTCAAGAAGTAGACCCAAATTTTTTTTAAGAAATCATCAACAAAAGTGAGCATATATCAAGCACAACTTATGGAAGGAACTTGTGGCAATCTCAAAAGATCTGAATGAAAATAACTTAACTTTTGTGCGATGGACTGCTGTGCTGAAAACAATTCCTTTTTGCTTGCAAAGAGATAATGTTTATAATTCTAAATTGCCAACTTTTTTATTACACATCTTTTTTTGTTCAAAAATTTTAAACATCTCTTACTCATATGGCCTATTCTCATGTGCCATAATTTAGTGATATCGGCTTCAGAGAGAGATGGTGAAGTAATAGCTAGAGACAGTGCTGAGTTAGAGACGGTACTATCATCTATGACATATAAAGTGCCAATTTTTTTACCCCATAACTATTAGATTTTCTTGGCAAATTTTATGACTCCCACCTTTAGTTGAAAATTTATATCCATTAGAACCAAGAGTGGCAAAGAGATAAGATCTTTTTTCAAGTCAAGTACATATCTGATATTGGTTAGGATCCTCACAACTTTATCATGTATCTTGATTCGAACTGCCCCTATTCTATTGGCCTTGCAAACGGCATATTAGTCATTTTGATAACTCTACATTCAACTATCTCATATGTGGAGAAGAAATTTCGATTGGAACACATGTGATAGAAAAACATAAATCTAAGATTCATTCATCCGTCCATTTAGATCTACGTTCATCAATAGTAGCAAAATTAGAAACAGGATTTTTGAAAACACTCGCATGTTTAGAGTTTAAGACTTCACTTTCTAACTTTGTTCTGATCTACTTCTGCTTATTTTCAGTCTGAAACACTGATATGAGGTCCTAATTTCTTACAGTGCTACAAGTAGCATATTTCTTGATTTTGATCTAGGATTTAGACTTGGTCTTAGTGTTGATGGTAGATCTTTTTTGAATTATTCTCCTCTTTTAAAAATAGTATCATTATGTGTAAAAAATGAGGTACCTTAGAGATAAATTTATTATTAATAATGTCATTAGACAATAAAGATGTTTTAACATCTTCAATATAGATAGTTTCTCTACTATAAAAAAAAAAATCTCGTAAGTGTTCATACGTGGGAGTAAGGAGCAAAACAATAATAAAGTTTGATCTTCATCATCAATCTTCATGTCAAGATTTTGCAAATATATAATAATAGAATTAAACTGGCTGATGTTAGATTTAATAGACATAATATCGGCACACAACGCGTATAAAGTTGTTCTTTCAGCATTAGCCGATTTGCGAGAGCCGTTTCTCATATATAATGACTCTAACGTGAGCTATACAGCCGCTGCATCTTCTCACCTAGCACTTCTTTAATGATGGAGTCAGTCAAACAAAATTGGATGGTGGTTAAAGGCTGCTCATCCAATTGATCCCACTCACTATAAGACATATTAGCCAATTTTTCCTTTTTGGATAAAACAATCTTCTATTTTTATTGTGTCAATACACCATACCTCCGAGCACGCCATATGTCAAAGTTGATATTGCCGTTGTATGTTTCGATGTCAAATTTTGTGACTAACACATTGGCTCAAAAAATAATTTGTTAAGAGAAAGACAGCAGAAGTACCAAATAACTTGTAATCGAAGCAAGATAGCTTCTAATAAAGTAGAGAATTAAGAGATCTAATTCATATAAAATATTTAGTGTTTAATCTTTTCAGCTTTAACCAAAACAGTCACAATAACTATAAACAAACAACAAAAACAGTAAACATAATAAAGATAAATGAAGAGAAGATTTACGTGATTTGGTCTAAAGAAAAAATCTGCATCTACGGAGAGGAGAAAAGAATTTCACTATAAAATTGTAAAAATTACAAAAGATTTTCGTAAATGAACAAACTTTGATATAGCTCCAAAGAAGAGACGACGTGGAACTCTCTGAAAAAATAGATGAAAAAATGACCAAGCTTTTTGCCACCAAACACACTTCTTCTAAGAAAAATTCATATAGAAAAGAGTAGAAACAAAAAACGGAGAAAAGAAAGGTCAAAAAAAAAAACTATGAAATACTGTATTTGGTCGATAACATGTCATTAACTCTTTTTGGTTGAAAAGTGGTAGCAAAGAAAGGTCGCAAAAAGTTGCACAGGCCTAAAACACGATCGCACAGATTCCAAACTTGATCGCACAAGGTCGAAATTTAAAGCACAATATAATATCTAGCTATATGCAAGCCTCTTTGGGCCTTCGCCCTGCGAGTATAAGAGCGCATTCTTTTTTTATCGAAGAACTGAGTTCTTAAAAAGTGATTATAAAAAATAATTTATTGTAAAAAAATATAAAAGTCACTTGGAAATGATTTTTTGAAGAAAAAAATTACTTCTGGATGCAAAAGAACACACTGTATACGTTTATTATTACAAGAAATATTACTTAATTCTCTTACTAATAATATTTAATACTTTCAATCGTATGTCATATTTATTGTAATACACTCACCACTGTTAACTAGATGTATTCTGATGTGTCCTATTTCTGCTTATGTAAACGTGGTTTTTTAAGAAGATTTTAGTGATCGTTTATACCATTGTCTTTTGCAGGATATAATTGCAACTTATCCTTTTCTTTCACCTCCAAGATTGACAGAAAGAGAAGCCAGCAGAGTTTCAAACGGAATTGCTCTTCTTCGGGTAGCCTTTTAGCTTGTAGATCTTTAAATTTTTTAACTGTGACAAAATCAACACACAATCTAGCTTAGCCTCTTTTTTAATCTCTTATCTTAATTAGCTTACTCCATGATTGGCATACCACTTTCCAAGTTGTCTGACATCTATAGAAACTTGAAGCCATGTCATCTGTGCTTTTTTGTGATCCATTTTGTATATGCTCACCATCATTTCCTTATTGTATACTTTAAAGTATTTATTTCTTTTTCACCTTTGAACTTTTTGACAGTGGGTCGGTACACATCCGGAATGCCGAAGTCAATTTTTGGAGGGTAACTTTCAGTTTGAATGCTTTAAAGTAATAGAATATCATCTATGAACCTCTAAAGTTATGTTCCTGATCTTTCTTTCTGGGGCACCCAAATCTGTTTAGCTTGATCTAAAGTGTGCTTGAAATAAGTAGAATGAAGTACATAAGATTTTTATTTATTTATTTTGTTTCTAATCAGTTTTGAAATGTTGAGATATAAATTACATCAGAAAGAGCAGATAAAAGTTGAGGTTCCACCTAGAGAAGACTTCAAACATTCTGGTGTTACAAATGGCACACTTGTGTACCCACATTGATCCTCCTCTCAGACCACCCAAAACTGATTCTTAGAAGCAAATGGTAGACTGTAACTCCCTCTGAAAGCAGCGTACAACTTTTTTGGTATTGTGATCTTCAAAGAGAAACACTTCTCAAAATAAATATAGGTTTTTGAGGTGTGCATAAATCAACCTTGGGAAGGTAATGTGTTATATAGCATAATAACTTCGGTGATGTTAAGTGTAGATGATGTCCACCACCAATCTAGATCAAGGACTAGGTTTAGCTCTATGGATACTGTCCAGGGTTGAGTTATAAACTATAAGTTAAGTTACACTTGACGAGGGAACGTTTATAAAAAAGCTATACTTGACTTTGATTCTCAAAAGGCAGCAAGAGTAGCCCTGGATTTCGAAGTTTATAAATTATTAAATAATAAATAAAGAAGGGGAGAGATATACCCATAGTCTACCCACTCTCATTTCTGATTGATGATTAAACTAGCTAGATCCAACAGTCAGGAAAAATATGAGTCGTCAAAGTGACAAGAACAGAATAGTCATTTTCAAACCGTATTCGTCCCTACTATTGGATCTAATTTGATCAACGATCAAGACTGGTAGTTGAAGAATGTGGGCAAATCGATACGACTATAACTTCCCCGAATAAATAATTAATAAACTAGAGAGAGGTTCTGATTTTGGTATGCTATCCTGGAACTGAGATTATTTGCGAACTTCTTTAGCACTAAATTTTCACCTTACATCATAGAAGACTATGATTTAATTGTGCATTGATATTTTCATGACTTTCTTGCACAGCTCGTATTCTTGATTACCTCTATCCATTTTTGAATGTGACTGACACAACAAAACAAAATGAGTACCTGCGACTCACCAGCTTGGGTGTTATTGGTTCTATTTCAAAGGTACTGCTTTTTCCATACATATCTTGTGTTTCTGGAATTGCCTCATAAATGACTTGATCCATGGTTGTATAATCTCGTAATTGACTTCCAAACCTGAATTCTCTGGTTAAGACCCTTCCTCTTCATATATCTCAGGTTAGATTAGAATGCTTCAAAAGATTTTCTCAATACCTTCAAACTTCTGTGGAATTGTGGTCATCGTATTCGAGCATTTGAGTTTATATTACTCTATGTGGATCATACTATTCTGTTAGAATTTGTGGATCATTTGAATTTTCTTAAAATGCTAGTATACTCAGAAATATGATCTTAATTAATTGTTTCTATTCCCAAATTCAGATTTTTCAGGAACTTTGTTCAGAAACATGATAGAGCAGTTTAGTTTGATGAAACAACTATCCTGAGCTTAATCTGTGATATTTGTCAATCTGTTGTTATAGTCTTATTATGTCTTTGCGCCTCTATTGATTTGCAGAACAATGCTTTTCATGGACACATTCATATTGTCTAAAACTTTAGATATTTGCATACTGGTCTGGTCCTTCAGCATATGGACCATAGTCATCAATAAGACTGTCATCTGCAGGTTGACGACGATAAGGCAATTCACTATTACATGGAAACAGAAATATTTCCCAAGTGTCTACGGTCCTTGGATGTAGGGGGCGAGCTATCAAAAGTGGTAAGAGTATGTTTTATAGTTACTTTCTAATAACCTTAATTTTCAATTAAGCAATTGCCTTTACTTTACTGAGTGTTATCAAGCAATCTTTCAACCTTGACAATAACCTGTCAAAATCACAAAGAAAATATGATCTTTGGAATACAACACAGCTTAAGTTGATATGCCCTCAAGCATCTCCTCAGCAATGTTAATTGAATAGCATTATCTAACAGAAATATATTTGATTGAATCATTTAATGCATGTTCAAACCAGTTTATTCCATTATGATTGTCATCATTCTTGTTATCCTATGCACTTAATCATGACTATTGTGGGTCTTACCATGTCTAATCTAAATGCACACAGATATTTATATACATTCTACTATGTTGTTCGTTATACATAATTCTTTTGTCTAAAATTGCAGTCTTGTCATAAGCCTTTGTAGCTTGAGGTCGCCGCCGTATACCACTTCATTGGGGAGGACAGTCCTCCTTAATCCATCCTTGTGAGAAACGTCTATCTTTAAGATAGCTGGAATAGTCATTCCAACATAAAAGTTCAAATGTGAGAAGGGAAACTAGTTGTCCAGTGTGGTGCATACTAGGATTTCAGTAACTTAATGAATACAGAATTGTAGATATATCTCACAAAAAGTATAATAAAATAATAAAATAAAATAAAAAAGGAATTGTTAAATATACCCCTTTTTAGAGTTGAAACAATAGTAGACGGGAATGATCTTCTCAACTGAAAGTTCTTAATACGATCGATCATATTGCATCTTTCTTCTCCAATAAGAAATATGACAAGCATTTGACTTTCTTTCCCTGTTATCACTATTTTGTTTCCTTACTGCTAACTGTTAAACTCTTGAACTGTTAGGTGGCATGCTTTATTATTCGTGCTATTCTTTCCGATGATGTGGGGATTCAATACGTTTGCGCCACAGCAGAACGGTTTTTCTCATTATGCAATGTCCTTAAATCCGCAGTCATCTGGACTGAGAATCATCACTCTTCTAGGCTTTTGAAGCATATAGTTGGTTGCTTTGTAAGGCTTTATGATCACAAGAGGTTCATGCTGACATCTTAGACTACTGCTTTTCTGTTTTACTATTTTTTAATCTTTCTCATCATGTGACTTTCAACTTGAACAGGGGCTATGATCTACTGCCAAACTACCTTCCTATGCAGTTAATGAATGGAACTTTCAACGAATTGTTTTATGTGAGTGTGGATTTTCTTATGCTGAGTTACAGTTTTCTAGAAAGAAACATACTTATATCAAGTGCATTCTAATGCAATAGCATGTTTCTGTAACCACATGTTTGAAGTGGTATGTTTCTTTTTATCTTTTTCATGTCATAGGAAAAAAGATGTTTTCAACTAAGTTTTATAACATTTTCTTTTCTAAGGATAAACAATGGTAATTAGTTTGAGTGTGCTCTGTTGAGGGACAGGTAATAGACGTGGATGCTTCAGTCGATGAAATATGAGCAAATTGTTGGTATGTAGTGACGTAAGTCTATCAGTTAGTTGGACTTGGAGCAAAATATTTTCTAGTCTATCAGTTAGTTGCTTCAGTCATGAAACTGTTCTAAGCTATTTTCTAGTTGAAGGTTCAGATAACCTGTTTCTTCAAACGAAATTTAATAAAATTGATAATAATAATAAATTTGCTTTCATTTGCACTGTACTTCTGAATCTTAGAATCCACCGCGGTTACTATACACTATTAGTTCAGTTATTTATGTGAACTGTATACATTTTCTGTAAATTCTGATTTTTCATGAGAATTAAATAGATATTCTTATCATTCGTGGTCTACTTCAGTTAAGGCAATTGATGTATACTTATGTTTGTGTTGTGTTCTTCTTGAGTTCCATTATTCGGTGGTGTATAGGTTTTTAGCTTGGAGTACTAGGCTTTCAAGCACCTTGAATAGGTTTAGGCACCATTTAGTAGATGAACTTTCTTATGCCTTTTACCTTTGATGCATGCAGCAGGACACAGATTCTCGGACATCTCTTGAGAAGGTATTACTCAGCATAAAGCAGCGATACAGGCTATGATCTACTTCTAGCCTCATACGAGAAGCAAATGGTGTAATTAGTTGACAGAAGCTTTTTATGGGTTTTGGACACAACTACGAGAAATCTGGAGAACATCAAGAGTATTTGATGTTCACCTGCTATACCAAATGCGCCACATTTTGGTTGCATTCGGATTTTCACATCGTTCATAGTTATGGACGTTTAAGAAATTACTGTTTACACTGCCATACAAAGTCAAGGAAGTTTTACAAACAATTATTGATACATATAGGCACTCGTGGAAGTTCTGCGAACACAATGGCTTAGATCTTACTATTTCGTGATGGAGAGCTTCTATTATGTTTGTGTTGTGTTCTTCGTGAGTTCTATTATTCGTTGGTGAAAAGGTTTTAGCTTGGAGTACATAGGCTCTCAAGCACCTTGAGTATAGGTTTAGGCACCATTTAAGGAAGCATTCGAAAGTACTTCTGAAATAAATTTTTTTTAAAATAAAAAATATTTTAATTTTTTTAAAACAAATTTTATTTTTTATTTTTAAAAAAATAATAAAAATATATAATAAAAAAATTTATTATTTTTTTATACGTTCTAAATTTTTAAATAAATTTTTTAAATATTTATAAAATATATATTTAAAAATATAAAATTAAAAATTAAAAAATTATGTTTATGATAATCTAAGCCAAACGCACCGGAATCTAGGTAGATGAACTTTTTTGTAGCCTCTCTATATAGACGGTTTCTTTGCCGTTGCACGAGAAAAAGCGTGTTCTGATCTTATTCCTACGCAAGATATATAAACTGTGTTGAGGCGTGAATTCTTTGGATACGTTTCGGTTGGTGGCGTTAATGCTGAATATCTTGAGCTTCTTTGCACTGTAAACCTGCGAATAGCAGACGTGGAGGAGAAGGTTAGTGTGGTCCAGCGCCTGCAGACGCATGCCAATAGTTACTTTCATGTGTTTTTAAAATAATTTAATTTTTTAAAACTTACTTAAAAAGGTTATTCAAAAATTTACTCCTGTATAAAATAAAATAAAAAGCACACCTTTGTCTCTCAGAATGGAAGTTGACCCTTTACTCTTGATCCTGATTTGCCCAAAAAAAGTTTTCCTTCCCATATATTCTTCCTTTCTATATAAGCTAAAGATGCTGGCAAATTGAATCCCTTCCATCAACAGACTGCTCACACCGAATCATCAGTATTTGAAATATCACCATTTCGTCTATCCTTGGGTGCGACTATATCTGCACCAACCTACCGAAGCTAATCAGAATTTCAGCATTAAGCATGCTTAGACAAGAGTAGTACTATTTGCATTGCACCCTTAATTTTTTCTGTTTCTTCGTAAAAAAACATTACAACAAATTCTTAGTATTTCTATGGCGTCCAAGTTTTTTATCTCCTGATGAAAGAGAATTTGTTGAAAGGTCCTAAATTTAGATTTACAAGTATTTCATTAAAACAAGACCACCTCAATTATTTGGTTCTTACATTTGAGGCTACGAAGATTAAAATTGTAGAAACAACTCAGTCTACCTCAACCCACAGCACTTGCACATGTTTGCTAGGGTGCACAAACCCATCCCAAGCACACACATACACAAACATACACCTGGAACTTACCTGATCATTGTTATTGACTGAATCCATTTGGTCTTCATCGACCCTTTCCCAGCTGGCCTGACCATCGCTTTCACCATGAAAAGGATCCCCATCATCATCTCTACCAACAACAAAAAACTGCTTGTGGACCAACCTGCAATTATGATTGAGAGTCAGAATAATACAATCAACAGACATCAGACGTACAGTATGTCTCTAGAAGATTAAGTTAGCAATCTGAATGCATCAACAGCACAAATGGACTAAAAAGCTTCATATGTACCGTTGACACTGAGCTGTCAGCACAAGTAACTTCAATATCACCATCATGTAGACAAGTAATATTACCGACCCACTACAGGCTTCAAAAATCAGCAAATGACTCGTCCTTATTTTTCAGTTCTGTCTCATCAAGATCTAAATTTTATTTCTTAGTTTCTTCCCTAGTTTGGTTAGATCACCAGTTTCTATTGGTTCTTCAATAGGCTGTAAGTTTGTTGTATCAAGAACCCAGAACTGACGACAATCTAACAACAACGTCACCAAAACAGTAACCATAATCTGGGTGCTGATCAAGTTCATACGCACTGACCATCTCATCATAGTCAAATTCTCTATGGTCTTCTGGTCTTGTAACAGGTTTCAACCCCCTCACATATACAGTTTTCCCCTTGAAGTTCACACTTCTTACAACCCCAACACATTTTGCTTCTGAAGATTCTTCACCATCGTGACTTTTTCCACCACATATTGCTCAGGAAAGAAGTCATGATCATTTGGAGTTTGTACCGGAATAAGACACGTTGAGTCCACTCCGCATTCTCTGGTTCCACTTGCCATGCCACATCAACTTTTGTCGTGGTATTAACAATACAAAGAGCTAGTTCAAAATTCTCATCTCTTTTGCAAACCTTCTTTTCTTTTTTGAGGAAGACTTTTCGAAGTTTCTTGCAATAACCAGGCCAATTCTCATGACCAGACTCTTTCTGAACTAAGGGACTGCCAGACCCACGTTCTGGCACTGCAGTGCTTGATTCACTTCCGCTACTTAACTATCATCCAAACTAGCTTTGTTGCCAATGTTTTGATTACCGTTAGATGCATAGTATGACTCCAAAACTGAAGTAGTCCCACTACATTTCATGTTAAACTCTCAAGACCATCCTGAAGATGTTGATCTTCAAGGCTAGCAATATGGTCAGAATCAATAGCATCTCAGTGCATTGCTGCCTCTGCAAGAAGTGATCCTTCCAATTCTAGCGTCCTAGAAGCTAATTGAGAAGCATCCAAAGTTGCTTCTGAAGTATTGTTAGTACAATTTATATTGCCATCTAAACATACACTTTCTTCTTCCCACTTTGAGACTTGCATCTCTTGCCAGATTCTCTAGGTTTATTTGTTGGGAGATCTTGAGAAACAGAAGACAAACAAGCCAAAGAAAGTAAAAGCCACTAGTCTCCTAATTGCCAGTTTGCATACGAAAAACAGGAAATTGGAGTCAAGTCTTTTGGATTTTGCTCTTCAGCAGGTACACATGATGAATTCACATCCAACCCAAGGGCTGAAGCTATCCACTCAACCACAACTGACCCAGGCTGAACTTTGATGACAGTTCCTTCAGGGCGAGTGGATTTCCATAGGCCCATCAGCCACCTTGACGTCCTGAAAATGGAGGACGAGACAGGCTTCAAATGCTGGCCAGGGTAGTATGGACAATCTGTTTCATCAATGTTAGACTTAGAAAGTGGCTTTAGTCTCAAAGGGTCTGCTTTAACAACTTTGCATACTGATCCATCATCAAACATCACAGTCACATTATCTAAAATGTCATCAACACAGCCAAGCCAATGTCCATAGACCACTAACTCTCGTATGTCCTTAAGGTCTCTAGTTGAAACACTCATTATCAATTCATTATTTGCTCCCAGTAAATCAACGATTATACTAACATCAACAACCAACCCCAGCTGTCCTCTAGGATTAGAAGCGGAGGCGACAAGATTCCCATGAAGGAATCCCTATCTACAACCTTGACATCACCAACATTCTCTATTGTCTCATTTTCATCTCTCCAAACTACTCTAAGCTGGTCATCTGAAAGGTGCTCTCCTCATTCTCAATGATCTAATTTATCATTGCTACAATTGGTAACAGTATCATCATGACTTTCTTCTTTTTCTTCATCATCCTCACTATCAGAATCCACATCACCTGCCACTTCCAAGACAACTTCCAGTTTATCTTTGTGCTTTGCAGCCTACAACATCTTGTCTATACACACATGTCTCACTGGAGGCACTCCCTGTAAGCTTGTCCATTCCATTGCCTTTTGTATATGTACTATCAGAAAACGTTTTTTAGGTACATTTCCAGAATCCTCTGTTGGAGAATTTGTTAACTTATCTGTACCAACTTCTGTATCGGCATGATGTTGCTCACTTCCCATCAATCTACAAGGAAAAAAAGAGCTTCAAGAATAAACTCTAAATTAACGAAATAAACCTGATACAAATAGAGGACAACATCGAACAATGTTAATACGTACTACTAATTCCATTGAGTTACATATACAGAGATATCTGCTGGTCATTCCAACAAAACACCAGATAAAATGCTATCAGGATCCACAGATAGACTAGAACTCCTTCTATCCTTGCATACTGCTTTAATTATGTTTTCCCAGTTTAACGTTTGGTAAACAACGTTTAGACTAGAACCTCCTTCTATCCTTGCATACCGCTTTAATATGTTTGCACAGTTTAACGTTTGAAAACTAACCAGCAGCTTTTCATTAACAATTTCTTTATAGATACATAAAACAAACGGTCGCCGTAAAAGGGAAAAATCTAAAATTCCTTCACCAAATACCCAGCGATTGATCCTCTTATACCATTGAGCTCCAAATTCCAATAAAAGGAATCAATCCCACAAACCACAGCTCTCCTCAAAACTCACCAAAACAAAAGAAAGAACACATGCATGACAATACATCGACAGTTTGAAGCAATCAGAGAAAATTCAGGACCAGAAGAATCATCTAGAGAACTAACCGAGCTGTAAAACGAGGGAGTTCGCTCTTCGATGAATAATGGACAACAGCATGAGATCGAAGCTCAGGAGATGGCCGGAGAAGCTTGATCGCTGGCGTTGTCGATAAATCAAAGCACGCGCGAAAAAGAAGAGGAAACGAAGGAAGGAAATAATAGAGAGAGAACAACGGAGGAGAAAATTTTTCCAAGGCCGGCCAGGGCTCCGGTTTCTTGTTTTCCTTTTTCTAATTCATTACACCCGTTTGACAGCACCCCTAAAATGTTTTTCTTTTTTTCTTTAACGACTACCGAAAGCTTTCCTTATAATATTTTAATTTATTGCCAAATCTAAATATGGCATTAACATAAGAGTTAGTTGAGTTGATCCCAATGAACATTTGAACTCCCCAAAACATATATGAATCAGTTATTTTCAAACCTTACAAGTCACTAAAATAATTTCTGATTCACTTTTAGCTGCACAAAAAAAAAAAAAATAATTATTACATTTTATAAAAAACACCAAAATTAAACTCACATTCAATAACACTATTTATAATAATTTATTTTTATATACCCAAATAGCAAGTCCACGTGTCAACTAATAACATAATAGACAACTAGGTGAAAAGCACACATTTGTAATTTTAATACTATTACGTGTTGTAGATCTTATGTTGCGAACTGTAGCAACGTTATTTACATTCACTCTGGTCGATTCAATGTTTGATACCATGATTTAATCAGCGCAATTTATCTAGAGCTTCAATAGACAGATATAGATTTATATCTTATATGGGTTTTATACAAGCTGATAATCAAAATTTTCAAAATCAAAATTTTAAATAGAATCATTTTGTTTAAAATCAGAATCTTAAAATAAAATCGTAAAATTTTACATACCGATAAATTTTATAAAAAAATTTTTAAATATCATTAAAAATCTTTTATAAAAAAATTTAGTACATTTAAAAAAATTAAAATTTTATAAAAAAATTCTTTTATATTTTATAAAATAAATTTTAAAATTATAATTTTACAGAAACTTTCAAAATTTTTATAAAAAACTATCTAAAAATTTATTAAAAAATATTTCAAATATAATTAATTATAAAATTTTCTTCAAAAATAAAATCATATAAAATCGAAATCTTACCAATTTTAAAATTTTAATCGAAATTTAGGTAAAATTTTACTCAAAAAAATTTTTACTTGAGATCGGAATCGTTTGGATAAAATAAAATCATAAAATCGTAAGATTTTAAAATTTAAATCAAAATTTTGATAAACTTACTGATAATTTAATTAGCCATTCAGCATTATCATCATCATCACCATGGAAGAGATTGCCGCTGGTCCACAGTCTCTGAATGAATTATAAGACAGATTGGTTTTACTTCCGTAAAGTAATAACCTGATTCCCCATTTCTGTAGTGCCTATAATAATTAGAATATTCCAAAATGAATTGGTCTGCCCATCTAGTCTCAAAAAAGCAGCCAACAAAAAATAAATATACAAAAAAGAATAATCAGGGAGAAACATGCCACTTTTACACTACATACAAGCACTTTTCTCCCTTTGTTCAGATATGAAAACTACACTGGGGAACTAAAGTTGGGAGGCACTTGGCTCAGAGCATGTAAGGGGGGAGCTTTTGTATCTGTATATCTTCACAGGGGCTTTCCTCCGGTGATTAATATCTCTTAAGTTGTGAAGCATATCCCCACAAAAAAAAACAATCAAAACGGAGAAATGATCATATCTCGACCATGTCAATCTTCATCATTATGATACCATGACAAATCTGCAAAGGTGAATAAAATATTGAAGAAAAATTAGAAAAAAGGCTGAACATGAGATATGTATGCATTTACAGTTTGTTTTGAATCACCAACCTTGTAGAACTGAATCAACAGCTACACACGGGATCATTAAACCAACAACCCGTTGATTCTCACCATCCTCCCCTGTTGTCTCTAGGCGCACAACACGAATTCGTTTATGGTTTTGGCGTACCTGTAGACAATCGCAGGAAAAATGCATTAGTCAGAAATCTACCAAGCGACACTAGAATTGTGTACAAAGAGGTAGCATTTCTCAGCTCTGCAACTATGAGAGACAAATTTTACCAAACCAGCCATTGAGCGGCTGACATTGCAATGGCTATGGGGTAGATTGGTTATTCATTCGAAATGCACTTTAGGCATGTTTCGGTAAATCTACCCTTTTATATAACTGAATAGTAGCTCTAGTGACTAGAACAAAAAGAGAACTTCAAGCAGAACTTCTTTTATGACATAATTCTAACCCATATCAATATGAGAACAGTTGCTAACAATGATAGCTAAAATGTCTGCTTGCTTGTAAATATGACATAAAAAATGCTTCCTTCTTATAGTTATAAATACTCAACATGCCATATAAACTAGTACACTTTTCCAAGCTCTCACCAAAATTATGTGTCAAGCATGCATACCAAACTATGTAATATTATACTACCAGGACTGCAATAAGACCAAGGTAATTAGCTGCTTGCTGTTTCTTTCTTTGATTTTTCGCTAGTGGATCCTAAACGAATTGTTCTGAAAAATCCATTGACAAGGTTCTTATCAGATGTTAGAACAAGATTATTGAATGTTTAACAATTTTTTTCCTTTTTCTTAATTTTGAATTTTCCATTCTGTGATATCTAATATTCAAAGTGCTAGTATGCAGCCAGCTTTGAGGTTGACTCATATTTTCAAAACTTTAATGCTTGCAAACACCACAACATCAAATCACCAAGAGAGAGAAATTAAGTTTGGTGAGAGAAAGTGGCATATGAATATCTAAAATCGCATATATAGAAAATAATGATGAAGGATAACAGCATAACCTGCTTGGAGAGCGCCTTTTCAATAGTTCCCCAGATTGGAAGAATGAGGCCACCTAAAACACTGACCTCTTGTAACCTTCTACCAACAGTACAGTACTTCCCGATTTTGCATTTTGGTCCGTGCATACACTATCATAGAAAAATAGGAAATTGCTTTAACAAAAAGCACACACCAGAGAGCTAAACGAAGTCAGTACATCAATTACATAAGGTACTGCATATCACATTAACATAGCAATTGGAAGAGATGCTTCATGACTAAGAGACAAGAAAAACACCTGCTTAGAAGAGGTATCATATTCATCCTCCCAACCATCTTTGGCCTTATCAATTGAAGAAACCTTCCTGTACTTGCTTTTGAGCTCAACTAAAGGCATTTCCCTACAGATAAAGAGAGAAATTTCTAGTGAGAATGACAACTACTTTGGAACTTATAAGGCATAAAAATCAGCTTGTGTACCTTAGTGCTTCTCCAACAGCAGGGCGAATTATTTTAAATATTCCTGGTGATGAACTGGATTAACAGATACAAAATTAGAGGTGATGTAAGATAAGAGGACATATGCTATTCACGCTTTGACACAGCAATCCCTGTTAAGAAACACAACTACACTAGGACAAAAAAGTGTCTATTTAAGTCTATGCAAGGACTTGCAATGCTCAAGGAATGAAATGATAAGAAAAAAGTTTCAAAGTAATCTTCCTAAGTGCAAACAATATAATAACTGAATGTAATAGGGAAAATCTTTATTATTTTAATAATTCAAAAAGCTTCAGAGTCTAACCATTTTGCTTATTTTAGGTACACTGTCGGTTTAGCAACAACTGATTTTACAGACCCACAAACTCATTTTACTTCACTAATCTCCAACTACATGAATTGAGGAACATGTTAGTTTAAGGTAAGAACAGCACGAAGATCTAGAAATTACTGCATGCTTACTGGCCTGTGAAGCAGATATGGATATAAATAACCGCTTGTGACACTTAACAGCATCACCTTCAGAAAAACAACCTCCCAAATATTTGCAAAGGAGTTTCTTGAAAGTTCACATGCAAAATGATACCAGATGTAAACAATGAAGTATGGCAGCAGTATAGCAATCCCAATAGGGGTGTGATAGCCTGGCAAACATACGCATTACATACCAAAGCGCAGTTCATATGCTTCAACCAAGTACATTCCTAGCACTAACTAGCTAGTACCTATACTGATAGTCGCAACTTCTTTCTAGTTAAAAGTCTTTTCAAGGGCTTATAATCATTTTCTTGTCACTTCTACTGACATTTTGACAAGGATCTCCAATGCAGACCTCCTTACAGGAAATCCAGTACTTCTACATCACATGCACAGAGACCACCTGACTTTTCCCTCCTTCTTCTACATCAAATGCACAGAGACCACCTCACTTTTCCCCCCTTCTTTGAATGTCCAAAGCTAATTGCCTTCTTTTGAAGGCATTTATCCTGAGAGTTCACCCACTCTTATCATCGCAAGTATTAATCAATTAACTATAGAGCAAAAAGAATGTCCTACTGTTCAAGAATTTTTCTGTAAGGCTTACAGCACATTCTTTTGCTGAAATGCTCGGCTTCCTCTTTACTTAAACAACAGATTCAAGATTACCTTAACTTTTCTATGCAGAATCTAAAACTCTAATTATAACTACTTGAGTAATATTTCTTCACTTACGAACTTGCATTCCTATACCCCGACACAAAAACCATTTGCATACAAGTTATTCCAACAAATGTATGCATGATTTCCAGCCAACAAAAGCATTGACAATATAAACTCATAGTTAACATAATGGAAATGTATTCATACTGGTGATCAAGATGCATTTAATTAAAACCCAGCATGGATGTATGAAAGGCAAATAGAACATACCCTTCTAATGCTAATAAGAAATGCCTTCTGCCCTTCCATTCCCGCTTGGATTCATAAAATCCATCATTTACTGAACTAAATTCTTCATTCTGTCTTTCATCAATAAGAGCTTTTGCAGACTACATGAAAAAGTCAAATCAGTAAGGTAGTATAATTCTGTTTCCTGACAACTTAAAGCTAATTCACCAATTTTATGCAAAATCACCTCCCACGTTATTCCACGGTCCACAATGAAGGAAAACAACACTGTAGAAGCGCCTGACAAGTTGTCTACATAAACAGTCTATAAAAGATGGTGTTAATAAATATGCCAATTGAACCAACAATATCAATGAGCATATGCAATGAGAATAACCTTGGGCGATTCCTGCATCTGAATACTGTTTGCTTTGATATCAATAATCCCAGAATCAAATTGCCCCTCGTTACGAGCGTTGCGAACAATGAGGTCAAACATGCTTATGAAAAGTTCAAAAAGCCTGAAAATTTTGTAAATTAGCTTGTATGAAGCAACAACTAGGTAAAGTAGTTAACTAATGCATACCTGTTCTGAATATCAGGTGGCAACCCTAAAAGGCGATTGAGGAACCTTCCAACATCATGCATGTCTGAATCCACAATACGACCTGAAAGCCTTGACACATCCTTTCCGTTGCCTACATCAGTCACAGAATTAAAACAAATGTCAGAGCATTATGGATATGCACAATTTAACAGGACAAATGTGCAGCTTACAGGAGTAGGCTTGAAGCGAGAAGTGTTCCAATAATGGAAACAAACTACGTGGGAGGAAATGTGCAACACTTACACAGAAACGAATCCCTCACAATCCCAACAGAAATGAGAGCAGCCTTAGCCTTGGTGATGAATTCTTGAAGTGTTGCTGGATCTTCAGATGAACATCCAGGAGGAAGGACTGGCAAAGGATCCTACATATTGTAAAAAGAGGTTATTAACAACTAATGAACTAAGTTTGCAATCACAGAATTGATGTGCCAATAACAGGTAATGATAACCTGCTCCATTATCCCTCTATACATCATCACCAATGCTCTCTTTCCATAATTGCTATCATAATTAAACGCACTAAGTGATGGGCCGGCCCTGGATTAATTGAGTCATAGAATTAGTTACAATTAGTGTACAGAATTCAGTAACCTCAGTTAATACACGTGGCCCAATGAAAATGTCACCTTCTATCTCCTTGAGTTAGAGCACCGAGAGACTCTAGCCTCTTGGCAACTATCGAGGCAAATCTTCGTTCACCTCCAAGGTTTGTGAATAAAAGCCTGAGAAATAAATAAGTTATAGCAGAAGCAACCAGCACATAAGTTGGTCATAGACTATATGCCAAAATGTGGAATGCTCAAACACAAAAATTCCTGAAAGGGATCATGGCCTTTATTCAGTTATTATCCCACAAAAGTGATCAGGAATCAAAAGCTGAGAAGTGGATTATGAACAAAAGGAAGATCCTCTCCTAATTGTTGGATTAAACTTGTCTGCAGAGGGTACAAGATGCGCCATGTACTATTGAACTAAGCATAGGCACACATTGTACAAAGAAAAGAATGTTACCTAGTTCTATTCCCATTAACAAAATTAAATGAAGTGACAAATGCTCCTAAAACCGGAGTATCCATATAAACTTGCAATCATGTGCATACCTATATTCTGGTGCAGAAGCTTGGTTAGATCTGTGAGTTCTTCCAAATTGTTGTATGGCCCGGTCAGCACTCCAAGGAAGTTCAAGAGTTACATGTACTCTCCTCCTCTGAGATACGTAACTCAAACAAGACAGAGAAGCATTTTTGAAATTGAGACAAGAAGAAAATTAAGTTGAAGAAATTAAGATGTCAAAAGGCTAGAAAAGACAGAATCCACCAAGTAAAAAAACCAACTTGATTTATTGCCCTTCTGTCTGCTTGGAGCGATACGCCAGCAGAACCAGCTTCAGATATTATTGCAATCAACTTGTTACCATCCATAAACATTTGCTTCTCATGCATATTGACCATTTCCATGGTAACTTCCTTACTATAAGCAAAACGAATGGTGAAGTAGGTCAGATATATACGAGTAATTAAAAGAAAAAAGTAACTGTAAGTGCACTCTTTTGTCTCTTACCTATTTCGTGCCTGATAAACAACCCCTTTCCCACCTGAGGCCCTAACAAGCATACCCCGCCTGCCCGTTATTTCAGCAACATTTTCAGGACCCCCTAGCTGCACATAAGTTTGACCTAACAAATAAGACTAAATTGATGAGAGGAAACAGTTCCTAATGCACTTTATAGCATGAAACTATATGCTGATACACAACAAAAATTGCAAACTATATTTGGATTCATACATACAAGGAGTACTCAAAAACGTTCGCCTTGTTTTGTTGTTGCAGAAATATCATTCAGACTCTATATACATAAAATACAATATACATGTAGATGTAATCAGCCCAGCAGACATCTTAAAATTTAGCATAAGACCAAAGATGAATGTCGTACAGAAAATACAACAGAATCACAATAGTGCAGAACGTGCATCAAATTGTAATCACCTATTTTATCAGCTTACAGTCTCCTTGAAAACTGAATAAAAGTTTGCTTTCAGCAGAAACTGAGTCGCATACAGAACCAATTCTAACTACTGCAACAGTGATCAAGACATTACTCCTCTTGGAAGGCACTACATGAATCCTCACACACCCTAGTTCTCTTGTGAAAATTATCAGTTCTTCTCCTGATCCTCCTGACTAGAGCAACTTCCATCAACCTCTAATATATGAACAGCTTCATGCTTTACAACTAAACAATCTCCAACGGAATCAATTTTAGATCGAACTAAACATAGATGATAAATGTTATGTGATTTCCGCTTTTGATATAATATAAAAGGAAAAAACAGTACCAAAACATATTTGCTAGAGCAAAACTAGTTATCTAAATATAACAACAAAATTAAAAAATAGTACAAAATATTACACCTTGTGGATGGGGCCGCTAACTAATTTTAAATCTTCACAAAAAGAAGTAGTTCTGGAGGTAGTATCTAAAGCACCAGCTAACTACTTTATTATTTTGATAAAATTACCTACTATACAGAATTGCAGGACGAATAGGACTGGAACTATCATTTTCTTACAGCAAGAAAAAACACAAGTAACTGAGGAGCTCATAATAGCATCATCAGAAGATCATCATTGCTAGGCATTTTACTAACAACACCACAAATTGAAAACTTACAAGAGCCCCCTTTTTAAGGGGGGCCCAAAAACTTAACATTCAGCTTCTAAAAGCTCTTAATGAAAAGAAAAGGAGCTATCAAGAAAACAAGCTATCCACAAATTTAACAATCAACCACTGCAAACATTAAGTGTTAGTTATTGTAAGACTACAGAATTATGATAAAGAATTAACACATTGAAAAAAATTTGATTTTGACAATCCAACTTTTCAAACAAGCTGAGTCATTTGCAAGAAAATAATGTATACCTGATCGATGATATCATCCAAAGGATTATTAGGCAAGTCCAGTGAACGAACAATATCCAGTATTTTTGCTTTTCTTTCTTGGGCCGCTTCATACCTTAAATTCAATTCCCACAAAAAAAAAAAAAAACAAAAAGTAAAATTCTTAAAGATTCTAAGTCAAACAAGTAGGGATAAAGTATGTGAACAGAAACAGCTTTCATGAGATACCGTTTGGCAAGTTCAGCTTCATATGCTTCTTTTGCCCGCAAATATTCATCAGTTTTCTCTTTACATGAGTAACATGACCAATCAGCAGGGACTGCATCCATCAATGGAGGGTTTAAACAGCTTGGATGAAAGTGTTGACCACAACAGGAACAACGTAGCAATTTCTTTTTATCCTGGAATTATACAACAAAAATGATAACTAGCAGGGAAAAATCATGGGAGAAAAATAGGATTTATAAGTTACAATACGAACTAACCTCTCCACTGTTGCATATATCACAAACCAGAAACTCATCATCGCTGGATTCCTTATCTGACTCACCTATAATGATAGCAGGAACACTCAATACCAAGCTACCAACAGCCTTACCAAGAATTTAGAGACTTCACACCTCTAGCCTCCTTGATCATAGGAAATTAACATAATTCACTGCTCCAAAGGAAAACGCACCAGCTTACATAGGCATTAAACTAAAGAACACGAGTTGACTGATGAGCTTGAGCACAGCAAGAGCAACAAATAGTAAATAGTATACTTTGTAGTTAACCAGATGCTTAGATTATAAAATTATGTTTCATTTCTTAGATCACAGGACAAATTTTCTAAGTATATATAGAAATTTTATGATGTTCAATGTTGCCAATAATTACCGTTACAAGGACCACGCTTTTTCTAGAAAGAATAACAATTTGAGATTAAGATCGTTACAGTCCAGGGGTTTCATTTAAACTTACATCAGCATGGTCTTAAAGTGGTTTCAGGTTGCACCTTCTTATCAACACTACCCTCCTAGTCCGATTGCTAATATATGTAACATATAAATGAGGTTGAATTCCTCGAGCTAATAACAAGGAACAACAATGAAACAAGATGTCCGCAAAATAACAACAACGACAAGGTCATTTTGTAGGAAGTTCCTTCCCTATTTCAGACAATCAACAAGGATAGAAGTAGTATGATATCCAGTAATATTGATATATACTGGAGTAAACTGGAATTCTAGAACCTAAGTATAGTTTGAGATTCTAGTTATAACCTACATCCGTATTAATACTAACCACAAAACATACAAAGAACTACACAATCATTTCAATGAGTTCATTTTCAACGCCCATGGCTAACTATTACATGCAGCTCCTGACCGCTTATGTTGTAATAGATAATAAGAATATGTATAATATGCAGTAAAGGATCAACCAGTATGTTATTCATTATCAGCAAAGTTCATATCAAAGATGTGATGGAACAACTACAAACAACAAATGATGATGGGACAGTCATCAAACTACCATCTTAAGATCCATATGTAGCATAACATTTGTATTAACCCACTCTAAGTTAACAACTACCAGTATGAAAAGAACTCACTTGGAGATTCATCTTCACTTTCATGATCATTTGCAGTCTCCCATTTTGCTACTTTTCGAAGTCTACCTCTGAAAGAAACATCAGGATTAGCAGAATGCCTCTTCCTTTGCAATTCCTTCACACCTTCTTCACCTGTCATCCAGGAAAGAAGAGAAGATGATCTATGAATGTCATTCAGAAACAAGAATGCAAAAGGCTTTAAGAGGCTGCTGAAAAACCTAGTAAAATTTCTGGCTTTGGAGGTAAAGGATAATTTTCTTCAACAAGTTTAAGCAAAAGTTCGCGAGGACCAGACACAAAATCATCTAACTCCAGACCCTGTCAAGAGAATCGTAACAAATATAAATCATAGCTAAGTGCTTGCTGAAAATCAATTCTATGAAAAAGGGGGAAGAAAAGGGCTCACATATCTTGAAACCGCTTCCTCTGTTCGAGCTTCCCCAGTACTCTGAAGACCAATTACAACACATTTATTCTCAGCTAAAGCCTGTTTGGCCAGCCTCACAGTGGCAGGCACCTTAGCTGACATGCACATGTGCCTAAAGAATCGCTGCAAAAAGTTGCTTTAATAGCAGTATATTATGAATAAGGGAAAACATATGGCATAAACCAAGTAAGCATTAAAAAAACACCTGATGACTAGCCCAGTACAACCGCCAAACCTGACTGGAATTAGGCTTCTCTTCAGTAAGAAATGCACTTGCGGATAACAGCTCTACTCTTAATTCTGCCCAAAACTCAGCAGCTTTCTTATACATCTCCTGCAAACAATATCACATACAATTTGCTTCAAATAAAAATGTACAACAAAACATCAATTCCATAATTTATGGGTGTCTGTGGTCATGATATTTCTCATAAAAGGTACTTTTTATTGTTATAGCTATGCCACCAAGGTTCTAGCTTTGGTAGAATATCGCAGCAATGAACATAAACAAATAGTACGCAGTGAATGGTGACGCATATGCCCGATAGAACACCCACTTGTGTAATTTGTCATGACTGGATGACAAGTTATATATTATCTTAAATCAAACACAGGAACGCCTGTTTTGTCCCAAAATGGTCCAATTCCAAAATATAAACCAAAAAAAAGAAGAAACAAAAAAGGCTCCAAAACTATGTCTAGGATATATAGGTGCAGTCATCTCTACATTTAGCACAATTAAAGTAAACAATGAAAGTATAGATATGAATGATGCCATAACTAATAACTTCAGAATTTAAATTCCAGTGACTGGTCATATGTGACCTTCATTCCTATTCCATCAGTCAATGTCTCACTTGATTCCAGAATAACCGCATAAAGCCAAAAGGTGGCAACGTTTTATGACTGCTAGGCCCGCAATCATCAATGATTTAGTGCCTTTCTAGTTATTGGGTACTGAAAACAATGAACATTTATTGCTTTAGACTCCTACTCCAACACTACAATGAGAACTCAATACCAATTTCTAGATAAATGAAAACTTTTAGGTATCAGCCTATCTGAGTCCAGTTCCAATGAATCTCACCTCCAACTCCGATTCCCTTGACGAACCACACACTACCTAAGTATATGTGTCCAACCACAATACTACAAATACCAAAGCATAGCGGGTCCTACCACTACCACTATCTAAATAATAGGTGTAAATCATTACCGATATACTATTTACTCAATAAGGTTCATGAGCTTGCAATGAGATAGGTCATACTAGCTAAGACATGCAAAGCTGTTTGGACATATTTATAAGCCAAACTACTACATATTCATACAAAATGTAAAAGGTATCATCGCCCAAAAAATGGGAAAACTGAACAGGACGTAATGTTAAAACAAAAGCATTTCACATAAGTACATCCACTTATATGTTGCCAATCAAAGAATATAGACCTTACAATACATAGCTGAAAAAAAAAAATTTTCATTGCCGCTAAAAGTTTGAGATGCTAGCTAGTTAGGAAACATACTTTAAATCACCAAGATATTTTTTAACATGTATGAACCAAAGTATATGCACAAACACATAGGAAACCATGTGCACAAAAACTTCACAAAACATATAGCCAAGAAAAAACTCTCTCCATACCATCATCATTTCCTCCAACGGAGCTTCAACAACTTCGAAATCAGCACCTTTATAGCTCAATGTACGGCATACATACATGCCCCTACACCAAAGAACAGTCAAACATAGAACACTCAAAAGAATGAGAGGACACTAAGTATACTTGAAGGCCTCTGACCTTGCCTTCATGTCCATTGCGACAAGCTCTAATGCTCCAACACCACCCTTATCAAGAGCTCCTGCAGCAAAGAATAAAATCATGTTAAGAAGCTCCGTGTTTGAGGGCTGCTCTTAGGTCTTAAAATATCCAAAAGATACAGCAACCAACAACCACCTACTATTTTCCATCTGCATTTAGAATTACAGAAAAATACAAATAATACTCTAGATAGAATTTTTATTAGATTAGACTCTGTACATGAAGGATCTGCAAATGGTAAATATATTAGCAATCTAACCCAAAACTTATGAGCAGTTTGAAAAGCTTATATGACTGAGTATTCTCATATATAAAGAGGCATAGATTTGTCTCCCTTTGACGCAGATGTTTCTTGAAACCTCAAAAACATCACTAGTATGTCCTGGCGCAAGTTACAGGGAATCATCAATGCACCCTACTAAAACTCCATATAATCAGTAGCATATAAGACTTTCGAACTTTCTCTATTTATGGTAAATGATACAGTGACCTCAGTTGCACGTTTCACACCGATTTCTTAGTTCTTTGAGATTTGCGGTTCTAAAATGTTTAGGTACCTAAAGGTACATTTATACATAGAAGTAAGTAGAATGTGACTTCCAAGGAGAACTCGCTTGACCAAAACAAACTTACATGTAATATAATTTGGAAGTTTAATCATTTTTAATCCTTTGACCTACATGTTTTGATGTTGTATACAGAATATACTTCCATGAGATAAATTCAATGATTGTACCCAGAAAAAGTTGTTATGCTGGCAGAATCAAAGGATATGATGCTCAGGGAGCAGGGCATGCTGCAACAAAAAGTAGCAGCACAAGTACAGAAAAACATGAAAGAAATTTAAAGAAGACATATTTATAATACCAAATGAGGGTGAAGTTTCTATTTTAATGAATTTGTATATAGCCACAAGCAACAAAGCATACTCTTTTGCATAAATGTGATTTTGAAAAGCTACAATTTGAGCAAGCCATATGAAGGTCCAGCATATTCGCATTCTTCTATATAAACACTTTATTCTTGTAACCTTATAAGGAAGCATGATTCAACACTCACCCAAACGAACCAACTGTTGATCAGGTTGAGACAGATTATGGACTTCAAATAAATATTATAAAAAAAAACCTCGACCACATCTGGTTAACAGCTAAAATAACCCAACCCTCCAAGCATTCCAACTGCAACAATGTTTGCCAAGAGAAACAGTTCATAATCTAATTTTCTTACTTCATTTTCTGAACAGAGCTTAAACTATACAAAGAGAATAATTTTTTTCAGAAAACACTGGTCACTCCTTTCACAACCTAAAGTATTTTGGTTACAGACTTGAATACCAAGAATGCTCCAGGTTATATTCCAATCAGCGTTAATATTTTCTATGAGAAATTAAATCCAGGGATCCTTGTTTGCCATCACCGAAGAACATTGTCTACAACTTTTTTATCACAAACCATGTTTGCAAAATGCACACGCAATGCTACCATGGGGAAAATATAAAATCACAAAAATAAGCAATAGCTACAGTATCATCCTCTCACTTTCAGGGAGTTGTTTTTATTTCTGTTACTTTTCCTCAATTGCTATAAAAAAAGGAGCAAACAATGCAGTGTGTTTCTAGATTTGAGCTAATCATAATTTATTTTAGAGTTCACTTAATAATGAACTAATCCAAGATATAGCAACTACTTCTCTCAGATAGTTTCATCGCCTTCTTGTGCACTCACATTAATTACTAGACTCTACAAGCATTCTACATGTGGAACATATCTTAGGAAAAACATTGCTAAAGAGTGAAGTCTACTTGAATCCTCTCGCACACTCTACCACACATTATACAACCTTATATAGAATTCATGCTATGTCCAAACAATTACAAATAGATCTGCCAAGAACCTAACAATGTGTGGTTAGGGCATCCCTTCCCACTGGAAAGGATGAAGGTCCAAATCTCAGCAAATACAAGTCTGCTTAAAAGAAATAGCAATAGAACCTTAGAAAATAGATTAAGGGAGGTCGTCAGTTCGACTACAGAAAACAATTTTGATGAGCAGAAACATCAAGTCCATAAAACCAGGCAGAAGGTAAAAATTAGCTGACACATTGCAGCAAAAGGAGTATTTCAGAAAACATACCCAAAAAATCATGAAATTTGGGGAAGCACGTTCCTGTTCCCCAGAGTCCAAGTCTAACCATGTAACCCATGTTGCGTGGTTCCGATGCACCAGTTGCAGAACAATAGACAACTCGAGCTTGCGGCAAACGGGTCTGATCACATCAATTCAAGGAGTAATTGCGTAAATAACCAGATGCAGAGACAAAATCATATGTATTAAACTTGAAAATAATTTCAAACATGCTTGCTGCAAGGCAGCAGATTACAAGTATTTTACGAAAGATGTTCCCATGATATTTTAGTGGGTGTTCCTCCTCAATTTGTCGCACACACACACCCTCCCTCCTCCAACACCCCAAAACCAACTCTCTGAATGCTCAGTCGTCTCAGTTCCACAATAGTCATTCTCCGTACCAGTTAACGCTTATTCCCAAATCAAACATATCAATGAACCAAGGTGTTGAAATTGCCGATCTTTAATGGTTCCAAAAATAGCGATGCAATTTGATAAACCTGCTCCCTAAATTAGGGCTATTGACCAGGGCCAATTCCAACAGATATCAGTAATCAGGATCGATTAATTTTCCCCATCTTATGTATACCTAAAACATCACAAACTTGCACCAAGAGACTAATCTGCTCTACGCAGAGAGCAGATCTAGAAGGTACCAACAGTCAAGATGGGTGTGCGTATCAAACTGAACTAAATAAGCAACTTGACCACATCTTTCGAATTATAATTTTAGTGGTTTGTGTAGAATATAATTAGTATACGGCATTGACTTCACTATCTATTGAATTCACGTACAGATCCCAAAAGTCAGAATCTAGAGTTGAAGGATAAACTAGAATATATGTGAACAATCAACAACGATAACGTCTATTACCAATAAAGAGATTCTTAACAAAGTACGATCAATGTCAATGAATAGTGGAAGTACTTCATAAGGAACCTAGTTTCTTGAGTGAGGACATACTTTCAGAATGTGATAAGAAACTGCAAAAGTTAAAGAGCAAAACACAACTCGCTAAAGAAAAGATGGCATTTTTATGTAGAGGGCAAAGACTAGACTATGTAATTTAATTAGGAAATTCTAACTGTGGAAAACGGGAGAACCAAAGGAGAATACATCCTTACATGCCTGGTTTGGGCCATCAATTAATCGTTATCAGGCTGCCGACATAAACTAAGGACTCCATCCCGTCAT
Source organism: Acanthochlamys bracteata (assembly GCA_019914995.1). Classification (NCBI taxonomy): domain Eukaryota; kingdom Viridiplantae; phylum Streptophyta; class Magnoliopsida; order Pandanales; family Velloziaceae; genus Acanthochlamys; species Acanthochlamys bracteata. The sequence continues at coordinate 7,237,066 of CM034135.1, read as the reverse complement.
ATACTCAATTTCACATTTTTCATAAAATTACCTAACAGTTGTTTCACATATTCCACAATTCTATTAGCAAGGAAAAATATTGTCACTATACCAATTGTTACTAAAAATTAAAATCTAGCACCAAAGGCCAAATCTCAATTTAAATAGTCTCACTTTAGATTTAAAAATTCATAAAAAGATTTGTTTTTGCAAAATTTCAGCTAAAAGGACAAGGGTTGAACGACTATGTAGCAAGTAAACATGTTTGCCAGATATTTCAAACTTGCGCTTCAACCTGGATTTCAAGAACTGCTTCCCCAGTACGAGTAGCTTGTGTTCCTGCTTCAGGAATCAAATTTTTGGCTTTGTGACACTGCAATGAAGGGGGAAAAACTCGCTTAGAAAAGGACAACCCTATGAGGAAATAATTTGAAAATGAAACATCTCAAGCATCAGGCTGTTAATGAAACAGACCACTTCAACATAATGCTTTAGAGCCAATATTACCTCATCAAACACAAGCAGGCCATCATAATCAGATCCATACCATTGCACTAGCTGCTGCAAGCGTGAACGTCCTTTCTCAGATGATGCTATTAAGCTACTGTACGTTAAAAAGACGACTCCATCTTTAACACCAACAGCCTTCGAGTCAAGCTTAGAATAAGGCAGTTTGTTCAAAGCATGCACTGCAAACATAAATGGAATGTAACTTATAGAATCTTCATACGGGAATAATGCACCATATTGTGCATAAAAGAAGAAGCTAGTTGTTGCTTACACTTCAAACAATACTATCTAGAAGAAGTGATTCATAATTAGACTATCCTGCAACTTGAAAGATAATCATTATCTAACTTTAAAATCTGAAATAGCAGACCTAAATTTTCAACTACCTTCTAGAATAAAATCAGAAACAAAAGAATCAACAAGAGGATTCTGCTTAAGGAACAATCTATAATGTCTTACAAATACCTAGATCAGTCCCTGATCTATGAAATCATGACTCCAAAGTCATCTTAATTTCAATAATCATCTAGCCAAGTTTAGCTTTTCATGAGAATATTCAAGGTTTTTTGTTTTCAAAAGGTTCTACAATAACGCCGGTTTAAAAAGAGACGACATATCACATAGTAAAGGCAAATACAAAATTTGCCACTAGAACAATTGAACTAAGCTCACGTTGGAGCACAGCTAAAAACCTTCTTCGATGTGATCATACAATTAGATCAATGTTTGATGAGAAGACCACATTTTGAAACTTTTATAGTGTCTAACTTGCAACCAAATCTTAGAAGCATAGCCCCAAATGGGAAATATGAAAGTGTACCATACTCTCCAGGATCTAACCACAGCTAGATACTTCTTAAATTTATCACCACCATTTTTATTGTCACACAAAAACTACATCAATTCTAGAGAAGATACAGATAACATGATACCATTGACTGTGGACACAAAAACATTGATGCCACACCAAGGAAAAGAGAAAAAGACCTCAAGCTGACTTGGTTTAGCTATGATGCTTCAACAGATAATTAAACTCCTTGGAGTTGTGTTCATTATGCACATACTCACAAAAAACCTAAGGGTGTTATCGGTTAGTGAATTTTAATAAACTTGCTTTACTAAAAAAAGGTGAACTTTCAGATATCATTTTCGGAGGCTTCTCTAAATAGGCTTTAACAACAAATTTATTCTTTTTAAGACTAAAAATGAGAGTAAAATCTCATTACATTTTTAAAAGAACTCAATCTAATCACAAAAGTAGTTTTAGAAAAATACAGTAATTACTAAACAATACCTAAGACTAAAAAGTTTATTTATACATATCAGCTTCAAAACTTCAGGAAAAATTCTGAGTAGGATTTAGCATGATAAATATTGTGATATTTCAGCAAACCACACTGTAGCTTAGATATCACCTCCAACAAAAGTTGCACCAACATCATCTAAATCCCTTCGTGCATCAAACTTCAGGTCTGAACCAACAGATATCCAGCTGAAATAATCATTATAAGTAGTTTTCAAGAATAATATACTAGAAAATTCATAAAACACAAAATAACAAATATAGGCTGAGATGACGTATTTTTATTAGTAATAAACTCCACATTGTGCAGCCAACTGTTTCAATACATATACTAAACAGCAATCATCTTCTAAGGAAAACTTACATGGCTTTATTCCTTCCCTGATGCCAATTTTCCCAAATAAGTCCTGCGATAGTTCGGCCTTTGCCAACACCCGCTCCATCACCAATAAAGAAGCCTGCTCTCGTTCCATCCTCAAGATGGTGAAGGTGCCTCTGCGTTAGAAAACCATAGCTGAATTGTTAGAAATTCAGGAAGCAAGGTTGAGAATTCTAAGTACGGGCAGCTCAGTGAATGAAGAATATGATAAAAACCAGGCAGGCATAAACTATTGTTTCAATCTGTAGACATGAGAGCGCCTTGGTCTTCTCCAGGTCATCTTTAATCTTCAGATCATATTTGGGTTCTGGAGGCTGCACCGCTGACAAGGAAGATGTCTCTACAATAGGATCGGGGTGTGGATCTCCAAGAGATAGCTTGGCGGGCCGCTGAAAGGATACAACATGAACATAAATAAACAAATATATCTGAAAATATGGTAAAACCCAAACAAACACACTTACATAGTCTGTAAATGTTTCCCCAACAGGGCCACCCCCATCTTCTTCCCTTTCCACGTCAATTGCCACCTGACAATTTAGGAAGTTTCCAGGTTACTGACACCACATAAACTTGAGAAACTACATTCCATTTAGATGTATTTTCACATAGAATTCAATAAAATTCTTTGTAAAGAAGTACGACAGACAGTCAAGAAACGTGCATAACTTTAATTCACTCCGGGTAAGAATTGTAGGAAACAAGGGTATATCAGGCATCTTTATCCTAGCACCTTGCCAAACATGAGGCTAAGAATGCAAACAGTGTGAGACAGTCTGCATCATGCTACAATATTGGCATTTTTTTCCACTAATGTTTAAGGTACCAACCAGAGCCAACTAATCATGGTAACAAAAGGTTACAAGATCTAAGTCATCTCAAATTAGAGCCAAATTATTTTCCTTGCATGTGCTTTTAGGTTAGTAACTCCCACTAAGTTAAAAATACACATGAAATCATGATACTACGGCTAATATACCTATTAACGAGAACGAACTTGAAAATTAAAATGAGCTGCATCAGAATACAATTGCAAAGAATATACAAATCATAATGCAAAGATTGCATAATCTTCTAAGTAAAGCACGACTTTATTAGTTTGACCTTAACCAGAATCTCATATCTGTCTCTGCTTTTGCATTTTCTGAGTGTCATAATTGTTCAATCATAACAATAAGGACTTTAAGTTAGCCAGCAAACTACAAGTGCTTATACTGTTGCTGTACCAAGTTTCAACAAGTTCTCTCCAGATTAAATTACTCTAACTATTGGGATTTGTTTCAACAAAATTGATGGACTAAACTAGGAATGAAAAAAGTGAAGTTGCTTCATCAACTTTCAAAATTCTTGTTATAAGTCAGGGATGTCAAACAAATTAACTTTAGCTTTTACCAGCAAGGAAGTAGCGATTGTGTTTAGCAAGACAACGTCTTGAACGTAGAAATCAAAATTCTGGAAGGTGCAGAAGTTATCCCAACCTAGGTGTATTGACCTAACAACATCAAGGAAGCACTGAGAAGAAGTGAAAAGGGGAAGAAAGACCAATCCACTCAGGATTATTTGTTTTGACTTTCAGATAGGCTACAGCTTTGCAGACTAGTGACATTAACATAAACATTTTCTTGATTGTTCCTTTCATGAAAATAGGTCCAGATAGATTGTTTCTTAGAAACACTTCTACATTGTTAGAGATAAAAGCTTCAGAAAAAACCAACCTTAAGTTCGTACAAATTTGACTAACCAATGCTTCTAAGCACCATCATACATTTGTAACCTGTACCAAAACCGAACGAGCATCTTTTCTTCTCTCGAAAAATACTAGAAAATTATGACATTCTTTTCTTCTCTAAATGCAACACTCTTTCCAACTGTGAAACATTCATAACTCATCATAAAAAAATATGCAACATTAAAAATCTGTAGCAACAGTTTCATTTCCAACTTCAGAGTTAGATTGTGGAGCTAGTGTAATAGTTACAATTTCTGTTCCCTGCAATATGTGTGTCTATCTGTGTGTGTGTGTGAGAGAGAGAGAGAGTGAGAGACAGAGAAAGAGAGAAAGAAACTTGCCTCATTGATCTCTTCGGGCGGCTCCGGCGGTGGTAGACCAGGAAGAGAGAGCGGCGGTTGCTGCAGCGGAGCTCCACCACCAACTCCAGCAGCAGCGGCAGCATAGAAATGCTGTAGCTTAGAAGGATCCACAGCTAAATCAACACCACACTGCGGACAAGAGAATCGAGTGAGCCCGTGCGGTACATTCAGGAGGGCTCTACATCTTGCACAAGGCAACTGGATCTTCGACGGATCGATTCCTTGCGCCTGCTGCTGCTGTGGCGGCGGCACAGGTGGCAACGGTAGTTGCGGCAAAGGCGGGGCCCGTCTCGACAACTGTTGTTGTGACTGCAGTGGCTTAAGCTTGGGGTGAGGTTGCGGCGGGGGTAGAGATTGCGGTTTCGGCTGCGATGGCGGTGGTGGAGGTGGAGGTGGTGAAGGAGATGGAGAAGAATTAGAGCCCATGAGTTGAGGAGGAAGCATTTGAGGGAGTTCACACTTAGGGCAACTGAATTCAATCATGCCTGGAGCAACCATTAAGATCTCGTGACAACCGGCGCACCGAACCTGACAACCACCACCATTGTTGTTGTTGTTATTGCCGCCGCCAGCCATCAATGAGCTCCGGCGAGAAATGTAACTGGGAATTTGAGAGAGGGATTCGATTGATTTGGGGATTTGATTTTTGTTTTTTTTCTTTTTTCTTTTTTGGGGTCACAGTAGTACTCCGGTTGGTTGCTGGCGAAGTGATCGATGTGGTGAGGGATCCGGTCAGTTCGCACGTGTTGAGGAATAGAGTAACAGGAAGATGAACACGTGCGACTAAATTTTTTTTCTTTTGCTCACGCAAATCTCTATCTTGTAACAAAATTAGTTTAAAATATAAATACATATTTAGCTTATTATATTTTAATAAATTACTAATTTATATAATAGTTTAATAATATCTAACATATTTTTCTAAATCTAAAATATTATAGAACTTTATTTAAGTAAAAATTGAAATAAATGGTGAAAAAAGTAAAAATATTTACCAAACAATCTCTGAGTACTACTGCACTATTATTTTAATAATGTAGTGAAGCATAATAAAAACATATCCCAAATAGTATCTAAAAGGTGAATTAAATGATTTGGAACGAATCATGTTAATTAGAGAACGCTTATTTACTAAAGAAATTTTCTAAAAACTAAAATTTTAAAAATAAGTTATTAAAATATTTTTTAATATATAAAAAGATATTTAAAATTAAATTTTATTGAGTAAAATATGTTTTTTGCGGAAATAGAATGATTTGAGGGAGCGTTTGAGAGTGCTTATAAAATAGAATTTTTTAAAAATAAATAGTATTTTTATCTATTTTAAAAAATAAGCTCTAATTTTTATCTAAAAAATAATAAAAATAAATAATAAAATTATCTTACTACGTAAAATTTTTTTATATTTTTTAAAATTTTAAATAAATTTTTTATATATTTATATAAAGTATATTAAAAATATAAAATAGAGAAATAAAAAATAATGTTTGGAAAATGCTGAGCCAAACAACCTCTCAAGCAATAGTAAGAAATCCTTCGGAACGCTGTGTGCACAGTGACTTTGCATTTTTTGGAGTGTCTGAAAATACTTTTAAAATAAAATTTTTTTGAAATAGAAGATATTTTTATTTTTTTAAAAAATAAGTTTTATTTTTTATCTAAAAAATAATAAAAATAATATTTAAAAAAATCTCACTAGGTATAATTTTTCTATATTTTTAAAATTTTTAAATAAATTCTAAAACAGCCCCTTTATCAATAATAGTCTGTAATAATTATCTATCAAAATCAAAATCATGAAGGTTTCATGGGCTGCGTTCGCATGGACTGCATTGTAAGAGCTCAATACATAAAGTAAAGTTTGGGTTGGGCTTGGGCCAAAGATGAAATTTGCATAGCCAAACCAACCTATTTAGCCCGTTTTCCCCCAAATGTAGCTAAGGGCATGTTTGGACGTGAAAAAGCTACTCACTCACAAGCGCTGCACAGTTCTCTGGAATATTCGGAAGTGGTGCATTTTTAAGCTAATCATAACTTTTGAATGCCTGATGTTTTTTTTTAACATTTTTGTATAAAAAATTATTTGAGAGATTTTATAAAAAAACAATTTATTTTATTTTAAAATAAACTCTAATTTTATTTCTAAAAAAATAAAAATAAATTCTTACGATATAAATTTTTTGATAAATTTTATAAAATATTTATAAAAATTTTAAAGGCTTTTATTTAAAGATTTTTGAAATTGTATATATACAAATATATTCAGTTAAAAATTAGATTATGTGTTAAAAAAAAATCCATATACCACTTGTTATATATTAAACTATATTTTTGTAATTAATGTTACTTTTCAATTTATAATCTTTATAAATTCTCAATTTATTTCATAAATATACTAATTTTATCCGAACAATATAAGCTCCTTATTTTATAATAAATTTAAGCTTTAATGTATAAGCTTTTTAAGCAAAGCCAAACATGTTCAAAGACTTGTTCCAAGTTCCAACATGAGCTACATTTTGAACATCCTACGTAAAATCTCAACGTTTTTCCTATTTTTCATAAACAAATGTGAATGATTGAGTAATTGTGATCATAATTTAAAAAATAAAGTCTTATTATCTATATTTTTGTATAAAATTCACAATTCGTAAGTAAATTTGAAATTAAAATTCTTTCACTTATAGCTTGTTTACCAATTAATCATACTCAACTTTTCTAAACCTATTTTTAATATAAAAATTGTAGGATCAGATCCTCATATTAAAAAAATTAGCCAATATTTTAAGAGTTGATATTCTCTACTTATAAACATATATTTATTTTAGCACTCAGCCAATGTGAGATTATTAAGAAGCGTGAACTGTTAAACCCACCAAATTAAAATTCATTTAGCCAATTCAAAATAAATTGCTGGCTTATTTCTAAATTAGCTAGCTCATTTTTTATATGGATAATATTTCATCTCCTACACTACTAAATCGAATCTAGTCTATCAAATTAGTTCGTCTTTTATTCGGATCAATCAAACCATACACGATTGAATTTAGCCTAAGTTGAAAACCCAATAAAAATAAATAAATTATTTAAAATAAATTATTTTTATCCAAAATTTATTTTTTAAAATTAATTTAAAAGAGTTTGTAGTATGAATGATAGAGTGGTTGACAAACAAAGCTTGCAAAGATCAGATATTTTTAAAAATACAATAAAATACACTTGACTTGATTAATTAAATAAAGACAATTAACAGCAAACCAATTCGTTTAAATTAATTCATAATTTCGAACCTGATTGCGATTGATTCGCACACAACTGTCCCGACGACTTTGGGGTGTTTAGTTCTCTAAAATTTTATTAAAAAGTTTTAAGAAACTACCTTAGTTTTAAATAATTCTAAATGACCCCTCAATGGGCGGCTGCTTTGCTTGCTGTTACCTCTAGTGAGGACGGTTTCTATTCGCACCCGCAAATTTAGTGTAGCAGATGTGGTCCTCATTCCACGTGGCACTTCATGCGAGTGCCGACACTTGCTTTTTGTTTTCACACACGTGTTAAAGCTTTGTCCGGGCGGCTGCAGCGTGGAAGCAGCAAGTATATCATTAATTCCCGCTGGGGCCCACAAAACAAAAGGCAAACAAATTGTTGAAACTTTACTTTAAAGTCCGCCACCCACGTGGCATGCGACCGTGACGATTCCTACACTACCGCGTTTTCGTTTTCTTCGTTTTTTTTTTTTTGGGTTCATTTCTGCCGTCCCTAAAAAAGCTTTACTTATAGCTTATAATAATAAGCGGCGTATCAGTTATATTTGACGGACAAAAGTTTAACAGCAAAGAGAAAGAGATTTTATTTCGTTCATTATTCATTTGGCGGCCGACCTGCTGAGCACGCAATATCTAAATTATAGATTTGCTTTTGAATCATAGGACGAGTAATTATGTTTTTAGTCAATGATAGACAAGTTCGTTATAAAATAGATTTTATTTATTATCGCAATTTAATGTCTTGATTCGTATTTAATTCCTGCACTTATCTCTTGGCTTATATTAAATGTACAATGAATAAAACTCGTTACAAAAATTTATCAAAGTGTTTCTGCGTAAGTATTTATCTTGTAACAAATTATTTTTTTAAAAATAAGTTTAAAAATAAAGATAAAATTAAAATATATAATAAAAAATAAATTTTTATTAAAATTATAAGTGAATTTATAAAATTAAATTTCGAAAAATAAAATTAGTGGATTGGTAACAAGTTCTTAATTCGATTCGTAACAATCTAATTATAGATATCTGATATTACATGCAAATGAAGGTAATGAACATCTTGTTAGATCATATTATGATATTATTTTTCTTCTCATCAAACAATATTGTTTGAGATTATTTTTGAGCGCTCCAAAACTTATTTTTTATTTTATATTTTTAATAAACTTTTAATTCTTTTATAAGTATTTTATATTTAAATTTTTTTATGAGAGGCCTTATCATGCAAATATCCGCACAGTTGTACGCTTCTGGAGAAGAAAGAGAAGGACCGGAAGAGGTGGTGGGATATACCAAGTGGGGTCCCAGAATGCACCGTCCGCGGACGCCACCGGCCGAGACGCGCCATCAGGCAGCAGAATAATGAAGGAGGCGCAGCTGCTGCTGCTGCTACGTGCGTAACAGTGACGTGACCATCCCGCCGTGTCTCCTCTTTTCAATCACGTAACTGCTCCGTTAAACTCGTCAAACAAAAACTGATAAGGTCCCCCACTACTCTTCTCTCCAGAATCACTTCTCAGCAAAGCTTTGCTTCTTTCTTTTGTGTTTCTTTGATTAATAAGATTGCTGTTCAGCTACTGGTTAAGATTGATTGATTGATAAAAGTTAATTTAGATCGAAATATCCAACGGTATGACGAGCGATTTCTATTTGGGTTCTGGATTTGGATTGAAGTCTTGATTAGATTGGGAGGAGAAGCAAAATCCAAGAATCAATTCGGAATTCCGAGGAAAGTCTGTGCTTCAATTGAAGATAAGGATTGCTTTTCAGATGTTGAAATTAAGCATCACCAAGTGTTTGTTTGACTAGAAACTGCTGAACATGTAGCGCTATATTAACAAAATAACACAATACAAACTATACAATTGATGGGATCTTCACTCAAATAATGAAAAGCGAGAGGAAATTTTACAAGTGAAAGAATTGGATAATCCATCGTATAGGTTAATTGATTTCTCCATTCTTCTTTTTGTTCTATTACAACAACACCGAATTAATTACTGAGACGTTAGAAATACTTATGAAATAAATTTTTTTATATAAAAATTATAGGAAAGCAAAAACATCTTTCTGCAATCTCTCGGCGCAAACAAACACTGAAAATTTTGATTCGTGATTATACACAGCATAATTTCTCTCCTCCTCTCCATTCAAAGGGAGCAAATTCATACAGAGATCAACAACAAAAGACAAAGAAAAAACATTAAGAAGTATTAATTAAAATCTAATTCCTCTAACTCCTTCAATAAAAAAGACGAAGTTTTCTTTTCTAAATCAAGCGACTTCGAGCGCCGGCGGGAAGTTCAGATCAAGATCAAGCGAGATCTTTTCGCCTTGATCGACCACCGACGACGATGAATCCGAATCGCTCTCTTGCGACGGTGGAGGAGGCGGAGGAATCTTCTTCACGGCCGGTGGTGCTATCACCGTACCAAAAATCTGCAAAGGTTTAATCATTCCTACAGGTGATGCAGGCGGCGGCGGAACAGCGACAGTGACGAACCGATCCGGTACCGCGAAACTAAACCCTCCAACCATCTTACGGTTTCCGAACTCAAAAGGAGTAGCAGAAGATTCAACAGTACTACTCGGACTCGACGTAGTGGGCGATCCATCACATGCACCGGCACCGACGGTTGCCGTAGAAAAAGTGGGGAAATTAGTTTTCGCTTTCGGTCCACGGAACTGAAGCGCGGCGGTATCATACGCCCTGGCCGCTTCTTCCGCCGTATCAAAAGTTCCAAGCCAAACACGCGATTTCTTCGCCGGATCACGAATCTCCGCCGCGTACCTTCCCCATGGCCGCTTCCTTACTCCTCTGTATCTCACCTCCAATCCTTTCATTTCGTTAACTACTATTCCACCACCAGCACCAGTACCACCATTCTTGCTGTTCATCTCCTTCCCAACCTTCGGCGCCATTACTGTTTCTTGTTTCAAGATCTGAAGCAGAGAGGAAGAAGTTGAATGAATGAAACGAAATGAATTGGGGGTATATATAAAGAGAAACTAGAGAAGAAAGAAATAAACGGCGCGTAGACGAAGAGCTTGACTGTGCCTTTGCGAAGCCGCCCCTTGATTAGTTAATAACGTTTTTAAGTATAGTTAATTAATTTAACTAAATAATTAATCTGGTGGCCCGGATTACGTGGCAAGGAGCGTGCGTAGACAAGGGATCCAAGCTACACGGATCTGGACGGTAGTGTAGCTTACTGTATAAGATCGTGACACGTGGCGGATCATTTTTCATACAGTTGTGAGTAAGATTAAACTACTGGTTGTCTTCTTCTTCTTTCTTTTCCTCCGTATAACTTAACTGTTTAAAATTAAGAGGTTAACGCCTGTGATTAAACGCGAATAGATTTGTGTTATAGAGATTTTGGAAATTAAAAGTAATTGTTCAGTAGAGATCTTATCGCTGATTCTAATAATTTAAATTCATATTTGGTGAACTTTTATTTTTTAATTTTTAATTTTATTTTTTTAATAAAATTTTAAAATATTTTATAAATTTTTTTAAAAAATTTTTAATAATACAAAAATTTTCACTTCCGGATCTAAAGAAGGTGCTATTCTGTCACTACAAAAAATCTAAGGAAGCTGCTGTCTGGTGCTGTCGTGCATGAAAATTATTTTTATTTAAAATAATTAATCAACTAGTTATAAAGCCCGCACGGCTCAATAGTTAAGGGTGTGGTGTATTTTTAACAAACAATAATTATTAATTTATTAAATAAAATTTTATAAATAGTACTGTAATAAACTAATCTTATGCTTTTTAAAAAATAAACACTAAATTAAATTTTTATATTATTTATAATTACATAAAATTTAGAAATATTTTTAAATAGTGAAAAATAAATTTAAAGAGTGAAAATACGCTCTAAATTTAAATAATCTTTCATCTGTCTGTTTGAATACGGCCATTTTAAGATAATAATAATATTATTATAGTATTGCTATTTCTGGTGAGGAAAGGAGAAGAAGCGTAGCAGGCGGCAAGACGGCAGAGCCGCGGCATGGTTGAGTTAGATAACGACGGAGCGCGGCGTGTGGTCCCCATCGACGGCGCATCACCCTGAGTCACCAGCCACCGTCACCGAAAGAGAAAGAAAATGACAAAAAAGAAAATTGTTTTCTCTTTCTTTTCTTCAGTCATCCATTGCCGCGTGTTTGTGTTGTCCATGGGGCCCGCAGAGTCGGGCGGCGCTGTGAGGCTTGTAGTTAATAGCATTTGCAAGTTTAGTCCTGTAATATCGTTTTTGGATCTACGCCGATATTATTTTAAAATTTGCAATTTATGCATCTTAGGCTGTTTAGGCAACTGCAAAGGACCCAAATATAATTTATATACTCAGATGATAAATAATTAACCACTACAGTTGCTGGAAGTGGAACTAAAATATTCTCCTTTAAAGGGATGAAGATGCAAAACTATTAATCTAATTGTGTTATCTAACCTATGACTCTGTGAGTAGGTAAGATTCAATTCAAACACGTGTGTGGTTTTTCAGGTTCAGTGCTGCTTCGCGTTGCTTTGTTTCTTCTTGCCGTGTGCTGTTAATGCGCGTTGATTTTGAATTGCCTCTAGATTATCTTCAGCTCATGATTCATTAATGAAAGCGGCGGACTTGGAATCTTCAGTTTTCTATTTTGATATTTGATTGTTTGGAGAAATTTGAACTAAGTAGATGGTAACGGTTTGCTTAGGACTCGCTCAGTCAGTTCCATATATTTTATTTTAATGTTTTACTTTAAATTTTTATAATAAATTAGTATCTCTTTTCTTAAATAAAATATATTCCAATTGTTCTTTTTATCTCTTTATTAGCTTATTTTTCAAATCTTTTAATTGAAAATATAAATAAATTGTAACATTATATATAAAGAATTTTAAGCTTAAAAAAATCTTTTTTAAAGAATTCATAATTTCTCTTTTTTTTAAACCGAAAACATATTTTCGTAAGCAAGCACAAACGACCCGTAATCACTCCGTGGGTATGTATTCTTTCAAGTAAAATAGGAGTTTGCAGTAATGCAATGTTGGCAGAACAGAAACTCAAATAGACAAGATAACAATTGCAAAAATCACTTTGCGTTGAATATAACAGATCTTTCTCATAGAACAACTGCCGAGAAGAAGCTTCTTCTACCAACAGACTTGACGTTGCCGGTGATCCACCGACTTCCCTCTCTGTAGAACTCCACCTACCGTAACAAATAAGAAAGCCAAAACTCAGGAGAATGACCGAGAAGTACATGAAGATTGTGGTCTCAACAGATGTAAGAACGTAGGTAGAGTTACTTACAATGTCCACAGTTTTTCTATCTCGTTCAACACCACCTATCATGACTAAACAATCGCCAACCACTGCAGCATCACTGTATCCTCTGCTCGAGTTCATTGGCTCCCCCATGACCCAGTAACCAAACCGTGGATCAAAAATTTCCATGCTTGGAACCATCATTTCACCATTATGTCCTCCCATCACATAGCTGTAGCACAAGTTGTATAATCGAAGTTTTTGGTATGCCAGTATGACATTCTATTGATAATGCATTGAAATTGAGATTTGTGACCTTACAATTTCTCGTTCATGATCGCCATTGAATGACAAGCTCTTCTTGAGCTCATACTGGGAAGTCTGATCCAAAACCCTTCTCTTGGATCATATCTTTCAACTGACCTGTAACAAATGATTGATAAGTGCAAGATCGTTATCTTAGAACTAAAACTGAATGGAACTGAAATCAAAGAAATGTTGGAAATTCATACTAACTAATGCATATCTTCCAAATTTAAGCAGGAAAAATGGTCATACCGCAAGTATTCTTCTCCATCATATCCACCAACTGCATAAAGTGCACCATGGAGTTCAGCAGCAGTAAGGGCAAATCTCTGTTGGACATATAACCCACTCACTAGTAAGTACATAAATTATCAACAAAGTTTTGACCCTTTATTTCAAAGTTTCAGCAGGAAAGCCTTATTTTCTGTAATATTGCAAAAGGAGGTTAATCAAGAATCTCAGCTACATATGACTGGAAGCCGCATTATATATAACTCTTTCTCTGTTCAATCAAAACAAAAGCATTTGAAGAAAGGAAAAAGGAGAGTTGGAGGAGATATTCCAAGTATTGAGAGACTGATTAGATTTATATGGCTATAACAGATTCATTATGATACTTATCTAAGTAGTAATTACAAATCAACCAAGAAACAGGACCGCATAAGAATCTGGTCATTCACTTCTGAAAAGGTGCAATATATTTGCTAAAAGAATATCAACAAGAAGACGTTTTGGTTATCCGATAATATTGTTGTAAAGATGCATAATTAGTATATACCCATAAAAGCTTTGCCATATCTAGAATTCTATACTATCTAGAAGATGTATTTACCTTGTAAAACATTGGCCGAGTCTTTAGCCACCTCCCAAGAGCAGGATCGAACATTTCAACATCCGAGAAGCAAGTTTGCTGGTCTCCTCCACCAACAGCATATATCTTTTCGTTTACGGTAGCACCAGCTAAACCTCCTTTTGCCCCAAGCAAGGGAGGGCACCAAGTCCACTCATCATTATGCTTATCATAGTGTTCAACTTTGTTAAATTCGAGAATGAAGTACAAATTAAAAGAAAAAAGTTAATTAAAAATATATATGGAATAAAAAGCAACTATAAATAGCATTAAAAGAAACATGTAATTGCAAGCACCTGAGTCAAACCATGAATCACAACCATTGCCACCACCAAACAAATAAAAGCTACCATTTAGGATAGCTGTGGATGCAAATGAGCGGGCACAATTCATTGGTTTAAGGTTTGTTATCGTATCAGCTGATAAATTGAAGGAATCTAAAGACGACAACAATCTGCAACCATTGTAACCACCTATTAAGTATATTACTTTATCTGAACCCAAAAATTTCTCCAAAGTTCTGCTAGACAGGTCTTCACTAAGAGAATTTGAAAGATTGTCGTCACTGAGAGAAGTAGAAGGCTTAAGCTTATCCTCCTTCCCTGACAAGTAATCTTTTAAACTTTGAATATCTTTCTCAGAAACCATAACTATATTCTTCTGTAGTTGCACGCCCTTCTGAGATTCAGCCTGAATAGCAAAATGTCATTTAAGGTTTTAGAATTAGAACATGCACATAGATCACGATAAGAAGATAACAAATTAAGTTCTTCCAGAATGTATGTTAAGATTTTCACTTATAAGCAACCTCATTATGCAAAAATGGAGTACTTAAAAATGTCTTAAACCTTTCAACAATAATCGGTTAGGGTTGTATATGCATAGTCATAGATAAACTTTTGTCTGGAGATAGATGAATATTCAACCCATGATGACAAACATATCGGATACAGGTTAAGGACTTCGACGTTATGTGGAAACACGTGAAATATATGGTGATTCAATAGCATACACTAATGAATTCACATTTTCAACTAAGGTTTTAATGGAACTATGTAAAAATCCTGACCTGTTTCTTCTCCAAAAGTGATGCTCTGTCATTCAGTTTCTTGATAATTTCCAGCAACTTAATTAATGCAATAGAAAAATATGAGAACTGAAACAACTTACACAATTGAACATTGTGCAAGCAAGATGAGAAGTCTCACAGATTACCTCAGCATTTTCATGATTATGCGGCAACAAGGTTGCCTTTTCAATCTCTGAAAAATCAGAAGGCTCTTTGCTAGTATTTCCGGCATCTTCTGGAGCTCTGCTAGGATCATATGAAATTGCAGTATCACTGACATCACTGTTCGGAGTTTCCTGAACAATTTTGTATGCAGAGTACTCATGAAGCTTATGCAGCACATTGACCTCTTCACTGTCCATGGGACTAGGAAGTTTGTCTTGAGAAACCATTTGTTTCTGTTTATTAAAACAGAAGAAACCAAGATGAGCACCACTAGTGTAGCAGTCTGTATTTGCATATTCTGGTACACTATGTTCCTTTTGGCATTTATCTCCAGTTGGTAAACCAGAAAATAATTTGTCTAAGTTGACATACTCTTTGTTGTGAAAGCCTTGGTCAAGTGGTACAGCTAAACGGCGGCATTCAGTCTCTGAACAAGCGTTAGCAGATGTGTCCAATTTGATACAAGTAGAATTTGTTCCTAGGTTACAGTTGTCGTGCCATTTTGAAGTATGAAAGGAACCTTCCCTCAATGTGCCAGGATAGGACAGGATATTACCAGATTGTGGTGAGGATTTAAACAATCCAATTAAATGCTTCGTTTGGGCATGATTTAATTCAAAGTAGAAATGATTAAAGCTGTGATAATTTCCTGCAATTGCTTTCTTGAATTCATTTTCTGGAAGTGGATGGTACTGCCTCTGGATGCGGATTTGGACCTACAAATAAGACTACCATGAATTAAAGAATGGTAGATGGAAGGCAAATTGAAACAAGCCTTTGCATTCAGGAGGTATTCCATTTTCCATTACTTGTGCTGGAAATGCAGTTTTGTCTTTGCCACCGTTGGTCCATGCATAAGGGTCAATGTTTAACTGGCCACAGCTGGCTGCCTCAAAAATACCATACATCTTCCTTTCACTGTAGTTGAAAAGGAACAAGGGAAGACCAGGTTCTATGTTCTTCACGTATGAAAAATGCATGGATGGCAGACCTACAAGGCATATCAAAAAGCAGGAGGAACAAAAACATGTAAGAGTTCTCAGATTGAAACAGCAACCAATATATATCACGCTAAGAACTATGCCTAGGGAATATGGCTATTCAAGTTTTGCATAAGTGTTTGTAATTTTCATTGCTTAAATCAAATAACACACGTGATGAGTACAAATAAGGATTTTTATGATCATGATAACAGAGTTCAACTTGCTATAGTGAAGATAGGGAAATTAATACATAATTGACTGAACATAAATTGAAGTAAAGCACTAGAATCTACAAGAAGGAAACTTCAATGAACTATTCCTTCGAACAATAGATCCCAAATTTTTACATAGACAGAAAGAAGAAAATAACCGCTGGCTATCCAACAACACCTTTTAATATACGACAAGTTTACCATAAGATTAAAGTGTGAACTTACTTGAGGTAAACTTCGAGACATAAATGCCTGTGGTATAAAGAGCAAATTCCGGAAGTGCTTCTAGAGCTCTCCGATATACAACCACCTTACAAAACTACGGTTACAAAGCTTGATAAATTGTTACAGACCTAAAGAATCATTCTCTATAAGAATTTCTTGAAACATAAATTGAACAAAGGAGTTCTTCAATTCGAGTTATCCTCAAATATTCCAAGAAAATTTAAAATAACACAATAGCTGTAGAGATAAGAAAAACCCAGATACAACTAACAGAAAAAAGAATCGATTGAAACAATGGAAATCTACCATACCAAACAATTGTTTGGAAAGGCATTCTGCAATGGTGTTGTTCTTGCAACCAAATATCACTCCACCAAGATCGCTCTTTCCCAAGTTCTTCGCAACCATCGATGAAGTCGTGTTCTGAGTTTTTCTTTTTGGCCACATTGCAACGATCCTGCAAACAGTAAAGAGAACAAGTAATAAATGAAAAAATCTAATTTTCTTTTTTTGAAGAAAAGATTGAACGGGAAGTTAAAACCTAGCAATGGTGGAGAAATGAAGGTTTTAGTGTCTGTTTCAAATGTACGATAATTCCAATTTTTTTATTAGATTTTTAATTATATAAAAACTTTAAAATTTTATTTTTATATACAGAATTTTAATTCTAATTTTTTTTATTTATATATTTTTTAATATAATTATATTTTTAATTTTTAACACATCTAAAATCTATCGAAACACAAATACTGACTTTCAGTTTCACTTTATTTTTAAAAAAATTTTCACTTTTACAAATACAGACATTTGAAACACATCCTTAAATGGCTTTTGATTCAGCTTAACAAAAAATGAACTTTTTAATTTTTAATTATATGGATATTTATATTTTTTATAAATATTTTAAAAATTTATTAAAATTTTAAATAATTTTATATAATGAATTTTTTAATTATATTTTTTATATTTTTTTAAAATATAAAAAATAAAAATATTTTATTTATAAAAAAAATTATTTTAAAAATATTCCGAATGCACAAGCGTGCAGCAGAAAGAAGAACAAATTTTTTGGTTAATAGGAAATTGTTTGTATCTTTGTCTGTGGCAAGTTTAGATTACTTAAAGATGGTAACAACATTAGCATTTCTGGGAAATTTGTTGGATAACATTTATATTAAATATTATAAAAAAAAGAATTAAATAATATTAGAAAAACTATTTTATTTTAATTGAGACTTAAGAGTTGAATTAAAAAAGTATTTGGAAGTATTTATAAAATAAAATTTTTTTGAAATAAAAAAAATATTTTTTTACATTTTTATTATTTTTTATATTTTAAAAATAATAAAAATAAGCATTAATAAAATTTAAAAATAATACGTTAAATTTTTCTATACTTTCTAAATATTTAAATAAATTATCTAAATATTTATAACTCAATGAACTATATATGAATATTATATAAATTATATTTGCATATATTAAAAATTATCAAATAAAATTAACTAATAAATTAAGTACTAATTAAAAATAACTATTATCAAAATATGAAATATCATACTAGTTGCACTGTTGTATAATAAGCATTCTTTTCTACAAAATAGAGAGTTAAAATCAAAGTCAACAAAAACTGAAATATTTGAAAATATATATGTAAGAAAATTTTGCACTAAATGAGTAATACTTTGGTTTACTAATTGCAATTTTCAATTTTTATAGATTGCTTATTTTATATACATATTTTACAAAAATAGATATGAAATTATCCGATGACGTTTGAAAATATTTTTATTTAATTTAAAAATATTTTTATCTCAAAAAATACACAATAATAAAATTTTATACATAAAATTATTTATATTTTAAATTTTTAAATAAATTTGTAAAAATTATAAAATTTTATTAAAAAATATAAATTAAAAAATTAAAAACATAGGTTTTTGGAAGACAATGCCAAACAGCCTACAAAAATATTACCAAAAGATTCTTTGATATTTGATCAAAATGGTCAACGCTAGATAAGTTACGGAGCTAATACTCAACGAACAAAATTAACAGAAAGGAGAACTCTTCTCTTTTTTGGTGAAAGACGACGACAGTCCCTTCTTGATAGTGATGAAAATGATTATACCATTAAACAATCAGAAAATTATCATTCCAAGTTACTCACTATCACATTGCGAGGCAAAATCTCCGAAAACAACATCTGCTCAACGGTATGTGGTACTAATTTGGTTCAGTTCAGACCATCTTATAAAAAATATTTGATAAAATAAATTCTAAATAAGGGAATTAAATTAAATTTTTTATAATTTTAAAAATAATTTATTAAAATAAATTCTATATAATATTTAAAATAATTTATTAAAAAATAAAATATAAACTATTTTTTGGAAACGGAAAGAAGCAATGCGCGCATCCTTGAAAAGCCTCATGGGCCGGAAAAAAACTTGTAGGAAGTATAAGACTAACACCGCAAAGAACAACATACGAAAATTGTAACGCTGCGAGCTGGATGATATTCATCAACTATGCAAATCGACAAAATTTACTCCATTCATGTGCCATCATTAAAACATATGGAAATTTGCTACCACCGATGAAAGTCATCCCAAGTTTAACCTATTATATACTTATACGAAACCCCTCAACTGCCGCTAGGCAACAATTCTTTACCATACCAAAGATGACTATAAAATTAACCACACAAAAAAGTGGAACAGGAGAAATCGCATAAGATAGTGCTAAAAACATTACATGACATAAGAATTACAGGAAACAGACATTGCTATCCCATCCAAAATAACATGTAATCCTGATAAGGTCGTAAAATGCCAAATCCTTTTTCTTTTGGTGGTTGAAAATTAATCAACCTGTCAATCAAATGCTCGGTTACCTAATATACAAATCACCTAGTACGACTTGTTTCTTCAGAAAACAAACCACTAATATAGCTGAGAAGCTGAAACATATGTACACCTCATTAATCAACACAGCCCTTAAGAAATAATCACCAAATAGCAATTACTTCTCGGGCAAATGTTCTATCTTGGGAAGTTTGGAGCACTTCCATTTCAGAATTCAGACAATCTCGTTAGGAACTACAGCCTCATTTCACATCAACTAACCACAGTTCTCCAAAAGAAATCACAATGACTGCTCTAAGAGGCGATCACTCAAGCGCTTGAATTCAGACAATCTCTTTTAAAGACGTGCCACTTCAAAATTCTGAAAAATAAGAAAAATAAAAATTTATACAGAACAAAAGGCTCTTTTAGATAAAATCTAACCAAACTAGAAACAGAAAAACTTCATGAAATTCCTAATCCAGACAGCTGCATCATAAACTTCTGTCTGAGTATTATTTTTGTACTCGGTATCATATACATAGAAATATTCAAGACAGAAGTCAACATATAAATAAGATAGAATTAATTGGTACGTAACTTGGATGAAGCAATACCACTTTGAAAGTAGCATGAATCTTGAATATGAAACCTCTTCCTTCTAAACTCTATTTAAGATCATTTTTCTAATAAAACTGTAACGAAACAAAGTTCAGGTAATAATCACTAACAAGTTTTCCTCCACCAAACATGTTCTTAATAAGCAAGCAATTTTCTGATTGAACTACTTTCTGTTTACTACAACATTACAGCAGTCCCAAGTTAGAGGAAATCAAAACTTTTTGTATATCTAGAAGACTAAAACAAAGTTTTGGTCTATGTCAGGATGCATCATATTGCTAGTGGAGCTGAATTGGCAATTGATAGTATGACTTAGTACTCATCCATGGGGAAGATAAACTAAACACTGAAATAAAATTAAATCATTCTACTATGAAAATTTTCTAAAAGAAATCAGAGGGAACCCACACAGAAATGAAACTGCATTTAGTCTTACAGATATTCACCATGCAAATAACCAGCTATCATGAGATAGCACTTCCTAGATGTGTTTGGTATCATGGAGACATTCATTAACAATATTTCCAACTCAAACATTTAACTTTCTATGACATGAACATAACAATTTGAGGAAAAGAGAATACTAGAACCTGACTAGAATTTTTTTAATAATATTAACCAGGACAAACTACCCAACTTTTCATCATGTCACAGGGCCAATGTGTGTTGCGGATGACTATATCATATGGAAAGAATAAGTAAAATCCAACACAGCCAAATGATACGGAGATGGTCGGTACAAAAAAAGAAAGAAAGAAAAAGCTACAGTGTAATCCCATCAGAAGAACCACATCAAATAAAAAATCAATCCTACCCAACCACTATATTGGAGATCTAATCTCCAATCTACAGTAAGAGACATAAGCCACTGTGCTGAAGCCATCTTACAAGATATATGCACAATCATGCAAGTAAATACACTATCTTCATATACTAGAGTTCCGAGCATTGACGAACCACCCTAATCCTTGTATCAGCTTATGATGATTAACAAATGTCATGCTATCCAGCTTTACTGAATGTTAGTAGCGAACTGGTCATGTTATAACTCAGGTGATTTTTCTTAAACTTGACATAAATGAAAAAAAAACCATAGAAAAAGATGACCATGAAGATTGTGCTACAGGTTCAAGTCTCAACTTGATCAACACCAATTATATAGAATTCAACCGAATGCCTGACCAAATACACATAGTAATAGATTAAAAACCAACTTCTATATCATCTAACAAGCAAACATGCAGTAGCAGCACCTGGGAGGACAAAACAAATATACACAGGGTAAAGAAAAGAAAATATCAGAATAATACAAACAGGAAACAGATACTACCGTCGCAATAATTGTCACAGCTTTAACTATCAACGTCTGTCGAAAACTGATCCATATCTAACGACCTGCGAATTTAAGGCTTCTAAGTTCTAGCACACTGAAACATATAGAACAGTATTAAGCGAATCAACTTGCATATCATCTGACATTGTCACAAATCCAAGTAAGAGAAACAGATATCATGCCAACAAAAAAGAGAACAGAAAAGAAAAGAAAAGAAAAGAAAAGAAAGAAACAATAAAAAAAGAATAATAGCTGTAATGATAGAGCTACACCTCCAAGTAGACTATCAATCTAATGATCTTCATTTACCTAGAGATGCTAATAAAGTCAGAAAATCACGAGCAGCGAGAACAGCATGTAGACAAGTAAACAAGCATACGCAATCAACCCACGGTGTTCATCCCCGTAGGACGAAAGCTCCACAAGCAATCTCGTACACGCCCGCGTAGACCACAACACGAAAATACCCGCCATGCTAAAGATCAAGATTCCACCGTGGGGTACAAACAACGCCAGAGCAGAGAAAATCACCATCGGAATCATGCAATAGCCAACAAGACTAAAACAGCTATACAGATCAAGGTTTCCGTTGCGGCCAGCGAGCATATTGAACACAGAGTAGAGAAACAATGATGCAACGGTAACCCAACCGAGAATAATTCCGAAGTGAAATTTTCCTGCGAGGAGTTGGAAAAGTCCGAAAGCCATTAGAAACAGAAACGGCCCGGAGAGATCGGCGTCCTCATGGATTGCTGTATTGATTCTGAGAGGGTTAAGAACCGAAGCACTCTTTCTCCAGATCTGGCGCGTATTGATCCCGAGTTCTTCTAACAGCGGCGGTTCGTCATCGAACGAGACCGCGGAGGAGAAAGATCCAGCAGAGGCGGAGGGAGGAAAGATAGGAGCGGCGGAGAAAGCGGTCGGCGGTGGTTCTGAGCTTACATCGAAGGACATGAAAGGGAGTGTTGTGGGTCCCACTCCGGAATTTATAGTCTGCGGCGGTGAAGAACTAGGTCCGCCGACGGTGGCGGTGGAGGAAGAACTAGCGCCGCCGCGGCGTGGATGAGGAACAGATGGAGTGATTCCGCCGGCTGAGGAAGGGAACGATACCGGCGGTATGGTGAACTCCCTCGCCATGGTTGCTCCTGCAGCGATCGGTTTAGATTTCTCTGGATAGCGCTAGAAGGTTGTGGAGAAGAGAAGAGTTGAGGCGGTAAGGTAACCGCCGTTGAAGTGATTTGAAAGAAGAAGAAAGGTAAGAATAAAGAAAAAGAGAATAGGGAAGAAAATGGACTTATGCATGGGCTCCGTGCCCACTGGCCGAGTTAGGACGTATAATTAAAAAATAAGTTAAATAAAATAAAATATTTTGAAACTGAGTTAGAATTAATATTATGTTTATATTTTAGTTTTTTTTTTTAAATTTAAAATTAAAGTGAAATGGATAATAAAAGAAGTAGAGTTTTAATTTAATTAATAATTAAATTATATAATTTTTTAGAATTTCAAATATTATAGAAAGGTAACATTTTGATCATTTAAAACATGCATTTAATAGAATTTGGTACGATGGAACTTAAAGTAATATACAATGATAAAATATCTCATAAAAGCTACCTATCAAAATTATAATTAAGTAATTAGTAAAAAATTTTTTCATATTCCATATATAAAATTTAATAATTATATAACCTACTCAATTAATAAAATATTTAAATATTATATAATAAACTTGTCATATAAAATATACAAATTTTTAATAATTATAATACAAATTACAAATTTAAACGTAACACTTATAATATAATATAATAAAATGTAAAAATTAATATTAAATACTAATGCCACAAAATATATTAAATTTATATTACATAATATCATTAATGCTCCATGCTACAAAATATATTACACATGTATTTTACTAATATTATAATCAGTATTTTAATTTGACATACCACAAAATTATATTTATATTGCACTGATATTATAATTGATATTACATGCCATAACTATATATTATATTTCTATATGAGAATAACATTTAAATAAGAATATCTATGAGATGAAGAATAATATAAAACTTAAATATTATATATGTTCAATTTATAAATTTTTTTCATATATAATTTATATTTAGAAATTTTGTTTGAAACATATTAAAATTTGAATATATTTTTAATAGAACTTAATATTTGATATTAAAATATATAATGTTTCTAGTATTGTAATTTTATAACTTTACATTATTACATATCTCTTTTGTTAATAAATTACGAATTATAAATAACTTTTCATGAATAGATGATGAATAATAACTGATTTACATAATTAAAAGTTTATAAATAAAATATTAAATATTAATAAGGGGACCGAAACATAAGCGTATTTGGTAAAAGTACTTATTAGAATATAAGACTTTACTCTTCAAATAATATTTTTAAAAATTAAATAATTCATCTTTTTAATTTTAATAAAAATTGTCAGAGGTGAAGTGATTTAGAGTGCGTTTGGTTTTGATTATTTCAAAAATAATTTTTAATATATTTTTTAAAGTATTTAGAAATTTTATTTAAAAATTTTTAATATAATGAAATTTTTTTATTAAATATATATTTTTTTAATCAAAAAGCAGAGATTCATTCTAAAAAAAATTAAAATATTTTAATTTAAAAAGCTCTCTCAAAACGAACGCTTATTTGGGCTTAGTATTTCTAAATAAATCCTGCTTGGGACTTATTTGGGCTTATGAAGCCCAACTAATGCTCCCAAAACGGGCCTTGAATCTACTAAGAAATTGGACTTATTAGATCCTTGCCAACGTTATAAAGAAAGAATTGGAAGTCCTTTATTTTATCGCAAACGAGATAAGGAGAGAACCAAAAACCTGGTAGGCTGATAGCAGCAACGTGCAACGAAGCGAAGCTAAGCACAGCTCCTGCTATCTATCTCCTTCCCGTTTTCAAAATCGTTTTTGCCTGTCTCGAAAATGGTAGCTATGCCGGCGGTGTTTGCTCCGCCAATGCTATCTTTCTCCCGCCGTGCCGCTTTCTCCTGCTCCTCGGCCGTTCCACGGCGGCACTCCAAGTACCAATCTCTCCGACAACCACCAGAACAATCTAAACCTGAGGTTTCAATATCTCGCCTTCTTTCCTGGTTGTTGTTGTTGGTTTTTTTTTTGTTATCCTTTTTTTGGTTTTGATGCTTACGATTTTGTTTCTAATTCTTTCTCGATTTCTTTTCTTTCTTTCAGTTTCCCGCATTATTGAATTGGGCCAGTGTTTTCTTTTGATTTCTTTTCTTGTTCTTGGAATTTAGGTTTCCCTAATTCTTTCTGTGTATTTCGTTCTTTCAATTACCAGAAACAATCTAAACCAGAGTTTCTCATTTCTTCTCTTTATTGCGTTCTTTACGCGGTTGTTCGTAGGTCTTTTCTTTCATTGATTCTTTTCTGTCATGCTCCTGGTTCTTCTTTGCCTTATTCCTTTTCATGTAATTCTTTCTCGATTTTTATTGATTTGTCTTTTTTGTTTCTTCCTCTTTATTTGTCTTGTCTTCAAGCTGCCAGACTATCAGGATAGATCTCTTATTTTTATTGCAACTTAGTAAAATATCGTGATTCTTGTTTCTCCCAATTTCTTCTTTATATTTCACTCTTTCCCCTTTTATATTTTATTTTGAAATTTTCTTTCCTTTCTGTAATCAAGATCTTAGATAATGACAGGGAAATCAAATTTCCTCGTCTTATTCTTCTTCGTGCCGGTTGATTGCTGTTTGAACCTTTTCTAATTTTCTTTGGTTTCTTTCTTCCCAGTTGGTTTTCTTTGTTGATTATTTGGAGGTTGTTGCTAATCTTCTAATGCTGTTTTTCTTTTTAATAATTCACTGTGGTATTAGATTGAGAATGCTTCTGCAAAGAGGGCCCCAGGCAGAGGGAAGGATGAGAAAGGGTATGTAGCTCCAGTGGATAGCAAGAGATCACAGTCAGCTTCAATGTTCAGGTCATCGGGACTTCAGAGAAAGGAAACGGGAGCGATATATGATCTCAAGCAGCCACAGGCATGATTATTTTCTCCTAGTCATGTATGCATATGCTAGTAGTTAAGTCTATGCAACTCCATTAATCTGAGGGTTTAATGAGTAAACCAAAGTCTTGGTATGTAAGGTAAGCAAGAACTAACGGAAAAGGAAAAAAAACTATGATGTTCAGATAATTACCAAAACTTTGGGACTGTTTGGGAATCTGATAACTCTTTAACATTTCTTAATTCCCTTTGCCTTTGTTTGTTCTTATATTTATTTTTGAATATTTGGCACATCAACCATGTTCAAAGGAGTTTAATTCCAGCAATAATTATTTCCTCCATGAGAGGAAGCTTTTTCATTTTCTTATTATATCTTTGGTAGCATTTCTTATATAAAGTAGATGTGTCGCATGAGAGGTTAACATTGCATGACATTATCTAAAATAGAAGGATGATCCATGTATAATGTTGTTTCGTGTAACCAAACCCCCTCTTCAAACATGAGGAATAGACATTGTAATAGGACAAACTTGAATTGCTTTGAATGCTGTGTACTTTCTAGATTAAAGCACAAGAAATCAGATTTTGTTGCATTCTTTCGACATTATGTTGAAATATTCCTTTTAGTGTAAGTGAAAAACCATTATGATTGAATTTTCCCCATTTTCGTGGTTGATACAATATGTATAATATCTTAGTCTACAAATTTCTGATATTTCTTCTAGAGAGTGAAAATTGATTAGTTGTTCATTAGAGTTTCAGGTTAATAACACTGGTGATTTTCAAGATACAACTTTTCTTAATGCTGTTGTAAAGGTATGCCAATGACCTCCTGCAAATTGCTTGTGTTTCTGATTACTTATGGCTCTGCGACATTCACTTTATGTGAAAAAATATATGATCAAACGCATTTAAGGCCTCTTTTATGGTCCTGTTATATGTTGCTTATTATTTATCAACTAAAGTAGTGGAGTCAGGATCTTTGTCCATGGATAGCATTCATGCAACTTTACCCGCCTCTTGGATTGTATTTTTTCTAGTTTTAATATAATCATAAACTTTTTCTATAAATATTTTGAAATGTACCTTAATTTGCATGTTGTACGCTGGCGCAAAAGATAACTCAAATGGTAAAGCAAACTGTCATTATAGTTTGATACAATCATTTGTCCTATTGATACTAAACCAAATAAGATAGAACTTTAGGTATGGGTTAGTGGATCTGATAGAAAGTAAGAAAACAAACCTTTATTGAGACAGAATATTTTTTCAACATGTAGAGAAAGTTAAAGAAATTATCATAGAAGTAAAATTATTAAATCAAATTACACAAAAATAGTTCGGTGATATTAAAAATTTTCAAATGTCCAGAGCCAGTGCAGCCACACAAATCCAACTCTGGAATCTCTTATGACTTTCAAAGCTAATCATGACATAGTTTCTTTTGAGAACGGAGAGAGAATTAGATCGGGTCAAAAATCTCAAATCCCTCAGGATTGCTTGACCATTCAGTCACTGCACCGGGCTCGATACCTATGCCTAAAGCACTGGAAATGAAGTATAGATGACAGTCTCCTTTGATTTGGTCCTATATTTTCTTTTGAGGTTTCAACCAGATTCTTACTCTCATAGTGCTGCTGGTACTTTTATTCTGCAAATGGAATAGAGTACAATACATCCTTATGTTTCTTCAACTCTCAGTCAGGTACATCGCGAGCTTTGGATGTGCCTGAAGGCCTATCATAGTCACACTAATGCATTTCACACGTTCTTGCTATTTGATATTGATCCTCGATCCATGTAGCCACTTGTTCACCTTTCAGATTTTTATCAAATGACTTATCATGCAACCAATTCCTATCTTGTTGTTGGACACACTTTCATCTGACTTGCATAGCTTCTCAGATAAGCTGAGTGACTGATCTTCAAAAGTTGATCAGTTATGGTTGGTAACATATAGATGGGTTGGATTAACATCCCCAATGTAAGTTTTCTGAGATAAAATAGGACCAAAGCAGTCATACTTAATGAGCTAACTGAGACGTGTAATCCCGTGGATCTAGGCTAGCTTATTTCGTGTATAAGTAGTGTGTCCTATTTTGAATGCAAGAGTGGGACTTAAACTTTAGAGTGCATCCTAAATAATCAAAACTGGTGGTGGCTAAAATTTTTACATACTGCATTTGTTTGGTTATAAATTTTAACTTTTAGAAGATACCTAATGTGACGCATTAATATATAAAGAAGATAGAAAAGAAAAAATAAAGAATATCTGAACATACCAGAATTGTCATTAATTAAAAATCTTTTCTAAGAATAAACTCTTGTCCATATAGAAAATTGTCATCTATAACTCCAAATAAACGACAAAAACAATCAATCCTTATCTCTCTTAGTGGGTTGGCTACACGAATCCTCTCAAGCCATTGTGCTCTCATATGAATTATATCTTTGGTTATGCCAAAAACAATTATCATCATAACTCAAGAAAAAATATTGTCATTAATTTAAGTACCTCGGCTCATTCAGTTGGTGATAGGAGCTTGTTTCTGGCTTTCTTCTGTCCTGGTTTTTTTTGCAAGTAATTTGCAATAATTTGCACTCTCATGTTACTTCCACAAGCATCATCTATAATTTTGACAGTAACTAGAGGAATAATTAATGCTGCCCATAAAATATGTATTAATAGGTAATCTCCTTTGTTTTGCGAACATATCGCTTTCTGCTGAAGTGGTTGGCAGATTACTCTCCTTTTATTTGATGGAAAAAAATGCGGCCATACATCGCTGATTCTTTCTTATGCAGGTTTATTGCACACATACTGCTCCAGATTATTCTCTCCCTTGGCAGAAACAAAGACAGTATACAAGCACTGGAAGGTATGCGATTATATCTTCAATTGATACACTTTTTGTTTTTTCCCCTTAAAAGAGATAGTTCTATCATCTTGAGAGGAAATTTGCGTGATGTATATATCACTGTTGTACTTATTCTAAGAAGAAACATGTGCACTAAAAAATACATTACTAGTTTCAACCAACCTCTGTACTGTCATCTTCTGCTGTTATCTCTTTACCCACTCTGCATGCATCTTCCAGTGCTATCATCTTCAGATTAGTCTATGCATAAAAAAGAAACTAGAGATTCACAAGATTTTGCCTTAAGGGTTTATCATTTCTCTAGAAAAAAGGGCTTTTGGAAGATTGTGTTAATCTATTGATTCCAGTTCACGCTAGCTACGTATCCTAGATCTTTATTTTGTTCTTCTGCTAGGAGGCATTTTCGATGAATTTGCCTCCCCTAACACTATCTAGTTGTGCAGTGCTTTCATGATTGGTGATGGGAAGCTGCTCACAAACGCTCATTGTGTTGAGTATGGTACTCAGGTAGCTTGTGGTATTATGACTTCAAGTAATAGTACACTTCATTATGCATCAATGTTCATTGTATTCCTGGTTTTCTAGTTATGATCCCTAATTTATTGGATAAACATTTGCCATCCATTTGTATATCCTTTCAATCTTTTGCGTCTCATCATTTATGTATGTGGGCCCAGTGGTGGGTGTTTGAGCATAGATAATTTTGTCTGTTGTGAATATATTTCCTATGTTTATTAAACATGAAATTATTCTCAATTTTTGTACATTTTCAAGACATCATAAATAAAATTTTGGTTAACACAACAGTTTTATGATAATCCTACTCTGAGGTTGTAAGTTGTAACCTTCTTTTACTTACCTTAGTTATTTCATTAACCTCTTCTACCATAATTAAATTCAGAAAAGGCAACTGTTGAGAACCAAGCTCCAGTAATCATCAAGCACAATACGTGTGTGTTCTCTTATCTGTCAAATCTATCAAGCTTACAATAGTGTATGCAAGTAGTACCAAGCTTACAAATAGTGTAGGAGGATTTTAGATATCTGTCAAGCTTACAAATGTGTAAGCAACATATCTGCTCGGTAGGGATATCTGAAAGCAGCATATCTACTCAGGAGTGCTTTTGTCTTTAATCTCATGTAATTAGGAGGATATAGATATCTGTCGACTAATTAGAACATTTCATATTCTTCACTTTCAAGTTCTCTATCAGTAACCCAAATCTGTGGAGAAAACATATTTAAACTTAGGTCTGTAAATTCTTGCAATTATAATTTATAAAATATAACTAGCTTTAAATTCAATTTTATTTCTTGAATTTATAATGTGTTTTTACCATTTAGTGGAAGATAATTTTGTTCCCTATGCTGCTTTTCTCTTACGAAGCTCTTGCTCACAACTTCCCTCTTGATGTGATCATGGAACTGGTTATGCTTCCTCTTTCATTTCGTAGATGGATTTCCTTTTACCAGTCAATCGGTATTTATTGATCATTCCATTCAAAATGTCGAATATCGGTTCTACTCTTTATGCTTGATTACTATACAGTTGGCTTGTTTTTCTTTGTAGATTGAAATGGTGACCTTCTGGATGTTTTAATTGAGTGTTAGTTTGCGCATGCATCACCTGGTTGCTATTTAGCCAAAGTGTGATTTGGTTGTGTTTTCTTTGGGACGGACGGCATTTATTTTCTTTCTTTTTTTGTTACTGTTTTAGGTCAAGGTAAAGAGAAGAGGTGACGATACAAAATTCGTGGCTAAGGTACTTTTGTGATTGCTTTTCCACTACTATGATTGCAGAACTTTTCTAGTAATTCTTTTAACATCTAATATATTTCCTCAGTGACCTGTCTGGCAGGTATTAGCTAGAGGTGTGGAATGTGACATAGCATTATTATCAGTGGAGAGCGAGGAGTTTTGGAAAGGATCTGAACCACTTCGTTTTGGAAGATTGCCTTCCCTTCAGGTAATTGATGCGGAATTCTTCTATTTGAAGTTTCTCGTCTAGTACTGTAGTTTAACTAAGAATAAAATCTCAAAAGGCATAATCAGCTTCACATACATAGACATGCATGTGCATATGTAAGTTTTCGCAGTTCTTCTGCCAGAATTTGGTTTTATAGGAATTAGTACATTTGTGTTGTTAAGCTGTTCCAAAACTAAATCATTCAAATGTCATCATAAGAAAGTCATATTTCACCTCTAACTTACAGCACAGGAGAATCACAACATAGCAATTCAGAAATAAAGAATTAAACCACTGGAACCCACAATGTGTCATCAGAGCAATAGCTGCTGGATGGCCCCATGCTTTTGACTTTCTAAAATTTTAAGTTGACACAAGCTAACATATGCACTTTTCTTGCAGCATTTCTGGCTAACCTTCTTAAGCATGTTTTGTTTTCATGTGTGCGAAGTTAAGTGCATAGAAACTGTAAATCTCACTCAGATTTATCTATTGCAAGTTTTATTCTAAGGTTTTGTCAAAGATCTTTTCGCCATAATTGAGGGATTTCTTCTTGGGGTTTCCATTTAATGTTCTTAAAAACTGGATGTTTGCTTGTTTTTTTTTTTGGAACTACAAAATTCAAAAGATAAAGTAGCAACCAACGTACAGATTTTGTTCTAATGATGAGCTTTTGGCTGCTTAGTGTTTTTCCTTATATTGCAATAGCCTTTTGTTATCTTAATTATATGGTGGTTGTCCATCGAAACCATGCATCAGATAACTGGTGTGCTTTTCACATGCCATTTTGAAATTTGAATAAAGGTCACTGTTACCTGCACTTTGTCCTCAAACTGCTATTTTTGTATAATTATGGTCCTTCCACATATTTTAGATTCCTATTATGAGCTCTTTCACTTGCATTGTCTTCTACTTTTCTAGTTCTACATGTAATAGTTTGCTTTTGGTTTGTAATTCCTGACCATTTGTAGGACTCTGTAACTGTTGTCGGGTACCCTTTAGGAGGGGATACAATCTCAGTCACTAAAGGAGTTGTATCACGCATTGAGGTTGATTCTTGCTACTATTATCTGCCTTAATTTCATTTCATTGCATCTAGCTGCATCTACAATCTGTATGCATTGTGTGACCCCATTATAATTGCTTCACTTAGAGGCTTAACATTTGATCTTGGTAGCAGTTACGAAGCTAACAATCAAATATCCTAATCAATTAGACTTAATTTAAAAATGGCTATATCCTGGGGCCTGTTCCTAATAACCCCTTTTGGTATTGGTGATATGTATAAAAAAGTGTTAATACTTGCACTTTCAAGACATAAAGTTCTTTTTACTTTTAACTTCACATCACCTATTCTTTTCATCCATAATTTTGATTTTTTTTCCCTCCCAAAATTTTCATTCTTCCCTCTGTAGTTACCTACCAACATTTTCTCTTATTATCAGAATTTTACTCATTCACAAAACTTCTGTCTACTTCTTTTACTCTAATTGTCAGCAATAGTTTGGGCTATTTTTAGTTAAGCCCTTCTTTGAGGTTTCTTGGATGTCAACCTACGCATGTTTGTTCAAGACCTAGATGGTTGAGCTTCTTATGTTTCAAGAATCCTTCTATGCACATTCAAATTTTAGGTTTTAGAAGGTAGAGGTGGCAAGAATTTCCTCTGTAACAAGGAAACAAAAGTAGAGGCAGCAAAGTATTACCTCTATATGAAAGTCGACAGTTTATAATGATGAACTCTGTATATATCAACCAAAAGCATAGCAGAACCATCTATTTTCGTCAGTTATGTTCATTTTCTCCTTATCCTTATCCTTATCCTTATTCCAGATAAATCTTAAACTTGAACGATTCTTTATAAAATGTTCTTGATGAAAGTATGTTTTGGGCATATCAGGTAACTTCTTATGCTCATGGATCATCTGATTTACTTGGCATTCAAATTGATGCTGCTATAAACCCTGGTAGGTCATTTAATAGCATGGTATTGTGGTTGAGTTTATCAGCGGTAAGAAACTATTGCTCAAGTAAACTATGTATTGTTATTAAGTTTTGCTTATGTTCAGGGAATAGTGGAGGCCCTGCATTCAATGAACAAGGCGAATGTATTGGAGTAGCATTTCAGGTATATTCTCCCCTATCTTAGTGTGAGCTGTACTGCTTCTTAATAAAATATGAATATGATGGCAGCCTTTATAGTCTTCACTTTCTGAATGCCTGTTCTATTAACAAAATTAAAAGAAATGCATGAAGTGTGCCGCAAGTTAAGAATTGGAAATCCAAATACATGCCAGTAAGAAAATTCTATAATGGGCTCTGTTTCTGATGCTTACAATATCAACAAATCTGCCTAACACTTCTTATGATATTTAATATCCTGACCTGAATGGACCATTGTGTCTTGCTGTATAACAAGAGTTTCTTCAGAGAGGTCGCTTAGTAATGGTAAGCATCAACCACCTTGAATGACTTGTGCTAAATGGTTTGTTTGGTGGGCTTTATGATTAATTTCCCCAAGGAGTGTACATAATCAGTAAGTTTGTGTCAGAGTATGTTGTTTCTTCTTTCTCTTGTCTATATCTTTTTTTTGTTAAGAAAAGATAAAAGAACGATGTGGTCATCTTGTTAGGAGGGTAGAAAAAGGCCTAAAAAGACTTGGTTATCTACCATGAAATGACTAATTTGTTAGTGGCTTGACCGAGGATGATGTTCAAAGTAGTGCGCAATGACGTGAAAGGATTCATGTGGCTGAACTCGTCTAGTGGGAGAAGGCTTAGCTATTGTTGTAGTTGGTGTTGCTTTCTTGAGGAAAAAAAACAAAAGTTATGCTTCTTTCTGTTTGATCCATATGATTCTACTTATGCTTCAGAGATGTGACCACCTGAAAGTCATTTTTTATTGGAACAAATTGTCCATGTCATATTTCTTATTAGTCAATTCATTTAGGTATTCAGGTCTGAAGAAGCTGAAAATATTGGTTATGTTATACCAACCACTGTGGTGTCTCATTTCTTAGACGATTATGAAAGGAATGAGAAATATACTGGTATGCATGTTAGCACCTGCTCTTTGTTAGCAATAATCTTAGTGTTATCTTGATACACATGGTTAGATCCAATGGTAGTTCCTTATTGCCTTTATCTTTGCAAGACTGGATGGTACTACTGGTTTGGCTCCCATATTTCTTATTTGATTATCATTATGTTTTTAAGGTGAAGTGAATAATTGTGAAAAATAGGTTGTTAGTAACATTTGGGGCGTCTCGTCATAATATTCTTGTAAATTTACTTTGCATAAGAGATTATTTGTCAGGATATAGTCAACGTGGAAGACATTTTGTTGTGTATCTGAAATCTTGGATGTAAGCTTGCTTGATATTGATAGACTTATTCCTTCAATTATTGGTATTCAAAACAAGTTGAAGAACTAAAACAATCACAAGCCATTGGCCTATTTTCAGCAAGACATATGAGCATATTACCATTAAATAGCTACTGGCAATCTTTTGGAAGATATTGTGTTGGATTGCTAAGGTAATTGGAATGTAGGTTATTACGCAAACAAGTTCCTTGGTTTGATTGTGTGAATGTTACATGCACACATGACTGCGTGGGAAGTTGAGCAGTATGACGTTAAGCAAAAGGAGAATCCAAACTAGATTCACAAATGTTAGTCTTACAGACCATATTTGTTTCTTTTACCTGTACTCAATGTGATCCGTGAGGTTGTTTTTGTTGCAATTTTGCTAGTAAGTATGTGATTTTCCCGTATCTAGAAATCATGAGCAAGACTAAAAAGGGAAGTAGTTGGAAGTTAACCCTGTAAAAACATAATCTAAGACTCTGAAGCAGATAACTAGTTACTCCAAAATAGTTAAAAATTTTTACATATTTGTTGAACTTATTATGTTGCATAGTATGTAATGGTTTGTTTTCACCTTCTGCTAACTGTTATGTAATTAGGTTTTCCTTGCTTGGGGGTGTTGCTTCAGAAATTGGAGAATCCAGCACTACGTGCATGCCTAAATGTACCTTCAAATGAGGTACCTACTTATTCAGCTTTATATTTACTTTTGTATAGTTTCAAGGTTTTACTTATTGTTGTACAAAGCTATATGTTAGAATTGCATATCAATATTCCAAATGCTGCATGATGTGACTAGTTGCCTTAGATTCCAGTTTGATTGTGTTATAAATTACCGTAGTTTTAGCATTGAAAATGTCGAGGTAGACAAACTTAAAATGGTAGTTCTTGGTTGACTTCAATGAGCAGTTGCTGTATGTATAAAACAATGTAACAATACCATTTGCTGATCCTTCTTTGTTAGGTCTTCATAGTGGGTTCTAGTTGGATTGGGTTCTTTATTTATAAGGGTTGCCTATGTTGTCCACCCTAGTTTGGCCAAACTAAAGTTTTTAGTTCCTCTAAGTTTAATCTTATTGAATAATATTTTAAACCTTTAGATGGTTTATGGGAGGTGTTGGATCATTGTACGGTTCAAGTATGTTGTACAACCTATGTTGGTGCATGGTATTTTAGGGGTGAATCAATCAGGATGCTTGAGGGGAAAATACGTATACTACTTGTAAAAGTAATGCCAACATAAAGTTCAGTAACTAAGCTCTTTGATATTATAAGGAAAGTTGAAGAATATAACAACAAAATAAATACGTAATGGTTTGATTGCACATAAAAATAGACCAATTGGATTTCTGTTCTTGTAAACCCAAGTCGCAAACCTACCTTGATCCGGGTCGAGAAACCCAGACCCTCGAACCTAGGTTGTGTTTTGTTGTGGCGCATGGAGAGTCTGGTAACTCTACCACTCCTACCCTATAAATGCTGGTCATCAGAATCAGGAGGAGTGGATTTTAATTTGGATTGGCCTGATCCAGATTTTCAATTATCACTATCCAGATTGTTCGATTGTGCTTATATCAGCTGTGTTGTGTTTTCTATGGTTATGCAGTTATTGCTACTTTAACTTTTGCTTAGCTATAGCTATGGCGTTGTCCTTAAGGTAGGACTTGACAATCTAATATATTAAGTTGCAGCCTGTGGCGAAGGCTGGTTGTCCATGACGAATAACTTGCGCAATAATCATTGCATAACTTGTCCTGAACTCTTCATTCTCATTAAGTTCGAACAATTAGATTCCCTCTGTATTTCTGTCTATGTCCTTATCTTGTTTGTTGAAACTTTTGTGTTTTTCTTTTTGAATAAGCTACTTGCAGAATGCTGGCCTTCTTTTCATGTTCCAATTTTGAACATTCACTTTTCTTGTATAACCATTTTTCCGGAAGATGAATAGAATGAAATATAGTTATGCACCTGCCTCATACTTTTTTCTGCCTCATACTTTTTCTTGATTCTTAGATTTCCTTTAAGCTACTCATGGGTTCTTAGTCTGGATAACTGTTGCAAAAAACCTTTTCTTTTTTTTCTTTCTTGAAAAGATTTCTAACCTACTTTGATTACTTAATCTGCATGATTTGGATTTAGCCTTAAAGAATGTTAGCAGTCTGTACTATAACTGCTTTACTCTTTCTTTCTGCAAGAAGGGTGTACTGGTTCGACGTGTAGAGCCAACAACCCCTGCTCGCAAAGTTCTCAAGGAGGTATTGAATTGATTTATTTAAAATGCATAAACAACTCTGATTTTGGGACATACTATGTTGTGGCTCTTACCTTTGGCTGCTTATATGTTTTCTTTTAACTGTTACTCTACATACTTAAATACTGTCTTGAAACTTACTTTTGTGACTCATAGTGTCTAAACTCATATTAATGGCTTCATGCAATACTTTGAGATTTCTTAATGGCTGCAATTGAATGGAAGTGTTAAAAAATTTGGTCTCAACTTTGCAGGGGGATGTGATAGTTAGCTTTGATGGTATCCGTGTTGGAAGTGAAGGCACAGTTCCATTTCGGTCCACGGAGCGAATTGCTTTTCGTTATCTTATCAGCCAAAAGTAAGAGTGAGGACTTTATGAATTTGGAATGTTCCCATTTTAGTCAGCTTTTATGTGTTTCTTGCAATTTGGGATGTTCATATACTCTTCATTTTATGATCCTTTTTCTTTTTTTCTTGCCCTGGCAGTGGGGAGCAGGGTAAATAAACTTTCCTCTGTTTGATCAGTTCAGTTAGATTAGTGCCTATGTCTATGTCATTTTAAGTCTGAATAGTAGCTTCAGTTTGAGTAAATCACAGTAAAGGAATGTAAATTATACATTTTATCTATCCTATTTAACGTTTCTGTATATCTCAAAATGCAGTCTATGTTGCAGCCCTTTTTGTATCTTATAGTTTAAAGGTTTCTACTCTTGTACTTACTGGTCATTTTGTTTGGGTTGTCTTTTGGGGGCTGACAGTTAGTTGCATTGTCAACCAGATTCTCGGGAGATGTTGCTGACCTTGGAATTATACGAAGAGGAGAGTACATGGAAGTTCAGACTGTTCTGCAGCCTCGTGTACATCTAGTATGCATTTTCAGTCCTTAAAAGTATTTTAAATGATCATCTCACACTCTGCTTACTCCTGTGTACTTTCATCTGTTGCAAGGAACTCAGCATAATGGCTATCCTTCTTTTTGTAGGTTCCATATCATATAGAAGGAGGGCAACCATCTTACCTTATTGTTGCAGGTCTTGTGTTCACTCCTCTTTCAGAACCCTTAATTGAGTAAGTGAGCAAGATATTATACGGAAGAAAATTTTTTCCTATCTTCACCCATTCTTTGTCTTTTAGAAAACTGAATGCTATGATTTGTTTGTATCACGCTTATCATTCTATCATGTATACTTATTTCACTTGCTTATCTTCGCAGAGAGGAGTGTGAAGATACAATTGGAGTAAGTACAAATAATGTTGTTTATTATGATAAACTGCTACCTTATGTAAAGTACATTTTTTGGACTGATATAATGTAATGGTTTTGTTTCTTGTCCAGCTAAAATTGTTGGCGAAGGCACGCTATTCATTAGCAAGATTCAAGGGAGAAGAAATTGTTATTCTATCGCAGGTTGGTTCTTAAACGGAAGATCTATTGTTGCATATTCATGTAATTGCATTTTATTAATAATTTGAACTTTCTTGGAACCTTTGGTCGTAATAAATATGATATCTGTGAGTGCTATATTTCATTAGACATGTTTTAATCAAGTTGGGGCTACAAAGTATGAACCAATGTAAGCCGCCCAAACATTTGACCTTTAGTAAAGACAGCTTAAAAATATGTAAATCTCTCATAAATTTAAATCAGTGAGGAGCAGAGTGTGTTGTTTTTGGAACTATAGTGTGCTATCTCCAAAACCTGTATGGTTGTATCCCTGCATAAGTGATTGTATCCTTGTGTTAATTTAAACAAGACAAACCATTATGGCATAACAGGTTAAGAAAATAATTGAAAGCAAAAACACAGAGACAAATATCTAAACTGGGAATCAGAAGTTTGGGTACATCTCTAGATTCCCTTGTGTTATGTGCATACCGATTCAAGATTAGAGCACTGTTAGAATTTGGTAGTCATTACATATGGTAAATGAACATGCTAAGCAACTCATTTCAAAAGTTCAATTTCGCCAAGCATGTAATATCTGCTGTAAATTAAGGTTTAATTATCTCATAAGTAAACTTTACCGTGGTATATATACATGCAAGCAATATCAACATTGACCAAAAGTTAAATATATGACATAACCGTAGAAACAAAACCCTTTTCCTATTTTGTTTTCCTTGAAGCAGAGCGGTATATGGTTTTCTTTTCTCAAGAACAGAACCCAAATAGTAGGTTTCGTTTCCTGAAAACAGAACCTGTGACCATGAAATTTCTTTCTTCTCTCTTTTTTTCGTTTCTCTCCCTTGTTTTTTAATATTCCACATTTATGCCCACTTAGTGATACAAAAGATAACCTAATTGAATTTTGTAGTCAATACAAGAATAGTAACAAAGCCCAGGTGCTTGCATGATCACCTAAACTGTCCCTTTGAGGCGCAGACCTAAGCTCTCAAATGAGCTCCTAAGCTTTGCCTAGTAGAAATTGGGGGGCCTAACCTCAACCAAGCCGAGAACCGGTCACCTTCTGTTGCCTGAGCACCTAGGGGAACGTCTGAGATCTTTTCAACAGCATTGCCTCCAACTTTGCACTTGTCTTGTTGGTTACTCAACTTTTCATGTTGATTTCAGTCCGTGCTGTATATTCTCCTAGTAAGGTTGGAGGCATGCTGATTCAGCTCGTGTAGGCTGTTTGATTGAATAGAACATGCGGCAAACTTTTTTTTTTTTTTTTCGAATTATTTTTCATATGTCAAAGGGTGATGGGTGAGAAGAAAAAGATCTGTGTTTGGAACTACGATGGCAATTCATCATAACCAAGCACCAGGGTTATTGGGAGTCTGGAGATGACTTAGAAGTGATTAATATAACTGAAAATCGAAGATACAAAGTCAGCAATTTAAAGTAGGAGTTCCACCTAAATGTTTATTTAATCAAGGACTCTTTTTTCCCTTTTAGCCTGAGGACAGTTTTATATTATTCAAGAATTGGGTATTTTCTATATATGTCTACTTTTTCCTCCTTTACGGCAAATTGTTATATTGATATTCCTATAATGTGCTCTTCTTGTTAACTAAGGTCTTGGCGAATGAAGTTAACATTGGTTATGAGGATATCGGCAACCAGCAGGTAATCCATTGCTATACTTCTTTGCATTTGTTGCAATCTAATACGGATTCAATATCGACTGTTCAATGCCATTCCATGTAACAGGTTCTAAAATTCAACGGTACTCGCATTAAAAACATACGTCATCTAGCACATCTTGTTGATTGTAAGTTCACTGTGCCCACTTTCAATCTCAAGTCATAAGCTTATAGTTAGATGGCGTCTTATTCTGAATTGTTTTGTAGCGTGCAAAGACAAGTACATGGTATTTGAGTTTGAAGATAATTTCCTTGCTGTTCTTGAACGAGAGGCTGCTGTTACTGCATCACCATGTATTCTAAAGGACTATGGAATCCCATCGGAAAGGTCAACTGACTTGATGGAACCATATGTGGACCAAGAAGACGATCAAACTATTGCTGACGATATTGGAGATAGTCCAGTTTCAAATCAAGAATTTGTGTTTGAAGGTCTATTATGGGCGTGATTGTTACAACACAGCTTGCGTCGAGCCTAAAGAAATCACCGTGCAAATTCATCCGGACAATTTTCTGAACATATTAAATCATGATCCTCCATTTTTTATCTTCAGGAGGTGGTATGATTAAACTAGCAGGTCCCTCTCTGTTAAACGTTTACTATAATTTTCATAGCAGTCGTTTCCTTTTCTTATTTTGATCTTTAATCTGTTTTCTTCCAAATGAGGGCTATAGTTGTAGTTTAATCCCATATTGGCAGACCCTATATATTGTTTGCTCAAAGACCTAACATTTTGGCATATGCGATGATAGCTCCACGGTAGAAGCGAAGCAACGGAGAACCGTAGCAGAAGATGTAATTTTCGAACTCAGACGCCTCCCAGCAAAAAACTCGAGCACTCTACAGATTTTAGTATGTTATCCTCCAAAATCCTTATGTTTCTCTTATTTGAGAATCTACTTACTGGAACTTTGAATTGCAGAAGCTTCCAGCAATATTTGCAGTATAAAACGAACTAGTACTTGTTCCCTTCTTTAATTAAACAAAAGAAACTTACAAAAAAAATTTTATACACTACATCAACATTCAAATTCGTATACGAAAAGATAGACTAGTTTCCATATAAACTCCTACTTTATAAACATTGTTCTCGCCAAATTTCGTTACGTTTTTGAGTTTAGGATCATACCAGTACAGCTGCTGCTCATACTGTTGATGGATCAGTAACTTTCCGTTTGCATCATCTGTCCATACTGGAACTATATAACCGGTAAACCAGTTCCAAGTCCAAATCGATAAATTGATGTTGTACTCATTCACCCAGAAGTTACTACCGTAATCTTTCAGCACCCAGATATCGATATTTTTCTTGTTATTGTTTGGAGAATCATGGTAGATGGATAAGCAAAGTAACCCGTTGAGCTCGCTTAAGTGAAATCTCACGTAAGGTACCGTGCCGAAGTTCTCCGCTATACTTTCAGGCAGTGGAAGAATTCTCCAGTCCTCGAGCTCAAGATCAAACTTGGCTATGCTTTTATGGGGTTGTTCAGGGAATGCTGGCAAGAAGTGTATAGATCCATTAACAAAAGCAGAGCTGCCACCAACATAGAAAGGTGCTTCTGCAACTTCCCTCCACTTTTTGCGTCTCCATTGAACGGTGCAAACATAACACTGTCGTTGATGTATTTGAATTACTTTGAACTCTTCGGTCGTGTTTGCGCGCCCAAAACCTATTTGCTCAGTGAAGTGCTTCTGTCGAAATTTCAACAAGGGTAACGTATGTGTTCGTCTATGGTTGCCACCGATGAGATTGTAAAGGCGTATATGTTCGCCGTCTTGGAAGCAAAGGTAGTTCATGCATATCAGTATGGACCCGAAATCGTAAGTCCTAACCGTGTTGAACAATATATTCGTATTGGATTTCTCATCCTCGTCGAAGTGCTGACTAGAGAATTCAATATCGTGGTAGTAAGTGCATGACCTGAAAGTATCGTTAACAAAAATTCTCCTTGAGTATAAGAGAAGAACAGGCTTCTGCAAGAACCAGGAACTCCACTGCTTACAGATGTATTGGAATCTGTCAAGTGATTTCGTCGTAAGAAACTGAAGGATTTGGTGATGGACGTCATCGGGCAATGTACGTCGACCGAATTCTTCCATTGTTGATTAGTACTGTAAAGTGTTTGAAAGGGCTTCTAAAGATTTTTGGAATGCAGTAGGAGAAGATTTGAAGTTGAAAACTTGGTGAACAAGAGTTGTTATGAAAGCTCTTAATTATAGAACAAGAGCTTTGGTAACTTGCCTTCGAAACAAATCCAAATTTCAAAACAAATTATTTTTAAAAGGAATTGATATGCTATATCAAAGAAATTGTGGTTATAGGAAAAAGTAGATGCAGAAACAATAAAGCTGAAATAAACTTGCAATGAAAAGATTAGAATTGAAAGAAATAATTTGTTCCTCCTCTCTTCTGGAGAAGCCTGCGCTTATTTATACTATATCTACTATTAGAGTCCTTAAAGGACTCTAACACTTATTGCGATAAGAAGTTGAACTCATATGGAGTTCCTACACTACACTCCTTATTGGAATTAAATCAAACTCTAAGAAGTTGAACTCATATGGAGTTCATACACTATACTTCTTATTGGAATTAAATCAAATTCTACTATTTGGACTTGATGGACAACAGCATCCCTGACAACTCTCTGTTGCCACTTCACTTGCAACCAATTAGGAGTGGCAAAAATCGACCCGACTCGAAAACCCGACCCGAAACCAACCCGAAAAAGTCAGGTTCGGGTCAAGCCTTAGACGGGTTTGGGTCGATTTCGGGTCGACCTGAAAATTTAAACGGATTCGGGTTGGATTCGGGTTGATCCGAAAATGACCCGTTTAACTATTTATATAGTATATATTATTTAAAAATTAGAAAAAAATAGCAAAAAATTTGAATTTAATTTGTGTATATATATATATATATATATATTTAATTTATCTTAATTTTAACTAATTTTTATTTAATTTATAAATTTGTCAAAATTAATATTTTTTCTTTTTAAATACATCATAATTAATAATTTTGATATATTATTATTAAAAATTAATATTTATAATTTTTATTTAATAATTTAATTATTAAATGGGTCGATCCGAGTTTGACCTGGTTATAAATAGGTTGGATTAGGGTTGACAATTTTGACCCATATAAATAAACGGGTCGGGTTAGGGTTGAATATTTTTGACCCAGTTATTATATGAGTCGATTCGGAACTGACACATAAACCCATATTGCCACCCCTACAACCAATATAAGTGTTGCATTCCTTCCTGAACTTTCTTTGGTGACGTTGTGGTCTAGCAACTTGGACTTCAGTCTCAGGTACATCAGAATAACAAAGGATTATACGACAGCTAGTGTGATCTCAGCCGTCGGAGCTAATTTACAAAATTTCTGCTAACTCGATTTCGGACTCCTAATTAAAGTAAGAAGATCTCACGTATCCAAGCGGGTCTTGATTTTGATCTAAAGCTTCCCTTCTGAATTTTTGTTGAGCAATTTTCTCATTGATTGATTGACAGATTGAAGCATTGTTGCTCTTCCTTCAATCATGGAAAGAAAAAGAACAGCAACAGAAGATTTTCTTCTTCTAATAAAACCACTACTACTGCTCATGAAGGAGTACTAAAAGCGGCGGGTTCATCGTCGATCAAGAAGTCTATGCGTTTCACCCCAACGATTTAACTGGTATCATTTTAATTCATGATTGCTAGCTTCATCTTTTGTTTAGTTTCTAAGACTGGAAAACTTTTAGAATATCAAATTACATATTGGAAAGGAAAGGAAACAATGAATATAAAGCACATATCTTTTAATCCTTAAAAATTCCATCAGTTGCATTCTATGTCTGAGAAGATAAAAGCAAAATTTCCATTTCAATAGATTTTTTTATGTCTTGTTTCTTTGGTAGTCCACCAGGTGTTTGTGTTAATGACCGAGTGAAGCCGCCTAAGCTTTGATCAGACATAAGCACAAGAGCATCTTGCCATTACGGAGACTTGTTTTCTCCAGTGGCACCACCATCGTCACTAGAGAAGTTTTTTATATAAGCAGCGGATTCGCAGATGGGTCGTAGATGTTTTTTCTTCATCTCGAAAGATAATCAGTTTGTGATATTAATCTACTGGATAATAATATGACTGAAAGCTTCGAGAAATATGCATCAGCAATTAACCGTCGTCCTCCATCTTCGCCGGAACAACAAGATCATAGCCAACGTCGATCAAGTAATCCATCACTTAGTTACTCTTTCGAAATTTCATAATCTAGATTGCATGAGGAAACTTAATTGTGATGCAAACAAAACCTTTCCCTCTCA
Source organism: Acanthochlamys bracteata (assembly GCA_019914995.1). Lineage (NCBI taxonomy): Eukaryota > Viridiplantae > Streptophyta > Magnoliopsida > Pandanales > Velloziaceae > Acanthochlamys > Acanthochlamys bracteata. The sequence goes on along the minus strand of CM034135.1, from coordinate 7,193,773 downwards.
TCAGTTCAGCTGTTTATGAAGAATTTTCAGAGCTAAACTGCTCTACATGATGTTTGTGTAGCTGCTGAGTACTCTGCTTCAGTTGAAGATCTGCGTTCTACAACTTCAAGGTTTAACATTACTTTAAAACTTAAAAACTTATTCAATCCAACAACTTAAGAAAGCATAATTCAATCCAAAAACTTAAAATTAACAGATTTTGAACTCATTACTACAATAATCATTTTTAACTGTTTAATTATATTGAACTAATTTAAACTTATTCTTAGACTCGATAGTTTGTTACCTACACTACTGGTAGTAAAGTTTGCTAAGGGCATGCAAGAAATTGAACAGAGCAACCAGTTGTCAATAGCAAATTTGTGTAGATTTGGGCAGTTTACCAAACCAGAAAGAGATGTTGCTACGTTGCCTGTGTTCCATGTGGAACCTGCTATGAATAAGCTCCTGGTGGTTTTAAAACATTATTCCCAAAAAAGAGACAGCAGTGATGGAGTAATTCTTCTTTTGAAATCTCCCTGGAAAGTAATTTTTGTGAAATCATTTAAAAAATTTTCATCTAGTAATGCACTTGTTAATGCCATATATTGAAAATAGACAAGGTCAACGACCGACCTCTAGCTCTTAATAATATGACTAATGATTAATTACTTGACTTTTGCAACAGTTATGAGAATATTATAATTTTATCATTAAATTTGATCAAAATTATGAACAACAGATATTGAACAGTTCAGCAACAGTTATGTCGAATCACAACTTGTTGTGATAATAAAATAAAATAAAAACGAAGGTGGTATTTGAAAGTTTTTTCTAATTTTTTTAATTTTGGATTTTTAGTAAATTTATTTAATATTTTATTATTTTACAAAAATTTAAAAAATATAAAAAAGTGTACGTTTTAAATCATATTCTTTTTTGTTTTTATAATTCTTTTTAAAATAAAAAAAATAAAATTTATTACTGAAAATTTTTAAAATATTTTTATTTTATAAAATTATTTTTTATAAGCACTAAAAAAAGAATCTACGAGGTTAATGTGGTAATTTATGATAGTCCAATATTTTAACATGCAAAGTGAAGATTTTCGGCCAGCTAGGAATTTTATGCAAAGATGTTTTCTTTTGAAAAGATAAGCGCGTGTTTATTTTTTAAAAAAATAAAATGAATGACGTTTTTATTCGAACTTTGACAAAGATTATGAGAATATTATAATTTTATCATTAAATTTGATCAAAATTATGAACAACAGATATTGAACAGTTCAGCAACAGTTATGTCGAATCACAACATGCGGTGCACGATGATTAGTACGAATCAGATTAAATTTTGAATATCACCTAAAACAATCCATCTAATTAACTATGCACTGCACTCTAACTTAATTTTATCCTCTCTTAATAAATATAACTAATGATTAATTACTTGACTTTTGCGTGTGTCCAGCTTTTAACTACAACTGTTATGCAAATAAACAAGTCTAATTAATTATTCTTCCAGTATAAAACTAGCTGAATATTACTAGTATATTTATTAAGTGAGACGATCGATAGCATGTATTGGGAATTTTGTTTGCTCTTTGGAATGGAACGATAGAATTTTTAGCAGCAGCTCCATTAATAATTTATGTGTTTATGTTATACAGCTAGTTATATATATCTCTGACTTTGATTGTTCCATGTTCATCGATCAAAGCAACTACCTGATTAACTTATGAGAAATTATTAGATAACATGTTAGTTAGTGCCTAATAATTTCACATATTATAGCTAGCTTATGTAGAATCAAATTTATACATGTAACTAAGACTATACCATATACAAATGAGCTGCATATGAATTAATTAAATAAGCTTCGATGCTCTGTAATACGTTATAAATTATACGTGTACCTAACTTAATGTTCAAGTTTGTCAAATTAATCTGCCTATAAATAGACCGAACTCGAGCTCCTTAATCACAAAGTCAGTCCGTCGATTCTAACAAAACCAAAGCAATAGTGCACACAGTTATATATATAGAGTTACTTAAGATGAAGTTCGGCAAAATTGTTGTTGTTTTTTTCTGGTGTTGATTACATGCGTGATCTCTGCAAACGCTCAAGCGTCAGGTCTGAAGACGCATTTCTACAAGAAGTCATGCCCTAAAGTTGAGGACATTGTCCAGAAGATAGTGTGGAATCACGCTGCCAGCAATCGTGCACTGGGAGCAAAGCTCTTGAGGATGTACTTCCACGACTGCTTTGTTCGGGTACGTAAACTAATTTGAATACGCACCTAGTAATCAAATATTTCATATACATGCATGTAGTAAGTGAAAGCCATATATATATACTTAAAAGCATGCGTTGTTTTAATTGTGCTGTTAATTGCTAAGGGATGTGATGCCTCGGTGCTACTGGATTCGGCAAACAAGGACGCGGAGAAGGATGCTATACCAAACTTGACACTGGCGGGATTCGATGTGGTAGATGAAGTGAAGACTGCATTGGAAAGCGCTTGTCCAGGAGTTGTCTCTTGTGCAGATATCGTTGCCCTTGCTGCTAGAGATTCCATCTCCTTTGAAGTAAGCAAATTAAATCGTCGCGAACTGATCATTAACATAAGTCGCAATTAAATTGGTATATATATAGTAGTTCTGATGCTTTAGAATAACCGGCCGGCGGGGTCTTTGTTTGTAGTTTAAGAAAGATCTGTATGAAGTTGAACTAGGGAGAAGAGACGGCAGCGTCTCTTCAGTTTCTGAAGCTCTTGCCGACATCCCGCGACCAACATCTAACTTCTCAACACTCGTACAAAATTTCGCGAGCAAAGGCCTCAGCGCCGATGATCTCGTTATACTTTCAGGTAATTAAACACTTACCTATACAAAGTACTCGGTGCCAATTTTGAACTAATTTAACGGTTTGATTAATTATTTGCCTCGATACGCACATGCAGGTGGGCACACAATCGGCACAGGTGGTTGTAACCTAGTTGCGCCGCGCCTGTACAACTTCACCGGCAACGGTGACCAGGATCCTTCTCTTGACCCAACCTACGCGGCAACCTTAAAAAACTAAATGCAAAACACTGTCACTCAGTGACACAACAAGAGTTCCAATAGATCCTGTTACAAGTCTCTCCTTTGATACCAACTACTTCGTCGCTGTTAAGCAGAACAAAGGATTGTTCACCTCCGACGCTACGCTCCTAACGAATAATCGCGCGGCGAAACTAGTTGATAAGCTTTCCAACAAAGATAATTTCTTCAATGCGTTCAAGAATTCTATCAAGAGAATGGGGAAGATTGGTGTTCTCACTGGAACTAATGGAGAGATAAGGAAGAAGTGCAATGTCGTCAACTCTTGATATATATATATAGCTGCATTAAATACTCCAATTATTTATTTACTTTATTGGCAGAGTCATTGTTTCTTCGCTGTAACGTTTGTGCTGATCATTCTTTTCTTTCTTCTTGTAATATTATGGAGAAATTGTTAATTTTTGTTAAATCTAATAATGACTAGCTATTTCCTTATTAAATTTTCTTTTATGTTAGAAACTCCAAATGTATATCTGAATCAATGGTCGATACGATTTTAAAAAATAAAAAAACACATGGCAGAAAGGTTAACGTAAATAAAGATTGACGAAATGTTTGACTGTGTTTATTGAAAAAAACTTTTTGACAAAAAAATATTTTAAAATTTTTGAAAAAATAAATTTTATTTTTTATTTCAAAAAAATAATAAAAATAATTATTAAGAAGATTTCATGACGTAAATTTTTTTGTATTTTAAAAATTTTTTAAAAAATTCTACAAAATATTCTAAAAATTTTATTAGAAAATATAAAATAAAAAATTGAGAAAAAAAAAGCTCCCCCAACATGCCCTGAGATTCCCGGTTATAAATAGATCTCCGATCCTGAAGCACAGAGCAGCTTAACTAGCTTAAGCTTCATTGAGTCGGAAAAAAGAAAGCAGAACAATGTAGTATAGTTATTGTAGTTCCAGATGAAGTTCAGCATACTTTTTTTTGTTGCTGCCCTTGTGTTGGTAGCATTTGTGGTTTCTGCAAATGGTAAAGCTTCCTTCTGAAAGACGCATTTTTTTTAGAAAACAAATTTTATTTTTTTATTTTTAAAAAATAATAAAAATATATAATAAAAAAATCTTTTTTATTATTTCTTAAATTTTTAAATAAATTTTCTATACACTTATAAAATATGTATTAAAAAATATAAATTAAAAAATTAAAAAGCTGCACTTAATAAGCAACGCCAAACGGGGCTATATCCCGAAAATTTATCAACGCAAATATGCTACCATAGAAACCTTACCACCACACAGACACCGCAAGGAGTTTAATATATCCAACTTTCTCTATTGGCTATTGTAAGCCCAGCATATGTGCAAAGAATAGCCAAATTTTTAACAGAATTAAGTGCTACCACTGCTCTACCTTGAAAACCAATTCCAAAGAGATGCCTCGATGCATGGGGAGCAACAGCCTTAATAGTAAAATAACAACTACGAGAAATTAAAGAAGAGAAACAATACCAAATGAAAGCTAGAGCAATCGTGCATAGTATAAACAGTGTTGACTAGGAGTTAACTAAGTTGACCGCAACACAATCTGAAGAATTCATGCTTTCTTATTCAAGACAAATGAGTTCAATACTCGCATCAAGTAGAGTAAGCATGCCAACGATCTCATAATAAAGACTATACTCAAAACTGAGTTCCGAACTTGTAACCGAACCATTCAACCTTGGATACCAATGATGCCTGAAACAAAGCGTACATAGTAATGTAAGATGATACAGCATTTGACTGACTAGTGTTATCCAATAAGTTTCTTCGGAAGGATAGAATCTACAATAGCTCAGTAGAAATTTAGAGAAGGACCAGCAACTAACCACAAGCGATTCTTCCACCAGCATTTCCAGTGCTCTTGCTAAGCTCATGTCCACCTAGACAAAGAAATAAGTGCCAAGGTGTTCAAAAGAACACATAAACAAGAATAACATATCCAAATCATGCAAAGTTGCATATGCAATGTCAACATGCCCAACTCACAGCCGCATATTCACTAAAGTTTCTCTTTTACTAGGCAAACCTAAACTTGTTATAACAATGATGCCATCTCTTTATTCAGTTTTTTTCTACTGTCAAACTATCGTTTCATATGACAAAAGAACATCACAAAATCCCATAAAAATGCGAAGAAAGCAACGCAAGCAAATCTCGTAAATTATAAGTCAACATACTCAGAAGTGTGATAAAGGAGCTAACCTAATAAAAGAATTAACATAATTTGCATAGAGGGAAGGCTTTATATTAGGGGACAGAAGTGGGCAGGGCAGGCGTCATAACAGGAAATACTAAAAAAACTTAAATTAAACATTCAACTGTCATTTAGCGGCTTAAATTAGACATCCAACTGTCATTTAGTAGACCTAGTCAAGAATTACCTTTTCCCAGATCATCAGGATCAGCATGAACAACTACAGCCCTTCCAATAATGGAATGTGCTCCAGAAAGAGGTAGCTATAACCAGAAACAAGGAAAACTCAGAGCATGCGCCATAAAGAATACATTAATGTTTATATCAGATGGAGAAATATTCACCTGGCCATCATGAATGGTGAAGTTCACGTTTCCTGCAACAGAAGAAGATAATTTGTTAATTCTTAAGAAAACTAAAAGGCTTTCATTTTAATCAGCTATCAGAAAATCTTAATGAAATAGCAGAAAAGTATAGCTACGATGCATACCATCGTCACCCGCAGTCACATTTCCAAGATCCCCAGCATGGCGGTTCTCATCTTCTGGAGCACCGTGTTCTTTGCCATTAGGATTGAAATGTGGACCTGGATGAGTGCATTTCTACAAGTTATATGGAACATGTAAAATTTCAAATTCCATGGAAATATAACAGCGGATGAAAATTACCAGTTGACATGCAACCATTGGTGGTATCACCAAATGCATGCACATGGAAACCATGGCGTCCAGGTTTCAGGCCAGAGATGTTTCCAGTCACCATGGTAGGCCCTGAGAATTAAGCAAGCCAACATGAAAATATGCAGGCTGTGGAAACTAACCAGTATGTGGCTGATGCAATAAGATGCTGCTACTTAAAAGTCTACCATCTCCCTCTTGAGTGAAAAAAATGGTTCCATTGACACCGTCGTTGCTGCTAAGCACAGCTACAGCCTTGACCATATCTTCAAATCAGCATATAGAAAATGATTGAAGGGCAGCCAAAAAGTGGCATTTTAAAATCTTCAAATGGTCAAAACCATCAAATGGATTATCCAACTAGACAGCATCTATAGCATCACAAAAGTAAGAAGAAAGACATAGTGTGTAACAACCAGATTAATCAAAACTATCACTTCTACTGTCAGAAAAGAAACAAATAGCTAGCTTGAAAAGTGGAATCAGATTTATATTCATAACATGTTCAATATACAATGAACCATCTCATTCGTACCACCTCAAATGTTCTAGTCTCTCTTAATTCAAGGTAGATGCAGCATACGCAGAACAACAGCAAACTAAGCTTTATCCACTTGAGTGGAGTCGGCTACATGAATCCATTTTATGGAACCTGTCCTATAATAAACCAGATTCAGCAAAAGATCAAATTTCTCTAATCTTTCGCCACCTATTGGGCCAAGTTAATTTTGGTGTACGCCTTTTTCTCCTGAAGTGTTCAAATAGAATCGCATCACTCTATACATTGCAGCATATTTTGGTATGCACAAAGCATATCCGAACCACCTAAGCCTACCTTCCCTTGACTTCTCCTCATAGATGCCACAGACATTTACAAGCAAAAGCCATTAACATCAAGCCTAGGAAGCAAAATATATTTATCATGCATCCAAATGGATACATAGACTGGAATAAATGTCTTAGCATTCATTTAGCTCCACATATATACAAAGTCTGCGAAAACAGAACCAACTAGTCAAGAATCAAAATATCACCAATTATCAAGCCAAATGTGAAAAACTACAAAATTAGACATGCATACAGATAAGCAGGATGTTCAACTATATATATTCAATCAAGATGGATTTGGACCAAAAACACTAGTAAGAACCAATTCTTCAAAACCTACGCAAACTTAGTGGGCAATCAAATCAATGAACAACTGCATCTCCACTGGCTACATAGATAGATATTCACAATTCAAGATGCGAAAAAAAAAAAACAGAAATCAAAGTAAATAATAGTAATAATAAAAAAAACAAAAAAGAAATGTTTGTAAGCGTGAGCAATAGCTACATTGATCAGCTACGCTTAACAACTGTTTCCGGATCTCTAGAATCTATATACATCGATCAGAACAGAAAAAGAGAAATCATGCTACAGATCATTTCTAGGTCATCACTTGAATCTACCAGATTATTGATTAACAGATCAATAAGAGACCTGGATCTAATCAACCCAGATTAAATCGATTCACGAAATCAGAAAAAACAATCGACTGATTGATCGAAAGATTTTCATGAGATCATTAGTTGAAGATGATAGTTTTACCTCAGGTAATCCCTTTTATCGGAAAGAAAAATTTCTAGAAGGATTTCGAGGCCTAAATTGACGCTGTGAATATTCGTAATACATCGGAGTGTAGTAAACTAGTACCACTCTTTTTCGATTGAGAGTAACAAGGAGTGATTGAGAGAAAGCAAATTAATTACTCCTCGTTGCTCTTGTTTCGCAAATTCGTAAGGTTAATGGAGAGAATTTTACTCCCACTTAATCTTCATCGGGGAGCAATTGATTACACTCCAATAAAGAAAATTTAATTTAACTGTAGATGTAGTAAAGTTCCTATGTTGCCCATATTGTTTGTTAATATTTACACATGAATTTAGGTTTTCACTCGATGCAGCTCATATTCCTCATTCCCGTTTCAATCGTCTCTCTCAACTCGCTGCGCTCTCCCCTGATCTCGCCGCCGTCGATCGAGGTAAGTTCCAGAACTTTGTTTCGGTTTCAATTTCGCCTCGCCCGAAGGCTTCTTCTTCGATTTCGTTTTGATTTCGTTGAATTCAATTTCCGTGAATTTTTCGATTTCATCGGATTCTTAATTTTTTGAGGTACTAATTACAATTAGAGGTGATTTATTATCCAAATTATTTGATTTCGTACTGATTCAATTTGTGTCGATATGATCTGTTGTGCATTGTTCAATTGATTTCGTCGTTGAGGATGGTGTAGATTTTGAGAAAATTTTTATTTAGTATTATTTTTATATGATTTTGGTATTGAGCGATTTCTTTTAGTCAATTGCTCGAGACACGATTTTTGTTTGATTATTGATGAGGGAATTTGTAATGTGAATTCAAATTGTGTACTTGCCTTTTCTTATATTTTCTGGACGATTTCATGTGGTAATTTTTTTTTCATTTGGAAAATTTTCTTAGACATATTAGGCTTATATTGGTTTCTCTTTATTACTGTCGCTGCTAAGATAGAGCAGAAACAATAATGTACTGTTTATTTCCAAGCAATTATATTATTAAAGCATAAAGACTTGACATGTGAAAATATTATCATTTGCTTTAGAGGATATGCTCCTTTTGCATTGATGAGAACTGTAATTTATTTTTTGTCATATATATTTTACTGGACTACAACCTCGTGACTGAAATATAGCACTTATCTACTATAATTCAAGTTCTTATAATTAGGTTCTTCATACCCTTATTTAGGAGCATCTTGATTTTCCTCATGGAATGCTATATATTCCATACTTTTTATGAATTAGATAGGACAGATAGTTGTTGATGTTTGTGGGTATTCTATTTTGTTATTTAACTACAGAAGTTGTTGAGAACAGATGAGAATGGATGCTTTATTGTTTTATCTTGGCACATGTATATGATAGTACACTTGAAGAGGTAAATAGATACATTTGGACAACATCTCTAAACATCAGACTTTAGAATGGATAACTGCAAGTTGGCTTTTTGGTTAATTAGTAAGATGGAAAGCTAGATCCTTGATTGCTTGTTATCTTGCTTTTTCTTTAATGAATTCATTCTTTCTGCTTAGATTTGTAGCTCTACATAACCAAGTAATTTTAGTAAGTTTCTTGTTTAGATTTATTGTTGCTTGTTATCCTACTCATGCTGTGGACTATTATGAAGTTTCTTCATTTTAAGGCACACGTCAACAAGAATACTTGTTAACTTAGTATGTCAAAATTTGGTGCAGGTTGAGAGGTGGAATCAACAGAGGGACAGTGGAACTTTTGCTGGTCCCATCGAAATGTGGACTCCTGTCTAATTTTGCTGGTTATATGATTGTAAATGTTTAGAGTTTCAGACTTGGTGGTAATTGTGCTTTGAGAATTGTCCATGGTTCTTTGTTAAAAAAACTTTTGTCAGATGCTTTGTAGCACACTACATTATATAAACTGATGCTTTTGTAAACCTGTTAACAGAAGGTCACGATACGTTAATCTACCATGTTTGACAAAGTGTTCCTGTTTTTAGCTTGTCTCTTGTTTTTGGCTCTTTCTGTGAAGTGCTTTTTGCTACGATGGTGTTAAAAGAGAACAAAGTAATTTCAGTGGCATATCGCATGGAGTAAAGAATTTATTTTCTAAGTTTATTTTTCTCTTCATTGATCACAAAGAACAGGCTATACCATCAGTTGGTTAAACCAAAAAACACAAAAAAAAAAGCAAAAGAATATTTCAATTTTTATATAAAAATTATTTTTATTTATTTTTCAATTATCAAACAAGAATAAAATATATTTTTTATTAATTTTATTGATATATTCAAACAAGATGAGATTAAATTATTATTTTATTTTTGTCTTTATTCGAATAATTTACTTTTATTTTTTATTTATTTATTATTTTCATATCCAAACATATCATAAGGGTTCTATCACCGCCCGTGAGAATAACACTGTATTTGGATCGGAAGTACGGAAGAGCAATTGAGAGTAAAATTTCTCCTCGTTAATTTTATATGAGGATTAATCGATTACCCAATATTGGGTGTAACATGCGGTAAGAGTAATTTTGCGGCTGCTACAATTTGAAGTTCTCTTATTATCCATATGTGCTTTTTTTATTTATGCATATTGTCTTTCTTTTCGTTCTCATTCGTCACTTACTGCGCCGATCGTCTGTTCTTCCCGTCGTCGATCGATGTACGTTTTGAAATTTCATTCCGATTTCGCTTTACAGTTGTGGAGCGATGGAGCCACCACTGAAATTCTTGGAGATGGCGGAGTATGCTGCGGCGAGATCAGGGAAGCCATAGCTTGGGAAGTGGTACAGCTATCTTGCGAATCTTTACCGACGACAGCTCTGCGACGAGCTCGTCTTCACCCTCCATCAATTCAGTACCACTTTCTTTTACAACGAGGTTAAATATTTGCTTCTTTTATCAATTCTTTATTTTATTTCGATAGATTTGATCAACAAAATTTTCTTTTATATTACTAACTTGAAGAATTTTATGTTCTGTGATTAAAAAGAAAGGTCTTGTTGGCTTTTCTTGTTAAAGATTCATTGAAGGAAATAATTTTGACTAATTTGTGAAATAATCTTCGATAATAATTAAGAAAATAATGATTTTAACAAAAAAGAAGACTATTCATTTTCTTTCATGCTTTGAGACAAAGAGATATTTATGTCCTGAATTTGTTTTTTAGTTTTGATTTGTTGTGAAAGAAAAAGTTTCAATACGTTCAACCTTTCTAATGTGAGACAGCTATCGTACCTCTTCTTTTTTTGAGGAAAATAGTATTGGAGTAAAGTGAAGTTATGGTATTTTTGAGATGGAAGTGACTAAGAGAAGAAAATTTTTTCTTTGCAGTTGAGCTTTGGTAGTAGAAGGTACTTTGGGAACTTATCTTTTGGTGAAAGTAGGATTTACATTTAACAATCTCAAGAATGTTTAAGTAAATAACTCTAAAGAATGGAATTCTAGGATTCTCCCATATTTTGGATATTGAAATGTTAATAGATATTAACAACTGAATTTGTGTCTATAGATTTTTTAAGGAATTAAGCATTTTGCTCGTACTTCTGATATGACAATTAATCTTATGTTCAACATTTTGTCAATTTTTCTTAGCTTGTTTTGTTATTGCATGTTGAATATTTTGTTCAGATCTCGTAGTGAATGTGCAAAACTTTATGTCTTCAGAATTTAGTATCAAAAGTATTAGTCTAGATTGTAAAAAATTTATCTGAATACTGCACTCAAATTTGTTAGTGAAATGCACACGAAAATTTTTTATTTTTTTTTCCATCTTTCATGATTTTTTTTTTCTGATTCTGTAAGACACCTCAACTCTTGATGATTTATATAGTCCATATGTTGCTTATGTGTGTGAGGAAAATCGACTCAACCATGGTCAGGAACATCATTAAATTCGGCTTTGAAGGAGACATGATGGCTGCTCTCAGTCTCCACAGCAACTATTTCTTCAACTACTTTGTGTGCTTGCTCTGTTCAACTAAACAGTAATGTCTAGCTGACTGGTATAGTTTTTTTTTCCTTTGTCGAACAAATCAGCAAGATTATCATTGATTTATTTCATTGCAACTATTATTTTAGCCTAAGCTACGCATACTGTTTTTCTGTTAGCTTTATGTTAGTTTAAATTGTAACACTGAAGTTGTAGCCTGTGGAGATTTCATTGTATTTTTTATTTCTTATTGTGGCAATACTGTTTTTCTGTTAGGTTTATGTTAGTTTAGATTGTAACACTGAAGTTATAACGCCGTAAAGTTTTCATTATATTTTTTTTTCTTATTGTGGTAATACTATAGTTGAATCTTGGATTGTTTAGTTTTCATTCAATAACAGTACTTGTAATGAAACAATACTGCAGCTAGCATACTATCAAGAAATACTGCAATTAGCATACTCTCCGCAAGTACAAATTACTCTTTGTTTGGAAAGATATGCAAAAATTTGATGCTAGTATTCATATCCATACGGAATACTCTTTAGACATTTCTTTTTGAAAATGCCCTTCAATATACATTCGTATATTTATTGATTCACAAATATATAAGAAGGATCACAACCGGTAGGAGCATCTGTCAAAAATGCATATCAATGAAATACTAAAGAAAAAATGGTCTATTATTTGCAGCAAGCTCAACAAACTTATGGACAGAACGCAGTAGACCATATTTTTCTAAAAATATAAAATAATATTTCAGTCTTTTTATTAAAAATACTGTTATGTACTTTTCAGTTACCAAACAAAAATAACTATGTATTTTTTATTAATCTTATTAACATATCCAAACAAAATGAGATTAAATTATTACTCTTACTTTTATTTTCATTATAATAATCTCATCTTGTTTAATCTTATTATTATCTACTCTTATTTATTACTTCTCTATTCAAACATACCGTAATTAAAATCACCAACTTATGTTTTTTTACTCACTATTACATTTGCTATAAATTTTTTTTTTCAAAATTGGATCATGATCTTATGCAGTTCACTGAAAAATTATTTTTAATTACAAATTTAATTTTTTAGGAACTAACTTTCCAATAATTTAGGGGCAAGTAACTAAACGTGCCTCAAATGATCATCCTCGATAACTAGTGATTAGAGGTGCGATCGGGCCGTGACAACCCGGTCTACCAGGGTCAAACAAATAGATCGGACCGGGCCAACTAGGCTCTAGTATTCGCGTCGAGTAGGTTCGGTTAGATTTCATTTTCATATTTCGATCCGATCTATTTTTTTTATATTTTAATATAGTATAAATAATAAAAATATAAATATAATTTTTCAAAATATTATTAAAATAAAAATAAAAATTTCTTATTTTATATTATTAAATAATATTTTGATTATTAAAAAATATTTTAAAAATTTTGATCAAATTAATGGGTCAATATTGATCGATCAACAGTAATAATAACTAAGCGGTGCGGGCTAATAATGTCTGCCCGATACTGCTTGTAAGATCAGGCCAGGTGGGCCAAACTTCAGGCCTATTGATCGGACCACGATCGGCCTATATTTTCACCTATACTAGTGACGTTTGATATTATTTTCAAATTACAAATTATTTGAAATAAATAGTTTCTATATTTTGTAAATTGTTATAATATGTTATCTATTTATGACAAGAAATTTTTATAAATAATCTATATGTGCTAAGAAATTATTTCGTACGCCAATAAGTAACAGACAAAACATTATACGCAGATCATCTCCGTCGACCAATTCAATGGCAATTCTTCATCGTCTTCTTCATCTTCCATAAATGCACTAGTAGCAAACACTACACCCCTCGTACTACTACTTGATCAAAGGGGGTGTTCAGCGTTCAATTCCATACCAAATAAATATTTCATATTTTTTAATAAAATTTCTGATATATATATATATATATATATATATATATATTGTATGTATAAAATTTTTATATGTATAATTATTATATTTTTAGATAAAAAATTAAACTAATTTTTTATAAATTTTTTTAAATACTTTTATTGTAAAAGCTCCCTTCCGAACGTAAAATCTGAATGGCTTAGAGTCTCTGATCAAGTGGCTGCATGATGAGTACAGCCATGAGCCTGCCAATATATAGATTAGCAAGCTTGCAGTAAAGTCGTTCTAGAAATCTTTGGTAGCAAAGCAGATAGATTTTTGGTAGATCTTATTGAAAATGGTCAGAAACTTTGAAACTATATGGACATTGGGAGTTTTTATAAAAAACAGCTTTTGGAGAAAAGAAGCTTTAAGGTATATTATTTTATCAATATTTTATAAAACAAAAAGATACACGTATAATCATTTCATAACCTACGATGTCATTCTAGGAAAGCTTTCGGAAACTAAACTTCAAGCGTTGATAAAGAAAGTGAATATCGTTATAGACATAGTTGTAAAAATTGAACCGTACGTCGACTCAAAAAACTAATCGGATCGACCCGCCGGATCAAAAGTATTATACAGGAAGTTTACATATAGTAAGATTACAAGAAGCGCCCAAAGGGCCTTATAAAGAAGTTAGCAGTTCTCTGCGACGTCAAGGCCTATGTCATCGTCTTCGACGTTGGACAACTAAAGCAACATCTACAATAAAAATAACAAGAAGAAAAGAAGAATCATCATCACCATCATTGCAATCTACTAAACTAATAGAGTAATCATCAACACAAATAGCCACTTCTTTATGATGTGTGGCCTTCCTCTGCTACTGCAACGTGAATTTTGTCCGAGTTCTAAAGTATGCCGCAACTGAATCGAGATATCAGTTGAGAACGTCAGTGTTATTGTTGGAAAGAAATCGAGATCAAAGATCCATTTCTTGAAATCCGATAGCGTGCTCAATTATAGCACTATTAGGCTTCTACACCTAATCTGCATTAGCAATCAGTTCCGCTTCCTTTTTCGCTCGCTATGTGCATGATCACCTACACCCATTGGTGGCGTTGAACTCATCAATTCATCCAATTGAACCAAAGGTTCAAATCGATTACCGAAATTTTCAATCGAGCAATCAATTACCGATTCTCTCAAGACATTGAAGATACGAGTGATCTGATCGGTGAGCTCGACATCGATGAGTGGTTGACTTGTTGGTTCCGGCGAGGTCCCGAGGTCGAAAGCTAGAGGAGAAGATGAAGTTGATTGAATGGAGAGAGAATTAAGGCGAGACATTACATAAAAGAGAATCGAAGGAGAAAAGGCAAGACAACCACACCGGACGCCAGAAGATCGATCTGAGAAGAACCCTAGAGTTCGAGACAAGTCGACTCAAGCATTTGCGTGAGTCTGGACAAAACATTTGTGTTTGTCCAATATAAGATTAAAAAACAAATTTTTATTTTTAAATTTCAATTGCATGATCGATCCGTGAGAGCGGATCATCTGGTCAATCCAAAACCCGTCCGTATCAAAGCAGGTCGTGTCGAGTTAACTAAATATCTCTTTTTTTAAGAACCGGACCGATTTACCGTTTGCGAGTCGTCCTGAACTGTCAATTATAATTTTAGGCATCATTTTTTACAGCACACTTGAATAACTTTTTATTTTTATTTTATATTTTAAATAAAATTTTAAAAATATTTAATAAATTTTTTAGAAATTTAAAAAATATGAAAAACTTAAAGCGTTTATTATTGCTTATTACTTTTCAATAAAATATTAGCATAGTTTCTAAAAAATCTTAGAATATTTTTATTTTTAAAAAAATTCTACAATAAATTTGCTACAAAATAGGACTCTCAAGTATTTTCGTAGAATAGCTGAGAGTTTGGCATGGATGACAGAGGGGCTTTCTGGAAGTGCGTTTATTACATACTAATAATTTTATTTTATTTTATATTTTCAATTAATATTTTATAAAATTTATTGAATAATTTAAAAAATAAAGAAATTTTACATTATAAATTTTTTTATTACTTCTTTTATTATTATTATAAATTAAGAAAATAAAATTTATTATTACATAGGTTAAAATATTTTTAAAAAATTATTTTAAAAGTATTTTCAAACGACCCGAATACGATCTGAGCAAGAAAATTGAAGCGAACCCTGTTTAAAAGCTTATCATTTCAAATAAATGCTTTACATTTTTCATTAGTATCTTATTTAAAAAAAGATTTAAAATAAAAAGTTTAACTGAAATATATTTATTGAGATTTTAAAAAATTTTGAAATACTGATAAACTTTATAAAAAGTAGTGCCAAAGAAATTTTCTAAAAATTTTCAAGTTTTTAAATTTTAAATTTTTTTCTAAAATAAAATTTATTTTTGAAAATAAGTTTTATTTTAACCTAAAATAGTTTATATATACTTTAGAAATTAATTTTTTGAAATACTGAGAAGATTTATTAATTATAATAAATATTATCCGATCTTATCGTAATAATAATAAAAATTTTCAAGAAACTTCCAAAAGACGCAACACTCGAGTTAGGGACCGTTTGGATAAGCTTTTTTTCAACTGATAAGTTGAAAAAAGCTCCAAACAGTAGATGAAGAGTGTTTGGATAGATAACTTATAAGTTTTTTTTTTAACTTATAAGTTAGGAAAAAAAAAAGTTACACTGAGTAACTTTTCTAAAAAAGTTGCACGCAACTTTTTTCTCAGCACCTATGAATGTCTATTTTTTCCCTTTTAAGTTAACAAAATTACAGATGTATATATAGTAGTTATCCAGCAATTCATTCAACCATCTTTTTCATTTCTCTCACGCAGACTTGATTTCTAGGTTTTTTTTCACTCCGCTCCGCCCCACCCCGGCAGCGATCTCTTGTTCCGGCAAGCGTGCTTCTTCTCCGACGCCGATTTTCGTTTCCTCGTCTCTTCTCTTAACCACTTCGAAATTTGTAGCCGTTGTGCGGTACCAATCAAGCTCGAGAGCCGGAGACGACTACGAAAAGGTGATTACATTCTTCTTCTTTCAAAATTCAATTGAATAATTTCTTTTCTTTTTGTTTTGTTTGAAACGATTGGATTGAAGTTGAGTGCTAGAATTTAGAAATTTTTTTTGCCGTTTAGTGTTTTCGAAAAAGATTGAAAATTTTTTAGTCGGTGGTGGTGGCAATTTACAGTTGATAATTATGATATTTTGTTTATGATATTTCATGTTTCTAATATTGATTGTTTTTGGCAGTTTGTATATGAAAGATTTAGTGCTCGGTTAAATGTCATAGTTTTGTTTTCTCTTTTTTTCTTCGTGTTCTGTAAAACTTGTGTGTTTTGTTAGAGTACAACTTCTTTAACTAGATTTGGATGGAAATTATGCCTACACGGATCATTATCGTCAAAAAAAAATTCCCTTTGAATTTTTTTTTTTGTCCGTCTTCGTTATCATATTTCTGAATTTTTGAACAAAACTATGACATTTAACCGAGCACTATATCTTTCATATACAAACTGCCAAAAACAATCAATATTAGAGATATAACTTTTTCCAAGTTTTGAACAAAAATGGAGTTCAAATTTATACTTGAATGACTTTGGGCAGTTGTGCTACTTTTCTTCTGATCTTGCATGATATGAATTATAGGATCTTAAGGTAGATGTTAAACTGATAGATGTCTGGTTTGATTAGTTTAAGTGCTTTTTTTCCCCTTTTGATGCTGTGCTGGAACATAGTAGTCATTCGAGGTCATTTTTATTGATATCTTGTTAATGGTAGAGTTAATCTTGTTAATCTTCAATCTTGAGCTAGTTACATGCATTTTTATTATTAAGATGTTTTCCTCATAGGGGCAGTATGTTGTGATGCTTGAATGTGTTCTTAAGATGTTAGAAGGTGTTTTTTTTTTGAAAGCTTTTATTTTGAAAACGATTTTATAAAGTTTGGTTTTATATGATCAAATTATTTAATGGAGCTTCCTTTTAATCACTCAAAATAAAATTTTGTTAGTAGATAATATTTTAGTTAATGGAGTAGGTTAATTATCATGTATAGAAGAAATCACTAAAATTAAAAACTGCTGTAGCTTTTTTTCTGTTTTTTTTTAAATTTCTGTCTTTGATTTAATTTAAAGCATATGCATTCATTACTTTTGACTTGATTCATCAAGTTTATCAAAATGAGTGACATGCTAATGTGTTGTTATTAATCAACTAAATATTTGACTCATTTGACTCAAAACTTAGCAAAGTATTATTTTTTTTTTTTTTGGATCATTAGATATTCCAATTCCGAAAAATATGTTTTCTTTAATTTCTTGAAAAACACAAGCAAAAAAAAAGTAGGCTACAAGGGGTCAAGCAATAAAAAAAGTACAAAAAGTAGATTAATGCTTAGAAGGAGTGAAGCAGCATAGCACCTTCTTATGCATGTGTGATATGTTGGCTTGGTTGCTGAAGGGATTATTTTTCTACTTTCTATTCTTACTGATGTAGTTAATTTTGAAAATACTTTTCCATATTACAAAACTGTAGGTAGTTGAATTATTTGAAATGTGGTTAATTTATTAAATATGTTGGTAATCTAGTTGGGTTACTTGTTAGAAGGGTTTTAGTTTAAAGAGTTTATTCAAGAAATTCTTTTAAAAGAAGAGTTTTTGAAAATTCTAGTGCCCTGATTGTTTAGAGAATACAGGGAGATTCATGGTGCTGTTGTTATTACTTAAAACAGGAAGAAGGGAACAATATCTAAAAGATTTTTTCTGTTTCATGGTGCTGTTGTAGCTCTCTGATCATGCACAAGCTCAAACCAGCAAAAATTGGTTAAAAATTTGAAACCTGAAAACGGAATTACCATGCATGTGTTACTTGGAGCCTTTGTATATACGAATAACTACTGTGAGATGCACAGTTTTTCTTTATTAATTGGTTATTGCATTTTAATCTTTACTGACTACTTCAACAGACAGAAAATCAAAGAGACGTCAGTTGATGGCCTTGTTGTTAAATGTGTTGAAGTTGTATTCAAATTGTTTTGGTTATAATTTGTTATGCTTTTAGTCTTTACTTTTTTATGTTAATTTATAAATATTTATCTTTAATTTTTATAATTTGTTATAAATATTTATCTTTAACATTAACTTAAAAAATATATTTATAGTATTAATTTTAAATTATATATATTATTTTTAAAATATTATAGTATTAGAAATAAAATATAAGTAAAAATAAATAAATATATAACACAATATTTATAAATTTTTTATATATCAAATATTATATTATAAAAGGATAGTTTAGTCTTTTATACTTTTTCTAAATTTTTCAGCTCTTTTTTGCCAAACACTCTCTTTAACCTTTTTTCAGAAAAAGTTAAATTTATCCAAACACACAGCTCCTTCTTTTAAAAAAGTAACAGCTACTTTTTTTTAAAAAAAGTCAAAAAAAGTAACTTTTGTCAAAAAAGTTAAAACTTTTAAGTTTATCCAAACGGCTCCTTATTCGTTTTTCCCAAAATACTCTCTAATGTAGAAAAAGAATTCCAATTCCCTTATTCTCACACTTTCAAATTTTCTCCTGTTTTCTGTCTGCTCCCAATTTTGGGTTCTGGCGGTCTCACTGAAAGCCTTCCCCAAAAATCTTCAATTTCTCTCTCTCTCTTCAGTAGAGTACAGCATTGGAGAATCAGTCTCTCAGATAGAGAGAAATAAAGAGAGAAAGTTTTCACGGGGATCTGGAAGAGAGTAGTTGGTGGTCTAGGTTTCGCCGTTTGTCGCCGACGGCGTTGTTGGTCTTCGTACAAGGTTTGATTTCATCAAGTGCTTGATTTTGGATCTCATTTTGTTGTGTTCTTTTAGGTTTTAATTTGTTGTGTAACCAATATTAATGTAGTGGCCCTATATTTCTGAACTCTGTTTCTGAAGATTTGGGTTCCGGGTTGTATTGGTTTGTCGAGCTTTGGTTTAGTTGATCAGCATTAAAGAATGCATATTTGTGTGAGTTTTAGTGTTTATTTGAGGGGTTCTCTGCTGCATGTGGTAATTTTTAGCGAATAGGTTTTGTTTAGGTGAATACTGAGCATATTGGTTAAAAAATTAGGTGAGTTTTGAGCATTTCTCTTGGCTAGGGCTGAACTTCACTGTAGAGTAGGAGTTTGAGAATGTTGGTTTAAATTGATCTACACAGTGCTGTTTGTTAGTTTAATGTGCCTGTGTAATAGTGTTTCCTTTGTCTTCAGTTCCTTTTGTTCTTTCACCTGTGAACTACTCCTATAGACATATCAGATTTGTTTCCTGCTTTATTCTTAATTTCGCTTTTTGATATACCTGTTCATGGTTTGTCTCGAAACTATATCGTTGCATGCATGTTGGTCAATTTGTGAATCACTTGATCTCGCTACGTTACTTTACTCAATTTGTGTTTGATTTTGGTTTGTCAAAAATCAGATCACTGGAAACTTGAGATCGATCGATAATGGAGTTAGTTGCCAAGCATCAGCAATCCAAACTTTATAAATTGGGAAGCGAGAAGAAAGAAGCAGTAAGAGTTTGAGGCCAAGAGATGGCAAGAAGTTGTTTCAGTATGATGGATTGGCGAAATTGAGTGAAGACTGTCAAACATACTTCTCAGTTGGAGTTGGAGAGAAAGTTTATGATTCCAGCAAGGAAGCGTTTGTGAAGGGCTGATTAGGTTAATTCTTCACATAGTATAGGGAGAACATTACTGCTACGTAGGTTGATTTGCCCAAAAAGTGGATTTACATTCATTTAAAGAAGTTTTCTAATCATATGAAGTAGTTTGCATGAAGAACTCCTTACTAACTTCGGAGCAACCATTTAAAGAAATACTATCAAGTACCAACTCTGGGAAATTATTTATCCTTGAAGAACAGAAAAGATAAGAGGGTAAGTTCATTTTGGAATCTATAGTTGAATTTTGTACCAAGATCAGCAAATTTAGGGGTACAGAATGAAGTGACCGTTTTTTTCCTTTCTTTCTTTCATTCTTTTGTTGGTGGTCATCTATGATCTCGCTCGTAGAAGCACATAAACAGCTCAGTAATGTTGTTAATAACTCTTTAAAGAGAGGGATTATTATACATATAGGTGAATATGGATCAGACTAAAAACAATTCCAGAACTTGAGCATTGAATGTGTTGACAGAGCACTCACTAAAAACTGTCGGCAAGTTTTATCCTTTATGACACTGGATGCATGCAAGATTTCACCTCTTTCTTTTATATATCTCTTGTTTGGAGAGGGTATATCCTTACCTTGTTGAATATATTTCAGTACTGGGCATCTTTTTGTGGATTTATATCTTGAAATTTCTCCTTTTCTGGGAAGCCTTTTCTACTGAACTAAGCAAAATTTCTTTAGTTGTTACAAGGTTGTGGATCTGTACGGCTTGCTGACCACTGTGACGCATCCTTAAGCAGCCGTTTCTTGTAAAATCCCAAATTAGAAGGGCAGGCATGACAACAGTTTGTGCGCTTGTTCCTTGGATGGATGCATGGATGGACAAGAAAAAGCAAACAAAATTTGACTTCTATAACTGCTATCTGGTCATGTCTTTACAAGTAGTCAGCTAATGGAGTGTAACAAGCAAGATGCCCACAGAGCAAAGGACCTTGCTGAGAGCAAGATGCAAAGCAGAGATTTCCATGGGGCTTGGAAGTTCGTTCTCAAGGCTCAACACCTTTCCCCAGACCTTGACAACATATCCCAAATGTTAACTGTTTGTGAAGTGCACATATCTGCTGCAGCTAAGGTAAATGGTGAAACAGACTGGTACGGCATACTTCAAGTTGAGACAACAGCTGATGAGGCTGCCATTAGAAAGCAATATCGCAAGCTGGCTCTTCTGCTTCATCCTGATAAAAACAAGTTTGCAGGTGCAGAAGCGGCTTTTAAGCTCGTCGGAGAAGCTAATATGATTCTCTCAGATGGGGGACAGCGCTTCCGTCATGATATGAAAAGAGCTACAAATGTCAAATACTTCAAAGCACGGCAACCTCCTTCCCAAGCAACACAAAAGCAATCTGGTGTTCCAGTAAATGTTGCTACATCTGGCATGCACTTTAATGGTATAAACCAGCAGCATTCATCAGCTTTTCCTAATTCGCGGACATTTTGGACGTTTTGTCCTAATTGTAATACAAAATATCAGTACTACAAGATGATAATGGATAAGAACATTAGATGTCATAGTTGTTTACAACCTTATGTCGCTCATGATATGAATGCACAGTCTCTGCATAAAGGAGCAAGCTCTGGTGTTTCACATAATCCTTCTGAATTTCACCAACATGTTTTTCCTGGTCGGCAGGCACCTCCAACTGCTGCACAGCAGAGGTTTCCTGGTACTACTTATGGCACTGGGTTTCGTCCAAATGTGAGCGGACAACCTGCAACAGAGTCTTTATCAAGATCTCGAGTGAAGAAGTCAAAAGAGCAGGCTAAGGTGAATAAGGAAAGTGAAGTAGGCAATTTTTCTGAAAATGTTAGACCTCAAGATTTTGGTAAAAGACAGGCAAAACCATCAGTCAGCAGTGTTGGACAGAAGAGGGCAAAAGGAGAAGTACTGTTAAGTGACACAGATAGTAGTAGTAGTGAAGATAGCATCATAAAGGACTATCAGTCAGAAGAGCCTAATTCACAGATGAATGGTAATTGCAATCCTAGAAGGTCAACTAGGCAAAAGCAGCATATATCTTATAATGAAAATGTATGTAGCGACGAAGATGACGATGGCAGCTCTCAGAAGCAGTCTGCTTCTGTGCAGCCAGGAAAGGATAGTTTATCTGGTCATGCTGATTATAGTGGCAGATCTGCAGGAGTTGCCAGTGAAGTCAACATGCCACCGAGGAAGTCTGCTGAATCTGCAGACAAGAGAAACAGCAAAGCTACCTCCTTCTGATGAAGGCAGAGACCTGAACTCTGATGAAACCTTTTCATACCCTGATCCAGAATTCTATGACTTTGATAAAGATAGAGATCCTGCCAAGTTTTCAGCTCATCAGATATGGGCAGTTTATGACTACTTGGACGGAATGCCTAGATTTTATGCAAAAATTAGGAATGTCTATCCTGGATCATTTAAAGTGTGGTATACATGGTTGGAATTCCACCCTGTTGGTGAGACTGAGATTGCTTGGTCGGAAAAGGATTTGCCTGTAGCTTGTGGTAAATACAAACTTGGTAAGACAGATTATTGTGAAGATGTGTTGATGTTTTCTCACATTGTGTCTGAGAGAGTAACCTCAAAACAAACTTCGTATGAGATGTATCCTCGGAAGGGCGAGGTTTGGGCACTTTTTAGTGAGTGGGATATTGGATGGAGCTCCACCCAAGATAATAATAGAGAATATACTTATGAAGTTGTTGAAATACTTTCTGATTTCACGGAGGGCAAAGACATTATTATCATGCAATTAGTAAAGGTAGAGGGGTTTGTGAGTTTGTTTATGCGATCCAGGAAGGAGGCAAATCCAGTTAGAATGCCACACAAGGATATACTTAGATTCTCTCACAGAGTTCCTTCATACAAGCTAAGTGGAAATGAAAGGGAAGGTGTTCCGCGAGGTTTGTTTGAACTTGATGCAGCATCCCTACCACATAATTTCGGTAAGACTTTTCCTTCTGTTGTTCTTGACAAGGCAACAATGTTGTTTGAAGGGACTTCTTCAAAGGAAGCTTCATGTAAGGATGTGCACATGACTGGTACAACGAAGAAAGTGTATCCCTGCAACAATGGAGGAATGAATGAGATCGTGGGAGTTAATGAGAATGGTGTTCATGAGAAGGAATTTATTGAAGTGAGTAGAGATATGTGTGCGCCTTCAGAGGCGCATGTAAAAGCTGAAAGTGATTCAGTGGCTTGTGATGTCAAACCAGATTCTGTTCACTGTGATTCTGGCGAGAGTGATGACACAATCCAACTGGATTTCTGTGACTATCCTGATCCAGAATTCTATAACTTCAGCAAAGAAAGATCTATAGAGAAGTTTGAAGAAGGCCAGATTTGGGCACTTTATAGTGATGTAGATAAATATCCAAATTTCTACGGTGTTATTGAAAAGGTTGAAAGTGAATCTAGAATTCAACTGGCGTGGATTGACCCCTACCCTATGCGAAATGGGGAGACAAAGTGGTTGGAGGAAGAGCTACCCTATGGCTGTGGGAGGTTTAAGGTATCACATGATTGCAAGAATTTTGATTCAACTGGACCGTTCTCTCACCTGGTAACTGTAACTCCAAGTGGAAGAAAGAATCAGTATAACATCTACCCGAATGAAGGTGAAGTATGGGCTGTGTTTAGAAACTGGAATTTTGGATGGACAAGAACTGATCTTGACAATTGCGAGTATGATTTAGTTGAGGTTATCAAAAGGAGTGGTGTGAGTTTGGGTGTTTCAGCATTAACAAAGGTTGCTGGTTATAATACTGTTTTTATGCCTCTGCAGAATGGAGGACATTCTGTCACAATGGAGATACCTTTGAATGAATGTTTGCGATTCTCTCATCAGATTCCTGCATTCCACTTAACAGAAGAAAAAGGAGGTAAGCTGAGGGGGTTTTGGGAGCTTGACCCTGCCTCCGTGCCTGAAATTCTGTTGTGTACATCCTGATGTGCGTGCTTTCGGTGGTTTGAGTATATACTGCTATTATGCAGTAACTAGTTTAGTCCTTGCGTCTCTTATGGTTATGTTATTGCTAACTTCTTAGATTATTGTGCAATAGCATCTTTACAAGAAACCGAGTCCCCAAATAGTATATGGTTCTTCTTTTATGTTGGATTTCTGTTTTCCTTTCTGGTAGGTTCCTAGCATTTTACTGTGAGGTGGCTACATTGCAAGGGCGTGGGCTTGGTTGAGCTAATGATAGCAGAACACCTCCATGGTTACTTCTAAGTTGATTTATTGTGTTCTTCAAGTCCTGAACAAGCATATTCTTATCTCCTCTACCAAGTCGTGTCCCGAAATTTTGTTAGTGCAAACGTTTTCGTGTTTTGCTGTTGGCCTAGAGTGCATTCAAATTGCTTCGAGTATAGTGGATCAAAACAAGAAAAGCTAGTAGTATTGCAGCCTTGCTTTGATAGTTACTAACCTTTAGAAGCTAATTATATGACCAGATCATCTTTAACTTTTGGTTATAAATTTCTTAGCAGTCCCTTTGCTCCGGATTGAGAGTTTGAAAAATATTTATAAAATAAAATATTCTAAACAAAAAATATTTTAAAAGTATTTTTAAAAATAAATTTTATTTTTAATAAAAATTAATTAAAATGTTATAATGTGAAATTTTTTATATTTATTGAATTTTTAAAAAATTGTAAAATATTGTACAATTTATTTAGAAAATATGAAACAAAAATTTAGAATTAAAAGTTGAAAAGTATTTCTAAATATCTTCTTCATTTTTTGAAAATTAATCTACTTTTTTCCGGATGTATTTTTGTTTTTGCTCCACATTAAAAATTTTTTTTGGTGTGCATCGTGTAATATCATGCTGGGAGCTTAGTGCAAAAGCCATTTTGTTATTAGAAAAGAAAATAACAGTGCAATCGTTACAAAATTGATAAAATTGTCACCGTACTATTTATTTATCAGAAATATTATGCGTTCGTTTAAATTTTACTCTGCTTCTCATTTAAATAAATAAAATAGTATATAATTTGGTACAATTAAATCATACTTCAATTAGATAAATTATAAAGTAATTTGAAAAGTAATTAACAACATTTGGATACGATATATTTATTTATCTTGTTATTTGGATAAACTTATTTCTCATTTTTTAGGAGTAAAGAACCATACCAATGGTTAAAATGGAAATATCCCATAAAACTATTAAATAAACATTTGAGAGTGTTTAAAATAAACAATTATTTAAAAAATTAAAATTTAAAAATAAATTCAAATTTTAATAAAATAATATATATTATATTTAAATTATATTTATCATTTATTAAAACATTTTAAATGTTTTTTTATTTTATAAAAGTCTTTTTGAGAGTATTTCCAAATTAGTCCAAGCTTTTGGAGAAAGATACTTTCTCTATTGGGAGTATTTATAAAAAAAAATAGTTTTTCTAAAAAAACATATTTTTAGAATATTAAAAAATAAGTTCTATTTTTAATTAAAAATAATAATAATAATTAATAAAAAAATTTTACGAATGCAAAATTCGTTTGTATATTTTAAATTTTATAAAATATTTTTAACAAATAAATAAATAAAAAATTAGAAGGAAAAAAATATTAAGCTTTTCTAAACATTCACCTAAACTTGTTTTGGCCCAGTTATTTAAAGTAGCCTAGCTCTCCAATGTAAAGCTTGTTAGTCCACGGAAAAACAAAAATTAAAAAAAGAGAATTGGAATCCAAATTATAAGGGGCATTCCGAGAATTGAACTCGGGACCTCTCGCACCCTAAGCGAGAATCATACCACTAGACCAAATGCCCGTGATGTGCTTAAGAGTTCAAGGATCCTATGCACTGATTCGATTTCTATTTCTGTTCCTTCTCTGCAATCTGATCTAACCGGACAAAAACACACACACACACTCTGTTTTCTCTTTGTCTGAGTGAGATCAAAAGTTGATCGGTTTGAAATCTCAATCAAACCAATTAAATCTTATTCGATCGAATAAATTAAGCGACCAATGGTGTTCGCCGCCGGCGATGGCGATGGGACTCAGGTCCTCACTGACCCTGATTCTCCTCCGTCTTCCCACGACAACAACAACGATTCACCACTCAACCAAACCGAAATCCAAGAAGAAGAAGATCAAGAATTGCACGAAACCCTCGCTCTGGTTCAACTCCATGGCGAGACCCAGGCGTTAGATGATGAAGATGATCGAGGTAATTGTGAGTTGGGTAAGACGCAGGCGATTAACGTTGACGACAATGTTGCTAGTGGAGAAGATGAAGAACAAGAAGAAGAGAAGACTTTGGCATTGAGTGATCAAGACGAGGCTGAAGAGGTTGGTTCGGGGAAAAAGAAGGAGACTGATCATGGAGTTGGTATTGATTCTGATGCGTCGACTGATGATGGGAATCAGGTTACTGCTTCTGCTTCAGGTGAGTTGAGTGATTGGTCTGTCAAATTGGATTGTTTGCTGTTGAGTGATAAGTTTTGGGTCAAAATAATTTGATTTTTCAATTGGTAAATCTTGTTATGTTTAGGTTTTATGTAGTTTCTTTTGAAGTAATGTTATTTCATGGGTTGTTGAAATAAGTGATGGTTGATACTTGATTATGGTCGTTTTTTAATTTTTGTGTTAGTGTGTTCTTCTTCTTATACCTTATTGTTTACTCAAGCTTCTTGGAAAATAATGTTAATTTGTGCTCAAGAAAATGATTTCAAGTTTGATGACAAGTTGGTTACTCATATAGTGAATTATAAATTGATGATTCCTCTTAAGTTTTGTTAGACTAGATGTACATAGTGGCCCTTTTAAGTTTCCCCGTGAAACCATCTTTCAGAATGATGTGCATAAGATCCATGGCAATCATTCGTTAGTAGAGACACATATTACATTGCAACTTCGTGTAAATTTTCATCCTAATAGTTTTTGAATTCTTTTGCTGCATTCATCATCTATGTTGCCATGGGTGGTCCTGCCCTTAGAAATTTCGTATGCAAAATACAAGGCTAAGTCTGAGAGCCTCAATACCAGTGATTAAAAAACGTCTCTGTGTGACACCATGCTTCTATCTATGGTAGGACAGAATCTTTCTTCTGAACCTACTCAAAGTGGAGGTTCTTGCAAGTCTTTTTCTGGTACTTGCAAATCTATACTGTTGAGCTTTGAAGATTTTTTCCAGCTAATAGCGACTACGTGAGTGCTAGTTTCCAACCAGCGCAACTGGTTTTTTTGACTACCATGTACATGGTTTCAGGATCAGCAAGAAGGAGCTTCGCTGCAATACGTGCATCGTCATTACGAGCTTCAGGTCTTGCGGCTGCCCGTAATAGCATTTTGAGAGCTGACTGTAACTCAGAACCTTCTATCATAAATGGTTCATCAAGTAAAGAGCAATCAGTTTTTGCCTGTGAACAGAACGGCACAAAGACTCCTAACAGAGACAAGCTAAGAAATGGCCCGGAATATCTCTTTTCATTTAATCCAAAAGCAGTTTCATGTGAAGCTCTGCACGTATCTCCTGAGAGTCACAATGGGGATATATCAATGAGCATCATCAAAAACCCTACAGCAAGAAAGCTGTTTGATGAGGCTACAAGTGAGGAACAGGGAGGCACCTGCATGGACAGCACGAAAGGAAAACAAAAATCAGAATGCTTCTCTGGTTCTGATCATGCGGCTGTAGGACTAAGTTATGTTGAGTCGCAAGAACCTGATGAGATGTCCCAAGCTGATGCACTTGGTGTTGTAGATAAGCTTCTGTTAATTAGTGATTCACAACTATCCCAAAAGGCTGCAACTGAAATTACCAATGTGGTGAAGTCTCCCCGGACATGTAATGCAAAAGGAACTCAATCCTTGGCAAGGAAGGTTGATAAACGAAGCCCAGTTGGGAAGATTGGAACTTATGATTGGATTGACAACCTCGAGGATGAGGGTGGAGGGGTGTTTTTCACAAAAATGAAGAACACCTTATTTGGCACGAAAGGACTCTCACAAAAACCTCACAGCCATTCTCCAAAGGCTAGGATTCTTGGCTCTGGAAAGAGTCGAGCTGCAAGTGAAAAGATTGGCAAGAAGGCAAACATAAACTTCAAAGGTAGTCTGAACAGAGGTCCTTACCATACCGATTCTAGACTGGTGATGAACACTTCCAAACTCAGTGAAAAAATGCATGCCTTTGAAACAAAAACAAAGAAGAGCCTTTTTAAAGATACAGATGAGCCAATGAATTCAGAATCAAAGGAGCAGCATTTTCAGAATGCTGGTGCTAAAGTTGAAGGGCATGTTTATGTTGTGGGGCCTGAGACTCAAATGGCAGCAGAAGCTATGGAAGTTTTATGTCAGGGAACTCCTTATAAGCCAATGGAAGATGTGCATCCGACCTCTGAGGAGAAGGACCCCAGCTCTAGCTATGCCACTGCTACGAAGACCAGCATCATCGGTGGAAATTTCTCCACAGTCAGTCCAGAGAGAACTCTCACAAGAACTGAGAAGGGTTTTGTTTGGTCAATGGCAGCCAAAGGAGGTTTAGGTTCTCAAAATTCTCAAAGAACTGTAGGCGCAGGAAGTAATTCAAGGTGTCAAAAAAGCAATCCAAGATTGAAGAAAAACTATATCAAGGGAGGAATACTGGATTCTTGCTATGCCAGTGAAAATGGAATTTCTGGATCTAATAAGAGGAGGAGGATACATGCACTAGCGGCAAAAGCTGTCACTAGAAAAGCCGGACAAGATTGTATTGATCTGTCAAATGGTCAGACTTCAGAAGACAAGCCACTTTTGGTTGGGGACTATTATATGAGCTGTACACCTATAGCACATTGCACCCGGAGTGGAAAGACTGCAAAGACACTGAGAGAGACTAAAACCTTGTCCTCTGATGAAAGGGTTGATGGTAAAGATTCCTCCAAATTGGTGAAGGTGAATAGAAATGTTTCTAATGTCGGTTCAGATGAAGTCAAGTTGCCTGGGAGGAGTGAAGATGATTCTGCAAAGCGTGAAGTTAAATCTGGTTCCGTTGTAGAGGCTGTCTGCATTCATCCTAAGCGGCAGCGAACACCGAAATTTTTTTCTAGCAATGAAGGCAATGCAGAATCCACATTGTCATCAGATACAGCAACTAATGTATTAGAGGAAGCTAAGCAACAGTCTGTTGGTCTAAAGAATATGACTTTAGAAGGTACTATAAATTTCCTGTATGCAACAAATCGGAGGAAAAGGTCAGTTTGTAGGCAGATGCCAAAGCAATCTTGTGTAGAAACTAGATTATTTTCAAATTCCAAAAGGGGACAGGTATCTATGAAAGACAAGCGCCCAAATTCATGTGAAGTTGGATCTGATCATGCTCTCAATAGCTCCACGACCACTGCAATAGATGATGGAAAAATTCCCCAAGAATTATGTGTAACCATGCAAAGAAAAGACTTTGGATATCATAATCATGTTGCTGATAAACTTGATAGATCACCTGAAGTAGGGATCCTTCCACCCTCTTTATCTTGTAGTACTTTGTCAAAAGATGTATCTAAGGGTTCACCAATTTGTGCCCCTCAAGACAAGGCAAGGAAATCATGCAGTTTGGTTATGTCTAGATCAGCAATTGTTAGAGAGCTTGTTGGACTAGAAAACATTGGAGGAGCAACTACTCCAACCATGAATCACCTTCGGAAGAGGAAAAATATGGCCAGCGTTCGTGTTCTGTTTAGCCATCATTTAGATGATGATACAATTAAGCATCAGCAAAAGGTACTCCATTATCTTCTTTCTTTCATAAATCTTTCTTTTCTTCTCGCTCTTTTTCTTAGTGTCTTGTTTTTATGTATGTAGTTGGTAATGTCAATCTTTTTATTCTTAGATTTTGGCACGTTTAGGAGTTCCCACTGCTTCCTCAATGCTAGAAGCGACACATTTTGTTGCAGATAGATTTGTACGCACAAAGAACATGCTAGAAGCAATTGCACTAGGTAAACCTGTGGTAACACAGATGTGGCTTGAGAGCTGCGGACAGGCTAGCTGTTTCATTGATGAGAGGAATTACATATTGAGAGACCTTAAGAAGGAAAAGGAGATTGGATTTACAATGCCTGTATCCTTGGCTCGTGCATGCCAACATCCTCTCTTTCAGGTAGCTGCAACTGCATTGTTAGTTTTCAACTATATTATAGTAATTCTTCCTATCATATAAGATTGTTTTTCCTTTTTTTTCGTAGGGGAGACGAGTGTTCATCACAGCAAATGTAAAACCTGATCGTGAACTTGTTGCAAGTTTGGTCAAGGCGGCTCAAGGCCAGGTATATATGTCATTTATCAATTGTTCTGAGAATGCTGAAGGGAAGTTCGTGTTTATGTCTGAATAACATCATGCTAACTCCACCCTGAACTTGTGCGCATGCATGCATGTGTCTTCTTCCATGCATATGCCATGTTCCCAAGGGTTAGATGGCTAGGACATCCTTTTCCAAGGATGAGGTTGTGGGTTCAAATCTTGCAATGCTGGTTCACTCTCCTTCATTTGTGCATATATATCATTACTCTGACTATATTGAACACCTTGTGACATCTGTCTGATTATACAAATTGTTTCATAAGTTCTATGTATTCCCTTTTGTAAATTGTTTCATAGAAGTGCCTAGATATATTCCTATTTACTGTTTCTGAAAATTGATAATTCAGGTAATTGTCTAAGGTAAGTTATAGTGGGTGCAAGCATAGTGCTGTCCAAGTTCTACCCCTCAAAAAAAAAGCAGGTTGTAATATCAATTTTTAATTTGTCAAATCCAAGGTGTCTTGATTAGATGCTGTTAGATCCAGATTTTTGGTTAGCTTCCAAATTCAAATTGAAAATTGCTTATGAAAGGATATGCTCATTTTGCAAAGGACATTTACTTGTCAATGCACTACAATTCTTTGGTTGTTAAACTTGTGATGCTCTCATTTGAATTTATTCGGAATTTTAACTCAGCCAATGGAGAGGATCGGAAGAACAGTATTGAAGCGACACAATGTACCAGATGATCTTTTGGTTATTTCTTGCGAAGAAGATTTTTCAATTTGCATGCCTCTCATTGAGAAAGGTGAAGACGTTTGCTCTTTGGCCTATGCATCTATTTCGTATGTAATCTTGTTGGTGACTGTAAAGCATATTTATTGTCAAATACAGGGGCAAAGATCTTCAGCTCAGAGCTGATACTGAATGGTATAGTTGTTCAGAAGCTCGAGTATGAGAGGTCAATCTGCTGGCTTCTTTCTCAGTTAGCTGTTAAATTCTTAAAGCATACACTTTCCTTGTCTAATGATGATTTGTTTTCAGGCATTGTCTTTTCGTTGATCGAGTGAAAGAAACTCGCTCCACTAGATGGTTGAAACACCAGGATACTGGTAGATTCCTTCCTATAACTAAATGTGCATAACATGTTCGATTTGTAAATTGCTCTACCTTTGGTTCCAGCTGCACATTAGGCAGATTTACCAGAACTAAGTGCAGAGGTATTTATGTATGCCTTTGTAAAAAACCGATGGCTATTTTTTTGTATGTACATAGTGGTTTATCTTATTAAATACTTGCTGTGCATGCTTTATATTAAATAGATGTTAAGAAACATTGGTGCCGCCTACCCAATATATACCCAATGTATCATCTATTTCCATTTTAGTACTTGTAGATATCTTCAGGGGGTATATTCAGAGAATATGGATGTGCAAGCAGTTGCTACTTATGTTAGCCATTCAATGGATTTGGCTTCAGGTGCAGCATCGTCTGGCATGCAAGTAAAGTTTGTTAATGTAACCATGCAAGTATCAACATCTCTGTTTTTCTGATATTTATCATACAAGTAAGTTGATTTTTGTCGGGAGAGTGAGATCACCCTGGAAAGACGTGTGGTTTGTGGCTTTTTTGGAATCACAGTCTATTTTGTTCTAGGAAAACACGAGTATCAAAACTAAAAACTGATTTTCTAGTCTTCCATGTGTAGGAAGTGCTGTATATCACAAGTTTTTTAAGACGTGCGATTTCCTGGTTGTCAAGTTAGTAACCTACATTTGGTTCTTTTTCGTTAAGCATGTTTTTAATATTTTACTAAGCATATTTCGTTAGGCTGAACTCTCTTGATTCTTTTAATCTTGATGCAATTCAATATTCTTAGGGAGCGTTTGGCGCAGCGTGTCAAACGCTATTTATCAAATTTTTTTTTATTCCATATTTTCTAATATATATTTTATAAATATATAAAAATTTATTAAAAAATATAAAAAATTTTACGAAGTGAAATTTTTTTATTATATATTTTTATTATATTTTTAAAAATAAAAAAAAATATAACTTATTTTTAAAAAAAAATAAAAATATTTTTTATTTTATAAAAATTTTATTTTATAAATACTATTAAACGCCACCTTAGTCTTGAAGATTAAACCGATAAATGGAGAACTGCAAACACCACGTTTAAAATAAAGGTTTTTGAACGTTGGGCTGGGATATAGACATTATTCTTCATTCCATAAAATGTAATCCAACTCAAAAGCACGGTGATACGAGTTTATTTTGAATAAAAAATATTTTAAAAAATTAAGCTTTAGTAGAAGTTTTTCTGTATTTTTTAAAAGTTTAATAAATTTGATAAAATATATTAAAAGTTATGAAATAAAAATGAGCTTTTAAAAGAAAATTTTCAGTGAGAAGGAAAAACCATACGTCCTACGATGGCAGTCCATGTAATTCAAAACAAATGAGGGGCAGATATGCCAATTTAGTACGGCGTGTCAGGTGACAAACAGTATTAGCAGATCCAGGCACTACAAATTTGAATTGCTCTCTTTCTTTTTCCCTATCGACTCCACAACACCAAACGCAAACCCGAAGTTTTCACCGGCTAAATTTCAAATTTCAACAATTTACGTGGGTCCCAACTATAGAATATATTATTGTAGAGCTTTATAGTGTTGTATGTTATATGGGCAACAGGAGATCGAAATATAGATGTATCCGTTTGAGTTTGTACTACAATGGACTCAATGGTCCTCACTAACTCAGCTTTCAAAAAAGGCAAAAGAAAACCCCAAGCAATCACGGGAAAGAAACCCTCTCTCTCTCTCTCTCGCAATTTAAAGCTCAGAAAGAGAAAGCTAAGCTAGATTCAAAAACTGTTGGTGTTGTTGTTTCATTAATTCCTCAAGATTTCAGATTGAAGGATCTTGAATCTTGATGAGAGAAAAAGGCAAAGATTTTTGGTTTTTGATTAGTAGCTCACGGATGATTCAAGGTTGTAGTGGAAGACAAAAGGTAAAGTATTGCTTTAGTTTGCTGATCAAAATTTGAAGCTAGTGACAGATGAGAGTGAAGTTGTTTTGCTTTTGATTGATTACTGGGAGCAGGGTGGGAAATCACTGAGAGAAGAAAAAAGAAAGAGTTTTTAGAGAGAGATTTCATATCTTTGTTTTTTGTTTCCTTATTTCGGTAGTTCATAAGATTTGAGAGAGAAATATGGAAAAGATTTCTGAGGGAAGAAACATAAAGAAGCTTTAGAGAGAAAGTTACTGAGGGAAGAAATACGAAAGAATTTTTTAGAGAGAAAGTTTGCAAAGATTTGTTTTCTCTTTCAGTAGCTCATCAGTTCGGAAGTTTTAGTGAGAGAGATAGAGAGACAAAAAAAGAAAAGAGAGAAGCAATGGCTGGAGTTATGGTGGTTTCTAGTGGGTGCAGAGGTGAGAAAATGAAGAGCTCTGCCAGCACTGGGAGCGTTGGAGAAGAAGAAATCGAACGGCAGCGACAGCACCAGCAGCAACAGAGAGACCTTTCTCTGCTTGCTGCAGTGCTTGCGGCTATTCGGAGATCGGTGGTTTTGGTTGGTTGCCGGATTGAGAGGAGCAGGTGCGGCAGCGAAGGCGATGAACTGGGTCAGACGGCGGCAGATCTACACAATATGGAGATTGGGTGGCCTACCGATGTCCAACATGTAGCTCATGTTACTTTCGACAGGTTCAATGGATTCCTTGGACTCCCAGTTGAGTTTGAGCTTGAGATTCCATGCCGTGTCCCAAGTGCTAGGTCTCTCTCATTTCCTCTTCAGTTCAAAATTGTCACTTTTTCTCTTCCGGAACAAGTTGTATTTTTGTGACTTCTCTAAGATTTTGCTTGTTTATTATATGTGGTGAGTTCGTATAAAAGCTATAGCATTACATGTTTGGAAAATGCCCAAGTTAGAATTTCCAATGCTTTTCTTTTTTCTTTTTACATGTGATTTCTGTAATGGATTTGTTGGTTCATCATTTGAGATGATTTATTAGTAGGAAATATGTGACATTCTAACTCAAAAGAAAAGAATGGGGATTTGAAGAGACTTGTCTCTTTTATGGGGAGGTTTTAATTTTAACATATGTGCTTTTGTTACTGTTTTGTGATTGTTTGTTAAGTATATAACTTTCATCTACAGATAAGATGTTGATTTCCAAGTTTAAAGGAACTGATGCGTGTTTATATATTGGTACAATTTGGTGGTTTTAGTTAGGAATTGAACATAGAAGTTGATCAATCAACCGCAATGCTGTGACAGGGTTGCAAAGAACAAATGAAAAATGAAAACAAAAGAAGCCATCATATCAAAATTTGGGTCCGTAGTTGTATTAAGGAGTTGAAGCGAGTGACACTCGAATCAGAATTCTAGGTTTATTTATACTACAGTGCAATGTTCTGTTTTGTTTGAGATTTTCTTTTATAAATTAAGTAATTCAGGATGTTTTTACCAGATACTTGGTTTAATTTGACAGACTTAGAATGCATTTTCAGATCTTCTTGTCTCTTATTTGGCTTAGGAGTAGAAAACTCTTTTACTCTCTTTCCCTTCATCGCAGATGTAAACTATCTTTGAAATAGTGGAGTCTCCCTTCAAATGGAGTAGTTTACTTGATGTTTAAGTGGGAAAAAAAGGTTGATTAAGGTTCAGGTTGAACAACTATCACAATAACCTTTAAGCAAATGTTCCTTAGTAAGATTGCTGTTGTCAGATTTACATCATCTTCTGGTGCAGACTTTAGGCTCATTTTGGTATTGAGTTTGGAGAACTGATTTTAAAAACAAGCGATTCTACAATTGCTTTGGAGATTCCAACCTCAACTTGACTTTCCAAACATGATTTTATAAGTGCTTTTCTTCTATGTTGAGGCATCAACCCATGATTTCAATGTTTACCCAAAACAAAATTGCAAAATCATTATTTTAAGCAAAATTCTCCAAGCCATGATTTCAAACTCAATACTAAATGGACCCTTAAAATAGATCTGATAGTGAGCATGCTTTCTGATGAAGACAGCTCACAGTAAAGGCAATATGTGTGGATTCTTGTTTTGCACCACTTACAGTTATGCTGTTGGGTAAAGCTAAAATTTATGAATTGGAAAGATTCCGCATATGATTTTGTAATCCAGCCATGTCTATTCTAGTAATCCTTCCCCGTGCCAACTACATGCTTCGATGCCTTCAGGCTATCTTCATTCGGTTGATCATTTCCTCTAGCTCCTGCCATCAGTAGTGAAAAGCTAGCATTAAATCTGCTTTATCTTTTGTTTCTTGGCAAAATGCTTACAAACTAATGATAGAACTTTGTTTTTCTTGTGCAGTGCCAGCGTGTTTGGTGTATCTGCTGAATCGATGCAGTGTTGCTATGATCCCAAGGGAAACAGTGTACCAACAATTCTCTTGCTCATGCAGGAAAGATTGTATCAGCAAGATGGTCTTAAGGTAGTTTTTTTTGTTGTTGTTGTGTTGAGTTTATTAGTGTTGAACTTATCGGTAGGTGTATGAATTCCCATGTTAAATGTCACATGTATAGGCTGAAGGAATATTTCGGATAAACCCAGAAAATGGCCAAGAAGAACATGTGAGGGACCAATTGAACAAAGGGGTTGTACCAGATGACATTGATGTTCACTGTTTGGCAGGCCTGATAAAGGTAACTTCCAAAGCTCATAGACAGCATCGCCTCTCATCTTTTGGAACTTAGATCTCTGGGATCTACCTTTGTAGAAAACTCAACCAGCAATAAGGCCATTGGTTATAGTTTATGGAATTCCTCAATGCTTGAAAGTTATTAGTAACCTAAATCTAAGGGTATCGTATTATATTTTAATAAGATCACAATCCAAATGCTGTCTGTTTATATCATCCCTATTCAACTATGTATACTATAATGTATATATAGAACGGAGTTCTTTATAATGAGCCTTACATATATTGCATGATAAAAGAGATACGCTCAAAACTTAATCTCTATACACCCTGCAAGATTTTAATTTGGAAATATTTTCTAAAAGAAAGACATACCTTCTTTGAACAGGCTTGGTTCAGAGAACTTCCTGAAGGTGTTTTGGACAGTCTCTCTCCTGAACAAGTGCTCAACTGCAACACTGAGGAAGAATTCGTGGAATTGGTTCAGCAGCTTCTTCCAACACAGCATGCTCTTCTGAACTGGGCTGTTGAGCTCATGGCTGATGTTGTCGAAGAAGAAGAAGTGAACAAGATGAATGCAAGAAACATTGCAATGGTCTTTGCACCTAACATGACTCAGGTATAACAAAATATACACAAGTAGCATTCATGATCTTTGGTTTCGGCTAAGCCACTAAATCTTTTGTTTTAATTGCCAGATGTCTGACCCTTTAACGGCATTGATGCATGCTGTTCAAGTTATGAATTTGCTCAAGTCTTTGATCTTGAAGACCCTAAGAGAGCGTGAAGAGGCAGCCATGGACGATTATTCTTCTTTTTCTTCATCGCCCATATCTGATAGACGAGATAGCGATGCCAACAGTCAACGAGATGTTGATATGAGTGGTGAATTAAGACATAGTACATCTGATGCCAGTGAAGCCATCCAGAGTGAGGATGACCTAAACAGCAATGCAGGATTGCAACATGTATCAGTAACATATTATGTGAATCACTGCAATAGCAGTGAAGATGAATCAGAGCAGGAGATTGAGGAATGCTTCTTAATGGGACTTGATCAAAAGAAAGATAACAGAAATGACAAAGTAGGATTTCCTAGCCCAATCATGTTAATGAACGTTGAAGATGAGAGGTCAAGCTTCTCTGGATCTGTAAGCAAACACGAGAGCTCGATCACAACCGACGCAGTTGACTGGGATGCGAGTGCTACAAGAGATTTGGTAGTCAATGCAAAGAGTTTATCAGATCGAGCTGAAGGTGGTAAAGGGGGTCTATTGTTTAAGTACAAATGGACCCCTTAATGCATTGTTGTTTGATCTGGTATTTAGATTTAAGTTGCAACTTTTTTGGTGGAAAGCCATGTTGTTGTGTTTGCTGGCTGGCTTGTTTGATGTTACCCGGTATGATGTTGAGTGCTGTAGCCTAGTTAGGTAGATGTTTCCTGTGTTCAGTTACAAGCTGAAGTTGTAGTTTGTATTGTGTTCTCATTCAAAGCTTCAGAAGACGAGCATGTAAGGATTGCTTGAACTAGGTAGATGGGATTTGATGTGTTCTGTTACAAGCTGAACTTGTAACTTATCTGTGGTAGTTATTTATGCTGAACTTGTTTTCTCGTGGGCAAACATTCTGAAAATTTTACTCCTTTAATGCTTATTGTTTTACCTTACGATTGGAGATGAAATAAGATACATATCTAGTGATTAATATTAGAAGATGAGTGATGGATTCGAATCAAAGGAATAAGATGAGTTCACAATAGGGTTCACATTAGGCATCTTTGGCGGTGCTTATCAAAACTTTTATCATTTCCTAAGCGAGATTATCAGATTAACAATTTCTTTTTATCTATTATGTTACCTATCTGTAATCTAGTTTATTTTTTAAATCACATTCAACATTCAGATATACATTTGGAGTTTCTAACATAAAAGAAAATTTAATAAGGAAATAGCTAGTCATTATTAGATTTAACAAAAATTAACAATTTCTCCATAATATTACAAGAAGAAAGAAAAGAATGATCAGCACAAACGTTACAGCGAAGAAACAATGACTCTGCCAATAAAGTAAATAAATAATTGGAGTATTTAATGCAGCTATATATATATATCAAGAGTTGACGACATTGCACTTCTTCCTTATCTCTCCATTAGTTCCAGTGAGAACACCAATCTTCCCCATTCTCTTGATAGAATTCTTGAACGCATTGAAGAAATTATCTTTGTTGGAAAGCTTATCAACTAGTTTCGCCGCGCGATTATTCGTTAGGAGCGTAGCGTCGGAGGTGAACAATCCTTTGTTCTGCTTAACAGCGACGAAGTAGTTGGTATCAAAGGAGAGACTTGTAACAGGATCTATTGGAACTCTTGTTGTGTCACTGAGTGACAGTGTTTTGCATTTAGTTTTTAAGGTTGCCGCGTAGGTTGGGTCAAGAGAAGGATCCTGGTCACCGTTGCCGGTGAAGTTGTACAGGCGCGGCGCAACTAGGTTACAACCACCTGTGCCGATTGTGTGCCCACCTGCATGTGCGTATCGAGGCAAATAATTAATCAAACCGTTAAATTAGTTCAAAATTGGCACCGAGTACTTTGTATAGGTAAGTGTTTAATTACCTGAAAGTATAACGAGATCATCGGCGCTGAGGCCTTTGCTCGCGAAATTTTGTACGAGTGTTGAGAAGTTAGATGTTGGTCGCGGGATGTCGGCAAGAGCTTCAGAAACTGAAGAGACGCTGCCGTCTCTTCTCCCTAGTTCAACTTCATACAGATCTTTCTTAAACTACAAACAAAGACCCCGCCGGCCGGTTATTCTAAAGCATCAGAACTACTATATATATACCAATTTAATCGCGACTTATGTTAATGATCAGTTCGCGACGATTTAATTTGCTTACTTCAAAGGAGATGGAATCTCTAGCAGCAAGGGCAACGATATCTGCACAAGAGACAACTCCTGGACAAGCGCTTTCCAATGCAGTCTTCACTTCATCTACCACATCGAATCCCGCCAGTGTCAAGTTTGGTATAGCATCCTTCTCCGCGTCCTTGTTTGCCGAATCCAGTAGCACCGAGGCATCACATCCCTTAGCAATTAACAGCACAATTAAAACAACGCATGCTTTTAAGTATATATATATGGCTTTCACTTACTACATGCATGTATATGAAATATTTGATTACTAGGTGCGTATTCAAATTAGTTTACGTACCCGAACAAAGCAGTCGTGGAAGTACATCCTCAAGAGCTTTGCTCCCAGTGCACGATTGCTGGCAGCGTGATTCCACACTATCTTCTGGACAATGTCCTCAACTTTAGGGCATGACTTCTTGTAGAAATGCGTCTTCAGACCTGACGCTTGAGCGTTTGCAGAGATCACGCATGTAATCAACACCAGAAAAACAACAACAATTTTGCCGAACTTCATCTTAAGTAACTCTATATATATAACTGTGTGCACTATTGCTTTGGTTTTGTTAGAATCGACGGACTGACTTTGTGATTAAGGAGCTCGAGTTCGGTCTATTTATAGGCAGATTAATTTGACAAACTTGAACATTAAGTTAGGTACACGTATAATTTATAACGTATTACAGAGCATCGAAGCTTATTTAATTAATTCATATGCAGCTCATTTGTATATGGTATAGTCTTAGTTACATGTATAAATTTGATTCTACATAAGCTAGCTATAATATGTGAAATTATTAGGCACTAACTAACATGTTATCTAATAATTTCTCATAAGTTAATCAGGTAGTTGCTTTGATCGATGAACATGGAACAATCAAAGTCAGAGATATATATAACTAGCTGTATAACATAAACACATAAATTATTAATGGAGCTGCTGCTAAAAAAAATTCTATCGTTCCATTCCAAAGAGCAAACAAAATTCCCAATACATGCTATCGATCGTCTCACTTAATAAATATACTAGTAATATTCAGCTAGTTTTATACTGGAAGAATAATTAATTAGACTTGTTTATTTGCATAACAGTTGTAGTTAAAAGCTGGACACACGCAAAAGTCAAGTAATTAATCATTAGTTATATTTATTAAGAGAGGATAAAATTAAGTTAGAGTGCAGTGCATAGTTAATTAGATGGATTGTTTTAGGTGATATTCAAAATTTAATCTGATTCGTACTAATCATCGTGCACCGCATGTTGTGATTCGACATAACTGTTGCTGAACTGTTCAATATCTGTTGTTCATAATTTTGATCAAATTTAATGATAAAATTATAATATTCTCATAATCTTTGTCAAAGTTCGAATAAAAACGTCATTCATTTTATTTTTTAAAAAAATAAACACGCGCTTATCTTTTCAAAAGAAAACATCTTTGCATAAAATTCCTAGCTGGCCGAAAATCTTCACTTTGCATGTTAAAATATTGGACTATCATAAATTACCACATTAACCTCGTAGATTCTTTTTTTAGTGCTTATAAAAAATAATTTTATAAAATAAAAATATTTTAAAAATTTTCAGTAATAAATTTTATTTTTTTTTATTTTAAAAAGAATTATAAAAACAAAAAAGAATATGATTTAAAACGTACACTTTTTTATATTTTTTAAATTTTTGTAAAATAATAAAATATTAAATAAATTTACTAAAAATCCAAAATTAAAAAAATTAGAAAAAACTTTCAAATACCACCTTCGTTTTTATTTTATTATACTTTTAATCTGTAACTTTAAATTTTTTGACTAATAAAAATCATTTCTAATACTAGTTTGACTAATTTAATTCTTCTCTCTACTCGAGTAATAAAAAATTGTTCATGTATATAGGGGTGATAATATATGACCCGATTCGAAAATGCAATCCGAAACTCATCTATTTAATAAGGATTAGGATTAAAAAATTTGACCCGTATAAATATATGGGTTGAGTTAGAGTTGAACGAATTTGATCCAATTATTAAATAAATCGACTTGAAAATCCGAAATTGATCCACCAATCCGAATTATCATATTTTGAAAGAATAATATTTGATTTTTTCTTTCCCTATATTAAAATATTAGCAATAAAAATAATCAATAATAGTAATTTATAAATTATTAAATTATATGATATTTATAATTAATTATTATTTTCATATTTTTGTAAAATAGTGTAAGATGAGAATTATAATATTATCACATATTACTATGTAGGTGTTTCTGTAATGACGAATTTGAATTTTATATAAGAACTTTTAACAAAATTTTGTTAGATAGCTATGTTTATCAAAAATTTTATCAAAATTATTAGTATATATTTATAATCATAAAATTTTAACTGTCACCACATATTTTCAAAATATAAAAATAAAATTAAATTCTTTTCTGAATATTTTAAGTACCAATGAAGATATTAAAGAACGCATATTTTAACGGAAATTCACTATATCTCATCACTAAAAAGATCGTACACTTTCATTACAACAGATCTTATAATTTCGCTAAATTTTAAAAATATAGAATTATAAATTAATAATTTTAATTATTAAATAGATGGACCCGAATTTGACCTGGTTATTAATAGATTGGGTTAGAATTATACAATTTTGATCCGTGTAAATTTATAAGTTGAATTAGAATTTGAAACAATTGATGAAGAAATAATAATAGAATTGAGTATATTGAATAATCATCTTTAGAGTTTACACGTACGGATATTTTGTTGGAACTCCAAGATTGATTTTAATGATAACAATAATTAAGAATTATAGTTTATGGATTAGGGTGAACTAATGATTGGAATCAAGTTCTGCAGAAATTCATAAAACAGATCTATTCCATAGACAACAAGCCAAATTTCTTTTATACGATACAGAACAGAGAATCCCTCAGCCACCAAACAGCCAGCTGTCTAATTGCTGCTACATGGATAAATAAAAAATCGCGAACAGAGAAGAGCAGAAAAACAGAGTATCGCCAACAGAGATGAACAGAAAATAGAGGACTCAATAGCCGGCTACTTCGCTGCTATTTCGCTGCTCCTCGCTGGACAGAAAAGAATCAGAAAATCGTGATAATTCAAGCATGATGCCGATTCCATTTGAACTTCAACTTTTCATCAGAGACACGCCAACATGCACACTATAAGATTGACCGAATAACACATCAAATGATGATCAATATAAATTTGGAAAAATCGTGGAATGATAGATGAAAATTCAGTAAACAGAGAGTAGAATCGGTCATTGATGAAACAACTTTTCAGATGTAATTCAATCAAGAATTCGTCATCCATTTGAAGCAAAATCTTGAAGACTTATTAAGAAACATATCAGCTACAAGTTCATATCAAGAATCATGAAAAATCACAACAAGAGAAGACAAAAAATATAGTGCAAAGCATCATCAGAATCATGTTTTGCTGATAATGCAGAAATGCTTCAACATGCAGATTTCGATTTTCCTCCAGAAGAAATCACGAATTTAATTACAAGGTGATATCATTCAACAAATCTATTATCTTGTTACTATCACAGAACTGAGCCATATTGAGCCACCACATTGTTGAAGAACAAGTTCAAATGTGAAGATTGATAGATGGCAATGAAAACCCACTGAACACGTAGAAAATCTTCTGCACTCACAACGCACTGGAGC
Source organism: Acanthochlamys bracteata (assembly GCA_019914995.1). Classification (NCBI taxonomy): domain Eukaryota; kingdom Viridiplantae; phylum Streptophyta; class Magnoliopsida; order Pandanales; family Velloziaceae; genus Acanthochlamys; species Acanthochlamys bracteata. The sequence continues at coordinate 7,151,178 of CM034135.1, read as the reverse complement.
AATTCGAATAGAAGATCTATAACGAGCAAAAATCATCTTGTTTTTCATAGAAAGGGAAAGCTCAATAATCAAAGAAAGAAAGCACACTATACAAGTCAAGATCCTTTAATCAAGTCAAGCAGTCAACATGGGATGCATTAAATATGGACAAGCCAAATCAGCTCATCTATTCTCAGACAGAAGCTTAGTTGAATTAAGCTCTCAACCACTGGCGGCAAATTCAAATATTTTACAACGCATTTAATGCCATCATGGAAGCGGTTGATTAACCGGTGGACAAAACCACTCCATCTCTGACATGAACCACCATTGAAAAAGAGCGCCAACGGCAACGTTCTTCAACGGTTCCTGCACAGAGAAGAAACACTATAAGAAGGGAGTCACAACAACAAAGAATATGTAGAGAGAACACAAGCAAAATAGAGATACACAAGAACTCTACTACTCCACACAAACAAATCTTGTTGCTGGTCACACTGAAGAAATCTCTCTCAGCAATTTCTCTGATCATCTCATCTGAAATACTTCATGAACACATAACCCTCATGAGATAGATCCTGTGCTCAATTTCAGTTTATTTTTCTTGTAACCTCTTACTGACAGTTGTGAAGGTGGTGCTGCGGGCACCGGGAAAGGAAGCTCAGGTGGAGCTTGGTGTAAGCTCTTAGACCTTGTAATAGAGCTAGCAAATCAGCCAGGGGGACAGGTGTGTCCAGTAGGCTGTTAGGGGTTGTCTTGGCGAAGAAACCAAGTAGAGTAAGTGTGCTTGGTGAAGCACTTTGCTCTAGGTGTATTTGTAGCTTATTAAAGATTTAGTGAAGCTTTGGCTCTGGTGATAGAGCGACCGTGGATGTAGGCAAAGGGGTTTTGCCGAACCACGTTAAATTCCCTGAGTACTGTCTTTTTTACATATATCAGTAAATACTCTAACTCTCTCTGTCTACAGGTTACAGACTTAACACAGCCGGCTGTAAGCCTGCTACCAGTAGGATAACTAAACTTGACGAAAATTTTTATAGACTAACTCAATTCACCCCTCCCCTCTTGAGTTAATCTTACAGAAAAAATCTAACATATTTATAGTGTACATATAATGGGCTGTCTTACATATAGCCCGATAATACAGTTCAATATTCCCCCTCAAACTCATAATGGGTTAAACAACATGAGTTTGTTCAATAACGTTTGAAATATCGGTGTCGAATGCGACTTTGTAGAAAAATCTGCCAGTTGATCAGTAGAGGCAACATGTGGTAAAGAAATAATACCTCACAGAAAATGCTCATGAACGAAGTGATAGTCAATCTTAATATGTTTCGTTCGTTCATGAAAAACTGGATTGCTTGCAATCTGAATAGCACTCCGATTGTCACAGTAAAGAGGAGTAGCTTTTGCAAAAGTAACCCCCATATCAGTAAGTAATCTCCGTACATGAATAATCTCCCTTGTGGTAGCAGCCATAGCTCGATACTCGGCTTCTATTGAATAACAAGCAACGACATCCTGTTTCTTACTGCGCCACGAAATCAATGAATCACCAATGAATAAGCAGAAATCTATAGTAGAACGTCTAGTGGTTGGATCACCAGCCCAATCTGTATCAGCAAAAGCTCGAAGCTCCAAAGTAGATGTGGAAGACATAAACAAAGAACGAGCAATAGTGCCCTGAAGATATCTGAGAATCCTGAATAAAGCACTATAATGTGCTGATCGCGGTGCAAAAATAAATTGACTGACGATACTTACTGCATGAGAAATGTCTGGCCTAGTCATATAAAGATAGACAAGCTGACGGACAAGCCGTCTGTACCGAGTAGGATCTGTGAGAGGCTCACCATCTATAGGACGAAGTTTCACATGAAGCTCTAGAGGGGTATCAACCGTCCGACTATCAGATAAGCCTACAGATTTAATAATGTCAGAAGTATATTTTTGTTGAGAAATAAGAATTCCTCTAGTACTTTGCGCAATCTCCAATCTAAGAAAATAGCGTAGATATCCAAGGTCCTTCATCTGACTGTTGATGTAGGTGCTTTTTTGTGGCTGCAATACCTGCAATATCATCTCCTGTTAAAATCATATCATCTACATATAATAACAGGAGTACCCTCCCTTATGGTGAGGACCGCACAAATAAGGAGTGATCTTGAGAACTCTGCTGAAATCATGCCTCTGTAATAGCTCGACGAATAACACTCAAACCAAACTCGAAGAGCCAGTTTGAGTCCATAAATAGCACGACGAAGACGACATACATGACCCGGGGGAGTAGAAAGACCTGGAGGTGGCTGCATATAAAGAACCTCCGATAATGTACCATGAAGAAAATCATTCTTCACATCCATCTGATAAAGAGGCCACTAACGTATAGCAGTGACTGCTAATAGAGTGTGAACAGTCGTCATCTGGGCAACATGAGCAAATGTCTCATCATAATCAATCCCATGTTCCTGAGTAAAGCCTCTAGCAACAAGACAAGCCTTATGCCTCTCAATGGAGCCATCAGGTCGATATTTAACCTTAAAAACCCATTTGCAACTGCTAGACTGTACTCTTTCCGGTAATGAAACTATATCCAAGTACATGTCTGCTGAAATGCACGAAACTCCTCTGCCATTGCCTCTCGCCACTCATGGTACTGAATTGCCTTTTGGTAAGAATTAGGTTCACGAGTAGTATGAATAGCAGTAGAAAATGAATGAAACTGTGGAGAGTAGGAGGTGAGAGTGGCAAAACCAAACCTATCAAGCGGGCCTGAACAATCTGGTGTAAAACGAGTAGGAGTAGGATCTATAGACATGTGAGAAGAGGCAGATGAACTGGATGAAAGAGAATGTGATGGTGTTAGAAATTAAACATCATGAAGTGAAGAGGAAAAATAAGGAGAGTCCTAAAGAAAAGTGACGTGACGAGAAATGCGAAATCGACGTGCTGTGGGATCATAACATCGATACCCCTTATGCTCCGAACTAATGCCAAGCAAGACACACTTGACTGATCGAGCAGTCAATTTTGTCCGCTTAGTCGGAAGAAGTAGAACAAAACAAGTGCACCCAAAAGTGCGGATCATACTATAGTCTGTAAGAGATAAAAATAAACTCTCATTAGGTGTCTTGCCAGACAAAACAGATGACGGGGTAATATTGATAAGATTAACAGAGATAAGAATAGCTTCTGCCCAAAAGATTTGAGGAACTGAAGAGGAGAGCAAGAGAGAGCGAGCAGTTTCAAGAGTATGACGATATTTACGTTCCGCTACTCCATTCTGTTCAGGTGTATAAGGACAAGATTGTTGAAAAAGGGTGCCACGAGACTGTAAGATGGATCTCATAGTAGAAGATGTATATTCACGAGCACCATTAGAACGAAAAATCTTAATTCGAGTATTAAACTGAGTATGAACCATAGTGCTGAAAGTATTATATATAGTAGAAACTTCAGAACGATGACGGATAAGATAAACCCAAATATAACGAGTATAGTCATTAACGAAACTCACATAGTAAACAAAACCAGTCATAGATGGAATTGGAGCTGGTCCTCAAATATCAGAATGAACTAGATCAAAAGATGAGAAGCTTTAGATAAACTTTGATGAAAAGGTAAAGCTGAATGTTTTGCCAACTTACAGCTAGTACATGAAGATAAAGGAGAAAAAAAAACTGGCCCAAGAGCTCTACTATCGATGAGACTCTTTAAACGAGAATCAAAAATATGACCTAAATGTCTGTGCCACAAATCAGCAGCAGACGCAACAACAACAGCACAACTAAAATTTGAAGTAGTCGAAAAAGGAAGATGGAGATACTCTAAGTGATACAGTCGCCCCTTTTTACGAGCACGACCAATTGTCTGGCCGGTACAAGGATCCTGCATAGAACAGGTAAGGGAATCAAAGACAACAATAAGTCCGCTTTCACAAAGAGAACTGACTGAGATTAGATGTAGGGTGAGATGAGGAACATGTAAAACAAAGGGTACACTGAGAGAGTCAGACATAACGGAGCCAGATTGAGTGATGGTTAGTTGAGAGCCATCAGCAGTATGTAAAGATGGAAAGTTTGGTGGTAAAAATATCGTGTCAGATAATAATGATAGATCAGAAGTCATATGATTAGATGCACCAAAATCTAAAATCCAAAAAGAAGACATACCAGAAGCGGCGGAAGAAGTAGAGGCAGATGAACCAGCAAAAATGGATTATCGCTGAAGCTGAAGTTCTATTTGAGCAAGATAATGGTGAATATCCGTTGAGTCATTGGTGATAGATTGACATATAGGAACAGAATAAACAACATTCGCCTGTGCAACTGGAGGGCGAGTAATGGAAGAATCTTTCGCCTTCTTCCGCTCCCGATACTAAGTAAGTAAATATGGGTGAAGTTGAAAACAACCATCCATAGTATGACCCAATTTCTTGCAATGAGTATAGAATGATTGCTGACGAGAATTGGAAGAATTCCTGCAAGAATGAGCACCAGTGTCTCCCGAAGTGGAAGGTGAAGTGCGTGAAGATGCAGCAAATACTGTAGCTGAACTAGGAGTCAAGGTGGGTACCATCATCGAAAGAGACCGTAAGCGAGTCTTCTCGGTAATGAGCTCAGAAATTGCAGCATCTAAAATGGTGTTATTTTGTATGATACAACCACTCCCTGCTTGAAAATCTGAACGCAAAGCCATAAAAAACTGATAAAGTTAATGTCGTTCACGACAGATACGACGTTCATGGCAGGCACAACCATGACCTTCAAGTTTCAGAGCTCGCGCCAGTAACCTCGCATCAATATAGCAAACTCCTGTATAGTGCGATCACCCTGTCTAACGGTCCAAGCCTCGGTGAGAATTTGATACTCTCTAGCACCACTTGATTGAACAAACTGAGTAGTCAAAGTCTCCCATAATAATGCAGCAGTCGGGATGTCTTCAATATGTGGTCGAAGAGATCGATCAATAGATGCAATGATAAATGTAAGAATTCGTTCATCATGATCATCCCAAATGTCCTGCGCAATACAAATGTTATTCTTTACCTCAATAGAAGCATCATTTGGTGGTGAGAGAGGACGCTGAATAGAGCCATCAAGATGACTAAGACGACGACGTCCACAAAGAATAGTTCTAACGGAGGCAGCCCATTCAGCCCAATCATCAGCAGTACTCAAAGAAAAGTCTGTGGATGTTGGTAGAAAGTCCCGAAAGAATTCAGACGAAGGCATCATCAAAATAGGGGTTTTTTTTTTATTTATAAAACAGGCCGGGCCTACAGTTGCGGGTCGGGTCGGCAGGTGCTAGGTTGGGTTGGCCCGACTGGATCGGGTCGGCTGGCCGCGACAGAGGCGAGCGGCGGCGGCGACGGCGACGGCGAGCAGCAGCATGCGGCTGGTGAAATTTGATGAAATCGGCGGCGGCGACGATCAAGACGGCAGCGAAAATCGGTGAAATCTGCGACGGCGATGGACGAACAGAGGAGTCTGTGGTAAGGGAGAGATGAAGACAAGCACAGCGGCGACGAAGATCGCAGCGGCGGCGCTAGGATTTAGATTTTTTTTGTTTTTTTTTTTGCTTGATTGATTGCCGGTAAAGAAGGGGAAAAAAAAAATTTGATGTGTAGAGAAAAAAAATTTGATGAAATTGATGAAGATAAAAAATTGAAAGAAAAAAAATTCAATTATGTGTAGAGAAAAAAAAAATTTCAAAAATCAACTTGGCTCGATACCATAAAACAATTGATGAAAAAATAATAATAAAATTAAATATATTAAATAATCATCTTTAGAGTTTACACGTACGGATATTTATAAAGTATATAGGTTTGTCTTACATATAATCCGATAATACAGCTCAATAAAAGTAAATAAATTTGATTTAATTATTAAATTGGTGGATTCGAAATTAATTTAAAAATTTAAATTTACATTTTACACGTATGCGAGTTATCAATTATTATTGATACAAGAATATGCTTCGTTTATGAGCATCAGGATTCTTGGGAACTTCTATGTAGTAGGGCCTGGCCCAATCTGACAAACCCACTTCTTGGAGTAAGCAAATCAACAGAACCGAAACTGAAAAGAGACCAATCATTTAATAACACGTGTCAAACTAGAAATACTTTCTTCTTATTTATTTCTGGAACTCGTGTATCCCCCCACACGAGAGCAAAAGCTATACACTACTACCAAGCATTTGGGATCGGATCTCTCTCCTATGGATCGCCTCGATGCACCTGCTCGTCTCATGATCGTCTCAGATCTCGATCACACCATGGTGATTTGCTTCTACAATCGATTGGATTATTGTTATTCTCTCCAATTTGAAGTGGATTTTGATTGAATGGTTGTTAGAGTTGTTTGATATATTTTTGGATTTTATTGGAGAAGAGGACCTTCTGGATTTTTTTTCCTGTTTTATCTGTGAAGAATTGGGCTGACAGTGAATCTTGTTTGTTAGAAACACTTGGAACTCGAGAAATATAAGTTTTTGTCACCATGGAATTGGGTGTTTTGAATTTATTTGGAATAATTAGTTTGTCGATTTTTCTCTGAATGTTATGGAGAGTATAAGGAAAGGCAGTGTTGGCCTCTATGCATAAGCAAGATGGAATGATAATTAATCAAGTGGACGAACTAGAGCTGGTTATAACATCCGGATTTGAGGATTCGGCTGAAAGTGAATCGTGTTACACAGAAATACTTGGAATTGAAGAAGTGAGAGTTTTTTTTTTGGTAACTTAACGTGTATAGTTGAAACTATGAATTTGATTTTGCTGAATGATGTGGAATAAGTAGCTTGTGGTTTGTTCCCCGTTAAGGTTACGGAGTGTATAGGAAAAACCTGTGCATAACTAATTGGGAAATGAAAGATGTAATGTTAATTTTGATTTCTGGATTCGGATTTTCAGGTGGACCACCATGATGCTGAGAATGTCTCAATGCTTCGGTTTAATGCGTTGTGGGAGTCTACATATCGGCACGACTCTCTGCTTGTTTTCTCCACGGGGAGGTCACGCACACTGTACCAACAGCTGCGAAGGGAGAAGCCGCTGATCACTCCGGATATAGCAATCATGTCTGTCGGCACTGAAATAACCTATGGAGCCTCCATGACCCCAGATGAAGGATGGGAATATGAGCTGAACCAACGATGGGACCGAGCTATTGTGGTTGAGGAGGCTTCCAAGTATACCCAGCTTTCCTTCCAGGTAATCAGCAATCTATATCACTTTGTTCACTTGACAAATTATATAGTCTTTTGCTTGCTTGTGCATATTTTGGATATTGATGATATACTTTTGACTCCTGTTCATGTTCTTGCTGACTAGGCACTAATGCTTTATATGATCTCAGTTGCATTTTTGTCTTTGATTTGCTCCTTTGCTGTTATTAGTGCTTTGAGAATCTGCATAAATTATGTGAACATTATTCTGGTCCAATTAATTTTGAACTCCCAAATCATTGTGTTGTTTGTTTCTTTTTCATACAGCTCTCTTGCATTACGTGATTATTAACATGGTGCTTCTATGTTATTGTGGAGGTCTGTTTTCAGACCATGCACGGAATGTGAGGTGTCTGTGTGTTTTCTTTTGTGGCTGTTTCCTAGGTTAACAGTGATTTGAAGCGCTATAACTAAAATGTGATTAACAAGGACCCTCCGTAAGACTCTTTGTTTATTCCAATCACATGGCATCATTTGGTCATCAAACTCGTTACTGCAGTTGACCATCATGCTCAATTGTTGATCATTTGACGTTGAGCCCTCGTTACATATGTATCTTCTCAGTTTCCAGTTCCTACTCAAAAGTAGTTTGTAACTCTGAATTGACAAGTAGGACCATGATAATTCTAAACGAAGAGCAAACTCTTTATGGGGTTTATATATTTTTTGTGTTCCTCGATTATTCTTGTACATTGTCATGATCAAGGTTGTGAGTATCCATACTCCCTCATCTTTGCTTTATTATTTTTTTCGTAAACCCTTTCGTATGTCATGCTTAATAGTTTGAATATTTCACTGGATGTGTGATGTACAGAAAATGAGCTTTGCGAAAGTGAAGTTCGGTGAGAAGTTGACGTGAAGTGAAATTGGAGTTAAATTTTAGTAGAAGTGGAATTTTGGTGTGGGAGTAAAGTGGAGTTCGGAGTTTCTTGCAATTGAAACATGCCCTTGTTGTCCTTTACTAATGCAATTGAATAATTGAGTTTTTTTTCCTAATTCAATATGTGATGTTATTATTTTATCGCAGTCGGACACAGAGCAGCGCCCACACAAAGTTAGCTTTTATGTGAGTAAGGGGCATGCAGAAGACATAAAAAAGTCTCTTGCTGAAAGTCTTGCAAAACGTGGGGTAAGACGTGTTTTAAGATTTTTAGTGATTTATAAGGAGTTACATAGGAAAAGCTCTGATGAGTTGTATGTTTCGTTGTTACTTTTTTTTGAGCAGTTAGATGTGAAGATAATCTATAGTGGCGGCCAGGATTTAGACATTTTGCCAAAAGGTGCTGGGAAAGGACAGGCACTTGCTTACCTTCTTAAGAAGTTTAAGGCAAATGGCAGAACACCAGTCAACACCCTTGTGTGTGGTGACTCTGGCAATGATGAGGAGCTCTTTACTGTTGCTGATGTCCATGGTTGCATTGTATGTGACTTTAAGAGAATTTATTATATTTATCATGATACAACTCTTTGTGATTGAAGTAGTGATTTTACAACGAGCATTATGTTTTCTCATGTAGGTTAGCAACGCCCAAGAGGAGTTGCTGAAGTGGCATGCAGAGAATGCCAAAAACAACCAAAAGATAATCCATGCAAGCGAAAGATGCGCTGCTGGGATTATCCAAGCAATTGGACATTTCAACTTAGGTCCTAGTACGTCTCCTAGGGATGTCGTAGACTTTGCTACTTGCAAGCTAGACAAGTTGAGCCCAAGCCATGAAATAGTTGTGTTTTACCTATTGTATGAGAGGTGGCGCCGAGCTGAAGTTGAGAATTCTGAGCTGCTTATCCAAAATATGAAACTTATCAGTGTATGTCTTTCACTTTCTTCAGTGGTTTTTATATGTCGTATCCTATATGCATTGCAGATTTAACTCTTCCCTAAATTATTATGTTTCATAATGGATATTTAGCAAGTGCTCCAGTTCATCTTAAATACCCTTCCAATATTTGCATACCTCAAGTTTGTGACCTTTAGTTTGACCAATTATGATCGTAGAGCAACTAGACAGCACTATATCTTTTCTCCTAAGCACTTTGAAACTATCTATGTCATGGTTATTACCAGCTTTTACGCTATCCTCGTTACTAATAATTTGTTTCTGTTGTGCTTGCAGTATCCAGCTGGAGTCTTTGTCCATCCTTCTGGAGTTGAGCGTAATTTACATGAAGGTGTAGATGCCCTTGGGCACTGCTATGGTGACAAACATGGAAAAACATTTAAAGTGTGGGTTGATAGAGTCATCTCTTCACAAATTGCCACTGATGCATGGCTAGTGAAGTTTGATAAGTGGGAATTAACTGGTGAGTCGATTCCGCCAATTCTAGAAATTCCACATCATCTGATTCTAGTAGTTTAGAAATGCAAGATATGTTAGTTCACATGATGGATGCTTCTGCTGCTTGCTTATTTATCTAAGCTCCGCTAGTTATATGTTTCCATTAATTGACTGTGCTGCCTATAGCTAAAATGAAGTGTGTTTTAGCAAGTAGCAATTCCAAAATCGATGCAACTCTAATCTTGCATATATATCTCAAAGGTGCTTCTTTGTACTTGTCATTACATTTTATGTTGTTCTCTGCCCAAAACAAACTTACTGAAATTGTACTCACTTATTTCTAGAAAAAACATTTTATGGTATTAGTGTGTAAATTTGAAAATCTTCATTTATTTTTTTGAGAACTTTATACAAATTTATCGTACTGCATGTTATGGCATAGCTGCAAGTGTTCGATAATATTTTGGCAGCTTTACTGTTAACTGGATTCACAAATAAGAGTCTTGAAGTAGGGCCCAAAACAATTTCCCCAAGTTTAAAGGACATGTCAATTCTGTATTTATCCAATAATCAGCTAAGCTTGAAGAGCATTTAGTGGGAGAATTTTGTCTCAAAAACATGATATTTTGGTCCTCTATTCTTTGAAGCCCCTCTCCATGGTTATACCATGCTTTCAGAATTGATTATCATAGTTCGGGATCTTGAAAACATTGACATACTGTACTCAAATAGAAACTAGTGTATTTGAAGAGTAACTAAAATTTTCAGAGTATGTTGGTGTACGGAATGATTACTTGCTGATAAATTGTGTGGATTATATCTTAGAATGTCCTCTGTATTGTTAGATTTGAGAGTGGCTGAGTTGACCGATGTTCTAACTATATTTTCTTGAAATAGTCTGCAACTCTGCACTCCCAAAATTTTGGTTTGTTGTGTTAGTTGGTGACGTATGTTTAACTTATTATGATTACTCAACCCAACACAATTCCTATCATATAGGAATGCATCTAATTGTTTTTGTGTTATTTGATCTCTGTAGTTGTTAAAGGTTTAAGGCTATGCTATCTAGTTAAGATTCTCTTTAATAGATTTACTGTGACAAAATTTTGCTTTTCTTTAATACTTCTGCTCTCTTTCTCACAGATGAAGGTCGACAATGTTGCTTGACAACAGTTCTGCTTAATTCGAAGGTAACTTTTTGGAAAATATTTTGTGCATCTAATTTAGCATTAAAAAATAGCCTTGCTAAGACGTCTCTGCAATGTATGCTGTTACAGCCTGAGAATCCTGGTGGGATAGCTTTAATGCATGTTCATCAGACATGGTTAGAAGGTTATGCTGTGAAGGACCAAAGTGCTTGGACCTTTTGACCTGATATTGATACCTACAATCGCAAGATTGGGACGAGCTACGCATAAGTCTACATCAATCTTTAAACAGAAGATTTATGCAAGTGCGATTTGTTGGCCAAACTTCTTTATAGGCCCCAAATATAGAATTATTTTTCCTTATTTATATGCTAGGAGTACTACTCAAAATATCTAACAGCTATCCTTTTCTGAAGGCCATCATTTGGAGGTGCCTTAACAATTAAGATTACTGGGGGCAGTTTAATTTGATGGGTTTGGAGTTCCCTTTATCTATATTCTCAGGATTCTCAAATGCTCCTTTACTAGAGATGTTTCTCTAGTTTTTTATGGGCAAATGCAGAGCCTTATAGAAATGGAAGCTGTATCAGATAGATACCGTCATATACATAGATTTTTATATTTGAAGAATACATATTTGAGCGGATACTATAGGACATGAGAGAGATGGGTTTTTTTCACATTACCGGTTATTTTACATGTTCTATTTTTCTCGGCATTGGTTCAGCATCAATCTTTCTTGTGAACTTAGGCATCGTTTGGCAGTCAGTTTGAGTTTGAAGAGCGTTTTGTTTCAACTTTTTATTTTTATATTTTTTAAAATATTTTTTATAATATTTTATAAATATTATTTAAAATTGTAAGTTGTAAAATTTTGTTATTGATTATTATTTTTATATAAAAAATAAAAGTTATTTTCAAGAAGTTTTATTTTATAATTACTGTTGGCAGACACTAATTTATGTTTGAATGAAAAATCAATTTTACACCTTCAACCAATAAAAGTCTCTTTGCCAATATCGGCGATGGGAATTATCATATCATATCTTGCTTTGTTTATATTTTGCAAAGAAAATGAAATTGTCATCAAGGAAGAAATAAAAAAATAGGACAACAACAATTAAATATGTTAAGCAAGCTCATTGCCTTCGGCTAGAAAGAAGGGCCTTTCCTTTGCTCTACTTGATCTTCATCCAAACAGCTTTTATCGCTTCACATTTTTGAAATAGAATATTTACATCAGAACTGTCTTAAGTTGATAACTCAAGTTAGAATCAGTGAGATGTCTATAAGAAATTTGACGTTTTTTTCGAAGATTACTTAAATAAGTTTTGAAAAATTGTTTCATAAGAGACTCCTTTTGAAAAAATCAGAATATGTGCTGTTATGCACGTTTGCATATTAAGCGAAACTACATATATGCACTTGCGTGTTTACTAAAAATAAATTCATTTTTTTAAGTAAATTTAAAAAATCAAAATTAAAAAATAAAATATTTAATAAAAAATAACCTTTTATATTTATTTTATATTAAATGTGAATTTAAATTAATTTTTTATAGAAAAAATTATTTTAATTATTTATCTATTTTGTAGTAAAAATAAGTTTTAAAAAATGAGTTTATTGGGTGGGTAAACAAGCTTAGAAAGTTTAGAAGTATTTTTGAAATAATTAAGAGTATTCTTTTTTTTTAATTTTTTATTTAAAAAATAATAAAAATAAGTATTAAAAAGATTTTATTATGTAGAATTATTCTATACTTTCTATATTTTAAATAAATTTTCTAAATAATTATAAAAAGTGTATTAAAAAATATATAATTAAAAATTAAAAAGTTGTTTTTAGGTAAGAAATGCCAAACATTTATGAGATAACAAATATAACCGAGCCAAATTATCATTTTGATGCTAGGAGGTCTGACTTTGCAAATTCATATTTTGGTCCTAGTTATACATTATCACTTCGACTTGTTTTGCAAAATATTCCGGAATTGTTTCTAATGTTCTTTTTGGCTACTTTTCTTATTTTTGTTTTGCAAATGAAGAAACGCCTTGTTGTAAAATTTCAAACCACGCACCGCCGCCCACATTTGAGAATTCCATTTGAAGAATAGTCATTATACTACTGTTATTTCAATTCACGTCCATTGATTCGAAGAAGTTGAAGAAATCGAAGAAGAGGTTCAAGAAATTAGAATGGGAACAGTGCTCGATTCCCATTTCTTATCACTTACCGCTATCGTCACAGTAATAATCAGTATTTGATTTCAGTTCTACTCTTTTATGTTAGAATTGTTAATTCTGGAAATTAATGGATTGCACGCGTTTTTTCTTTTTTAAACTTTTAGTTGGGCTATCAGTTGGCATTCTTCGTCGTTGCTGCAATTTTCAGGTTCGATACGTTGACAGATTTTGCAGGTATAGTCAGTTTTCCGAATTCTATCTTCATTGATTTTGCTGGAAATTTAAGTTTATTATTATTTTTTAGTGTTTCCAGACATGATTGAATCATAAGTATGAATTGTAGTTTTACCTTTTTTTTTTTAAACATCAGCACTGATCAGAGGATTGATAAAATTGGTTAACTGTCTTTGGTAATTAACCAAAAAACAAAGAAAGATAAACAACTTGTTCGCGTGTTGGAGAAGCAATGAGAACGGTTGCATTGCTAACAGGGTAAAAAGGGAATAATATTTTCCGACAATTTTAAATTTGCTTATTTTAATTCTTCAAAAAAAAAAGGATTGGTGTTTGAATACTTCTCTCCAAGTATTCTTAGTGGAAAGTAGAAAAATACCAAAGTTATCAGAATGATAAGACCTTTTTCCTTTATAAATCTTTATGTGATTTTTTTTTTGGTCTTTCAGGGAGTACGAACTTTGTTCTGCTAAGTGTTTTGACCATTGCCCTGAAAGGAACATGGAAATTCAGACAAGTAAAACATCTTCCTATCCTCATGCAGAACCATTATCTACATAGTTTTATCAAAGCAAATTATATTCGTTATTCCTGTGAATTAGCTGATTGCCCACATCCATGTTATTTTAGCTTGTGGTCGATCTTGGTCATACTGTGGAGATCTTTGCGCATCAACGCTGATTTTATAAAATAAAACAATGATATAATCTGAAGTATATTATGTCTTACTTCTAACTTATCTTTTGGAATGTTTGTCCTACATTTTGTTTTCTTGCAAGTATAAAAATTTTATTTTGGATTGACCATATTAACACATGAGAACTAATGTTAAGCCCATTATGTTTAAGGTAATTTATATTTTATCCTGACAACATTCTTTATCCAGATTGTTTTGACACTGCTTGTGGTTGTATGGGGTCTCCGCTTAGGATTGTTTCTCTTAATGAGGTATGCCTGAGATGCCGAGATTTTCCTAGACTTAACTCACAGTTTACAGCAATTTTTTCACTGAGATTTGCACCTTTTGTATTTCTGTTAATAGGTCTCTCTCAACATGACCGTGATTGTGGGTTTTTAATTATTTGGACATAATGCATTTTCTCTGGGGTAATATGTGAAGTCCTACTTCAATCAAGGAAATTGAAATTTATATGCATGCGCATGCAGATGTGAAGATAACATTGATGCAGGAAAACTAAGACCTGATATGCAAAATTTAGGTTTTAATCAATGATTCCTATGCATCGAATTTTATGATGCATTATGTTTCTTTATTCATCATTCCTTTTTTTTTTTTTTTGGGGGGTGGAGGGGAGGGGGTTTGCGGGAATGTTTGGACAAATTTATCATCATACTTTAATTGTAGGATCGCTATACATTATTGCATGTTAGGATCCATCCATACATCTCGATTATCCTTTTGGTGAGATAATTTTCATGACCATTTCTTTATGTTGCTCTTATTAATCTTAATACTGCCTAGTGGGACTGTATACTATCGCCATTATTTGCTTCTTCACCATATACAAATCAAGTAGTCCAAATTTTGCCATATAGTTGTTTTGAGTCCAGATTGGGTTTCATCTTCCTATCTAAGAGATTATTCTTTGCATTGGAATCAGGATTTTGCAATGGGGTAAAGATCATCGTTTTGATGAAAAACGTGATAACCTTGGGAGATTAGCAGCCTTTTGGTTCTTGCAGGTTTTTTCCATTATAGCTTTCCGTATTTCACTGTACCTTGTTTAGTAATAAACATAAATCTGATGTGTTATTTCATCTTTCAACAGGCTGTTTGGGTATGGGCAGTAAGTTTGCCTGTCACGATTGTCAATTCTAGTGAAAGAAACCCGCCACTCCAACCGCAAGATATTATTGGTTGGACAATGTGGCTTGTTGGCATACTAACCGAAGCAACTGCTGACCAGCAGAAACTGATCTTTAAGAACTCTCCAGCTAACAGAGGAAAGTGGTGCAATATTGGACTCTGGAAGTATTCTCGTCATCCAAACTACTTCGGTGAAGTGAGTTCTTGAAGTATTATTTAATTCTTCAATCAGCTTTGTAGCTGGCTTTTGTGAAATATCCATGTTTTGTATGTATTTGGCTTATCTTCTTTGTTAGATCACTCACGAAAATTTGACATTGCTCACTGTGTAGTTCTTCACACAAATTCAAATAACTTGGGGGCAAAACATCACTGATTCTGTGGCACTAAAATGTTCTGCAGCTTCTGCCTGATTGTGTAGCTTCTATGTGGAAGTTTGCATTCTTTAACTATACATCTGTTCGGGAATTTCCTTCTTTAACTACTTAAACTTATGAAGATTTTCAGATTTTATCTGTTTTTGCATGTTTTTGCTGGCTCTGTTGCATATTATATTGTTGCCACTGTTGCCACTGATGAACGAGTTCGACATCGCACTTCTTTTAGTTTATCCTTTTAGATCCAACTACACGCCCTTAACAAAGATGCACTGCTTCACTATTTGCTTGCAATTCCTTGCAGTTGACATCCTTCTATAAACTGTAAAGCCAAAGTAACAAGGAATTAATGTTTCAGAGAGCTTTTTAAACTTTATTATTATTTTTTTCTTTGACAGTTGTTTACATATTCACATAGATTCTGCTCTGGTGGGGTATATTTGTGGCTTCAACTCCTGTGCTAGAAAGTCTAGAATGGCTTGTTGTTTTCGGGCCACTGTGTCTAACTCTCTTGCTTCTGTTTGTCAGTGGCTTACCGCTTCTTGAGGTTAGCAACCAATCCCCAGTTCTCATGCAGATGTTTTTCCCATCAGTTTACTACTTCCGTGTCTAATTTATCTTTGAAAGCAGGAATCAGCTGATAAGAAGTACGGCAGCTCAGAGGAATACCGTAATTACAAAATGAACACAAGGTCAGTCACCCCTTGATTGGATTCTTTGTTTTTATTTGGGTTTTGTGTAACTAACAGTTACAGCTAGAATGACATAATATTTTAGATCGTGTTTTAATTGCATGAAAATAAATTTACGAAACTGAGTTTCGTGAAAATATAATTCTATGAGAAGTAAATTTTGGAGTGGTAACTAAAATTTATGAAGTTAAATTTTGATGGAAGTAAAATTTGACATAAAAATTGAAGTAAAATTCAGAAAACATATTAAATGACGAAATTCAAAATCTAAAAAAAAAAAGTAGAACTTTTTGCAATTAAAATATGCCCTTACTCAGTCTGTTTTGCTCTGCAGTCCAATGGTTCTGTTGCCTCCTGTAATATATGGAAACTTGCCTGCGTGGTTCAAGGTTGTCTTTCTCTTCGAATTCCCTCTCTACAGCCGAGGTCTGCTAAATGAAGCCAGACTTCAAGTTGATTAGACACTGGGTTTCTAGAAGACGACCCTTTGGGCTCGAATCTTCATCGTTGTATTCCTGCCAAAAATTGAAGCTGTAACATTCAGGAGCTGTTTGAAAGTGCTTCTGCTTTTTTTTTTTTCCTTAATTTTTTATTTTTTTTAAAAAAATTATCTTATTGTAGTAATTTTTTAGAAAATTTTTTAAATATAAATAATTTTACATTACAAATATATATAGATAGAATATAGGTACATGTGTATACATGCCGGCCAAAAGTGACCGGCGAGCTCTTCAAATTCAATTTTCACTATTGGATATGAAAAACTATGAGTTGGGAACATATTGATAAAATTTCAGCTCAATCGGAATACGAATTGATCTCCATCGAAACTCTTAATCAAAGTGACAAAAAAATAAAATATATATCTTTCGTCAAATTTAAAAATTAGAACTGGAGTTCCGTATGTGAAAGTAGAGTTTTGAATTTATTGTATAATTAAAACATATGAATTATTTGGAACTTAAAATCTGACAAAAGAAAGTGGAATTACGAACACGTCCATAGCGGAAAAAAAAGTAAACAAATAATGTAGTGTTCTAAATTGAACCCGTTGATAAATTACAGTGTTGTGCTTATAAAAGGCGAAGGAAAGAGAGATTTGTTCTCTCGTTTTCCCTGGAGAGGGAGGTGTTAGTTTGAGTGTAAGATGGATAACTTCCGTGAATTTCTTAAGGCAAGTATCGACGGTGTCATGGACAAGCTTTCCCCTGCGATCCAAGTTTGTATCGCTGAAGCTAGACGCGAGCTTGAACCTGTCCTACATGATAGTCTGGAGAACTGCAAGAGGCTGATCACAGAAAAGCTTGGCCCTCTGAACCTTGACAACATTAAGATAGAGGTCCTTACTTGCTTGCTGAAGATCCTCAAGACCATAGACAGACCTAAAAAGATAGCCATGGCTCCTGAACAAGAAAGGGTAGATCAGATTGTTGTCAGTCCAAGTAGTGAAGGATCGGGTGGTCTTTCGGATAATGTTACTTGTAATAATCCCACTGCTGGATCGGGCAGTCGCCTGCCGGTTGTTGGAGCACCGGATGAAAAAAGGCCTCTCAAGATGTTTGTGGAAAAGATGCAGTACCTGGCACGAATTGCTGAATCGAGCTCAGAGGGCATCCTTCTCGAAGACTTTGCACAAGCCTGCATCCTTATGGTGGAGGTCTTGAAGAAGCTTGGACCTGATTTTAGTATCGGATACGATGTTACCCGAAGCATGGTAATCGAACCGATCACTAATTTTACCAAATCTTAGCTCATGTACACACAGACATTTACATGATATCACAAGATAATCCATGATTGCTAATTTTCTTTTGAAAAACTGGCAGTATCTGTATTCTGCAGCAACATTTGGCAGTAGTATGCTTCTCAGATGTGTATATTCATGCAGGCGGAAAATCTTATGAAGGCAGCTAAGCCATCTGTAACAGTTGGCTCAATGCTTGATGAAGACTGTAAGGTAAGTTGTGCCAAAGAAGCAGATAGCTACACACGCCAAGTGCTTAGGTTGATGCGTACTATGAATTTTCTTTCAACCTTCTCTCAAGAATTCCTAACCCAAGGGTATATTTGTACTCAATTAACACAAGTATTGTTGAGCTAGGCAACTTGCATGAGTATTGGATTTGAATCAAGTGATTATCTATGTCGTAGGATGCAGGACATGATAAAACCAGCTATCAGAGCTTACATTCAGGTTTTTCGTGGTTATCATGAGGAACATCTTGAAGTATCAGCCATTGAGAAGCTTAATGCTCTACCAGAAGTAGAGCATCTGATAGCCGAATGGCATGAAGAATGTTAGTCTTGCTCTAATGTTTATTAAGTTGAACATGATTCTATTAGTATGCATATAATTTTGATCGACTTCTGCAGATGAATCTACGGAGATCTTGTTGACAAATTTCATCTCTGCAACTAAAGTAGTCAAAGGGAACGTGGAAGGCTTGTTCATAAGTAAAGGCTTAGGGATTGACTGGTAAGAAGATGTCGAATGTTTGAAGCCTTACCATCAATGTCATCAATAAAACTCTGCGAGTGGTGTATGTTGTTGTTTGACATGTTCTTTTCATTGGGCTGTACATGAATGGAATAAACTGCTCAAAATTGCATTTTCTGGTTGGGAGTCCTCCTGTTTTTGAATTCTCTGGCTCCAGAAAAGTATTCCCGACCGTTATTTATTGAACCTTTTGTTTGATAGGTTCACTTGCATATTTGCAATGTCTTCAAATAAAACAAATTCGTTCTCTATATATTGAATTTGAATCTTGATGTAATAGAAAGATGTGTTAAGTTGTACACTGTGTTTAATATTGGTCTCATATGTATGAATTTGAGCTTCAGTTGTTTCTGTTGAAGAGGAGATGTTGTTTACCCTATACACGGACAAAACAGTTAATGTCAGCAGCAGTATAGATTGTTAAATGGTCCTTGAATAGAACTCAATCCTAAAAGCTAAATTCTAGGGGTGGCAATATATGACCCGATCCGAAAATTCAATCCGAAATTGACCTGTTTAATCAGGGTTAGGGTTGAAAAATTTGACCCGTATAAATATATAGGTAGGGTTAGGATTTAACGAATTTGACCCGGTTATTAAATGGGTCGATCCGGGTTAACCCGAAGTTGACTCACCAATCCGAAATATTACATTTTGAAAGAACAATTTTTTATTTTTTCTTACCGTATAATAAAATATTGGCAATAAAAAAAATCGATAATAGTTATTTACAAACTATTAAATTATATTATATTTATAATTAATTATTATTTTTATACCTTAGAAAAATAGTGTAAAATGAAAATTATAAGATTTCCAAAGTATTACTATGTAGGTATTTTTAATGACGAATTTAGATTTCATATAAAGATTTTTATGAAAGTTTTGTTAGATAGATATGTTTATTAAATTTTTTATCGAAATTATTAATATGTATTTATAATCATAAATTTTAGCTGTTATCATATATTTTTAAAAAATAAAAATAATAATTTTTTTTAGATATTTTAAGGACCGATGAAGACATTAAGAAATGCATATTTTGTCGGACATAATTATATCTTGTCAGTAAAAATATCGTGCACTTTCATTCGAACTGATCTTATAATTTCGCTAAACATTAAAAATATATAATTAATAATTAATAATTAATAATTTAATTATTAAATAGGTCGATCCGAATTTAATTCGGTTATTAATAGGTTGGATTAGGGTTGACAATTTTAACCCGTATAAATTCATGAGTTGAGTTAGAGTTAAATAAATTTGACCCGATTATTAAATGGATCGATCTGAAACTGACCCACCAACTCATATTATCACCCTTATTAAATTAAAGAGGTTAAGATTCCCAGCTTGGGAAACAATCAACATGGGACGATTTAACATCCTCCTCACGAGCCTTATTAGCAATGCGGGGCAATCAACAAAGGTTACAATGAATTGAGATGCGTACCAACTCTTCAACATCTGCAGGTGAATGAGGTTTCACATCTATGCCTTTAGAGAAAATCAATCTGGTAGCCAGGAACGGGTGGGCGTTTCCTCTAGAGAAAATATGTTTATTTCAGTTTAATTTGTTTCAGTCTAACTTTTAGATTTGGAGAAGAGGATGTTTAATGTAAATTCTAATTATAAAATTTAATTGTTGAGAATAAAAGTGTACTGGAATCCAATGTTAGAATGTTAATTCTATGCATCGATCAATTCACATATATTATATTTTATATCTATAAACTCAATAATTTTTTACAATAAACACTTAAACGAGATAGTAAACATGCCTCGATCAATAGCGCTATTTTTCGAACAATTTTTCTCTTAATTTTTTCTTAATTCTAAAAAAAAATTTTAGGTGATAAAAGTTTTATTTAAATCTAGAATGAGAGAAGAGAGAGGATCAAAAACTATTTTATAACTATCATAATGAATAGAATATTTGACTTTTTAAATTCTAAAATATATTCATTATTCACTATTCATAATAATAGAGAATATGTGACTTCCTAACTCACCAATACATCAGTTATCCACTATCTACACTAATAAATAATATATGTGATTTTTAAAATTCATCAATAAAATTTAGCAAATTTAATTATTGAACCAATTAAAATTAACATATGAGCCAGATCAACATCTACCACTTCGCTTATGTGTTAACTTTAACTTATAGTTTAATAAAACATAATGCTTAAAGTATAAAAGCTAAATATTTTGTTTATTAGTTACATCATAATGTCATTATTAAGTAACGATTAATACGACTCATAGCTGTTCTTAAACTCGACATTGTTTTCTATATGCACCACAAGTTACTCTTAAACTTAACATGATTTGATAAATGAAAATAGTAATGGTCCGTATAACGTCTTCATAAAAATAAATACTATTAGCCTTCACATAATCTACTCACATATATATTAAAGAAAATATGATATAACAGAAACAATACACAAGCGTTAAAAATTTTCAGTAATACCATTCTTTGACATGCTCGGTAAATATTTTTAGAGGCAATCTTTTAATTAATTAATCAGCAATCATAAAATTAGTATTGATATGCTCAGTTGAAATTTTTTATTTTTGAACTTTTTAACGACAAGTTATTTCAATTCCTTATATTTAGCACTTTAAAAATATTTATTATTATTAGAGGATCCACTATTTACAATAATGAATAATATATATGATTGTTAAAATTCACCAATAAGATTTAGCAAATTTAATTTATTAAATCAATTAAAATTTAACTTTGAGCCAAATCCTACATCCAAAAGCTAAAGATCTTGAATTTTAGATTTTAATTGAATTTTAATTTGCAAATCATGTCCGATAGAACGGTATGGTTGTCCAAGTTCTTAATTGGGATGTTTGAATTTTATTATCAAACCGTTTTTATTTCAAAAAATACTTTTATGTTTTAATAAACTTTTTTAGTATTTTATATTTTTTAATAAATTTTTAAAATACAAAAATTATCATACAATCTTTATATATATATATAATTTTTATTATTATTTAATAAAATAAAATAAAATTTATTTTTTAAAAATTTTTTAAAATAATTTTTATTTTCAAAAAAATTCTTATCATTAAGCATTCTCAAATCCTGCCCCTAACATAGGCCAATACATAGTGTCATCTTTTTGATATTTTTTTATACGAAACTGAAAATAATTATCATAGGAGTAAAATTACGCAAAGTGAATTTTACAGATGCACCAACTCAACTCTTGCTTCCTCTTTTCGTTTCACTTATCAAATACTTTTTTATTTCAAATAATATTTCAAAATTATCATAAATTGTTTATAGCATTTTATAAAATTTTAATTTATATTTCATACAATATATATAATATTTATTTTTGAAAATATATTTTATCTTGGAAAAAACTTTTTATCCATGTCAGTAGCGAACGTTACTCGCAAACGTCTCCAACAAAGGGAAATACATAATGGCATATTTGTGATATATGTTTTATGCGAAGCGTAAAACAATATCATAAGAGTAAAATTACGGCAAAGTGAATTTTGCAGAGGCACCAAACTCGTTCGCTCTACTTTCTTCAAACTTCCAGGCCGCCGCTGTTCCTCATCAACTAAACCACAAAACCCCAGGCATCAATCAAAGCAAAACCGAATAGTGAAATCCGAATTCAATCGACCAACCGATCAATCTAATCAATTCAATCGGAGATTCGAAGAAGATGAAGTTCGAGATGGAAGACATCACGGTCTACTTCCCTTACGAGAACATCTACCCTGAGCAATACGAGTACATGCTCGAACTCAAGCGCTCTCTCGACGCACGCGGCCATTGCCTTCTCGAGATGCCCACCGGCACCGGTAAAACAGCAGCACTCCTCTCGCTAATCCTCTCTTACTCAATCTCCAAACCTTCTTCTCCACCACTCAAACTCATCTACTGCACTCGCACTGTTCACGAGATGGAAAAAACCCTAGCCGAGCTACGTAGACTCTTCAATTCGTTCCCTTCGAACTGTTCGAATCGGCTTTTGGCATTAGGTTTATCTTCAAGAAAGAATTTGTGTATTAATCCGATTGCATTGGCGTCTCCGACTCGTGATTCAGTCGATTCGGCTTGCAGAAGGTTGACCGCTTCGTGGGTTAGGAGTTTGGCTGCAGAAAGGCCGCCAGGGTCTGTTCAGTTGTGTCAGTTTTATGAGACATTGGAATCTGTTGCGGAGAATTCGACGGCGTTTTTGTTGCCTCCTGGTGTTTATACATTGGCAGATTTGAGACAGTTGGGGAAGGAGAGAGGGTGGTGTCCTTACTTTGTTGCAAGACGGGCAATTGCGCATGCGAATGTCGTGGTGTATAGTTATCAGTACCTGCTTGATCCAAAGGTTGCTGGGATCATATCGAGGGAGATGCAGAGGGAGTGTGTTGTTGTGTTTGATGAGGCGCATAATATCGACAATGTGTGTATTGAGGCTTTGAGTGTCAGCGTGCGGCGCCAGACGCTAGAGGGTGCTACCAGGAATCTTAGTCGCATGGCACATGAGATTGATAGGTCACTAATCTTTCCTCTGTGATTGATGCCTTTTTTATAGTATTGTTTTTATTGTGATTTGTTTGGATTAAACCTGTTCAAAGTTGCAAAGATAAATGGATAATTTTATGTCCATTTAATGCTATTTCAATGTGTTTATAGTACATTCTAGTGACAAATGACTTTGAAGAATTGAACTATTTGGTTAATGAAGTAGAGTGTGATGTGAAAAGTGTCATCCATCCTTTTGGTGCTTGCTTTGCTAGGAAGGTTCAAAGCCACTGACGCTGGAAGGTTGCGAGCAGAGTACAACCGACTTGTCGAGGGTCTTGCACAAAGAGGAAATTTGCCTAGTATGTATTGTTTGTCTGAAGCTGACTAAGTTGATTTTATTAAACTTACGTTTCATACTCTTATCCAATCGCTTTGTATGTTCAAGTCTCGGATACATGGCTTGCCAATCCCGCCTTACCAGATGATATCTTGAGAGAAGCTGTTCCAGGAAATATCCGCAAGGCAGAGCATTTCTTATCTGTATTGCGTAGATTGGTTCAGTATCTAAAGGGGCGTCTCCAAACTGAAAATGTTGAGACTGAGGGACCAGTTTCATTTGTAGCGGCTATAAATAAAGATGCTGGAATCGATCAAAAAATGCTCAGGTTTTGCTATGACCGCCTACACTCCCTCATGCTTACCCTTGAAATAACAGACACGGATGAATTTCTGCATATTCAAACAATCTGTGACTTTGCGACATTGGTTGGTACATACACGAGGGGTTTCTCCATAATTATAGAGCCGTTTGATGAAAGGATGCCTCATATACCCGACCCTGTATTGCAGGTGCTGTCTATTTAGAATTGCTACAGTTGTCCTTTTCTGTTTTGATGTTCTTTTCATAATGCTTATATTTGGACTCGGTGATGATTCAGCTCAGCTGTCATGATGCATCTCTTGCAGTAAAGCCTGTTTTTGATCGCTTCCAGTCAGTTATAATTACATCTGGAACTCTAAGCCCAATTGATCTTTACCCTCGTCTTCTGAATTTCAACCCAGTTGTAAGTCGCAGTTTCAAGATGTCTTTGACAAGAGATTGCATTTGTCCCATGGTACTGACTCGTGGAAGGTATGATAAAAACATTAGTTTGTTACCTGTCCATAGTTTGTAAGTTTTTGTGTTGTTCACTTTTGTGGTCAAGAAACTACGCTTTGTCTTTTTTTATTATATATATACTTTTTGTTATTTACGAGATGCAAAGGCTTGAACAATTTTTGTATTTAATATTTGAATTTGCTTTTCTGTTTGTGCATTGCTTGCTTACGATGAAGGCTATGCGTCTAAGCTTACTACTTCTGATGTTTACAGCGATCAGCTACCGGTGAGTACGAAGTTTGATATGCGCAGCGATCCTGGAGTTGTGAGAAATTATGGACGACTTCTATTGGAAATGGTTGCTGCAGTCCCAGATGGTGTTGTCTGCTTCTTTGTTAGTTACTCTTATATGGATGGGATTGTCAATAGTTGGAATGAAATGGGTATCCTGCAGGTAGTCTTTTGCCTTTCAGAGGAATTCCAACATATACTGGGTAGTTAGCCATATCAATGAGATCACATCCTAGAAGGATTGACAGTTGTCGAACAAGTTATTGAACTTGCGTAAGGTCACATGATGTTGCTATCGACCAGTAATTGTTATATCCATTTTTGTTTGTTTGTTTTCTTTCTTTTTTTTTCCTTTTTTTTAAACCATGCCAAGTAAAGAGTGGCTTGGATAAAGGGATAGGTGACATGTATGCACTTAGCTTTTAAATGTTTTCTTTGTGCATTTAGATACTTTTTAGCAGATGCTTAATCTCATGTTTCACAATACTTATATCAAGTGCAATCTCTTCTTTTTGTGGTTGAGAACCAATTGCAATGTTTAGCCAACTTTAACTTTTTTGGATTAGTAGCTTATGAACTTGTGTGCATGATTTAATTTTTTAAGATTTCAGTACTAAATTAGTATGTGTTTGCCTTTGTACTATTGACATTTATGTCCAAAAAGGACATCTTAAGTTAAATCTTTTGAATTTCTTGTACAGGAGGTCATGCAACATAAGTTAGTCTTCATTGAAACTCAGGATGTTGTGGAGACTACCTTGGCTCTTGATAATTACCGTAGGGCTTGTGATTGCGGGAGAGGTGCTGTTTTCTTTTCTATTGCAAGGTCAGTTTACAGAAAACTAAGAGTGATGTTTCTTAAGGGTTGTATTGTGAAACATGAGATTAATACAAATTACTCCTATTTAATCCTAGAAGCTCTATCCTATCTCATCTTACGTACTAAATATGCCATCGAGTGACAACTAACTACTTGAAACCTAAAGCTTAGTTAGTACATCGAATGGGATACATAGATTTAAATAAGATTGAATTTCAAATAAAAAGGATTGGTTTATATAGTTTCATTATGGTCGAGAATAGGATAACAAATGTGATGAGATACTAATTTAAACTTTTAAAAGATGAAAAGTTGAAAAAAAAAGACACTAAAAAATTATGAAATAATAATAATAAACTAAATTTGTGACATATTATATTTTTAGTATTTAATTTCAATGAAATGGAATTTTAAGATAAAAAGAGAAAATATTAGAGGGAGATATAGATATTTGGCTTCTATGAGAGGTTGTTAGGAGAGACGAAAGAAAAATTCTAAAGATGGGATTATATGCAGTTGTCCTTTCTAATATTATGTGATTGGGTAGGATTTAGTTTCCCATGATAGAGTGATAACTAATCATTAATTATCCCAACAACAAAAACAACACAAGGGAAAACTAATACGATCCCATTTATCATTCATGTAGCAAAGAAGACCTAAGAGCGTGTGTTCTTTGGGATGACATGTGATTGGATTTTTCAAGGTTAAATAAGATAGTTTGATCCGAATAAGATATGATTAGTTTTTACTTGTCTCATGTTTGGTTGAACATGGATAACCTTGTGATGGAATAGCAACTTAGTGAAAGATGTTAGACTTAAAAACTCAAAGCAAAAGGCAAAGAGGTTGATAATATAATGATGAATGAATTATTTCAACAATATTTGCCACTCTATTGTGTTCTACCCAGTGTTATACTGCTTTTAGTGATCTGACCTGCTCTATTTTGAACAAGTGCACGTCAAGTCGGCTGCATAGTATCATTGTAAAGCTTATGATGTATTTTCATCCTTCAGTTATTTGTTTAGTTTAATGAAAATGGATTTGAGGAAACATAAACAAAGAGTTCTTTGTTTTTTTGAATAAAGAAATTCATAGCTTAGATGGAAAGATTGGTAGGAGAGAGTAAAGATAATTCCTAAAGATAGGCACACATAGGTTGTATCCCATGTAATAGTATATGGTTGGTTGAATTTGGTAATCCTGTCATTGTCATAGTGTGATAAATTAATCTTTGGGTTAACTTGTCTCATAATTAAAACTACACAAACAACAGTGACAAGTTAACCAAGATTAATTAAAATCTATGCCTGGATTAATTAATGTCTACCCCAAATGGTACCTAGGATTTGTTATTTCCAACACTTAACCCACTAACAAGTATTACGTGGGACACAAATTCTATACTCATGAACCAAACACTTCAGCAGTATTTAGTAGTATTTATCTAAAATTTATTGTATGTTTATCTTTCCTTTCGGTTGTCCTACTATTTTTGTGCTTGATGTGGAAGACATTATGCTACACCATGAGGTGTTGTTGCTATTGTATTCATTTATTTAGTCCAAGTTGTTATTTCCATTCTTGATTATGGGTAATGGGCTAGCACGTAAAATGATAGCATTATTATCCTTATAGGGGAAAGGTCGCTGAAGGCATAGATTTTGATCGGCACTATGGTAGACTTGTGATCATGTTCGGTGTTCCTTTTCAGTACACACTAAGCAGGTAACCCAGCATATCTTGATTCTTTAGAATGGATCTATAAGTTTTTTATGTTTGCATTTGTCCTTTGAAAATGGTTTGATTCTTTGGTTTGAATGCAATGCAAGTGTTAGTTTGTTAAAATTCTTCCTTTTGAGGCATTTTTCTTTTACAGGATATTGCTTGCCCGATTAGAATACTTGCGGCAGACGTTTCAGATAAAGGAAGGAGACTTCCTCACTTTTGATGCATTGGTATGGGTCTGCACTCATTCATTGTACTTTCTTTTCAAATAGCTTCTTAAGCCCTTTTCTTTGATAATTAAAATTGTTGGTCTCTTGTATTTATAATCTCTTTATTAACAGAGGCAAGCTGCGCAATGTGTTGGTCGTGTAATTCGTTCCAAGGCTGATTATGGCATGATGATATTTGCTGATAAGAGGTATACCTGTACTATGATGCTATAAACAAGCAATACAAATGATTATATGACTACCACCTTTTGTAAATAACAATCATGCATAATAACTTTTTGTTAGTACCTACTCATGAATCCAAAAAAATAGTCTTACTAGTGTGGTAAAGAATCGTGCACCTATATAAATATATGCACCTCGATTCATATTGTGAGCAACATTAGGTTACAATAATGTCTATGTTATGCTGATATTTCCTCTCTATGAATCTGATCGTTTACTGGTCTGCTTTTACTCTTGCTCAATGGTATGTTTTAAAAGCTTCTGTCTTACAAATTTTCAAATGATATTTCTCCATATATTACATAGGAATTAGAAATTTCACAAGAATATCATTGTTTTTTTCAGATATAGCCGCCATGACAAACGTTCTAAGTTGCCTGGTTGGATCCTATCTCATCTTCGTGATGCCCATTTAAACCTCAGTACAGATATGGCAGTGCATATAGCACGTGAGGTATGATGCTCCTATCTACTTCAGTTAAGGTCATACTCTTTTTAATTACTTTGTTAATCTTTGTACCAAGCAGTACAAGTGGCTACTTTTCAATGCCCATTTTTAAATACTGTTAATACTACGATTTATAGTGTTCTCCTTGTTCGCAAGTGCATCTTTAGGAATGGAAATTCTTATTATTCATGAACTATTAACCCGAAGAATCTAACAATTTTCTACAAAATATACTTTATACGAGCCATTTTAAGGAAGTTGTTTGTCATTTCATGATGCTATCCCTATCAAGGAAGACTCGCAAGCGTTGAGTATCAGCACAATTTGCAGGCATGGAACTAATGTACCCTCTTATTAATTTGTAATAAATTCAAAATTATTTCTCACCTAGTGTTGAACTCAACTCAATTCAATTTGAAGTAATTCTCGCACTTAAACTTGAATATAAGAGTAAAAACCTCTACTTAGGCTCAAATTTGCTAGACTTTATCGTTGTCATTCTCTTAAAAGCACACGATAAATATCATAATGAAGAAAATCTACTGCTAAATTCATATGTGTTTTGTTGTTAAATTCATAAGATAAGTTATAGTTTATTATAACCAAACAAGCAAATATTAACATCATGAATGAGCTTTGAAGCTCAGATTTGAACTCGATTCAAATATATTTACCCTGGACTTGTTTTGAACTTGATGTTTTTGTATCCTGGTTGAACTAAATTTGAGGTGAAGTCAATTAGCCCTTGAGCATCTTGATTCATTTACATGCTAATTGTAGTCTCGTAGATGTGGCTTAAGGAATTTGGGTGTTTTAACTTTGAATTCTCCATCCATTAAGAATTTTCCTTCACTTAGACAAATTGAAGAGAGAGCTTCCATCATGCATGGGAACTCACTTTGGCCAAAATGGTTGGATTGGTTTTTGGCATGAATTTTTGCTATAAAGCTCGGTAAAACAGTTGGGTTTACCGTTCATGGCTGATGTGACGCGCATTAGCTGCGTATATATATGCGGCTGATGTTCGCCACATCAATTATGAATTATAAATTCCTATTGTCTAATCGAGATGTGGAGCATTACTTCTATAAGATATACTTAGATCGTGTATGTGCCGAGAATCTTAATATCAGGTAAGTTGAAGGCATAACCTTTCTTTTGCACATTAAATCATCATTATCATGTTAAATTTTTGCATAAGATAAATAGATCACTAGTGCAGGCCAATGTTTTGAAAATCGGACCAAACCAGCTGGTTAGACCGGTTTAACAGGGAACCATACTTTAATCTGCTCCATTGTGGTCCTTAAAATCAGGGAGGTGTTTGCCTAAAAAAAGTGGTCTCATAAGTGTGGAATCAGAGAAGTTGGGCTGCTCCAATCTATTAATGTTTAAAATTTTAAAACTGTCTCAAACATTTTGTAAAAGAAAACACTTAAAAGCATTCATTAGGATTCACAGCCATGACATTTTCGACCTTATAACTAGACTGGCCAACTAATCCATTATAGAAAGTCAATGAAATTTGTAATATAATAGTATCCCCTATGAAATTGGTGGTCCAGTGCTATCCTCGAACCAGACAGGCAACTGGTTCTGTGTTCCAATTCTAAAAACATTAGTGAACGTCATATTGTCCCTAGAATTGGTTCATAGAATTTGAAGGATGGAAACCAATATCTTTTTGGAGGGAGAATGTATTGATTAATTTGTTGAAGTTGAGTTAGGAAGTAGAAAATATGTAATAGAGTGTTGGAATATTGGATATGCAAAGGGTCACAAAAAAATTCTTTAAAATAATATATGAGCTGTTATATAATGAATTCATTGTGACAGAAACAGAAAATAAGTAAGAGTTATTTAGAGATTGTTCAAAAATTTTGGTTAAGTATAGAAATGACTATGATTTGTTTAAATATAAAAATAAAAACTAGAGATCGGAGTGGTGTACAGAATCAAAATAATTAACAGTTAAAGAGTATAGTGGTATTTATTTAGATACTAAAGTAGGTGAATAAGGTTTACAAATGTGCTTAATCTAGAGCAGAATAGATGAATTTAGACTATGTAAAAGATGTACGTGTAGTATATTTCATAAATGATAATGTTATTAGAAAAAGATGATGAAGATATTTAAGTAGGTTACGTAATAAGGGTGTACCATGAGATGTTTCTCTTGACTTTAAGAAACTAGTTGTAAGAATATCTTTTTTCAAGATACTATTGTAGAGAGAAAGATGTTCACATAAAAGTGAATTTCAAGAAGTTTATATCAAGTGCATAGAAAGAAATGGCTCTCAGATATCGAGAAGACAGGGGGGGAACTAGTGTTAGAAAAATAGTACACTTATGATGGTTCAGCGAACTGTCGCCTAAAATGGAGAAAAAGGATTGCAGTTTCTTTTGTTCATAATACATCTAAACTGAGGCACCTGTATATGTTTTCTCTTGTAAGATACATTTATAGTACTTTGACATAGGACTCGATGGCAAATTTTAGTTTCAGGAAGAAAATTTTGAAGTAAACGGCTGGCCAAACTATGCCTACAGTAGTATAGAGAATGTAACTTCAACAAGTCTGCCATTTTGGGTCATTCAACTTCACCCAAAATGTCCAATTTAGTCCTTAAACTTCATGTTTGACACGTTTGGTCATCAAAACCTTTTGGATTGATTCACTTATATTCCTCAAACTTCTATGTGTTTACTCATATTAGTTCATTTATTTTAATCTAGTAGGTGTTGATTACTTTAGCAAATGCCATAATCCGATGGAAGGAGATATTTTTCAAGGCATTATCATAACCATCATAACCTCTAGTAATTTTTCCCCATTAAGAAAAGATATAGTTTGGAAAATTTGAAACAGATCAATTGGTATTTTTAGTGTATTGTCAATTTCCAATTTGTGTACCACAGGTGCACAATTCTATAGGAAAGGTTGTCCAAGCTTAATGTACTACTTGTCCTTCAAGCATTTTAGCATTTTATAAATGCATTACTCACTTATGACTAAAAGTTCACGTTGAGGAAAGAAAGTTGTGAGGAAAAAGGTCTGTGCCAACATTTTAAGCAAAACTGAGAGTGGCATTTAAACTTCATACCATCTATTTCACTGTCTGTAAGAGATTTTCATTTGGAGCATTTAAATAAAAGAACAAGAAATAGATGATATAGTTTTTGTCAAAATCTAGGGTGTTTAGACACCGGACAATTTGAAAACTGTAAGGTTACGGCAGCCTATGAACTGGTCGTTTTTTGCCCAAAAGTGGGGTTCCTGTTCCAATGGCTGTTTTTGAATTAATATTACCTTTTTCAAGTCCAATGGATTATTTCTTTGATTTTAGGTTCAGTTCAGTTAAAAATTGATTTATAAGCATTTATTATATCTGTTGATTTTATTTGATATCTTTTCATTTATTTTCTTTTATCTTTGCTGGTGAAGTTCTTAAAGAGGATGGCTCAGCCTTATGACAAGTCTGGAGCTGCTGGAAAAAAGACTCTTCTATCCCAGGAGGATTTGGAGAAGATTAAGCAAGGTTCTATGGAGTTGTTCTAGTTACTAATGCTGCAGTGAAGGTCACAAATTATCGAGAAAGTTGATGTTTTTCCAGTACCGATGCAGATTAGTAGTGCACTCCTCTTGCAGCTATGGCCATATGCTGTTTTTTCTTCATTAATTTTTTGCTATTTATGTTCGTTATGTGTAAATATTAAACCAATTTTTATATCTTTCTAATGGCAAGTACTATCAGTGTTTGCAAGAATTGAGAGTTTTCAGTTGACAATCCAGAAGGTACGTAAAATTCAGTTTTGAAGATATTATATATATACTTCAATCTTCAATCAACAACCATTGGCCTCATCATCTCCAGTGATTGCTACTGGTAATTCATCATTTCCTTTATATCTATATTCTCATGTTTCTTCCTGTATTCAACATGCAGGTATAAGTCCTGATATCAACATGCATTAGCCGAACAACATCTCTCTAAGAAGCATGGTTAAATTCTGCTGCATGAGAAGACATTGTAGATGTGATTGCATCCTCGACAAGCAGTGATATCTGTAATGTTGTCTTCAACAGGACAGTACTATAATCATAAGAAAGCAATGCATCGTCTCCAGGACGACAATAGAAGAGAAGGCCACAACAGAGATTCACACACAAGGGATATAAATTGTCGTGTTGGATGAATTGGATCGCAATAAAACGAATCTGTGAAAGTTGTCACAGACCTCTGTCAATGGAGTTTGGATACTTGCTAAGAGAATCATCAGGATTAGGAGCAACTACTAGAATCCATCCTTGAGGTGCGAACCAAAGGTTGTCTCTGTCTCTCATCTCAGGTACTTTCCTCATGTGAAACTTCCGTTCGTGCAAGCTCAGAAAGGCCTGAGAAGTCTTCTCGAATTCCTAGTGAAAATATACGAGTCATGGTGTTGAACAAAGGTGATCAGGTGGTTGTCTCTGTCTCTCATCTCAGGTACTTTCCTCATGTGAAACTTCCGTTCGTGCAAGCTCAGAAAGGCCTGAGAAGTCTTCTCGAATTCCTAGTGAAAATATACGAGTCATGGTGTTGAACAAAGGTGATCAGGTGGTTTATGCAAGGCTTGGCATTTTCTTGTTGCCTTGTCGATTTGCAGACAAATTAATTCTTGGCATGCCTGAATCGAGTTCTTATCATCACGGTACAAATTTTTTGTTAATTCGGAGAAGTGGGTGTAGATTAATAGCTTTATCTGACGGTTCAGTTATAAATGCTAACTCAACAATTTAGAATCGATATTGATGATTGTGATTATTCTTGTTTGGTACAGAGGTATGTATGCGGACTATTGAAATAAGATTTCTCTTCTGTTGGATATCATAATTTCGGATGTTTCACTCGATTCAATTCCTATTCCCTTTGAATTTGATCAGATCCTCGAAACCGAACATTTTGGGAATTAGAGATTTTGATTTCAAGGAGTATGGAGTAGTCTCGCGCACACTTAGAAGAATGAAGCATAATCGATGAAGCTCAATAAGTCAGTTATACACTCAGAGGTACTTCTATGATCCTCAGTACATTAAAATCCAGCTACTTCTCCTTTGTCTTTTGTTTCTTTGGCTTGGGTCCTTCCTCACAACCAAATCTGCTTAAAATCAACATTAAAACATCAACAGTAGCCGCGACATGTACAGAAACTCTTTAATTACTTTGAAATGATAATATATAAACTATACGCAAATTCGACATTGCAGTTTGGCTATAAACCTAAGGCATACAGTTCAGAACAAGGAAACAAAAAAAGCGAACTAACATAAACGGGCATACTAATAAAATAAAGAGTTAACTATGTGTTGGAAACACAGGTCTCTGGAAGTATGCAACTGGTTGGTTCAATTCTAATTCTTACAAAATCATTAAAACTTGGGCTAAATGGCACTTGGGGATATCAAACATCAAAGAAGTGCAGTGTTCTAAACATGTGTAGATCACAATCTAAAATTCATGCTGACAATTAATTGCTTTGCCGTTGCAATTATAAGACGAGAAAACCATAATAGAAGTAGGATCTACAGGTTTTAGCCAATTTTAACAAAACTCCAATTGTAAGTAATAGTACGTGGTTCATTTTAACAGTATTGGCTAAGGGTGATTTCTTGTCACAGTGTGAGTTACTAGGATACACATTAATTTTCCCTGTTTCCTTCAAACTTCTCTCAAAAATTTACCTTTCACGGCTAGCTAGTAGGTTTTGCTGTTTGGTGCATGATTCACATCCTCTTCTATATTCTGTGCTAACCATTTTGAAACTCAAATCTTAGTTCCAAATTACTCCATTATCATCAACAAATGGAATACTATGAATGTTTTCTAAGTTTTTGACCCCTCTATGCTCCATGTAATTAGCTTTTCACCATATTCTACATCCTTCTCAATCACTAACTTTTTCTTCGACAAATGCGCACTTCAAGTTCACTCCGCTTAGGATCTCCCTTTTTTAACAAAGATTTCTACATCCTCTTCACATACATTTTGTGACACCCATTCTCAGGAACACCGTGCATCTCACTGCTGTATTTCAGTTTGAAATTAGGTTTGCTTCAAATTCAATTGTAAACAAAGCTCGTATTAACATCCAATTCATCACAACAAATAAAATTATTTCAGATATTTCAAGTTGTATTATCCAGTGACTCAACTAACAATTATGCATTAATTAGCTTGAATGAACCTATTACTTGATATCCCGATAAAAACTCCACAGTTAAGGCCCTAAACTGCTAAGTTTCATAAAATTTACTTAGTATAAGTGTAATTCAGCTGACATCCAAATAAATGGCTTCAACTAGCGTACTCATTGAATTTCTTTAGACAAATTATCTATCATGAAATTGTAGATGGCGCTAGTAGATGTTGATTAGACAAACAGAATATTCTAGGAAACTGAATGAAAAATGAGATTCTTATACTTTGGGCATGTACTTACTCATCCCACATTCTCTTTAGTCTTGATGTTTTAGAGGTTAATGCCTCAATCTCTTTTGAGGATTTTGATTGGACAACATTCTCTTTATTAAAAGTAGCCAGCCGGGAACGCCTTAGTAAAGCCAGTGCTTCATCTGAATTTTGATATAGCGGTGTATTGCAGACTTGCTCTTTAAAATAATCAAGCAATAAAGCACCTACCAGAAAAACAATGACGATGAAGAATTGATGTTTAATAACAGTAAAAATAGGATTAGATTCTGAAACAGTTATATGAAAAATCATGTCGTCAGAACAGTATTCATAAAAACACTACAAACAGAATCTGGCAACTCAGATTAACATTTCGGGTGTGTTCTTTTCACAGGAAGTGACTTCTGCAAAGTGACTTTTTCAAAAAGTAAGGTTTTGAAAGTGAATGATAGAGAGCAAACTCTTACAAAAGAACATATAATAGAGAGTAAACTATTACAAAAGAACATAAAAAGTTATCATAAGTGACATTTTGGCCCAAAAAAGTAATTTCCAGGTGCAAACGACAACCCATTCTAGTTAGTAACTGGTTTTGTTACTGACCACTACAAGTGATCTTTTTATTTTTGGCAAGGAGGAGTTGTTGTAAATAAATAATTTAAAATGAGAAGTTAAGCATAACCACTAGCAAATGCATGTAGAAAAGCTCCAGAATTTGCAATCAAGTAAATGCTCCCCAAAGAAAATAAAGGCCGTCTTTAGATAGAGATGGCTAACTTAACTAATGATATTGATGATTGGATCGAGTACTCACCACAACCCAGATTAGCTAAAATATGCTGCAGTTCAGAAGGTGCCACCGACAACTACTTGATTAAATTAAGAACGTCCTACTATTATTAGGTTGAAACACTACGTTTTGGTCTCTAATCTCGGAGCTTGTTCTAACCATATTGAATTATGAACAACATTACTTCTCATGAAACCTTCCGCAGTTCTCTTTAATATGCATTATAGGTTCTAATTAAGAAATCTTACTCGATTTCTTTCAGCAATTGGTATAAAAAGGACAACTCTAAATCAATTAGATTAAATGATGATCTAAACAAGGGCATCTACAAATTAGTTGTCCTAAACTTGAGGAGACAGAGGGCCTACCGCACCCAGGCTCCTTGAACAGGGGACCTTATAGGCTAGAAGGGAGCACTAGTGAGATCCTTGCTTGAAAGTTTTAGTAGTCTTAATTAAGCAATAGGTGTTGTATAAGAGATGATATTCCAGCAATAAAAAATGAAACGAATTACGTAGTCAATGACGACAAGTTTATAGATAAATTGCAATACTTGTTTATTGAAACAAATGAAAGTAAGGCTTCGTTAATATATAATTACTGTTGCAAATACTTAGACTTTATACTGGAAAAAGCGAAAACAATTGCATTGCTTTTGGAACTTTTTTGAAGGAAATGAAGTTTTGAGTTCATTTCAGATTAACATGACATTTCACTCTATGATGTTTTAATTTCATTTATAGACATCGCAAGCATCAATTATTTTAGAGTAACAACACCACAAAATAGTCAAATAGTTTACCTTCCCCTCTGGGGAGCAATGATGCGGCCACCCACCAAGGATGCTATGGCCATTGCATGATACCCGCTATTTGGTTAATTCACTTGGCCTAGCGATTCTTTTGCATTCATTTCACTCCATGCCTTGTGCATGGAAGAGACCTTACACTCTGAGTGAGCCTTTCACTATCCTATTATTGCCTTTCGCCTATTCCTATTCATATTCCAATGATGTCATTAAATTGTGCATGTCATGTGTGAAACACCACTTAAGGGCCTGAATTATGCAAATTTTGTTTTAATAAATCTCGTGCGAGTGCAAGCATACTCAAAATCGCATTGCAGATTACATTATGAGACAAAATCATTACCAAAATTGCAAAGCACCCTCAAGTTAAACTTTTCTGCCAATCTTTTACAACCAGCACGTTGTGCCCTTTTAATTGCTAACTGCTTCAAACTAAGTAGTAAATCCTGCATGAAAAAGAAAAAAATAATATAAAAAAGAAAACCTTCGAACTCAGAAAACAACATTAATTCATTAATCAGTGAACAAAAACATACACAAACAATTCAAATAACTGAAAATTAACAAAGGGGCTTACTTACGAGCTCTGGTTCAGAAAGGGAAGCAAGCCATTGAATATCTTCCAAGCTATTACAATTGTTCCCTTCTTCCACTCTTGAATAAATCGCGTTAGCGTCGTCTTCTTGTCCTCCTCTTCCACTCTTTTGTTCTCTGCCACTATCCATCGAATCACAAAGTTTCTCATCTTCAGTTTTTTCCATGGAAGATTTTTTTTCAATTTCTAAAAACTTCTGTGCGATTTTTTTCCGAAGAAGTGATTCGGCTTCTGTTATGCAGTTAATTTCGGTTTCATAATATTCAATCTGAACCGAATAAAAATCTCATTTCCAATCCAACCCAAACAAACCAGCCCTATATGAGGAATTATTTACCAAATGACCCTACTGCCACTTGGACGGTCTATATTATGAAACGGTTAAGCTGGTCCCCACTTCTTTTCCTTCTTAACTGATTTCTGAACTCGGCGAACTTGTGAAACAAAAAGTTTTTGGAATTTTGGAATTTAGCAGCGAGGCAATGTCCACCACCGACGACGACGATCGACTGAGCGCTCTCCCCGACCATCTCCTCCTCCACATCCTTTCCTTCTTATTCGAAACTAAAATCCGCGCCGCCACTTCCGTACTCTCCCAGCGTTGGCGATATCTCTGGACATACTACCCTTCTATCTACCTCCGATTGGGTTTCGGTGAAAACAACATCGGTGCGGTCGCCAGCTGCCTTTCTGCTTTCCGAGCACCGTCCCTTCGATCTCTTTCACTCGAAATCGGTTTTCCCGAACCCGAAAACCCTAACGATCATGCAGAGATAATCGCCGGATGGCTTCGTGAAGCCTCCCGTCTCGGCGTCTGTAATCTCTATCTATTATTTTTGATCGACCATGAATCGCTTGGAGTTGGAAACGAAGTTGTATTAACTCTGTGTCTCTTCTCTGAATTCCGGTGGGACGCGCTCACCCATCTCACCATCAGCTTCGGTGTATTCCCTGATCTACAGCCTGGTAACATTTTTTGTTTTCCAAATCTTAAAAGGCTTCAGCTCAATGAGGTTGATATAGATAACGAGTCCCTCGCTGTCCTACTCTTATGTTGCCCTGTTCTTGAAAATCTGCACCTGTCCACTTCTGAGACAGGGAAATTGAGTAGTGTAGTTATTTCCTCCAACAAGGCACCTAGATTACATACATTAGCCGTGGATTTTGCATTCAGTTCGAAGCCTATTTCATTGATAATTGAGGCCCCAGGTATTATAGACTTAAAGTTCCGCGGAGATCTTAATAGAATTTACTGGAAGGGTTCGCTGTGCTTGAAAAGAGCTAGCTTGAGGAGGGGTAGCAGCTTGGAGAGGACGAAGGATGGTATGCTTCTTTTGCTTGCTGCATCCAACGCTAGTCGATTGCGTGTGAATGATTTGTTTTGTCAGGTAGCTGATTTGATATTGAGAAATTATTTTAAATAGTTATGATTTCAAATAGATTTTTTAAAAAATAAATTAACTTAGGATCTTCTCTTCTATGTGATGTAGTTTGTGATACCAAAGAATTACTTTGGCAGAAGCTCTGAACCTATTTTCAAGAGTCTGAAGTATTTGAGGTGTGACCTTCCCTGGATTACCAACTTTGCGCTCCATGCTGTTACAACCAATCTTGGAGAGTGTCCATTGTTAGAGACGCTAATGATATATGTTAGTGGCAATTTATATTTTTATTGTTATAAGATATGTTTAAGTATTTTAATTGAATTTTTTGCTAGTATGTTTTATCACTTCACTGACCATCATTCTTATTCTGCAGCTTGATTATTGTCCTAGAATAGGAGTTCTGTTTGATGTTCTCAAATCAAATGGGGAAAAGGGATCTTGTCTTGGTGAAAGAAAGGTTTTAAAGTACATGAATGAGGTCCTGCAAATTGTTCAAGATAACTATGAGAAGGATAATTTTGATCTACATGCAAGTTCAGGTGAACTTGCAAATTTTCTGCCTCATTTGAAGTTTTTTACCATGAGAAATTTCTTTGGATCCAAGAACGAGATGAGCATGATAAATTTGGTGCTTCGAAATGCTGCTAAGTTGGAGGTGTTTGGTGTCTTTGATTTTCTATCTCGAAACCTTGGCGAAATCGAGGAACTTCTGGCTTCTATTCCTAGAGCTTCGTCTTGCATTCAGTTGAAACTACTTAGAAAGTAGGGTTATTCTATATCCAAGTGTTTTAATTCGTGAACCTTTGCAGCTATCAATAGCAGGTATGAATATTGTTTTAAGAAGTTTGTTCTCATATGTTTTTCTTTCTGTCATCTGTGTTAAATTAGTTAATTAGTCTTGTCTGAGAGTGAGCTATAAGATTGTGGTGTGCATGATCATCTTGCTTCCTTTTTGTGTGAGGAAACGTGATGCTTTAATTCTTTGCATAACGGATACTTCCACGGGATCTTTAGGCTGTATTTGGTTTGGGAGAAGTGACAGAAAAGAAACTTTATTCTCTCTGTTTGATTCTTAGTTGGAGAGAAAATCAAGGAGAAAAGAAACGATTCCGCCCGCACCTTCCAGTTGCATGTTTCCTTAGGTTGAAAATGTGGTATTCTTAGAGCAGAACTTCTCTTCTAGCTACAATTTTAATAAGATCCTTATTCATATACAAAGAATTTGCAAACAAAACCAAGATTTTTGTTTCTTGGCAGCTTGTCTTGGTTTGTATTTAGCTTGTGGCCATGGTTTTTGAATTTGACGATATTTCTAGAAAAATATAATCTTTTGCATATGATGGCAGTTTAACTTGACTAATCCCCTTCATGGCATCCAAGCAAGTTCAATCCAAAAATGTTTTAAATTATCTACCATTCTGGAGATCTATAGTCCAAATCTTCTGAAAGCCATATAACTTTGAGTTTCACTCGTGAAGT
Source organism: Acanthochlamys bracteata (assembly GCA_019914995.1). Classification (NCBI taxonomy): domain Eukaryota; kingdom Viridiplantae; phylum Streptophyta; class Magnoliopsida; order Pandanales; family Velloziaceae; genus Acanthochlamys; species Acanthochlamys bracteata. The sequence continues at coordinate 7,111,865 of CM034135.1, read as the reverse complement.
ATAAAAAAATTATGTGTGGAATGATGGGTATGGAATATAGAAATATATGTTAGTCTATCAATTTATTATTTTTCTATATAGGTGAATCGCTCCAACTAACCGATAGTAGTCCGTACAGAAGATTTTTTCCTTTGTGTTGACTGTCAAAAAAATATGTTTAGAACAGCTTTTTGTTTCTTTGAAGAAAAAAGCCTTACAGAGAAGAAGAAAAGGAAAGGAGTAAAATCTTTCACATTACTATAAGGATAACAGTTAACTGAGACATGTTATTTAAGAGTAGGTTGTGATTAGACTCAACTAAATGATCGAGCACTTTGGACAAAAGCAGAGTAATAGTGGTGGTCTTGTATGAAGAAAAATAACAAGCAACCAACAGAAATTGAAAATTAGGGTTTAAATAGAAACCTCCCAAGGACATAGTTCACTGTAGAACTGATGAACAATAGGTTGACTATAAACTGATGAGAGAATATTAATGTTCATGTTGTGACTGGTACAAAATATTGTTCTAAAAACTGGTACAACAATACAAACATAAGGTCATCGGTTACCAACTCAGCAAATTGTTAAAAACGAAATAATGTAAATGATGTTTAGAGCATAACTTGATTGAAATATCGAATTGTAAGTGCATAATTAATCCACAATGAAAAGTATCTGTAGCACAATCTTAAGGTAGTGTTATGGCCCTCGTGCGGAATATCTTGGACCTCCTATTCTAAGGTAAAACCAGCGGAAACATCTGTGGGCACAATGATGGTACTCTTCCAACAATGAGCTTATACCTAGTAGTTTAAGAAATAGGATCTATGACTGATAATTGAGACAAGCAGAAGTCAGAAGAATTCAACAGGACAATGGAAACCCTTTAAATTTGTTTAAGCAAAATAGGTAGTTATAAAGAGGAATAGAGCTGCAACGCTATATCCTTAAAAAAGAGGATCCACTACTATCAAAATATAAATAAGGTAATAGAACTAGTCATCATAATAAAATACTGCACTAAAATTGTTGTGCTTTTCTCAAAATAGAAGTCGCGCGTGATAAGAGGTCAATTATTGTGGCCATATTCTCCCTTCTATCATCTGTTTGACAATATCATTAAAAAAGAGAAGTGGATTGCACAAAAGGCCTTATGATTAATGGATTGCATAAGAGACCTTTTTCACTTATAAGTGTATTTCACAAAGACCTCATGATCAAAAGATCACTAGAGGTTGGTAGTGAGGTGATACATATTGAATTATTGTCACTAACCCTTAGAACTCCAGTGGTCCAACCATCTTTCTTAAACTTACCATACAAATATGGTAAGTCTCACTTTCCATTCTACTTGATCTTTGGTATTTTCTTATTTATAAAAGTGCATATTTTTTCAGTTTGATCTTTTCCATTTTACCAATTGACACATCTTATGTTCTCATATGAGGTTTTAGTTCTACACATCTTCCATAAGTGATGGAGATCTGGGCAAGATTGATCTCTCTGTACAGCGGAGATTCGACTGTTATCGAACAACCTGTCTTGTGCATGATCTATTACTCTTTCCTAGGTGAAATAAAGGTCTGCGTGAATTAGAACAATCTCTATACATATTTTCTGTGCTGGTTAATGCCCATTCCCAAAATTTAAAAGAGTAGCCATTTCGGATGCATGGGTTGTTCTTTTGTTTAACCATGTGTTCGGGTTAAACGGATTCCAAACACGACGATCCAACCCATTCTTCACCTTGTGCAACCATGTTATAGCTATAATTCAGATTTCAAATCTGGTTAATCAGAAATCTCCATCATGATGTCGCTATATGGTAACTTCTGCTGCTATTTAAGTGAGAGTGCGTCAGGGCATACTTTATTGCTCATAACTTTATTCTTCTCCTCAGGCAGCTGTAAACTCTTCATTTATTTGAGCGGCACGGTGCTTCAATGGTCAACTCCAATACTGCTTGAAGGAAAGCTAGCTGCAGACCTCAAAGGTATACTCCCAGAGGTTGCTTGAAAATTGTAAGAAATACTTTCACTCTGCTTTCTGCTCCATGCCTGTATTTCTTTTAGAAGGATGTTTCATACTAGTATTTCTTTACCAATACTAAATTGATTGAATTTTTTGTTAATGCTAAATTGGTTGGTTAGGGGGTGCTTTTGGTCAATGGTTTTCATGAGAAGTACAACCAAGTAATTTCATGAGAAGGTATCTTTGATTTTGATTTCAAGCTCTTTGATTACTAGAATTGTTATTTAGAAATTGTAAGTCTAGCTAGTTGTTTTGATGAACCATCTAAAAAATCTCAATTCTTGTTAAATTTGAATTTTCTATTTACAGATAGTTAATTTTAAGTTTGAAATTTCTATTTACCAAGTTCTAATAAGATTCTAGTCTGAAATTCAAATAAGATTCAATCTAATATCTTTTATACTAACTATTTGATAGAATTTTTTAATTTCCAGTTTTAGTTATCAATAATTTATTTTGAAGTAAATATGAACCCAAAATTATTATATTTAACTTTTATACTACAAGAAGTTGATATAAATGTAGATCTGATAGTGTTTACTGTTTACAATTGTACAACTGAAAAATTCAAAAGTAACGAAAACTAGGATCTTACCCTTTGTAAAAGCTGTTTTATCATCCTATTTGTGTAAGTAAGTTTAGTAAGAATAAACTTTTCTAAAATTTGATTTTGTTAATGTGGTTGTTTAGTTTTTTGTGCTAGATTCAGTTTTAGTAAAATTTTAGTTCCTGTAAAGCTCAAAAGTTGAGTTTTCAGTAAACTACATATAATAGTTTTTACCAAAACTTGTTTTAGGAATTCAAAACTGATTTTTCAAAAAACTTAATTTAGCAAAAGACAAACTTTTTCATTTCTAAATACGTTGTTAAAATGGTAAGACTTCTTGCATATTAAATATAAAAATAGTAATGCATTAATGATGACCAGATTACGATGGTAAAGCCATGATAAATATTATTGTGACGAACTTAGGGTTCTTCCAAAACTAATTAACAATGAAAATAGTAAGATCAAATCTCAATTATCATTTCAGTACTATTACAGATAAGCAATGTAGGACTAAACTTCTTTAATACCTGCCTTCCAGCGAAGCGACTCTCTTTCTTTTTTTTTTTGGTGAAGTGAACTAGGATAACTGTTTGAAATAAAATATGCTACCATATCTGAAATATGAGTGGACTATCAAAGTATTATAATAAAGCGGATGACTTACTATGAAATAAAACTGATCATAAAGGCCATATAATGAAGGGGGCCATGAAGGCCCTACACGAAGCGGATAATGAAATTGAGCTTAGCTCAGATTTTGGGCTGATTCGGCCTTGTCTGCTCTTATATCATGTGAATAACTTTTCAAAACCAACTAGCAATAGGAAGAGTGAGATCAAGCCTTTATAAATATCATGTTAGAATTATTGATAAGTAATGTAAAACTAACTTCTTTAACAATTATTATTTCTAGATACTATACATATTATTTTTTCAGCCATGTTCATTTTGGTGTAGATAAGAGATGTATCTGTGTTAGTTGTGTAATTTTCATTTTGACATAGGATTATCTTCTGTTTTTGCAGATCAAGTATGGAAGAGAAAGAAAAGAAAAAGAACAACTTTTGTGTGTTCAATGAGGAACAAACATGGTGAGTGAACAAGGATATTTGACAACTTTGAAAAAGGTGGAATGAGAACAAAAAGTGAGATTCAAGGAGTACTAGAATTGTTGTCATCATGCTGAGTCTCGTCGCAATCCTTCAAGTTTGATTGTGGGCCAGGTTTGTAGTTCGACAGTCCGAGAATCTGAATTTTGTCAAAGAGGGGAAGAGTGCGTCGAGATGGGACAAGATGGGTAGCAAGATAGAGTACTCAGCAGCTGCGAGAGTACTTGTAAGAGTGTGGGTATGGTTTTGAATAGAGGTCTTATGTACTAGCTTTGATAACTAGATAGTCAGAGACTTTTATAGTGAAGCTGGAGGTGATGGTCTGAGATGGTTTGCTCACTGTTTAAAGCCTTGTGAGCTTGTTGGATTGGATTGCATCAAGCAATACCTTCCGCAGCATGTGGTACCGCAATTCGGGTTTGATCAAGATATGCCAGGTACTGACAATTGGGTGTATTCATCATGTGAAGCAGCATGGAAGGGCTTCTTGTAAGGTGGTAAGTGGTTTTGATACGTGATCCCTAGAAGAATGGTAGCCACTAGGCAGCAAGTGCCCTTTCTTGAAAGGAACTTGCTGCTCTGGTAGATAGCTATGGAGATCTGGGATTGGCAGATTTTAGCCACTTATGAACTTGCAGCAAACAAATCTTATTCTCTTCTTTTTGATGGTTACAGTCACACCATGCCATTCTTCGGGTTGATCAGGATGCTGGAATTCATCTCCTTCTACTGTGTTGAAATTCAATTAATCTGTTGAAGCACCTGCCCACAACAGTCTACCATCTGCTTTAGTCAGTCCTAACAGCAATCAGTGAGATGAGTGATAGTGCTGGTGCAACATGCATGTCCCTAACTTCAGATGCAAAGTGGAACCAATTGACCACTACATTATCATGAACAACAACTGCTTGAGGAATGGTAGTTTAAATTGTGCTCTCTCTCAATCAGCACTTCCAAAACTGAACCAATTGACTACAACAGCACGACCGATACCCTTCATATATAACAGCAGAAGTTTGACAAGTGAAAGTTCTGTGCAGCAACTTCCCAACTTCATCTGCGAAGCTCAACCGACCAATGAAATCAACAGTAGCATCAAGAAACAGTTATCTTGCAACTTCTTTCCAACTTGAACTTCATAATTGAACCAATATAGGATCATAGCTTATGACGAAGCTATATGAATAACAGTACTAATGAGAATAACATGTTTCCAACTTAATTTATGTATTTATTGCACATATTTGCTTAATCATATGGAATATTAATTGTTTATATAATTTTTTTTTCTTTTTCGTTTTCCAAACGCTGTTTGGTCGTTTTGAGTCGTCAGGAAATCTTCCATGAAAAAGGAGAACATGGTTCGAGTTAGGAAGATTAATTCCTTCGTCCATGCTATTGCTTGCTCTCTAGTGGCACTGAATGTCGAGAATCCATAAATCCATAGTGTATGCCTTTCGGTCCCTTTAACTGTAAACGATCGAACGAGATAGGAAAGCAGAACATGTTCAAAACAAGTTGCACATTTTCTGGAAGTGTTGGTCAGGGACTATCTAATTTTGGCAAGTTGTAAGAGTGGGCTATTCCCAATATGCTAAAATGTAATTTCAAGGAAGCGTACGAACACAATCATATAACGAGCACTTAGCAACTCGTTAGAAAAATTACCCATATAGTAGTAGTAGAAGAAAGCTCAAAACTCTCTTCCTATGGCGGCCTACAATTTGAGGTTCATCAGAGTACAGATAGTGAGCAAACCTACCTACACAAGTATATCTCTGGCATGTATTGGAGGAGATGTATGAGTGCTGATGGTGAAAGTCCTGGGATTAAAACTACTTGGAACTGTAGAGTTGTTTTTCTTCTGTTAAATTATTTCATCCAAGAATCTACTTTGCCTGTTTATAAATAAGGGCATGACTATTCTTTAAAAGAGTTTGTTCTTTTGCGTATTCCCTTTTTAACATTGTTAACTGAGTTAATTGTTCTTGTTTAAGGGCAACCTCTAGAGATTATGATAGAACATTTATGTTTCATCACCGTCTAACAATGTAGATGCGCTTCAGAACTCAAAAATGCTAAGGAGCATCTGTTAGTGAGTTTTAATGCTTGAATGTGTTTGCATAAATGTATGCAATTTTAGTATGACAAAGTTCTAGGTCGCTGTATGCGACATATTAGCCACAGCTTCTGTTATCTGGTCATTGTTGTTTGAATAAGTGCGTATTTCAAATGCACTTAATTAAGTTTCACGAAATTGAATTTCATAAAAATAAAATTTGGAGTGACATTTGAAATAAATGAAATAAAATTTAAAATTAAATCTTCATAGAAATAAAATTTAGTATATAAATAAAAGTGAAATTCAGAATAACAATTAAAACACGTAAAATGACCGAACTTAAAATCTAAAAAAAGAAAGTAAAATTCGGTGTATTTGGAAACACTAATAACAACCGAGCTTCACCGGTCGCTCTTAGGATTTAACAGCGACGTTTTTCGCTTTAGTCCCTGATAAGCTTGTCACACACTCACAGCTTACAATTTTTCTTATAGTGATTAAAAGACGGTAAGTACATATCCAAATACGACTCATAAATACAAACTAGCAACCAAGTAAAGAGATGTTCCTCGAGGATAAGTGCTACTACACATGATGATATTAAGCCTTCTAATCCAAAACATGAGTACATTAATTATAAAAAAAGAATAACAAATTACCTTCTTGGATCAAAGCTATTAGTTGTTATTGGACTTATTTATAAAGCATTTGCAATTCTAACAAAAAGGTCTCTCATGATCATAACACACACTAGTCATATAACGAGCAAGCTAGTGACTTTTGTCAAAACTAATGTAATCGCTACAGTAAATAATGTTAAGGAAATAAAGCACATATGTAAGACATGTCATTTTATCTCATCTACTCCGTAGATAATTTACAAACAACATAAGAAAGTCAACACTTTCAAAAATCTACTTTAAGCTGTCGACCCTGTAAGATCAAAACTCCACTGCTTCAATTGAAAGTAATCACACTCCAACTTCAATAGGACAGCGCTGCAAGGAACTGGAAACAGCAGCATATGTATAGCTTTCCTGAAGCCTCTGGGATATGTAGGAAGCAGCATGGTGAAAAGTTGACTCATCAATTGAAAGTAACCACACCTCGAACTTTTAGGACAGCGCTGCATGGAACTGGAAAGAGCGGCATAAGTAATGTATAGCTTTCCTCAAGGCTCTGGGATATGTAGGAAGTAACGTAGTGAAAAGTGACTCGTCACTTTTTGCAATTTCTCACCTTCATGTATGGTCAACCATGACCATCTATTCTTGCCTATTGAAATTGATTGGTTGAACTTTCGCCTATAGATGTCTGAGGACCGCGACGACTTAAGCAAGCCTCCAGTAAGTCCATTTTATGATGACTAATTTTACTTTTCAAATAAGTCATCTCTTACTAAGGATAACACTGGAATTCCCTTGCTTGAAAAGCTCGAACACTTCACATAAAGCTCATCACCAACCTTGAACTCTCTCCTTCCATTTTCCTGCAAGCAAAGAAAGAAGATGAAAATTCTGTCAAAACTACCAACACTTTTTGTGTTAGTGACATGCACCACCACTGACTTTGAGCATTATACTATCGTTGATGTGGCATCTTACACCATCACACAGCATAAGTTCGGCAATTCCATTCTAATCACACACTAAATTGACTCAATAAACCTCCACCCAAATAATGACGATTTGGCCATGATGACCAGGATTTTCAAGTAAATGAGTTTGCAGTCGCACACAGTAAATACCATTTAACATAGCGTGCTAATGATAAATTGGACGCTAATTCCGGCTAGTAAATCAACTGAAAGCTTTTAAGACAGATAGACCCAAGTCCTTTAGTTTCTAAGCGCCCCAAAGCTGCCTCCCAAAGATATAACAACAGATTACTAGTAGATCCAGCCACCATATAGTCTATTTTAAAATGAATAGAGCCAAGCCTTTACCACTAAAGTAGTTTCCTAAAGCTATGTCGATCATGAGAAATCACTTTGCTCAATAATTAGACCATTATGACACAATTCCTTCATATTGTCGTGTCCGTCTTTCTTCAGACTTCTAATTGACAATTATGAAGTGCATGTTGAAGAGATCAAAGTAACAAGGTATTATTATGTAGGGAAAAAATCAAAATAGCTTGCACTGGCATCCAAACGCACGACAGAAAATTGAGTGAAGATTACCTCAAATTTATACATTCCCCGAATCTGATCACTCAGCTCAAGAACCAAACCATGAGCACGTACTTGGTATACTTTAGCTGTCACCTTGTCACCTAATTTCAGTGAACTAGCATTTACAGTGGCCGATGAGGATGGCTTTGACTTATTACTGCCGCTATTCTGCTGTAAAATTCGAGACAAAGATACGATACCCGAATTAGCCTGCTTGGTCACACCAGCAAAGTGTGTATCCTTTTTCTCAACCCTTGACTTCTGTAAGGAAGCCATAGTATCTTTGGAAGAGGAGATCATGTGCCCAACATCTTTATGATGTAAAGATGACTTGTAAGGCTTAGGCGACGGTTTTGCGATCTTTATCATTTGTTTTTTGTGCAAAACAGCAGTAGCATCTTGAGCATCACATTCCACAGTACTTCTTATTACAATTGAGGGAGTGGAGCTTGTGACAGATTCCTCACTGTCATCATCAGAGCCTATTGATTTGTCATTTTTCTCTGCAGAAATAGGCAATTCACCAACTGAGGGCCCAACTTCGAGTGTTTGTCCCACAGAAGCTACAAAACCATAATCCTCTGACTTCATTTTTACAGTTTCAGGTTGAGGGAGAGTAGACTTCAAAGACAATTTAATATTGCCCCTGACATCCCGCTCTATGCACATCAATGATAGCTCTTGCCCAACACATACAACATCTGAGACTCTGGACACCTGAAGAGGACAATAGGCAGATTATATCAACTACTTCAATTTCCTAGGCCTGCTTGGTAACTGTGTCTTAAAAAACCTGCTTTCCAAAAATGCATTTTATGAACATAGTTGTTTCAATGCTTTGAAAACAAGTTTTATAGAGAATTCATCCTTTCTAAAACTCAAAAGTACTATTAAAACCACCGAAAACTGGTGTGCAACTTGTTTTATAATTTAAAACCAGACACTATCCAAGTGTTGAAAGAAAAGGAATGACCACAGTGCAGAAAAAGGAGATGAAAAACATACATACAAAACTCTAGAGGTTTTGACAAGCAAAAAGGGGGAAAAAATAAAAACAAAAGAAGCATGGCTCCAAAACAAGATAAAGATGATATACTTACGAGACTAATCTCCATATTTTACTGTCAGAAATGCACATATTTGAGAACTCAGATGCAGTAACACATAATACATGCAAGATTAACCTTATAGAAGTTCAGAATTCAGCACATTTAAAAGAAATTATCATGTCATACTACCCAGAAGACTTTCACAGTTAGCGAAAAATTAAACAGTAACCACAAAACATATCCATGTCCAAAGATGAAAATTGCAGCTTGACTCTTTAAAAGGCTATGACTTTAATGAGTTTTCATCATGCAAAAGCCTCTATAGTGTGCTTTGCATTCTATCATTTCTTCATAAGTTGGCAAGTTTACCATTCACCAAAACAATACTGAACTAACCCTACCTATCAGAAGCAGAAGTTGACTCCCAAATGAAATCCCAAAGTGCCTTTCACAGTTACCAGCTGAGTAGGCCAAAGCAAATGATTTTTTCTTTTTCCTTTTTTATGACTGGAAGAAGAAGAAGAAAAAGAAGAAGTGGAAAGCCTAAGGTGCCGTTCAAAGTCGTTTGAAGTAGAAAAAGTTTAAATCCTGACAATGATAGATGTAAAGGACGTCTTAAGTTGAAGACATCCCAGAATCTAGATGTTTAGAGGGGGTGGGGGGGTGGGGTGGGGTGGACACAGAAGCTTATGCTATCAAATACCATCAGCTTAAAAAAAATTGTAAGTACATCTTACTGAATTAATGTTATACATGAGCAATAGTGAAGTTTCCAGCAAAAGAAAGTTAATTTAAGGTTTTTTTTTCAATTTTATTAAAAAGAAACTTTTAAAATATATTGAAAGAAAAAAGTAGAGGTTACCGGTTCATGCGCAAGCTCAGAAATATGCAGGAGACCATGCTGGCCACCATTAAATTCCACAAAAGCACCAAATTCTTTTATTGAAGAAATGACACCTTTATAAATTCCACCAACTTCAATCTCACGCCCAATCAAAAAGTCAACCTGCAAAACGTCAGCACAAAGCATGTACATTATTATAAGAAGCAGGGCATACCAAACCTAGTGCGCTTCAAGTGCCTAGCTGAGTCGCTAATAGATAGATGATGTACATTAAGTCACTTCCTTAATGTTAACAGGAATCCATATACAAGTGTGACTTTAAGAGATGCAGTTAGAAACTGGAATTCCTACAACATGCAGATGTTAAGGTAATTTAATTGGAGATCCCTACACTTTGCATTTTGTGGTTGGACCAAAGTGGGTTTGCATTTGGCAATATGTCCTGCACTTTGAAGTTTTGAAATTGGAATTTCAATCGTTCTGCATCAACAATTTCGTAAATCGCCATGATATTGCTACAAAGAAACATAATTGACAGGAGGCTGCATTACATTGGAATGCATTCAAAATCTGACAGGTAAAATGGTCAATTCATAAAAAGGAAAAAAGATAATGCAAAATTTTCAAAAAGAACATGAAACTTTCTGTCAAAATTCAAATCCAAGGAGCTTAGTGAAGTCACTGAAGTTCCCAACTCCTAGACTAATCCCCAATTTCACTTAAGTTACATGCAACACAAGAAGAAATATGGAAAGTCCAATATGCAATCAAAAGAAAACATATGTTAGATGTGATGGAAACAGAATATTCCCAATAAATGATAGCCATGAGTTAGATATTACCGGATTAAGACACATGAAAGAACATGCAATAAATACAAAAAGATAAATACTCAGCAACTACATAGACAATGAGAACAATGATAGCCCTTCAAAGTTCAACTAAATGTCTAATCAAGCTCAGACAGGTTAGCATTGGGGAAAAAAAAAGCAACACATTTACTTTGAATACTTCAGCTTAATCATACCAACTGTAGTTCTCCAATATTCTACATGGAAGAGGAGTACCTTGTCTTGAGCTTTTTCCATGATCAAATTATTTTTAGCAACAATGGTGACTGTCCCATCACTCACAGCAATTCTTGCACCTAAACACAAAAAAATCAAGCTAACATATGAATAATCTTAAGCAATAATCTGCATGATCTTCTTACAAAAGTATAGCATAAGGCATCCGGATCCAGCTCAAGTTCGAGACATTGTGAACAATGCAGATAATATGTCGATATCCGAAGGCAGAAACATGAATCATAGAGTTGATGGTAAGACAAATAGTACTAAACAAATGTCTTCTTTGAAATAAATGAACTGTTATGGATTCATACTACACTGTTCCTGTCACATCTATCAACATTTGTATGTTTCATCTAATCTATAACGGGGATTGGTTATATAAGGACACCAATCCTCACAACTGAAATACGGTATATGACAGTATACCTTCACTAAACAAAATAATTTATATTCTGCCATATCTCATGGAGTGAGCAATTCTAAATAAACTTACATATAGCAAATTTGAGCATAATTTCTGAGCATCTACATGCATAAGTAATAATGTTTGCTAGTGTTAAGAGCTTTTTATATGATAGATAGTCTTTTTTCATCATGCAGATACATTGAAAGACGAAAAACACTTAGCAACCCAATATCCAATGATGTCTCAGCATCTTTCTTTAATTTATTTATAAGTGCCTTCAGTAGGATAGCATCTAATTTGGAAGAAAAACAGTAAATAAGCCTGCTACAATCATGATAAAGAATAGCCTCATCGAATGTGAGCTAAGAAACTGATTAAGATGCTCAGTTAAAAATAATTCATACAACAAGGCTGGCCAGATAAAGTTAGAGAATTCTAAAAGAGGACCTGTTTCTTTTTCAATCTTTTTCCGTTGCCAAAGCAGCCGGCGTAGAGCTTCAGAACCATACTTGAGAGTAGCTGCAATCAAGAAGAGCAGTTACAACTATGCCTATAGCTGGGAATCAGTAGAGAATATTAATGGAAAATTTAGCAACCTAATTTAGGAGCATTGCCATCACTCCTTGTACGAGGGGAACTAATTGCCTGCTCCATCCGGTCTAGAATGTGAAAACGACCAGCACGTGCAGGTTCCAAACATTCACATATGATATCTAGAGGAATCCCAGCAGGTTTTATATCCAGTTGGATTGCAGTGATCCCTTTTCTTGTTCCTGCTATTTTGAAGTCCATGTCACCAAGGTGATCTTCAAGGCCCTAAAGACAATTTTCAGAAAGTCCAAGTAAACCCAAGGGAAAGCAAAACCAATGATGTTACAGTATGTTAAGGTCCACAGTTGCAAGCTAGAGTTCCTACAATGAGATAATCTACAAGGTAGTCGTATCATAGATATGACCAATTATATAAAACAAATGTTGGCAAAAATTAATCAATTCAAAGGTTTAATAAGGGCGAAGCTCTTTAGTTCCACTTGGCAAATTGCACAGTTAAGCATATGAACATATACCACAATGCTATCTACTTTCAAGAATAATAATGTAAACAAAAACCTATTCAGACAACTTTTAGAATCAGTAACATTCGATTTCCTTGCTCAAATCATCAATGGAGTCATTTCAAATTTTTCAACAAAAACGTGCCATGCAAGAAAAAACTTCACTAATGAACAAGGGAGGAGAATATCTGCAAATAACATATTTATTATGAAATTAGATCAAGGATTTAAAGAGAATACACTCCACTTAGATGGATTAACTAACAATCTTACAAGTAGAATTCATATTCCTTCAAAGTATAGACCGAAAAACCGATGGAAATGAGATCAGGGTCCATTTGGATGGGCTAATTTAGGGTGCTTATAAGTTATTTAAGTTTATAAGCTTTTCTTTTCAACTTATGAATTGTGCTCAGATAATTCCATCAAAGAGCTTAAACTTTTAAAATAAGTCAAAAGAATGCTTACTTTGATAAGCTCCAATATTGAAGCATATAGAAACAAAACAAAAGAAAAGGACTTAAGGGAAGTCTTTAGGAGTAAGTTACGAGACAGATGTACAACTTAAACTTGATATATGTTATTCATCTTTCACATACGGTACACTAATAAACAATATTAAGTAATTTTTAAGTAGATGCATCCAAATAACCACAAGGCTGTTGTCTGAAGCTCTTGCCGTAAAAGTTCTTCAAGATGAGCTCATTATAATCCTTCTAAATGGACCCTAAAACATAACCAGCTCAAGTTATATAGAAATTGAATCCAAGTATTTTTTAGTATACTTCGACCTAGTTGAGGACCCAGGATTTGTAACTAGGTGAGGTGGCCTAAAACATCAAAAGTTCAAATTACATAGAAATTGATTCCCATATATTTGAGTATACTTCAACCCAGCGAACCAAGATTGATAACTGGATGAGGCAGGCAGAGGAACAAAGTGGAACCAAAATGCAGCAAGGATGCTTTTATTTGATAAGTAATAAGCAAGCAGTTACTGAAAGTCCTCAAGTATATCAAGAGCATAATATAACAAGTAAAAAGTAAGTACAGCTTGCAATGTTGGGTTAGTAGCACAAAACGATTGATTGGCAATTAACAGGTTTAAGAGAACAAGCACCATTACTTTACAAATAAAACACAACTTTATGTATTAAAATTGGCCATTTTAAATTGTTCATAAAGATATAAAATGAAAAACTATTCATGTAATCTTGCAGTAAAAGCATAATCCAAATAGTTGGCAAGGCAATGATCAGAGATTGATAAGAGAGAAATTCTAGTGAAAATTTTAAATTAAAGGCTAAGTAAAGCAACCTCAGTCTTGCTCCACAACTTTTTTTGGGGGTATTTTTTTTGTATTGCTGTTTGGTTTGGGTAAACAGGGGCACTTTCTAGCAGGCAATGATCAGAGATTGATTGGAGAGAGAAATTTACTGATTTTTAAATTAAGGGATAAGTAAACCAAACCTCAATCTTGCTCCTTAAGATTATTTTATTTTTTTTAATTGCTGTTTGGTTTGTCTAAACAGGACGCTTCTAACATTTTTACGGAAGACCCTACTTTTTCTGTTAGGCTGTTAACTGGGAGTTTTAAAGGTTTATTTCTCTATTTTAGTGCTGAATTTGGCTTGGGCAGTTGAGCCTTAGACTTGCTTTGGTCAATGTAAGAAAGTTTAATTACTGAATATATATGGGGTCCCCACCTATGCAGGGCCTGTCACTGCTTTGGCTCTCCATCAAATGGCCGAAACTTCGTGTTTTTATCCTGAGTGATTGTTCTGTATATGTAGATAAAATTTTCGAATGTAACTATCTAACAACTTACATATTTATTATAGGTCTATTTAGTTCAATTACAATTTAATGCTATTCATACCTACCATTACAAGCAGCCAGGTCCCTTTCTTCAAATTCTTAATAGTTCTGGTAAAAATGCTTGTGCAGCTTCCACTTATAGAACCCTCCTCATGCCACTGATAGAAAAGTCAATTAGATAGTGCTTACCAAAATGTCTGTGACAATGCGGTAATCAGTAATCTCATTGGTCAATGGATCGACTTCAGTCACGAGACCAACAGAGACACCTGCAGCATGTTCCCTAACTGGAATACCAGCATCCATCAGCGCCATACTCCCTATAAAATAAGCAGCAAATTTTAACACGTCAAACAAACTGAAGGTAATAGATTCTTCAAAAGAAATTACAAGTCGAAAACCTTAAAATGATTTAATTATGAAACCATCAAGATGAGTGTCCTAAATACTATTCCCCTGTGAAAATGCATTACAAAGACAACGAATTAAAGAATTCACAACTTCAATTACATAGACTTGGAAATGATGCATTCAAGTGGCCAGCATTCAGGATCTCCGGAAACTATTATGCACGATTTTGGACTCAAAGGAATTAGTGAGTCCAGAATAACATGGAACATTTTAAATTGGGCTTCCCAATGATTGAACTTTTACTTCATTTGATTGGGAAGTTACAATTAAAAGCATTATAAACACTAAACAAGCTTTATAACATCCACACATATGAAAGAAGTTTTCGTTTGATCTGAAGGCATGTTTACGTCGGGACATTACAAGCATTCCCCATGTGGTGAACTAGCAATCACTAGGAAAGGGCACTTTTCATGTACTACATATTATGCATTGATCACTTTGGTCCGCATTTGAATTAGACTCTCCACAAACCAAACTGAACAAAATTTTCGGTTCAGCTAAAGCAATTTGTTTTTCCAGTAAAAGAAAATCGCTTATATAAATAATTCATTTTTTAAGTTTAGATTCAGGTTGCAAATATTTGCACCTGAAACTGAACGGTTATTTTTATAATTGTTGGGGTTGCCAAAGCCAAAGCAAACTGTTGGTTGGATATTCATGTTGGTCCAAATGAGGAACAGCCTCATTTGTAAATATAAAAGATGGTCTCAGTTTGAGGAATCCTACAGGTAATATCAAATATTCTCTTTGTGTGGTCACATAACTTCATATTGTACCTTGAATATGGCCCATTTTTTTGCTCTGCAGATTACGTATCATGCATAGCCTAAATGCATGTATACAGTGAAAGGATACAACAATAGCCAAAAGATTACGAGTTTAAAGTGCAAAACCCCGTCAATTTTGCAACAAATAACTTATTCCAAGCCAGCCATTTGTTTCCAGTGACAAGTAAAAACCACTGGTATAAGGTTTGCTCATAATCGAGATCTGCATCAGTGAAGAGGACTTCAAATTTTACATAGGCCTCACCATACAGATAATCCACATTGAAACAGTTACCCAAGAAAAACTACACATAATTGTATGAAGAAGCAGGAATTACCATGTAATGACAAAGAAAGAAAACCTCGATAAAATAAAGCTCAATTGCTAGAGATACCATATTTTATTAATTCTATTTCAATATAAGGTGATTGTGTGACAGTCATCCTGTGATTACTTGTTAGATATACACAAGACAAAATGACCTTGTAATCATTTCATGAAGTCTTCAAGATCATCTCTCCATTATGGGACAGATTTTCTTATCTTTTAATATATCTTAAAATTTTAGAGCTTTCATATGCTTCCAAATTTCGTAGAATTTCAGTTAACTTACATTACTTAAGGGATTTTTCCTTAAAGGACAAGTCAAGATACCAAGCCAAAAATTGCCTCCGACAGGCGAAGCACCTGCAGCTAAACTATGATAATGATACACTAAAATGAACAGCTTAATTGGGACAAATAGATTGAAGGAGACTAGCTGTAATGCTGTATGTCCCATTTGGGTTGTCACATAAAAAAGCAAGCATGATGAAGGTACCTCCACAAACAGTCGCCATCGATGTAGATCCATCAGATGCCATCACCTCTGAATTCACTCGGACTGTATAAGGAAAATCAAATTCTGGGGGTAATACAGCAAGTAAAGCCTTCTCCGCAAGCGTGCCTATAAGCAAGATTAGGCATGATGTCAGCTTAATTTCTGGAAGTAACACAAGCATCGCATATGGAATAAATTATTAATCAAGCATTCCACACATCACAACCATGAATACTATTTGTTGCATGCTAAAGAAGATAATCCAGTCTACAATACAATGGGAAGGTATTAGTAGAGGCCTAAAAATTATAGCTTTAAATGCACATAAACTAAAAGAATGGATGACATAAGGAGGCATGGAGAAATAAAAACTTCCAAACAAAATTGAGTCAGTACTTAGAAATGTCTTATCATATCTCATTTTCGGTTTCTTTAATTTAGGAGCATCTAAGCAATAAATTGTAAGCCTCTACAATTACCTCCATCATAGAAATCTGAACTCCACAAAAATGTCAACTAAAGACACAAAAGAAGAAGTCCGCTACCCATCTACCAATCTAACGTGAGATACTTAGTATTCTTATTTCTTATTTAAGTTTGTAAATTTCAAACATGTGTTTGAGACTCTGAACTAGAGTAATAACAATTGGGACTAGATCAGCAATTTCTGACACAAGAAAGGTAAACATGCAATAAAATTTTGCATCAAAATGAACCTACAATTTTAAATTTAGTCCGCTTTAGTTCAATTTCCTTTATATTTCTCCCATGTACTCCGATTTCCCTTTTTCCTGACACACTATGCCTCTTTCAAAATTGGATACTTTTTCCAATTCAAATATAACAGGGATGCCAAAGAACATTTTTATAAAAGTATTCTCTTTAAAAGAAAATTTGTTCATATGAAATCTATTTCTAAAGCTGAAATAAGCATTAAGGTGGATGCAACATGGTGATCAATCAACATAGCATAGTAAACAGTCATTTCAATAATTTAAATAATAAAATTATGTATTTCAGCCTCGAATAATCATTAAATTAACTGAAAACCGATGTTTAAGATTTCTTCTTAGTCGTATGGTTTAAATGCGCCCAAGCAACCTAGATTTTGACCTAGTGAGTCCATGACTGATGCATACTCAAGTTAACTTTGGCAAGTGTCTTACAAGAAGGACAGTCTTGAATCTGCTAAGTGAAGTGTGCAATCTTTAAGAAATAAAAAAACAATAGCCAAGATTGTAGGAATCAACGCAAAGTATACCATGTCCAACTTCCCGCCTATTTAAGCCAGTGCGCTTGCCAACCTCATTGATTGAGAATGGAGGGAAGCTATAATGAAGCATGAAACGCTTTGTTGGAGGGCCGACAATCGAGTCCAATCTCTGAGCATCCTCAGGAGCACCAAGAGTAACCGTGCACAAGACCTGGTAATAAAATTTGAAGTACAAAGGTAATGCTAGTGAATATAATACTAAATGCAAATATAGCATGCTGTTGCTGCATTTCTGACTCAATTTTAAAGGTGACAAAAGAGTACTTTGCAACCTGGGTATCACCGCGAGAGAAAAGGGCTGAACCATGCAAAATGGGATAGATACCCGACTCGCAGTGCAATTGCCTAACTTCGTCAAGTTGTCTCCCATCGACTCTGAGACCCTTCTCAATTATTCTTCGCCGAACAATCTACAATCATCAAATCATCACCATTATGATTAACGTCTTTTTTATGAAGTATCAGGAAAAAAGAGGCTACAAAATGTACGTATAGTTTCATATAAAACTTTTGAAATGTAAATGTTACTCTACTAGATTGTGAGTAGACCAAAGTAATACTTAAAAATAAATTAAGCTGCTATTGCATTCAAAAGATTGGGACAAGCATTAGAGCTTTCTTCTTTGACTGGAACATGAGAAAGGAAGAAGCACATTGCCACATTATGTGAAGCCCAGTTCATAGAAGAGAACTAGATAAATGCTCAATTCTTCACATAAATGACATAATTAAAATTGTCTCATCAAAATTTCGAAAATGGCTACTCGTAACAGCACCATGTTAACATGTCACTAGAAACATGTGTAGAAGGGAGATAGGAGTAGGGAAATAAGCATGCCACACCTTCTTTCTAACTGTATCAACAGCCTTTGGTAGAACTTTTAAGCTTTCCTCATCACATTCTTCTTCAAGTTTAACCTTCACATCCTGCATTATTCTATCCAAGGCTTCTCCTCGTTCGAACTACAATCTCACAAAATGCAAGAATCAGTTATGTATGGCAACTCATACTAGCCACTAGTTCAAAACTATGGAGCAGCTTAGGTAGTCAGATATGCCAAAAGCTTATGGCACATTACAAATCTGATGAATTGCTACTGCTGCTGCAAGTCTAGCAATAACTTAAAAGAAGAACACAGATGTGCTCTTGAATTCAAGAACCTTTCCATAAGTTGGATCCGAAAATACAGCCTCAATAGGCTCATCTGCTATACTCCTTATCTTCTCTAGTGTCTTATCTGTCATCAGTGACAACTTATATTCCTTTTTTTGCTTGCCAGCTCTTTCAGCCAATCTAATTTGTGGATCCATGTACTTGACAGCCTGAAACAAAACTGTGAAATTCTTTCCCATTCATAAGTTAAAAACTGACAGAAATTATGGAATCTTGATCCCACCAACCTCTGGATGTGCAAGCTTTAACCCTGCTTCTAGGTCCTTCTCTGAGATCTCCCGTGCTTGTACATCTATCATCAATGTCTTGTCACGTGTACAGGCATAGACCAAATTTAGATCACTTGAACTAAGCTGCGGCAGATACAGGGTTCTTTAGCAATTTTGTTTGCAAGGGAAATAGTGAATTTAGAAGGCGGTGCAATCAATTATATTGGCTTCAAAAGCCCAAAACATAATACAGACTGGACCAAGAAAAAAATAATTCAAAGGACAAATATCTAACTCCATAACACCCTGCATCACTTGGATGCAAATGCCAAAAAGAAGTTTACCTCATCCATTGTAGGGTTGAAAACAAACTTCCCATCGATCCTCCCTAGACGGATCACACCTATAGGGCCATTCCAAGGTATATCTGACAGCATGAGAGCAGCTGAACTAGCATTAGCTGCCATCACATCTGGATCTTGCTTTCCATCTGAAGAGAGGACATTTACCATGACCTATTGTAGACAATGCATGGAAACTTGTTTGAATCGCACAGAAAAAAAGAGACGTATGCACTAACTTTAGCATATTGCACATAGTAATTATTGATACAAACCTGTACTTCATGGTAAAATCCAGCTGGAAATAGTGGACGGATAGGTCGGTCGATAAGTCTACCACACAAAAGCTCACGTTCCTTAGGGGCGCCCTCCCTCCGCATGAAGGTTGTAGGAATAACGCCTTGAGCATATTGCTTCTCTTGGTAATCAACCTTATGACAAGGAGAAATTACCAATTTGATACTTATAGAGCTATAGCCAGATGAAGTCAGAGACACCGTACACTACAAACTAGAACAACAGTAACATGCTTTGGGCAAGAGACATAAAAAGGGAGGTCATATACAATTTTTAACATGAAATTCAATCACAAAGAGGGTTCTTTTAACTTTCAGGTCATTGAATAGAGCCCAAAAGGCAATTTTCCCTCCAAACAGTAGCTTTGAGAGAGATAAAGGCCATTTTAAACTCAGACCCAATAAGAGAATGCGTCCTCGGAACATCCCAAAGGGCTAAGCCTCAAAAAAAACAAGGTGAAATGTTTAGTAAGGAGTTCTCATTTAAGATCAAGCCCTAAAGCAAAATCTATATCTTTAACCCAGTCTAGAGAAACAAAGAGAAAGTTTAACATTTATGGCTTAATTTTACTGGTCCTGAATCTCCACCTTGCCAGTTTCAACCCTTCAGCTGTAACACCTCAGTAGCAATTGTTCAATCGACTGGAGAAACTGATCAATTGAAGCTTACAGTCCGCCAACTTTTCAAAACTTCAAACTGCTGGATTTTAACCTTTTAAGTTAACAGAATCAAAGCCCCGACAGCAGTACTTTCAAGGAACACAAAGCATCGATCCATTAAAACTTACAGTGAGCGGAAGGAAATCTCGCGGTACATCACCCCTAGAAGCAGAAGAAGAGACAGTAGAGAGAACTTTAGTGTCGTCCATACCAAACACCACCGATCCGTTCGCGAATCTTGCGACCTTTCCCGTCTCTATCACAATCGGTTTGCCGCCGACCTCGAACTCTTCCATGAAAACTTCTAGAACTTTTATTCCCGGTGCCGGTGTAGAAGTAACCGGGTCGGTGGGCTCTGTACCGACGCAGAAGGAACGGTGGAATGAAGGAAGGCTGACGCGGCGGGAAAGAAGTTGAGCGGTGATGGTCGAAAGCGGGAGCACCCCCTTTCGCCGTAGAGCTGCCGCCATGGTGATGGAGGTAGGAAGGAGTTTGATTTAGGCGTTGAGGAACGGGAAGAGTTCTCTGAGCAAGGGTGTAGGGTTTTACTTGGCGGCAGTGACTCAACCGAGCTGAGCAGCTCTGTGTGCGCGCGTGTGCCGACTGTGGATCGGGATTGGTCTTGTTTTGAAATAAGAAAAATGTTAAATAAACAAGTAATAGTGTAATACGTTAAGTACTACAGGTATGTTTATATTGTTAATAGTAAATTATGAATATGTTTGGAAGAACTTTTTTCACCTAATTTTTTATTTTATAATTTTCAATAAAATTTTTAAAATATTTTACAGAATTTTTTTAAAACTTTTTAAAATACAAAAAAATATATGTTGTAAAATTCTTTCATTAGTTAATTTTTATTATTTTTTAAAATAAAAAAATAAAACTTATTTTTAAAATATTTTTTTTCAAAATTTTATTTTCAATAAACACTCCTAAATATCTCCTATATCTATATTAGAATATTACTATAACACTCTTATCTATAATCACTATTATATACATATATGATATAAATTATATATCCATCAATAATCTAACAACAATTATCAATTTATTATTTTATTTCCAATTACTAAATTTGGCCATCACAGATATCCTTTTTTTTCCGGGAAAGATAGTACTACTTTTACTCGATTCGCTCTTAACCCCGTAGCTAGCAAGCCAACAGGATTGAACTAACGTAAGTTGCATGAACCTACGTACGAGCGCGTTTGAAAGAGCTTTTAAAACGCTGATTTTTATTTTTATTTTATTTTATATTTTTAATATATATTTTATAAATATATAAAAAATTTATTTAAAAATTTAAAATTTGTAGAAAAATTTAAAATTTTAAAAATTCAAAAATTTTAGAAAATTTAAAAATTTATTACATATTTTTATTATCTTTTTGAAAGTAAAAAAAATAAAACTAATTTCTTAAAAAAATTTCTATTTCATAAATACCTTCAAATGCCTATAGTAATCAATTCTTTATTCCTTCTCATGTCGTAGAGTGCGTTTGACTAAGTCTTTCAAAAAATATTTTTTAATTTTTTATTTTATATTTTTAAATTAAATTTTATAATATTTTATAAAATTTATTTCAAATTTAAAAATTACAAAAAACTTTGACGTAGTGAAAATTTTTTTTTATTATTATTTCAAATTAATATGTCTCGTTTATCTAAATATGATAAAATTATTTTATGTTTTATAAGAGCACTTTTCAGAAGTACTCATAAACATTGCCGTAGGTAATGGCATGGTTGAAAGCCTTGATAAAATTCACTACTGACACAATGGAATACTTTCAAGTTCTATTGACTAAGGAGGTATTTAAAAATACTTATAAAATATAATTTTTATGTAACAAAAAATATTTTTATTTTATTTAAAAAATAAATTCTATTTTTTTACTTTAAAAAATATAATAATAAGATTTTATAATGTAAAATTTTTATATTTTTAAAATTTTAAAATAAATTTTATAAAAAATTATTTAAAATATAAAATAAAATAGAGCGTTTAGAATGCTCCCAATCGCAACACCAAACGTCCCTTTAAGCTGTTTGGTTTTGCTTACCAGAAAAGTAGCTTTTTAATTTTTATTTTATATTTTTCAATACATATTTTATAAGTATCTAAAAAATTTATTTTAAAATTTAGAAATTGTAGAAAAATTTTACGTAGTGAGATCTTTTTATTATATATATATTTTTTTGAGTTAATAAAATAAAATTCATTTTTTTAAAAAAATAAAAATATTTTTTATTTCAAAAAAATTTTATTTCATATGCACTCCTAAACGTTCCTTGAAATCATAGCTCTTTCTTTGTTAATTTAGCATTTGACCAATCTTGCTACATTATTCTGTTGGATTTAGCTATCTTATTCAAATAGACATCTTTTGCAGATAAATGTCCCCTAATCTTATGGATGTATAAGTAATAATATTTTATATTCCTTACAGAACTACCAAGTATACACAAGTCATCTCTTGTTGCAATGGACCATCTCTAAAGCTTCCTCACTAAGTTTTTAGACACAAGGTTTAAAATATAAAAAGTAAGAATATAAGACATAGGTCATAGCTACTTTTCCCTCCCTGCATCTGGCTCAGATGATGCAACCTGCAATATGGCTTCTTTCAATAAATAAATTCAGTGCGTTTGAAAGTATTTATATAATAGAAGTTTTTTAAAATAAAAATATTTTTATTTTTTTAAGAAATAAGTTTTTTTTATTTTCAAAAAAATAATAAAAATAGATAATAAAAAAATTTCACTACGTAGAATTTTTCTACACTTTTTAAATTTTTAAATAATTTATTTATATACTTATAAAATATATATTAAAAAATTAAAAAGCTGTTTTTTCCAAATGCAATACCAAACGGGTACCTCAAAATTATAATGGTTGTGCCACTCTTCAACCTTGAGAATCTAACGTTTGTGGAACTGGTTGTTTAGTATGTAGAAGCAATTACACGCCAAATCATTGCGCTTTGTTCATCTTGTTAGCATGTTGGAGCCTTCGGGGGGTCTTTATAGCTTAGTTCTTTTCGAATTGCTTTTGTTGATGCTATTTTACTATTTCTAATACGTCGTTGGTCATTCTTCTTTTGTTTATATAAGTGTGTGTTTCAATCGTTTAGAATTTTAGTTTTTTTCGTCAGAATTAGAGTTCTGGAGTTTCGAAAAGTTCATATAATTTATTTGCATAAAAAATTAGGACTTCTAGTTCTATATATAAATTTTCAGTTCTAATTTTTTTATTTGCACACTGATTAAACTTCAAAAAATAATTTAAACACAAAAATTAAATTTCACTTTTAATTTATTTTTTAAAAAACTTCACTTTTTTATTTTTCACTTACGCGAAACTCAGTTACGGATATTTGAAACACGCTCTAAACGTTCTAAGACCCACTGCATATAGATTTTGTCTATTAGATATTAAACATCACTGCTAAGTAGATTCAGAATGAAGCTCAGAGAATACAGACTGGTGAAGAGTATGACTTATCCTTTAGCTGTATCAATAATGGAAGCATAATTCCAGGAAGTGTAGGTGAGGCTGATATCCTGAGTTCTACCACGAAGTTGTAACACGGTTGGCCATCAGATTATAGAATCAACTTCCTTTGAGCAAGGGCAATCAGTAACCTTGGTTGATGATCGGGACAACATAATTGGTACTGAGACAGTGCTTCAAGTCTGCTGTAATTGGCACGGAAAAATCTTTTGATGATTGAGAAATCAATGGTGTTGATATTACAGACCTTAACAGAAGCTACTGGGCAGACATTCGAAGATGTCATAGCTAGAAATGGTGGCACTGGTGAGGGTTGCCTGGGACGCAACCAGGTTGGTCAGAGTACCATTGCAGGCAAATTAACATTTACATTGACATTATGGCGCACAGGTTGGGAAAGAGAAAGGCATTATGCACTAATTCCAGAAAGCTCTGGGAAGCCGTTTATGATTGCATTTCCTGCACAATCAGGTTGGGTATAGGAAGCAACCTCAGTGAAAAGAAAATTGGTTGTTCTGCAGCTTCAGTGAAACCGCACGAAGAGAGAAGATCCCAACTCAAAAGCATCGAGAAGGTGGTTACTCCACTCTTTGACCTCTTCAAGAGTGCTTTATATATGAGTGCTTATTGAATATCAACAGTATCCGGACGAATATCAACAATATCCGGACGAGCGGGCCGACAAAATCGATCCGATACTGTCCGTAAGACAGGACCGTGTCAGTTCGATCCTGTCACTATTTATCGGATCGAATGGGGCCAACATCTGAGCTAACTAACCGGGCCACTAGACCGGCCCGTTTTGTCCGATCTAGTTTTACATCTACACTAGAGATGTAAAGAGATTTCATTAATTTTCAAGGATCGTTTTGGGTGACTTATTTTTTTAAGACTTTTGAAGAATCAAGCTTTTTTTTAATCTAAAAAATACAAAAATATTATACATGTAAAAATTTTATACATATAAATTATTTATGTTTTATAAAATTTAATATTTTTATAAATTATAAGTCTGCCTTTTAATTCAGCTGCTTTTCTTGATATATACTACCTGCCAGGTTTTCTGTCCAAGTTTTCTTGAGCAAAACAGAGGAGTAAGAAACAAGCAATTATAATGTTGCTTGCTTCAAGACTTCACTAACATCAAATATTTCTATGAATATTAATTAAGTTAACTTTAAAGACACACATCGATATAATTATGAAGTTAGATGGCAACCTTGTTTTTTGTCAAAATCAGTAAATAACTTGTCCAATTGAAATTAATTGAAGAATTGAATTTGTTTAATCAATTACCAAACTTGTGTGACACTAATTAAATATTTATATTCGATTAGTCATAAAAAAATTAAAAACCGAAGAAGATGCTATTCATATAACTTAAAAAAAATAGCTAAAATGCCTGAGTGCTATCGAATCTTGTGTGGAAAAATTTTTTTTTAAAATAAAAGGTCAGTTTCAAAGAATAATTATTCGGCATGCAATATATATAGTAATAAATGTTGGACTATAAAAGATCAAAATATTTATAATATAAATATAGTAAAAATAAGAATATTAAAATAAATGTGTGAGTATATTAAAATGAACAAAATACATAGATGTTTTAAATAGCTATTGCATCCATTGAGAAAAAATTAAGAAAGAAGAATGCTGCAATGCGTAAGATTAATGTGATTCCGGTTGAATATTTTGATTCTGTTTGAACACTAAAAAAAAAGAATAGATCAAAATAACTTCTCGAATAGTGGTAAAAAATTTAAAAAATTAAATTTTTCGTAAAATCTGATTTATAATTAAACGTAATGGAAAGAACAAATTTAAATAGCTGAACCGAATCAAACCAGATACGTGCGTTTAGAATTGCATTTCTCAAACATAACTTTTTATTTTTTTAAAATATTTTTTAAGTATTTAAAAAATTTATTTAAAAATTTAAAAAGTGTAAAAAAATTTTATGTAATAAAATTTTTATATTGCATATTTGTATTATTTTTTAAAAATAAAAAAACTTATTTTTTAAAAAAATATTTTTTATTTTAAAAAAATTTTATTTTATAAGCATTGGCATACTTAAATTGTTTGTTGCTGTTGTGTTGTTGTATTTTTTTTTAAAGTCAAAGTATGGTATTATAGATTCATGTGTTCTGTTCAAAGTGCTGTACTTTCATGACCGCAAACAAAATCAGTCATATGGTGTGATATGTGTGTTATAACCAATAAGAAATTAAGAATAGGTCAAAAAACTTCCAACTCTTTCACTCTGCGCATTCAAAATTAAATGGCCTAACTTGCACATGGCCACTATCAATCAATCAACAAAACAAATAGAACAGAATAAAAAATGTTTCCCTTAACAAAATCTAAACAGTTTTAGATTGCTTATAAAAAATTGTTTTTGATTAAAAAAATGATAGGTTTAGGGAAATAATTTCTTTTTAGTTTTAAAAAATTATGTATTTAATGATTTTATAATTTTTATTATTCTAAAATGAAACTTTAATTAATTTTCAAAAACTTTAAAAGAATTAATGAATACAGTGTAAAGATGGGAATGGAAGGAAGGGCAAATGTCAGTGGCAGTAGGTAGGTAGGGTTGGAATGACTCAGGGCTGCCTCTGGATGCTCTGTTAAACCAACCAACCAACCAATACAACTATACAACATAAAAAAAGTAAAGTTACTACATTCTTTGGTTCTTTTTTTGGACACAAGAAAACAATAATAACAAAGACCGCCAGCAAATCGATACAGCAAGGAAGATGCAATAACAGTAGACTATTATCAAATCCGCATTGGACCATTCGAATCAATTTAAATATTATCGATTCGAAAATAATATTGATCTGAATCTATAAATAATTTTATCAAATAGCGGAGATATTGCATTAATTGCTTTTAATTTTTCTTTTCCAGTTTGTGGTTGGCATGAGCAAATATAAGATATCGATAAAATCAAATAGGAGCTCCTAGCATAAAGTCACTTTCTATTTTATTTGGAAAGTGATTTATCTGGTAAAAGTTAGTTTTAAATAAGTTAAAGTAATTTTTATATTTATTTTTTAAAATATATTTATATACATTTATTTTAATATATTTATGAATTTTTTGATTAATTTTGGAGGGGGGAAGAAATCCTTTAGGCCTCATTGAATTCAATTTCTTTGTTTTTTCTTTGTGGAAGAAATCAGAACACAGGAGTGAAAGAAAAAGTGGTAGGCACAAAAAAACACATGGCACAACTTTCCACAAGTCATCATCCAAAGCAATAGGATAGAAAAAGTTTTTTGAAAAACAAAAAAGACCAAAAGGATTCTTTCTTTCCACTGATTGGTAGGAGTCTTCTGTCCACAGTAAACAAGAGATAATCAAAGATTTTGTTTCTAAAATCTATTAGTTGCAGAAAAAAGAAAAACAAACATGAGAATTTTGTGAACGATGAGGCAAACTTTTCATGTTCTTCGGACCAGACTTACCCAGAAGGACCCTTTTGGATTTAGATTACTTTTTATTATTAGCAGATGGACAGCAGTATTAAAAAATAAAATTAAACAAACGAGCACCTCTCTTCTTCGTCTTCTCTTTCTCTTTCTTTATAGAATGAAAATACGAAGGATTCAAGGGAGACTTGTTTTCTTTCTACTTGTGCGATGTGAATCACCTACAAGAATTCATTCAGAGAGAGAGAGAGAGAGAGAGAAGATTTATTCATAACCATGTTCTTGCATTATAATTCTTTTCTCCTTTCTCTTTTCTCCATTTTCTTGAAATAAAGATTCAATCTTTTTCAAGAAAACTCTTTCCTTTTTGTTCGTCATCTTAAATCCAAAACACAAACAGATAATTTGCAGTTCTCTTCAATTCAGTGTTAGAAAAAGAAAGAAAATTTTGATCTTTTCTGTTTCTTTGAGAGAGGTTTGGCCTTTTTCAACAAATCTCTCCCTTTCTCTTCTTTCAATTCCAAAAACATAGAGATATTGTTCCATTTTGATACGAAGGAAGAAAAACTGAATCTTGATCGGTAATATTCCAGCTTTTGTGTTTCTTGGTCAGCAATGGGACGGTTATCTGTGAGCTTTCTAAGCTTAGCAGAGCTGTTCGTGAGCACTTTGGTACACTTGTTGTTCGGATTGTATATATTCAGCTCTGCTGTGGCCGGAGACCTTTCGCAGGCACTGGTTGGAAGCTTGTTTCAGGCAAATCTCGTTGCTGCTGCGGCGTTAAGCGGCGGCAACAAGGAAGAAATAAAGGGGAAAGATGTGGTTCTTGACGGATCCGTGCCGCCCATTGTTCTCGTCCACGGTATTTTCGGGTTCGGCAAAGGGGTGTGTGAATTTGTTTCAAAATTTTAGCTGAACATAATTATTTTTTATGAAGAAGTTCTGATATTTTTTGGTTTTTTTTTAATTTTATGATCGGATGATTTTGAATAATGGTGAATCTGTTGTAGAGGCTTGGAGGGTTGTCCTACTTTGCCGGAGCGGAGAAGAAAGATGACCATGTGCTTGTGCCTGACTTGGGTTCTTTGACAAGCATCTACGACAGGTATATGCTAGTCATGCAACGGACATTTCAATGAAAACTTCTATTTCTTCTGATTTGGTATTACTCAATTTATTCTTCATTCAGTTATTTTTTCCTTGGATGATATGGTTGCAGAGCTCGTGAGTTGTTCTATTACTTGAAAGGAGGGCAGGTCGATTATGGTGAGGAACATAGTAGGATTTATGGGCATTCGCGATTTGGGAAAGTTTACGACCAAGGTAGGAAGAAAAAGTTTGCATCTTTTCGTCTCATAATTTATCCAAGTTTGTCTATGTGATATTCTACATAGATTCATAGAATGCAGTTGTAAGATTAAAATTGTTGTAGAATGCCAAATATTTGTTCTCAGATTAAATTCATTCTTTGTTTATTTGAATGCAGGGCACTACCCCTTTTGGGATGAAAACCATCCAATTCATTTTGTCGGTCACTCTGCTGGTGTACAGGTTGTGCGGGTCATGCAGCAGATGTTAGCAGATAAGGTGCTTGCCAAAGTTCAATTTGCAAAATAGCTTTTAATGAACTTTCTTTGAGTTGCAGTATGTGATATGTATGTGGGTAGCTAGGAATTATATACTTCCAAAATCTGTGACAATCAGTACTAGTTTGTATCCTTTTCCATTTTTAATGCTAACTTCCGCCAATAATGTTCCTCAAATCAGGCCTTTGAAGGCTATGAAAACACATCTGAGGACTGGGTGTTAAGTGTCACATCACTATCTGGTGCTCTTAATGGAACAACAAGAACTTACCTTGATGGAATGCAGTAAGTGTCATAAAATTCATCACCAAGTTCTTTTTTTCTCACCTTTACAATTTTTTGTTACGAGTTAAAATAAAATTTCTTAAAACTAATTCTCAGGGTGGAAGATGGAAGGTACCTGAAACCAATTTCCCTTCTCCAAATATGTCGGATAGGGGTAATAGTTTATGACTGGCTTGATGTCTCATGGCTAAAGAACTACTATAATTTCGGGTTTGATCATTTTGAGATGGGATGGAGGAAGACTGGCGTTCTTGGACTGGCTGATCTACTTTTGGGGAACAGTGGGCCTTTTGCTACTGGTGATTGGATCCTACCTGATCTCACGATCCAAGGTTCCCTCAAACTGAATTCAACTCTGCGCACTTTTCCCAACACATACTACTTTAGCTACGCAACTAAGATGACCAGAAAGATCATGGGTGTTACTATTCCGTCTAGTGTTCTTGGAGTACATCCTTTGTTCTTTATCAGAGTTTTGCAAATGAGCCAGTGGCGACTTCCAGCCGATGTCCCTCCACCATATAAAGGCTTTAGGTATGTTTAACTGAGCAGCAGATGGAAGTTGTCGTTGTATACATTGTTCTTGTGATATTAACAATTCTTACATCATAACCCTCTATAGTGATGAAGATTGGGAGGACAACGACGGTGCCCTAAACACAATATCTATGACTCATCCCCGCATACCCATTGAGCATCCTAGTCACTTTGTGGTTGATGATTCAGAATGTCACCCATTGAAGCCAGGCATCTGGTAAGTGTAACATTCATCCTCACTTCTTAGAAGTAACAGCTTAGTAAGTCATAAAAATAATATACTAAGGTTCATTATACATAATATTTACTTTACACTTTCACGGCAACTTAGCTTCCCGTTTTAGCTTCAATCTTTTTATGCAGTACAGTGCTGTCACGCAAGTGTAATCATTTTCATTGAAATTGTTGTTCAAAGTTTAGAATAAGAAGTATTTTTGCACCAAAAGAATGCAATTTAGCATAATCCTGAACGGGAGAGCATTTTCGCTTCATATGACTGGGTGATTTGGTGTTCTTGAAGCTTCTGTCACACATAGGTAGATAATAATGAAGTCAAACATTATTGGCCCCCATTAAATCTATATTTTAAAAAGTTGTCATAAAAAAAAAGGATAACTATGTTTTCATCGAGACACTATGATCTAGTCTCTTCCACATTTTCTTAACCTATTGGCTTGGAGATATTGGTTGTGCTCTCAATTTCCTGAAAATAGAAGAAAAGTTACGAGTGTCATTTGCAAGTGGTTACAGTTAACAATGTCTTACAGGTATTACAAAATCGTCGAAGCTGACCACATCATGTTCATTGTGAATCGTGAGCGGGCAGGAGTACAATTCGACCTGTTATATGATGGCATCTTCCAGCGTTGCAGGAAACTTGTATTTAGGAATTCACCTTCACCAACATTACCAAATGAAAGCAGATGACAAAGCACCATTTGATTCTTCCAGTTGTTTTTTTCATTCATTCAAGCTCTCTACTGTAGGGTAGCTCATGATTCACTAGGTCTTGAAGAAGTTTTCCCACACAGAGAGCATGGTTTATTCAAACAGACGTGGAGAAAGGGAGAGAGAGACTGTTACTTGTACATGAAAAATGTGCTAGGATTTTGAAAGTGAGAGAGAGAGCTTGTTACTTG
Organism: Acanthochlamys bracteata; assembly: GCA_019914995.1. Classification (NCBI taxonomy): domain Eukaryota; kingdom Viridiplantae; phylum Streptophyta; class Magnoliopsida; order Pandanales; family Velloziaceae; genus Acanthochlamys; species Acanthochlamys bracteata. The sequence goes on along the minus strand of CM034135.1, from coordinate 7,081,252 downwards.
TACATGAAAATTTTTTTAGGATTTTGAAAGATGAGAGACGCAAACAGGGATCGCTATAGATTGCAGTGTATATAAAATTTTCTTGAATGAGTTAGTACTGAGAAACGTTTGAAAATCATATACAATCTTTAGCACAACTGCAGAAAGTTCTCTTACTGAAATTATAAAACTTCTCAGTGGAGGGACGAAGTTGTTTTATTAAGTTGTTGTATTTAATAATGCGATAACGTGTTGCAGATGTCATTAGAATATTTATGGAAGTGATGTTGAATTATTGAGTGGAGAAGAAGGGTTGGTGACCTCAAAAAAAAAAAAAACACCACCTTTTACTCTTGAAATTTTTTTATTCAAAATTCTGGCAATTGTTTCTATTGCGTAAGAAAATAATTCCAATCATAATTTAAGTGTATTGCATTCCTGAAAGGGACAATCTGTTTGAAGTCATTGAAATAAAAAAATTCCAGTGTTAGAAACTGAACATTTCAGAAACAGCTCTACTTGATCCGCAGAAAATACAATAGGTATAAAATTTTTGTGGCAGTTGTTCTTCTTTGCTTCAGAAAATATTTTAGATTCTTTTAAGAGTCAGAAAATATTTTAGATTCTTTTAAGAGTCGTCTAAAAATTATTTAAACTAAAAAGTTTTTTTTATAAATAAATTTATTTTAAAAATTTCTAAAATAAACATATTTTATTAAAAATATTTTTTTTAGAAAAACTCCCATCAAATAACCGAGTCTCGATCTGTTGAGGTTTGGAAGCATTTGCAGACAACGTGCATGGATCCTAAAAATAAAACACCGTCTTCTTACGTACCAAAGATAGAAGAATGGCTTCAGATAACAGCTCAACTTTCTTCCGTCGACATGGATGGAAAGATCGTTAAGGAGTTCAGCGCTACTTGTCGCAATACGGACGGTGCATTTCTTCCTCTCGTCGAGCTTTGCGTTTCTTTTCATCTTAGAACTTCCATTGTTATGCTTGCTGAATCTCACAAACAATCCAAGTATATATGCCATTTTAGGAGATATTTAAATTAAATTTATTTTTTACAAACTGAATTTCAAAAAGTGAATTTAAAGTTTAGTAAACGCGTCTCAGTGGATGCAAAGTGCTCGCTTTCGGGGTCGGAGAATGGAGAAAGGGGATGGATGCCTCTAGCTCCGTTTTCATCTTGATGGACAGACAAAATCAGCGAGCGCTGCCTTAAACTTCTTCTCAGATCATTGTTTCTGGGAATGACATTATTTGAAAACGCATACATTCTTTCGAGCAACTTGAAATCGTAAATTGAATTTTGAGGGAGCTGAGAGCTTCGTACCGTCGGTAGTAGTCTGTGGAGATTTTGATGCCGATGAATTCCGGCAATGGCGTATGCTCTTATTGGAAACGACATATTGATGAAGGTATTCATTCCGTTGGCAATCATAAGGAGGTGCTCTAAATTTTACTTTTCTTAAATTCATTTTTAACATAAAATACATAAAAAAATTAAACTAATTTTTTATCAATAAAATTTTTTAAAAACTTCAACTTTAAAACTTACTATAAATATATAATTAATACGGCCTAAATGTCAAAGGTGTCTTGTTGGTTCAATATCCTTTCATTAAATTGTCCTTCAACGCTACTGGACAGGACACAAGATGGTGATGACATTTCAACTGTGTAAATTTGGCAAGAGAGCCATTTCTGATGGATCCAACCATTCCATTTCCTGAAGACTCGCGAATAGGTCTATTTTTTTTGCCCGGCCCCCTAGAAAGAAAACAGCATCAACCAAATTGATTCATTACTCCATACACAAACATATATATGAAAATTGATGAAAAACCCATTATGGGCCATGCCTTTGCAAACTTCCATTTGCGAGCGTTTTTAATTGCGTGAAATTAGTTTTTAGGAAAATAAATTTTGTGAAATTAAAGTTCGACGAAAAGAAAATTTGGGTGGAATTAAAAAGTAACTGAAACATATGAAATAAAATTTAGAATAAAATCTTGATAAAAAAATAAAAATAGAGTTCAAAGTAAGAATTAAAATATGTGAAATGACCCTAATTCAAAATCTGAAAGTAGGAAGTGAAATTTGGTGGCATTTAAACACGTCTTAAGTGGCAAATGTCTTAATGCAAAATGAAACTGAATCAAAGTGTTAAAATCTTGCAGCATGGCTAAGATTCCCGGTATAGCTATAAGAGTAGTCTTTCCAACACTGACGAGATAGTCCTTCACCTGAAAGAAATACAGGCATCATGACAGATTAGAGAGCTGTGTGAGTTTTCCGTGGAGTTCTTTTGGAAGATCTTCTGTATGAAAGCTTACCAAAAAACTTTCCAGCTATGTCGTTGCATGTCCAAAACCCTTAGCGTTCTTAAGAATCTGCTTGTTTTACCACAGTAGTATCCAATCTATGCACATTAGACAATGAGAGATCTCTGCACAAATAAAGAACTTGGTTCTCCCATAAAGCCGGCTCTTCTCTTATGCTACAGCACTGATCAGGCCAACCATTTTCTTGTTCGCAGTCACCGTGCCGGAATATACCCGTCGTTTACCAATACACTTAGATATGTTGATTTTACTGAACAGACATTTCATTGAAAAAGAAGTACAAATTTCATTGAATAGCGCATACAAGAAGCGGCCATATTATTACGCAAACAACAATCACATAAATAAGGGTAATGTAGAGGCTACCAAACAGGTGTTTCACTGAAATAGAAGTACAAAATTTCCCATCAGATTGTTCACACAAGCTACTTCAGTATTTCCTGCTCTCAACTTTTAAATTAATACAACAGTTATGAACTCTGACTAATCTTGAACATAGATTAAACTTTCAATTAATACACCAGAGAAAGTCAATATGTGCAACGAATGCGGCAGGAATTCTTTGTGCTCAATATTTGCTTGAAGGATGCTTCACACCATATCATATTACAAATATGACCAAATTGCTCATCATAAGTATGACATATACAACATTGATGTTTATTTTTATCCCCTTTACATGCACTAAAGTTACATCTACAACAAAGAATTACATGAAAAATAAATTAAATATCATTCTACATACAGGGAATACCTCTATAACAAGAAGCCAATGTGCTTGAGCTCCAACTATCGACAAGCGAAAATTCTGTTTTAAGGATGCAACTTGCATTAGCGTTTTAGATATAAGCAAGAGAACTTCGATCATTCACTGATTGAGGCCTTCCGCGGGTTGGAGTAGGTGGTCTTTGAATATTTAGTTCCTGTAAGACATTTAGAAGTCAATTTCAGACTTCAATTATAATTAACGTATTGCAGCATCACCTTTAAACAAACATATGCCTAAGTTATATACCGAGTTAACAAGCAAAACTTCTTTGGACTTCTTTTAGCAACAACCAAAAACATGTAGTAGTCATGCAGGTAGTCTCAACCAAGTTTAACGGTTTCCGGCGCATGTGAACATTGTAATTCTAATCATCAATGCCTTCGAACTTCTTTTTCACAAAGTCTATTAGTTCATTTTAGTCTTACTATTGGCTTTTATTTACCACTTCCTTGTGTGAGTGCTCCCATACCCAATAACATTACTAAGATGGATTCATGTTAATGGAGAAGAAAGATATTTAATAATTATTATTTAGGTTAGAAGAGTATTTATTAGAAAGTTTTATCTGTGAGGAGTTATCTAAAGTTAAAATTCTTGTTAGTAGGAGGCTTGTTGAAAGGCTATAAATAAAGACTCATTTTTTGAGTTTCAGTAATTTTTTTGGATTATGAAATAAAGTTACAAGTTGGTTTCATCTGTTCTCTCTCTTATTGACTTGCTTCTTCCTTATTCGTCATCTCAACTTAAGTTGGGTCTATCTTCTATCTTCTTTTCTTATCTATTTTACATCACATGTCTATGAGGTTTGCAATACTAATACCTTCAATGTGCAAGCTAATCACAAATACACCCTATCTCAGATTTAGTATTTTATGTTGTTCCCACATACTTTCACCTTTCGAAAGGTTGCTCTAATTTGGGTATCAGGTTGTTAAGCATCAACTTAAATTACCAAAATTTATATATCACACTAAGCGATTGCACAAAGGGCATTTTTTAATTTTTTGGAAGTGAGTTTCATGAAACCATGTTCGGTAGAGCTGAGTTCAGTAACAAGTGTATTAGAGGTGAGTTCAGTGAGTTCGGAATAAACTGAAACCCAACAAGTAAGATCGAATTCAAAATCTGGTGAGATAATTCTGTACAATTGAAATAAACCCAACCCTACTCTGGCTTACCACAATTCAGTTAGTTTCCCCCTTACACTAACATCTTAAAGCACAAGCATTTACTTTTCCAAAAACCACTGAAGTGTTCCCCTAATGCAACAAGTTATTAGTCACCATCATTAGTGATTGCTAGTATTTAAAAATAATAAATGTGGCTCTTGAAGATATAGCTAGGAAATAACTTGTGTTATTGATACAAAATTTGAAAGTTGTTTTTTTTCTACAAAGTACAAAACAACCTCTTTTTCTCGACCAAGATACATGCTAATATAATACTTTTAAAGGAGAGAAGATAGCTTCATCAGTAAAACAGATAGCTAAACGTGCTTTAACCATGTTCCTTATGTTGGCAATTGTAAGTAAATAAAATTCACAATCATAAACAAATCCATATTGATGGAACTCTCGATAATTATCATAATTTAAGGTTTAAACCATACACTAGAATATTCAACAAAAGAAAGAGTATCTGTATAATGATTTCAAAATCATAACTTTGATAGCAATTTGAAATCTTTATTTGAGGCACTAAGGAACTGGCTCCTCAAATTAATTAAAGTTGTCATCCAATTCCATTGTTCATCTACAGAAAAACCTATAAGGTTTCATTTTATTGGGTCGGCAAATTCTTTTGTCCAAATATTTTACAATTTACATTAAAACCAACTTTGCTTTAATTAAAAAGTAAGACATGGGAGGTCCTTATTTGCTAAATAGAGTGCTTTAAATTTGCACAATCTTACCTGAAAAAGTTTTGCACTTCCTGTCCTCTATTTATCCTATTTTACAAAATTTTTCGTGATTTGTTACACAATTAGGTAATTTGTGCTTCATCTCTATCAAAATCATACCTCTTTCTAAGTTCGGTTAAGGATGCTAGGCAATTTCAAGCATGGACGTGTACCATAGAAGATTATTAACTATATGCACAGCATCACATTGGCTTACTGGATCTCATTTCACAAGAAATATATCTCTGTATCAACAATAAAAATATTTCAATTTCTGTACTTTTTTTAAAAAAACTTTCTGACAACCTTATTTATGTCCACGAAAGAAATTCAAATTCCCTTTTAATTTATGATGTTTTCTATAGAACAATATAATTATAAAAGAAAATATAGCCAAATGTTACTATTGGCTTCAGCTGTAAGTCTATCGCCACTGTTGACGATCATATTCCAACAAAAATGTAGTTTCTCTATGTTTTAAGTTCGGAGCTTGTTCTCATTGTTAAATTTCTTCAGCAGAAGAGTATAGTTCATATAGGCAAATAGTTTAAAAACATAAACAAATCATATTTACTTCAACAAGTTAATGTTCTAGAAGTAGGTTCGAAGAATACATGCACTTTCTTATCTATGATCTACATATGCAATTCCTACTCTTATCACTTTATTAAAGAAACATTCTGAAAAAATCATCAAAAGATTATAAAAGAATATTTCGATATTTCACTCTAATTCCCAAATATTTTGAAATATTCAAAAGTTAACAAAAATATGTTGGTCAACTAGTAAGATCAAATAACTAGGTAAAGATTATTGCCATGAAATAATAACTAGGTAAGATTAAATAACATCTCAATCAATATTGCCATGAAATTATAGATTATTTTCTTACCCTTTTCTTTCTTATAAATACATAATTGAATTTATTCAATTAATCACTAGAAAATTCCTTATCTATATGAAAAGAAAGTAAAGATCTTCAGTAAAAGTGTAGCTCACTATCAATTGATTCTAATGATTTAATTCATGAAAGAGATTATCTTATTTACGTACACATAAAAAGAACATACAACACATGGAAAAACACATAAGATTCTATATGAAATCTATGAAGATCGTTAAGAGTTTTTATTCCTTCAAAATTCTTAGTTTATTTAATTTTAAGTGATGTGGTCTGCAACAGATGTACTGTATAAAATTATAGTAGTATTTGACCATAAAATCATAGTAGTAATTAATGCAAGAAAGTGAACATCGTTTTGACAATCAATATTCATATGCAACCATTCTAGCATAGTTTGCATTAGTAAATCCAATGAAAAGATTCTTTCAACAACGAATAAACTCTATGGTATGTAAAGATTATTATTTCTTTGAATGGTACAGATTATTTCATGCATGTCAAGATCTTGGATTTTGCAGAAATTCAAAGTGATGTTGGACTTTTCTTGTAGGAAAGTGTTGATATTTTTGTTAGAATTAACTTTTGTTCCAAGATTTTCATATTAATACTTAATTTTACCTACTTGTTCCTTTTTCTTTTTCCGATGACTATTGAAGTTTACAACTTCCTGTAATTATTCTTAACATAACAAGTAGCCTTAGAGCCACCGAGAAAGGCAGGTTTAAAACTACTGCATTAGCATTGTAGATCGAGAAGTTTATATTCACTATTAGAATCATAAAGTGTAAAATCCTTATCATAAAGCAAGAAGTGATATTTTTACTTGCATGAAAAAGTAAGGAAGCTCGCTGTGTACATTTCTAACAGTTTTGTTAGAATGTTTTCAGCTTACTTCATGTAAAATTGTTGTCAATTTGGTGAAGTCATTGCTCAAAAAATTTGTACGTTACTTGGAGGAATCTGTACAAGAGAAATTTTATGTGTTTTCATAAAATGTTTCCGCTTTGTAAATAGTATATCAAACTGAGAACTATATTTTGTATTGTATCAGTTACGGTTGGTATACGTTGTGCATAATTTATAAGACATTGGGAAGACAGAGAAACATTTACTTTATTATAGTTCCTATAGAAGTTCGATAAACTATATATCACACTGGATCTCTTATGAAATTGGTATAGCATCATCTTGGATTTGCTTTTACTTTGCCTTAGACATCATATTATGCAAAAGTGAAGATGTCACAGCAAAGCACAACCAAGCAAGCTTGTAATTCCTGAATATAATGCTAGAGTCATGAAGATTTGCTACAGATTTAACTTACGGTTCTTATTATGGCTACAGATTTTTGTAAATTGCAATCAAGGAAACAACAATTGATTAAAAGAAAAACCTCTGCCTATTACTCAGTATTTGAGATCGAACCTGCATCCATGTCTCTTCTAAAACGTGTTCTGGTGATGACTCAGGAGACTGGATGGGTGGAGGTAGAGGGTGAATCAACTTTGGGACCACCACTAAACCCCTACCAACCACTAGTATTGCTCCGGCATTGTTTGCAGTTCCTGGAATTCAGGAATTAGAAATCCCAGGTGTAGACTGGAAAGTAAGGAAATAATTATATTGAAATCTGAAATGATCTTTGGATTATTACCACAATAATTTGTTGCTGAGAATACTGTTATCAGCTGCCCCTGAGCAAAGCGTTCAAAACCATCCATAACGCATTCATGAGCCCTTATGATGAGTTGCAACTTATTTTGTTTGCAGAATTCAGTGACCCTATCAGGCTGCAAGGTTGTTAGAAATTTTAGAAACTTAAAAAATTTTAAATAGCCTTCAACGTCAGAATACTGAATCAAAAAGCAATCAATTGAAGAGAGACGCTCTACCTTTCATTACTCAAACGAAGAAACTACATATACTCTTGCAAACACATGGTGAATGTAATATGCACTATTGGGCAACAAACAGTGACTATTATATGCAAAAAAAAAGTATATAGATGATCGATAACATAATAATTTAGAAGAAAAGAGTAGATCTTCTATTGACATCAGCTTGCATGTTGCCATATTGTTCAAGAATTTAGATGAAATCTAATATTAACATGTAAAATGGTTCAGAAACATACCCCAAAAGTAACAAGACCAGGTCCCCTTGCATTGGGTCTTAATCCCTCTACGCTGTCATTCTCTGTTGGGTCCGACCTACATCTCGGAAGGAAGAATTGAGTTTCTAGGGGAAAAGTCACTGATTATGCAAGCTAAACAACAACATGGAGAGAATACCATAAAAGATCCATCAAGACTATGGATCCGACGTCCATTGTTATGGGCCTTTCAAGTTTCTCTATTTGTTCCAAGGAGTTTATAGACCTCCCAACACCACCATGCATGCAAATGATCTTTTTCTCTACTAGAGCAGCAAGAGGCAGATAATTGAAGAGTTGATTAAATCTTGTCCATGCCCAAATGCCATCACTCTCTCCCTATACATGCTTCAAGTGATCAGAACTTCGAATATATTAGAAAACTTTACATAAAGAGATGATGTATAGTTCTTAATACCATTCTCTCAATGCACTCAATTCGAAATCCAAAAAGTGCATTAATATCAGCAGCTTCATGATTTCCTCGAATAAGGTGTACACTCTCAGGATACTCAATCTGACATCAATTTAAATAGTTAATAGTGATATCATTAATCAAGGCGCGGGCATAACTACACACAAAATGACTTTAATAAGAGAGATACAAAGCAGAAACTTACTTTAAGAGCCAGAAGCAAAGTTATAGTTTCCAGGCTGTGTTGGCCCCGATCAACATAATCTCCCAAAAACAAATAGTCAATATACCTGAAACAACAAAATCAATACTGGAACACGGTACTCCGGAGGTCATGTCGAAGTCATGATTATCAATATTTGTATCTATTGTAAGCTTTTAATGCCAAAGAAAGTCCAAATAGACAGCTACAGTACTTATCTTCTCATTCAAATATGATAAAATTACCTAAACATAATAACACGGGAAGGGGCTGTCGATAGAAAATGCTATGAATAATCCGTACGATGCATAATATTAAACAGATATCTAACTAACCTAGACCCAAATACACCAGCAGCCATTAGTTACCATCTATGAAGCTCAGACACGGATTCAACATGACATGTTACCTGTTTAAAATTATTGATCGACATAACTGGCTAGAGTGCGGCCATGAAATTATGCATATACACATGGACAATAGCATTTTTGCAAACTAATGTAGATATAGGGATGTTTACTGAATAAAGATCCGCAGCTCAATCAGATTTTGCAAGGAATATACAAGGACCAATGACCTCCTTCGCGAAGTAAAGAGAAATTTAATTAGTAAAACATATTTACTTAATGATTCTACATATATTTCCAGTTACCAAGTTATATTTCCATTTTCTTCAGGTGTCTATGATTTACAGGTTCCCTTCAACTTGACTAATATTATAAAGTGCTTGATCATATTATTTCAGCCCACAACCCAACAATCTCATACATATCTCAAGAGTTCCATCTTGTCAACTTCTACAGAACTTACAATAAACTCTGTACTATGTGAAGAGTGGGAGCAAGCATAGTTTGAGTACCCAATTTTACCCATGATTAGGTAGACTATTTAACATTTAACTTTTGATAAATATGGAATTTCAAATTAACTTAAATAGACGTCTTAACATTGATCTGCCTAATTTGTATGATAAAAAGTCGTCACCTAGCAAACCATTGCATTTATTATGACATTTTCAAGAAAGAAATCTTTACATGAGGATTTCAAAATAACCAAAGCAAATCTATTTTAAAATAGGCCTTCTGTAGTGCAGTTTTATGTTTATCTTATTTCAAAATTTGGAGCAAAGTATGGAATGGAAAATTGACCGTTTAATTTATCCTAACTTAGACTTTTCTATTTATAGCCTCCTAAGACTACTACATATCCATATACAACACATACACATTGGCAGCAATGGACGCCATGTGGCATCTTTTTAAAATATCACCTTGGACAAAATTTGTAAACTAGAAATGTTGGCAAAATATTGTTTTGCTTTGAAGAGTCGTAATGATCTATTAACAACTCTATATCCTAAGGCATGCATTTGTTGAATCTTCAACAAATACCTACATAACTGCAGTGATGTTTGAAAGAACAACTTATTTCCATTCCTACTCATAATTTTGGTGAGGACAACGAATCTTTATTTTTATGGTAAGTACTGATCTTCATTTTCTATTTTTTTATTCTACTTCGCAACAATACATGTTTTTTTCCAATTACAATCATGTATCCTTTTCTTGCTTCTCGGTTCTTACAAGGAACTATGCTATGCTTGTTAATGATAAGTCTTCAGTTTAGGTCCAAAAAGAAGCTCAAGTTCCCATTTTAGAATAATGCATGCAGTTTGTTGAACATATTAGCATACCTCTGACTTGTGTATATTGATAGCTTAAACAATGCATGGGGTTTGAAAATATTAGCAAATGATAATAAGCATCTTTGAATCATGTATTAGTCGCAGTACTCAATAAAAAAGGCACAGATTTGAATTTCACATAATGTGAACATTTTCTTAACATAAATCCACTTACGTGCTAACCAGGAGCGTGGCTTCCTTGATACAATGACTGCATAAATACATCATACTAAAGAAAAAGAAATCATACAAAAGCAGGTAATCTTAGATTAACCAATTTCTATTCTTACTTTCACTGGTTCTAAAAGTTCCAAACAATTAAAGCTTAGGGTTTTAGGAATAAGAGCTTAACTTTAAAAACTAACTCCAAGGACTTCATCTCTAAAGCAAAGATACCATTTACAAGATATCTTTTATATAGTTAAGATTTCAAAGTTAATACAAAAGAGTAAGATTCCAATGTTTGCTAATAAAGCGATCAACTCCAAACCTCAGGGAAAGCCCATTATTTAAATTTTAACTAAAACATCCCATGCGTAGCATGGTTTATAGACTAGCGTTACCAAGAAGGATTGGCATGGGCATTATCTTAGGTTGGCACAATGCAATCTTGCAATCACTAGACTATACATTCGACAATATAACGAGCATATTTAGCTTGGATAAGGTAAGAGAATTTATGTGGCTCATTGAACTTTTTCAATAGATACTATTTTTGTTCCTTGAGCGACATTATTTTGCCATCAATTATTATTGTATGTTGAAAATTGCTTCCAATACACTAGTGCAATTTTCAACCACAAAATCAAATTCTTTAGCTAGTGTTGCGGTATTTAATTAAGTTTCAATTACGATTCAACATAACAAAAAAACTTTGAAAATTAAAAATTGAGTGGAAGTAATAGAACTCTAGTGCTTCATAATGCATTTTAGGAAATCATTTTCTTTTTTAGAAATTGTTTCATCTGGCTTCACACTTGCATAAAAGTGCTTCATAAAAGGACTTCATGAAGTGTTTTCAGAGTTTTTACAGTTTGAATTTTTCTTAAAAGAATAATTTTCACATAAAGTACATTCTAGTCTATTTGTTTCCGACTCTTACAAGTACCACTTTCTTAATTTCTCAAACACTAACTAGTAACTACACATCTTTTTTGACAAAGCTCCTCTTTTTGGAAGCACAATGGTCAACTTCCATAGAGAGCTTTCAAAGTAAAATATCTATCATATAAAAGCACTTCCTACAAAAAAATTAAACAATTAATAAAGCACTTTTGCATTATAAAAAGTTCTTTTCCCCCACCAAGCCACAATATTGAATGGGGCATTAATCTGTTTAAAAAGAAGAAGAGAATTGAGATTATATTTTCATAACATTTTAAGTAGTGTTGAAAAATAAAATATTTCTATAAAGTTTTATTTGTAATCTTCGTGCATGACATGAGGACTAGTTATAAATAAAGCAGGGAGGTCTCAAGAACCTTAGGGGAAGAAATCAAAAGGATTTTTGCATAGCTACATTGACAAGCAATGGAGACAGGAAACTAGAGAAGCTGTCTGATCCAGAGGACAAGACAAACATCCTCTTAGGAGTTCCAAAATCCAGCAAACACTTAGTCAAATTTTGAAAAGGCAGACAGTACGTAATTGAAAGACGGACTAATACCTGTTCAGTTGCTATTGCACTGTAACATATCTCAGTAAGTTCAGATAAAGTTTAATTCAAGACGGGATAACACTTTCCCTAAGGAACAATCTGTTCTAATGCAATCATATTTTAAAGGTTCTACAGATTCTAAATTATTATTTCTAGTATAAAAACACTGGGTTGCTCTGCTTACCCAAAGGAAAAGCATTCTTCAATATGAGCATATTATCAGCATCAGCGCCTTTTATGATCAGCATTTATGATCTAGTTCCAAGATAATTTAAACATGATATGCAACACCAAATAATTACAACATCTATTTCCGTTTGAAATTTTCTATCTAAGGTACAGTTTGTGCTATGCTATTTGACATTCGTTCCATATGTAAACTTGTATCTAGATAAGGACCAAGCAAAGAGCATGCCACTGCTTTCTTCTTAGCAAAAAGGTATACTCCAATGTAATACAAACATCCTGGGACACATTCAATGCTGCAGACTTAAAAATAGTAATCTACCACCAACATGCACAGAACAAGACTGAATTAAACTTCTTTATTTTGAATGCACACACAAAACCTTCGATACCAACTAATGACCACATGTGTATGTTTTGAATGCACAGACAATACACCTTGAAACATATTCTGATCCTCATGTAGGATCCATGAACTTTCTCAGGGATAAATGCTCTTTCCCAACAAAGTTTCTTTTAATGAAAGAAGTACTTTGCAGACATCAATTCAGTTAGAAACAGCATACAAACTGAAATATCGATTGCATAGTTTCTAACTTACGTTATGTCTCCTGCTGTTGATGGAAAACCATACTCATCAAATAAACGCATCAGATCACCAAACTGCCCATGAAGGTCGCCAAATATTTTGACAGGGGCCTTTAACTGAAGTAAAGTGGGCTCCTGCATAAATATCTGCTCAGCAGTATGGCAAAGCTCACCAATTTCATATGAATCAAGAAAGAAGGATCTATTTGCAGGAGCTTTCCAATTCCTTGGTCTAAGGAGAAAAGATATGATCTGCAAGCAAACAAACAAGGCTTTCACATTGTATCTTAGGCTACCATAAATTAGTTGTCCAAAAATATAACTTGCTTACCTTTTTATGTAAACCCTCTGGAGATTTCTGCCTATTGTACTTCCTTGAAGGGAATGCTTGTTCAGCATTTGAAGGATACATTCTTCGGCTTTCATTTTCAAAATGCTCCAAAGAAAGCTGACGGACTAAACCGCCCAAGTTGCCAACAGTCTCTTTAGCAATTACAACCTGTAATGATGGAAAAATGATCTTACATGGATGGAGAATGGCTAGAAAAGTGCGTTTGAAATAGGAACATACCGCTCGAGGGTGCAGACGCACATCTGGTTCATTGGTCCTTCCATTAATCCCATTGGAAGACGTTTCCCCAGATTGATCATCTTCCTCGAAAGAAGAATCATTTCCGGCTGCAACACTTCCCCCACCAGAGAAAGCAGAAGCCTCCTTTGCAGCCCTCAGTGCCGCACTTACAGCCTCCGCCTCCGCAGCAGAAGCTTCAACTAGTTTGTCAATAGATTTCCGATCCATACTGGAGATAAAAAAAATGATGTCAGAAATCGAGCTACGATTGCCCAGTACAAAACAGTGGCAAGCCAAATGTGTCAAAAACCTTAAAGCAGCAGTAGTGCTCATCTCTGCATTATTAGAAGTTGAGTGGACAGGTGAGCCCTCTAAACTAATTTGTTGATTTGGCTTGATACGTTCTCCAATGGAAAGTTTACTGATTTGATACATAGATGAATCTATATCTGAATTATTTGGCGAATTCTCTGCTACAAGAAGATCATCTAGTAGCACATCTACAAAATAAGCAAATAGGATAAGAAAAAAGGAAGTTCGCGTTAAATAAATGACTATTACCACTATTAAGGAATTATAAAAAATCAGGTAGGAGTTCTAGTGTACAAATACTTTTCAACACTTTTAAATATATTAATAAATAAAGGAGCTGCAGAACCATTCATTCACATGTAATTGAGCATCTTCTCTCTTCTCAACAATATAAAAGAACAAATCAAGCCTCACACCACTAGGTGGGGACAGCTACATGGATCCATTGAGGCCATTGTGCTCTATTCTGAGTAATATTCTCAAACACATTTGCCAACAACAGTATCCTTAACTAGAAGGTATTCTGCTAATTATTCATCTCAGTAGTTGCAAACAAACATGTAATCATTAAGTTATTAAGGAGTGTGCTTCATCCTAGTTGGCTTAGTTAGGACCAGTACCATATGCTAATAACAAGTTGAACGACAGCCATCGACGCTAGTAAGTCGTCAAAATAAGATTATAACACCCACAATGAGGTTAAAATTCAACCACCACAACAAAACTTATGACAATTCAGTGGGACGATGCATTCGCATATCACAAAATGAAGTACTGTAGATCTCTGGAAAATAGGACCCATTAGAATATGCACTTAGTCATTTCAATATTGCCATACCAAAAAGACCATGAACTACAATCGTACCAGAATTACCTCCTTTAAGACCACCATGAACAAAAATCTGTGTTCCCGCTGCGGCAGAAGCATGGCGGCAACGACGCAAAAGATTCAGAGAAGTCTCATTGCCATTTGAGGACTTGTGACCTCGACTGGAAGCAACGATACCATTTCTATCTAACCACACACCAGCAGCAGTATCCAGAACTTTCAACAAGAGATCACAGTATAATGAGTTTACATCTTCAAAAAAAGGAAAAATGAATTGCAAAACTAAATAAGAAAAGATGTGATTTATAACCTACCAGCAACTGCACCTTCACCTTCGATAGATTTTCCCCCTCTAAGACAACCTCCAGTGACATGCAGACGAGCGCCAACAAAAACCTGCTGACATCCCCAGTCAATACAATAGTTGAAGACCAAACTACTCACAGCCAGCCCTAGCTTATAGTAAATGAAAACTAGGTAGCATACAGACTTATTGGGCGTTATTTGATGCTTGCAATGATGTTGCTAACCACAAAGTTCACATGTACAAGTGTATTTCAGAATTACCTACCGCAGCATGTTGATATCTTGGAGATGGAGACACTCCAGGTGCTAGAGTCCATTCCCATTGTCCATTTGTGTGCATCAACAATCCATATGCATCTGAGAGCGGCTGCAAGAATACTCAATCAGGACTAAATAAAACATATATGGAATTAATAAAGTAGATGAAAATATAATTACATGCAAGCAGAAGATTTTGAAGAGGAAAACAGAAAATGATGTGAGAAAAGCAACTCTTGGTAAATATTATTGTCAAAGAAAACCATGAATTCTAGAAAACTGTATTATTTACATTTCAAAATGCATCAATTATCTTCTTAATAACCATAAGTATAGGGTCGGAATTGCCAAATCATCAAGGAAAGTTGAACCCTTGACTATTGGGGACTCCTTACTTATTTGGAATCCATGGAAGAATAATCATAAAAGCCACGCAACTTGAATAGCCATTATGAACCGTGCTTCAAAAAGATTAAACTTATTTACTTATTTAACAGTGGAAAGTTTTAAAATTTTAATCTTTAATTTCAAAGAAACCCTGCCAAACAAAAACTTTTAAGAAGACCCTTAACATACAGATTACAGAATCCCATATAGATAGAATCATGGATAGCTTACTGTTGGTTACATAATCAGATAAAGAATAGAAGCAGGTTAAGACGATTGGAGAGATGAAATTCCTTAAAGATACTTGAATTACTATTGGAGATGAAATTAAGAAATCTGAGGACGCTCAAGGCATGGATGCATGAGAGTATAATAAGATGAGTTGAGGGTTAAAAAGAAGTATTAGGCATTACTTCAAACACCAAGCTAGTATGGTGTTTAACCTCTAAACGCAATATTATGAACTGTCCAGTGTATGCCAATCTCATATGAATATGAAGTATCACTTAAGCTATTTAAATTAAATGAGGTGTAAAGCCTAGAAGAATAAATTACAAAGAAAACTAATAATAAGAAATTACAAAAGTACCACTCCAGAAGTATCTCTACCGCCACAAAGCAATAGCATGCCATCTGAGCGTGCACTAGCAGATGCATACCTGACATTATATGAATATCCATATAACAATGAGCAGACATACAACTTTGGTGAACATAATATAAGGCATCACATGGGCTCCTACGGGAAAATTTTTCATAAACAGCAGCTCATTCATGTTGACAATAGGTAGCTTGCCCGCTTTTCTGTGCTTTCATTTTGGAGTGATCTTACTAAGGAATTCTACAAAAATATTATTTCAAAATGCAGGTTACATACATATAACGATTATGTTAGTTCGTATGTCCAAAACAATTGTCTATGAAAATCAATATTTATATCTACTAATCACTATTTATATCCCGTTCATGGAACAAAACAGATGTTGCTATCAGAACTAAATATAACAACATATAAAATTATATACTGACATGTGCTTTTTAAGAGTTAGTCAGGAAGCACTTCCGTAGTGAAATGCTGACAAAGTGCTTTCAATATCTCGAGTCTAAAGTTCAGTGTAGGTAAAACAAAAGAAGTTTAGATTAAAGTTGATTTATTGCATAGAGAACCATATATTATGTAACAAGGATAACTAACTCACATTCTAGCAGAAGGTCGGTCACCATCAGGATTAAGCTTCTGCCATCGGTAGGGTTTTTGTGCAGTATCTAGGGCCCAAGCATCAGAGAGGACTCTCTTACCTAAAAATACAGTAAACCACTATGTCGGAAAAACATGAAAACCAAAGTAGCAACTCTTCTTACTTTATCAAACAAAACCTAGAACACATCATCCTTTTCTTCAAAGAGTTCTATGATCTTCTACAGCAAAAAAGAAGCTCCTATCTCACTAGTAAGTTGCTTAAATGCTTCAAGCAAATAACTATTCCATTATCAAATCCATTTCCGCACCCTTTTCAGATTTCTTATTGGAATGTATATTTCAGCACCCGAGCATTTTGGCTTTCCATTTCAAACTTCCATTTGCAAATAAAATATAGAAGTAAGAGTTAAATATAAAGTGCATAGAGATAAAAAAAACAAGGAGTTTTGGCAGGTATAATAGAGAAAAAAAGAAAACAAATACTTGAAAATTGAAGCACCTAAAACCTTCTTAATTTTGAATAATCCTTAATATCTGAAAACATCTAGATTCTAGACTTTATTAAGATAGTCTTGCTTATGTGAGTTTAAATTTTAAATTAAAATACTTATAATCTTGTCTTTTCCTAGATCAACAAGAAAGATATGGAACATCTTGGGTACTATATGCTTGGAATAAGAAGGTACTTAAGAAAGGAGACAATGAACCTAGATGGAACCTGGTACCAAAATTGATTGTTCTACTTTCATTTTAATAACTGGCATGAACATGCCAGCCGTTCCAACTGAAATGGAATTGCTACAGACAACTTTGCCTCCATCTAGTAGTATTATTTGGAAACTTTAAACATGGGTGGAAAAGGAAACAAATTCAATATTTTCTTAAAAAATTCCTCAACACGCTACAAAAAAGACGAATCTCAACTTTGTTCATCCAATGCCTTGTGTAGAGATTAAAAACGAAGCTTACCATCATTTCCACTAACTGTGACAAGATATCTCTGCGCAACCAAGTCCATGGCATGGCCATAACGAGGCCCAGGACCTGGCCCTTGAACCACCAATCTGCAATTTGAAAGGAATGCATGAGTTCCCTGATCTCTGTCATCACTGGCTGATGCTAAGGAAAATCACAAGAAGGAAACAGGGAGCATCGCTGCAAAATTCACACCTGTGCCACTTATACTTATCATTCGTCATATCAAGAACATATAGGTCATCAGTCGAATGGCCAGCCGGGCCAATGCCACCCTAGAAAACAAACCAGTAGCATCACTAATCAAAACAATTACATTTTATTCCTCACGATCAACAGAACCAAAGGGCAGCATGTATCTGATTCAACAAACTATATTCACCTGGAAGACAACCATGGTACCCACTGCTGCTGCTGCATGTGCCGCCCTTGGAGATGGAGGCTCTCCAGCAGGATTAATCCTGGCATAATTTAATTTTAGGTCATCTTCATGCCTAGTTTCCCACACTAATCCAAATTCATGATGGAATTAAAAAGAAAAATTCACGTTGGACATAAATTGAAACTCAATTATCAACATGTAAGGGAGTAAGAAGATATATATGAGAGAATAAAGGTACCAACTTGGTCCATTTTCTGGTGAGCACATCGTAGCAGTGTACCGAATTCTCTACTCCAGCTAGCCCTGCATTCCAGGAGCAAATCCAAATAAAAAATCGAAGTTCAAAACTCAAATAGACAAACAATGAATTCATGCCTAGTTCAACTGAATTGCTCATAACAAAAACTGCACAAATTGAAATGTAGGAATCATATATTAGGAAGAGCTGAAAGGTTTAACTGATTCCAGGAATGGCGCCGCCGCCTTCGATCGCAGTAGCGCCGCCGAAGAGCACAAGCCTCGGCCCGCGATTCTTCGTCGCAGCAACAGCAGTGAGCGTGTGGGCACATCGCGGTCCCGGTGCATCTTCATCTGTGTCCCACTTCCCTTCCGCCGGTATATAACTCGGCGCCGGAATCAACCAAGGTTTCGTTCCCATTTTCAACAACAGCAACAAAAATAATTTCTCAAGCTGGAAAAAGAAAGAAAATGAAAATTGGGAATTTGGTGTTTGTGTTGTTTAAAGTGAGCGAGCGAGTCCGAAGGTACGACTCGGGGTGAGTCTAAAGGGGTGATCGGTGATGATGAGCGGTACTTTAAACCCTAAGACCGCGGAACTCCGGCGGCTTGTTGAGTTATTAAAATTATTACCCGCGCCATTCATTCATCTGAAAAAGAAACTGAAGTCAACACACAGTTCAAGATTAATAAGTGGGACCCAACGTAGTTCTGTGATGAGGTTGTGAAATTTTGTGGCTTGTATAAATTTGATAACTCATTTTTATTATTAACAAATTACTTTTAAATTCACAATATTAAACATATAACAAATTATTTTAAATTTATTTTTAAAGGTAATTAAATATAAATATTTCACAAATTTTTAAAAAATTATTTAATAAATTCTTTTAGAATTTTATTATTGTAATTTATAAGCCAGCTTATAGTATGACAAATAATAGAGCATATTTGACAATATTTATTAATATTTATTATTAATTTTTATAGTGTGTATCAGTGCTCAATTTTTAAAAACTAAATTTAATAAAAATAAGTGAAAAAATTTAGTTACATAAGTTATAAATATTTATATTTAGTCGTACATAAAAATATATGGTACAATGATTTTTTATGAGTTTTATAATGGATTTTAAAGTGAGTTAAAAATAAAATTGAAAAATAATTTCATTTTAAACGAAATTGATATAGAAAAAATAATTTTAAACTCAAATTTTTAGCAAAAAAAGATAAAATTTGATGTACAAGGACACTTTGAGAGTGCTTGAACTTTTTTAAAATAGAACTTATTTAAAAAAAATTTTAAAAACAAGATTGGTTTTACTGACTAAACAAATAAAATTTATATATAAAAAAAAATTTATATGACATGCATTCATATGTACTTTTAAATTTTTTAAAACTCTTTTTTAGGATATATTTGGGAGAGCTTTTCTCTTCCAATTTTTTATTCCATATTTTTCAATAAAATTTCTAAAATATTATACATAATTTTTTAAAATTTTAAAAGTACAAAAAAATTTTATGTCTTGAAATTTTTTTAATAGTTATTTTTATTTTTTTTGTGAAGTAAAAAAATAAAATTTATTTTTTAAAATTTTCTAAAATATCTTTTTTTAAAAGCTCTTTTTTAATAAATACTCTCAAATATCCTTTAAATACTGTGGAAAAATTATTGAAAAATGTGATAAAATTTTAAGAATAAAAAAGCAGTTGCCATAAGCACCACTATTCTGCTATATTATGTCTTTGATCAATTTTTCAAAAAGTTATTTAAAGCATTTAATTACATATTTAAAGAAATATTTAATGTTCAAACCAATATTTCAACATGACCATTAATTATCGGGGGACAATTCAATGCATCCTAACCAAATTTTTGTCAAATAATTCTACGGGAACACAAAGCATTCTAATTAAAATTAGTCAACATCCTTCTATTCTGGCCAAATAAAATGTTGCCTATCATTTCAGTTGATGTTAGAAAATAAATTTTATATTAAAAGTTGAAAATTTATTGAGCTACTATTGTGGATACCTTCTTATTTCATCTCTTTTTAAACTTTTGATTCTTCAAAATATTTTCTACAGTACTTCAGAATATACTTCATAATATCTAAAAGATATAGATAATTGTGTGATGAATTATTATATGTATAAATTTTTGACTTGTTAAGCAAATATTTATAAAGTTCCCATAAAATTTTTTCTATCAAAAGTATAATGCATAACCAATTCCAGACGACCCTTTGCGCATATTTGGTATTATTTATCGAAATACTTATATATTTCATTTCTATTCTAAATAAAAATTTATATTTTAATTTTAAATGTATAGTTAAATGTAAAAATATATTTTTTTTAATAAAATAAAGTTTATTTTTAAAAAATGGATTCAATATTCATCGTCCATGGTTGCGTACTTGCAAGTAAAAACTATGAACACTAACATTAACTAATCAACTCCAAAAAATCAAACTTCTTTAAAGAAGAAAGAAGAAAAAAAATATAAGTCGCACTTAAATAAGAAGGTCAAAGACTCAAAAAGACTATCAACAACGTTATTTTGTAATAGCGTCACATTTTTCCAAAGAGAAATTCGACATTACTTTTCAAATATTATCAGTCTAAATAAAATATTTTCTATTTTTAATAAATTTTTATAAAATTTATGTTCGCAGAAATATATTATTAATAAAATTTTATTATTTTTCAAGTTAAAAAATGTTGCTTTTAAAATTTATTTAAGATATCTTTTTCTTGTTGTCAAGTTCTACGTTTTCTCAAATCCTTCCAAATCACCTATGCTTATGACAAAAAGTGAGTATTAAAAATACAAAATAAACAATTAAAAAATGAATTTATAAAACTATATTTTCAAACAGAAATAAAATAATTTTTGAATTTAAGAAAAAAATACTTCAAACGATGTATTGATCTCCTTTGTGATTCATTTTCCAGAGTTTTGAATGAATTAAGCATTTACCTCAGCATCAGCAATCAACGTAATAATAATAACGCGTTTAAATGCCAACAACCAACACACCAA
This sequence comes from Acanthochlamys bracteata, assembly GCA_019914995.1. Classification (NCBI taxonomy): domain Eukaryota; kingdom Viridiplantae; phylum Streptophyta; class Magnoliopsida; order Pandanales; family Velloziaceae; genus Acanthochlamys; species Acanthochlamys bracteata. Next base: position 7,059,955 of record CM034135.1, on the reverse strand, counting down.
CTCTGATAAAAAGTTAGATTGCTGATGAACACAATTTCTAGGAGTTACACACAACTTGATGACTCTAAAAAGTGCCATTTGTGTTAGTAAATGCAGAAGTTTGTGTTGATCTCCTTATGAGTCATCATACTGACAGGGATTTCTAAATTAAATTTTTTTATAAAAATTTTGCATCAATTTTTTAACTATTAAAAAAAATTATTTATATAATTTAAAATTTTGTCTATAATTTTCCAATCTTAGAATTTTATAAACTAAAAATTTGTTAAAATATTTCTTTTAAATAAAATAATATCATAAGTACTACTGCACACCTCTATTATGTACTAATAGAAGTATGTATTGGACCAAGTATAGTACTTATTCAAACATGAGTTTTTTAAAAAAAATTATAAACACGAGTAATTATACATTTTAAAATTATTATATGCATGCTTTTTCAATTTTTAAACTAAAAAATTCGTTTCTAAAAAATCACACGAAAAGCTCTTCTTTCATATCTTAAACAATTCCAAACGATAGCTTAATCTTTTATTACCACATAAAAAAAATAAAAAATCAATGGAGTGGTCCAGTTATAAAAAGGTCTTTAATTTTGAATGTTGACATAATCCCAAAGCAACTATCGTCTAACAAATTAATGTCAACAATAAGAGGCACATAAGAACCGAGTCAGACCATCTCCAACACAATCAGCAAGAATCAACCATATTACAAATTTTGCTACGACAGACCTGACCTATGGTCCACGGAGCTGAGCCAAAAGAACTACATGTAACATGCAGATAATATGTAATTGTAGCTTACAAAATCTGCTGGTGCAATCTGCGCTAATGTTCAGGCTATATGACAATTATGAGTACCCAGAGCCAACCATGCTGAAGGACAGACATCTCAAAATCACCAAGACAATGCCTACAAAGTATAACAATGCCTAAAACTAGAGAACACCATTAACTCAGACAATCATATTCCATGAAACAGCAGTCCGAAATCTTTCTGCTCCTCATAAATAAATAGCTAACTGTAGGCAATAGCAGCATTAACGGGGACTGCAAAAAGCAATCAAACCTTTCAGTGCTTCAAGCTCTCCTGAGAACATTGAATAGCTACACATGTAGTATACTGACCTGTAAGAACGAGACCTAGATGGACTTCTGTCACGACCTTCATGACTCCGGGATCGATGTCTGTCATCTCCACCATCTCTTGGGGAACGCGAAAACGATCTTCCATGAGAATAATACCCATTAGGGCTTCCTCTGTGTCTTCCTCTTCATTGCAAGCATGGGGAAAACACAAATAGTATCAACTGATAAGAAATTCATGCAAAGATGATTTTTTTTTTGACAATATCGATCAATGTAAAAGCAACAGAATAATATGAATCTGTTAACAACATCAATACGATAAGTCCACAGTAAAGAAAAAAAAGCATGTCATGGATATTAATCGATGTCTTACAAAGTAACAGAGATTGAATATTGGATAAAAAGAGCTTATATCCTCAAGTGAAATGAAGTTTCCAACCATATAGTGTTGGGGACATGACTTTTACCTGTACCTTCCACAGATCCCTCACAAAATTTAGTGAAACTTTGGTGCAAATTTTGACTATCTTTTTTGTGTAGCAGGAGGAGCAGCAGCTGCTGACTTCCAGCTTTTTGTCCTCATCTTTGTTAGACCAACAATATCTTTACTTTGGACATGCATGGACCTCATGGAATATGATCTCTACCTCTATGAGGTCACATCGATAAGCTCCTGTTCTTTGAAATCATGGTTCTTTCTCTTTCAGCAATTATAAACTCTATTTTCTTTCTTAACTGGACAATATACAGAGGCAGAAACAACAATTATGCACAGTTCAAAAATTTGAAAAAAAAAAAAAGAATCTTTCCACATTATGATTTTTCTAACAAACCATGTGCCGAGGCTACTGTAGGGCAGATGTATGACAACCAAAACTTCTCCAATTCTTTGATATATAGGATGCAACTATTCAATAACTTTCGATCTCTTCGGTTCCAAAAAGCTTTTCGGTCTCTTCTATTTGTAGTCTTTACTAAACTTTTGAATTTCTAGAATCCATTTTCACTTAAATAATCTGTATCAGCAATTCAACCATGTTATCATCAAAATTAACCAGCACAAAGTGAAACACCACCAACAAGAGATTCAACAACACATAATTAATAGAATGTCACATCTATCTACAACTAAGAAATTTAAAAACAATCAGTATACCTGAGAAACAATGAGACTTTGAAGGAGATAAAGGAAGGGCATGAAAGTTCACGGCAAACAATTGATGTGTAAATACAAACTCCAGCAGATAAAATTATCAAGGATCATTTAGCATCATAAGGCATATCAGTTATATTATGAGTTACTCATGCACTTGGGGTAGCACATAATAAAGACATGGCAACATCTAATCAATAGTCAATCTAAAGGCAACCTAACACATATTTACAGGTTAAACACAAGATGAAACCACCTTTAGCTTCGTAATGCCAGCAACAATAGGATAGAAATTCAAAATAGATAACATCTAAACAAGTCAAGGCATCAACATCTCCCTTCAAAGCTGCATAAGCATGACAAAATGTTCTTAGGAGGCATTATAAACAAATCATTATTTCTACGACTAAAAGCCAAATGTCTAGCACATTCTGAGTGAACCAACCACAAGAAGAGTATAAATAGGAAGTTAGTACCTTGAATCATGCCTAGCTGGAGAAGGGGAACGGGAATATGCTGCAGGAGAAGCAATTAAACATAACCACGTGGCCAAAACTGTCAATGCTGATTAGATATAGCCTTTGCATATATTAATTCACCTATGTAAGTTGTTTATATAAAAAAATAAAAATTATAAATTAAAAAAAAACACCTCTGTAAGTCATTGCAAACATTTATCCATTAACAAAATAGAGTTGTTACTAAAAGACTTACATCGATATCTTTGTCTTGAGGATCTAGGAGGGGACCGTCTTCTATAACTCCCTCCCATATACCTGTCACTGAAATGACCAAGAACAGAGAACCTTATAGCCTCACAAGTTTAGAAAAATTACTTGCACTGTGAATAAATAAAGAATGGGCATACCTGATCCTTGCACTCGTGCGCATTTCTTGAGGGGTTTTCCTATTTTCTTCAGCAAAGACGATTGAGATCTCACGACCACCAATAATTTGATGGTTCATAGCTTGCTTAGCTTCTGTTGCATCTTCAGGATTCCGAAATTTCACAAATCCGAATCCCCGTGGCTCTCTAATGACAATTTCCAAATTAGTGTTTTGGTATATAAAGAGAGGCAAGCTCCATTTCTAGGGAAGTCGGAAAGATGAACTCTCAAAAATCTATGTACAAAAAACTAACTGTGATAACAAAATAGTCATGGCAATGACGTTAAATTGTAGGAGAAGAAACTAACACCTCATACAAGTTTTGCCTCAACTGCAGAATTTTCAAATTTATTACGGGACAAATACACTAACGACTAATTAGCATGGCTTTGTGTAATACAAACTTATAGGAACTTCATGTAAGTCATTATCATTCATTAATATCAGCAACTCAGGAATAATTGACTTTTAAGTTTCAAATACAAGAATTTCTAGCAGTAACATTGAAGTTCCAGAAACACTGTGGGCAGACTCTACTTCTTGATAGTATTCAGTAAATTTTCGTTGATAAAAAAATTGCAACCAAATATTGGCATTTTAGTATTTTACCAAGTCAGTACCATCCTGTCTCAACTATATTTACCAGTAAATTTATGCACATGGTGATATAGTAGCTTTGAGAGTATTAAAAGAAACATTGCCATCAATTTATATAGTAGTTTGTCCAGTATAACAGGCAAATAGATGTCTTCACTGTTACTGTCACTAAATCCACCTATCCAAATTAAATGGAGTTAGAACTAGGTGAACGCCATGCATACAAGGAAGAAAACAAAAATTAACACAGCATGCAAGCCAATTAGACTGACAAAGGCATTGAGTACTAGCCTCAATGCAATCTCCAAAAAAGTCCGCAGAGATGAATATTCTGCATCAATCATTTACACTGTTCTCACTTGTAGGAAGACTTATCTTTTGCCGCATGTGTCATTCATTTTTACACTGGAAAAAACATACTTCAGTACTTCCACCAATATTTAGGCTTACATCATCCTCTCCTCTCTTATCAACAAAGTAATGTGGCATTATCATTAAAGTTATTCCTTGACCTCTCATTCCACTAAATATTTAATAACAGACATAATGACTTTTCAGTATTGAACTTTGCATGTTTGTAATGGAATGAACTGAACTTATGATTGTCTTAAAAACCAATTAATCTGAGTCATTAATCTTCTTGACTATAATATATTTTACTATCTGAGCCAAAACCTCACATCAGCATCACTTAATAGAGACGACAGCTCGCTGTTGCAGGTGACAAGTGAGATGTGCACCACCACACGCTCAACTCTATTCATTTCCCTTGCCATGAGAAATTGACATCACATTGCTTCCAACTCAGCATAATACCATGTTAGCTCTCTTTCAACAATCAAGGATGACTGGTGGGAAAAAACCAAATGGCCACATCAAAACTAACAAGAGCTTGCATGATTGTAGTCCGTTAGATATGAACGAGCTGTTAGCAACAACAAATCCTTTACCAACAAATCTGGCACTCTCCATGGCCATAAATCCAACACCGCCACCTAAATCAGCTCAAAGCCTTGCGCATAGCTCCCACCAAGCCATCATTTTCTTTTGGTTTAAGCAATATCTAAACTATAGCCTACCACACCTAAGCCCAAACCTGGCATCACTCAGGCTCACACAAACTATAACATCTAGAAGGAAAGATTCTTATTAAATTTTCGGAAATAGATCCCCTCAGTATTAGGTCACCAAAGATCTCACTTATTTACATACTAACACTGATAAGAGGTCAGGAGTTTCCACTTATATAAATTGATCAAGAAACAAAGAACTATTAAGACAATGTAATGCAAACATAACAGAGTATAAGTCAAGAGACGCAATAGAAGTACAGCCATAATAAGTAGGAAAGTAAGATTTGTAGCATGCTGACTACCTAAGGTGGGAAGTGAGAAGATAAACAGGTTTAGGAAAAGACACCAGTACAGAAAACGTCCTAGAAAACATTCAAGCCAACGTTTAACTCACTAAGTTTAATTAAGCAGCACAGGTTCATAGCCAAGCATTAGCGTTCAAATTTTAGGTCACCAAAAGACCTCATTTGTTTACATACTAAGACTAATAAAATGTGAGAAGTATATATTATTTCCACTTATTAGATTAACTTATTCAAGAAACAAAGACCAAACTATTAATACAATGTAATGTAAAACAAACAGATTATTAAACAAGAGAACGCAATAGAAGAAATTAACATTTGTAGCACACAGACTACCTAATGTGGGAAGTAAGAAGATAAATAGGTTTAGAAATAGACATCAGGCCAGAAAGCTTCCTAGCAAAAATCAAGCCAACATTTAAGTCACTAAGCTTCCTAGCAAGCATTCAAGCCAACATCCTTCCTAGCAAACATTCAAGACAACATATAAGTCACCATGTTCATAGCCAAGCATTAACAGTCCAAATTTTATAATACCACTACTGGAAGTTCACTCATTCCCATGCAAATTAGTATAAACTAGAGAGAGCATATAATCCCATATGTGGAACTTCTTCACATGCTTATGTACATAGCATGAAACTACATACAGTTGAATAAAAATGGATGGAAATGTTTAAGACAAACACCTGAGTAAACAAAAGGACGCTCATCATTCTGAATAAGTAAAGAGCATACCCAGTATAGTAATTCTTCGGAAGATAGACATCCTTGATAGGGCCAAATTGTTCAAAAGGCATCCTAAGATCTTCTGGCCTTGTGTTGGGAAAGAAGGAACAAATCAATTTGGACACATAAAAGATCTAGCAATACAATCATCCATGTGCTACCTAGGTAGTTATCACAGTCTAATCATGGTGATAAGCATCACAAAAAGCCAACAAAATATATTTACCAGAAACAGTATCCTATAAAGAACAAGTTATATATATATATATAACCCCACTCTAGTCAGCAATATTCTGCAAGTAAGCACAAAATTTTCAAGCAATTGCCAAGGAGAGACTGGTTATAATGAAAACTACCTATGCAGAAGAATAACTTAATTAGGTAATAACAATACCAACCACCTTATACTTAAAACTGGCTAACGTCTCTTTAAACTTAAACTAGTCAAAGAAGACTAAACGAAATCACAATCCAATTAAAAACATCGACATAACCTTAAACAATTGAGATAATTAGTTTTCACTAGTAACTAGTTAGTTATCACAAGGAGAAGAACCAAGAGACAACCACATGTAGCCGATAACTGAAACAAACAAAGATACAGTAAGAACCCTAATTGTTTTCATCACTAACCTTTTTCCGAAATGAGGTAATCAGTTCAACTGCATACCGAATCACACCTTACGGCATCACGTGAAATAAGAAACCCTAACCAGAAACAAACAAAAGCGAACGAAAAATATTAACAAAATACCTTGCATCGAGCGAGATGTTGCGTATGAGAAGACCGGAAGGAGCAGAAGAGCGGCGGTCGCGATAATCCCTACCACCGCCGCCGCTACGGAAACGATCGCGTGGGTCATCGTATCGCTTGCGCCGAGGCGGCGGACTACGACTAAACCGCCGGGAAGGAACAGGGCTGTAACTCTGACTCTGGCTACGGTATCTCCCACCCATCTCCGGCAACCACGGCAAAACCCTCTAACTCTTCTACCTCTTCCCGCAACGGTTGGTTTGTTTTTGTTACCTCCAGTTCTAAAAGAAGGAAAGAAAGAAACCGGGACAACAAATAGAAGGATTTAAGCCAAACGAACCTTGGTTGATGGGTCGGGTCAGATTAGAAACCTGAACTCAACCTGACCCGTTCTTTTTTTGATCCATGCCACTTTTAACGAGTTTGCTTTGAATTATTTTTTATTTTCGTTTTATTTATTGTTGTTGTGTGCCTCTGCGCGTGCGTTTGTTCATCGTTGAGTGCTACATTGGTAGTGATTATGAAATAAAATTTTCTGAAGCAAAAAATATTTTTATTTTTTTATAAATAAATTTTATTTTTTTATTTTTAAAAAATAATAAAAATATGTAATAGAAAGATCTCATTTTATAAAAAATTTTTATATTTTTTAAATTTTTAAATAAATTTTTTATATATTTATAAAATATATATTAAAAAATATAAAATAAAAAAAAATTGAAAAATAGTTTTTGAAAGGTTGTTCCAAACGCGCTCTTAAATGCGTTCCTAGTTAGGCAGCTTCAACGTTTCACCGTTTCTAAATTAATAAAACGTTTGAGATTACTTAAAATAAAAAAAATTATTTTTGAAAATTTTAAGAAGTAAGTTAAATTCTTTTAACTAAATAATAATAAAGTATTTATATAAAATTTTATAACATACGATATATTTATATTTTAAAATTTTAAAATATTTCAAATACTATATAAATTTATAAAATTAAGTTTTAAAAAAGCAATGATAAACGGTGCTAAATATGCCCTAAGTAGATTGAATTTTAGAAGAAAAGAATTGACTTTGGTGAATAGGTGTAGACAACGGTTAACAATCTAGCTTTAAGTGCGTGTTTATAAGTAAACTTGAGTTTTCAGAAAATAAACTTAAAAACTAAATTAAAATTAAATATTTAATAAAATAAATGTTTATATAAATTTTATATTAATAGTAAATTAAAAAATTAAATTAAAAAAATTGATAAAAAATTTATTTTACTTAATTTATTTATTTATTAAAAATTAGTTTTAAAAAAATGAATTTTGAGTTATTAGTAAACATGTCCTAAGGTAAACATGTTAATTTCACCAATTGTGTTATTAGTTATTACTTAATAACAAATTTCACGTACCTGATAGAGAAGTGGAGGCGTAGTTGTCCGACCCGTTTGGGTTGATCAAAAAACCTTCGATCCGGACGGTAAATCTGTCCGAATTTGTAAAAAAATCATTTATATAATCGATCAATTTCGATCCAATTTGACCCACTTTAATCCGATCGATCCGCCCGTTCGGATCAAATCGGATTGAAAAATTTTTTTAAAAATTAATTAAAAAATTTTAAATTGATGATATATTTAATACAAAAATAATTATTAATAGTTCTATGTTAAAAAATGATATGTAGTTTAAATTTTATATTTGGATGTGATAATGTAAAAATATAATTGATTATGTCTTATTTCTAAATATTAATTATTAGTAATTTTTAAATTTTTATTTGTAAAATAGTTAGACTCAAATATGTATACCTAAAAAAGTTAGTTATATTTCTTTTATGATTTATCTATTTTATTATATTATTTTTTTTAACCTCCTAATTTATTTAAGTATTTCTCATTATAAATTTTAATTATTATTATTATTGTTGATGGTGGCAATGCCATGGTGGTAATACTTTAATTTTCGCTGTGATTATTATTGCTGTTGTCGTTGATAATACCATAATAAAAATACTCTAATTTTTTGCTATGATTACCGTTGCATTTATTATTAGTAGTGTTATTTACAGTAAATTTTTTACTGTAATTATTGTTATGATTAGTTAAAAATATTTTAATATTATTGATCCGACGGTCGACCAGTTGACTCGACGGATCAATTCGAAAACTGTAATTCGGACAGTTTTCCGGTTCGATGTCCGGTCTGATTCTTACAACTAGGAGTGGAGGTTTAAATGGCGATCTAAGCAGCAAAGGAGATTGCAAATGCATGAGCGTCTATTGCAGCTTCAAGCTAATGCTAACTAGATTTCCCCAAAAACAGAAAAAAAAAAAGGAAAAATAATGAACCTAATGCTATCTAAAAATAGATTTATCAGAGTTTCAAAGAACCAACCATTGAGTCCATGATGTTTGAAAATACTTAAAAAATAATTTTCTAAAATAAAAAATATTTTTATTCTATTTCAAATAATTTTCAAATATTATTTTTTATCTAAAATAATAATAAAAATAATCAATAATAAAAGTTTACGACATAAATTTTTTTTATACTTTCTAAAATTTTAAATAAATTCTGTAAAAAATTAAAAAAATATATTAAAAACGTAAAGTTAAAAAATTGAAAATTATTTTTTAAAAACTTTAGTGAATAGAGCATCAGGCACAGTTCAATTGAAGTTCCCTATTGCAAATATCATACTTCAATTGTCGTAAAAGAATGAAAACTGGCAAGTTTGTAGTGATGTTCTCTGTACTTGTTCTGTAAAAGCTTGCATGGAGAAATCAATACCAATCATGAGATCATACATTGGAATACAATTCTGTAGGAGGTTGATTATGGAAGAAGATAAAAGTTTTGAGGTGTGCTTTTGCAAAGGTATAGATAGAGTCTCAAAAAAGAAATACATACAACAATAGGCTTCAAACCTTTCAGCTGCAAACTTGAAGTTCATCTACAGATTGTAGATAGTCTGCAGATTGTAGACAGAAGTATCAAAACCATTTTCACCTTGTAAACCAACCCATCAGGTTTCACTTGGTAACTCTGTATGCCTGCAACAGGAAAAAGAAAAAAGAATCATGTCTAGGAGGCCTTATAAAATGAAACTATTTTATTAGTATGGGATGGCAACGAAAATGTATTTAACTAAAAAGAATGACATGCAAATCTAGCAGACTATGTTCATGATAAATTCATCAAGTGTCTTTCCAAGCACTAAAATATTCACCACAAAAAAAAATCAATGATAAGCTGTACCTTTACGGTTTTCAAGAGTTCATTGGCCTCATTGTTGCTTTTAAAGTGATCACGTACAGGCTGCAGATACAAGAGGGAGGAATATCAACATAATGTTAGTTCAAAGAATGTCCTTAAATATGATAAGAGAACCTAGAACAATCAAAAGATATTTCCTAAATATCATTTTGTAACTTTCTCCAAAGTTGTCAAATGACACATACTCGCTCTTGGATTGTGTTATAAATCTCTACTGCTACATGTTCTGAAGTTAAACAGTAGTGTAAATGAGGGTCAACTCTCATTTACAATCTGAAATGGTATTCCAAGAGACTATTGTAGAGTCCGCCCACTCTTAAGAGTACTATCGTAAATCCATAGCAAACCTAAAGTTCTCTGTGGAATATCTACGCCACTTATCATTAGGTGTGACATCCATCATAAATGCATAGTAAACCACAAGTTCTTTATGGATTATCTCTGTCATTGATTGTCAAAGGTGACATTAGATTCACAAACTCAGATATCCAGGTGAGTTCAATCATCTAAAACATAAGATCAATTTCAACTTCACAGCATATTCCCTTCAACGGAGCATCATGCAGAAACTAATCAAAAGATTCAAACTTATAGCTATCAAACTTATACTGACCAGGAAAACAATTATTTAAAAAGTGCACATATCCTATGATTTAGCAAATAGTAGTAGTTGTACAAGGCTAAACCTCCAGATCCCTAGACACGATTGAGACTTACCATAATATGATACCCTCATGTTTTGTTTGGGTTACAAGTTAAGGTATCTTGAACTTATATGAGTTTGTGCTGTAAATATTAGCTCCCAATCCAGTAAACAAGTTTTCTCCAAGGTAAATATGCAACAACAATGCTTGCTTTCAAAAGCAAGTAACAATTTTGTTTTTGCATGAGTTTGTCCATGCATATCTTAGTATGAACATGTAAGAGCAATCAACTATTCACTGAGTGACATGTGAGCAAGAACTGCAACATCGGAAAATACTGCATGATATGGCTTGAGCAATTGAAAAGCATAACTTCACCTGCAATATTTGATTAAGTGCTTTTGAAAGAGCAGGCTTCAAATCAGCTGGATGTAGAGCACCACTCTCATAGTCTGCAACTAGGCCCTCCATTTTAGAGTATGTCCTCAAATAGATATCACCAGCAGGTCAGTCATAAAAAGACCAGGCACTGCTGTTTTCACATTGTATCAAACTAAGAAAGCCTTGCAGTTATTATCATGAATATTATGAATCTGTTCAAGGAATGATACTCCAATAAGGCAATTCTCACAAGTACAAGCAGAAATTCACTTTATCGTTACTGCAGGTTCAAATACTGAAGAGTATTGCAATGTCTGTAGGTTTTTCTAACACGCCAAGATCGCCACCATGGTAAGTGCTTTTCTAGAAATTTCCAGCTTTATAAGTATTATGCAGCTTCTGGTAAGATGTTCAAAAGCTTCTAACTGTGCTTGGAATGTGCATTCGTTCAGAGTATGATTTGTTTCCAATACTAATTAAATGACATGAATCTTCATGCTTCAAATGTGTAAGTTCCTGAAATAAGCACTTAATAGTAACAAAAATGTCATAGTGGACTTTAGGCATTAGCAAGGAGCTTACTTGTTCCCACCATTTTGTTCACCTCGATGTACTTCAAATTTCTCAAACCAAGGTAAAATTATGTACTTCACATATTCTAGACAAGGAATTCCTTCCACAACATTCGGAGGGCAATAAGCTTTCTTTATCTTGAGATTTAGTTCGGCCTGCACATATGAAGTCAATTTTTACGAAGCACACAAGCAAGCAAGGATGCAGTGGTAAATAGAAGGAAAAAAGAAAAAGAAAAAAACAAGATATGCGGTCCATTACTAACAAAGAAAATATATTTAATGAGGTTACAGTCCTCCCAGGTTGATAAAAAAATTATTTACAAGGAAACAGATGAATCAAGTATATATTCGAAATGAACTGAGCAGAAATATCATTTGCCACCCGATAAAAGGTGTCAACAAGAAGAGAGCTAATACGCATCGTACAGTTTCTATGAAGGTGACAAACTGAAAAAATCAGATTTACACTCCTGTACACCACTCAATCATATCAAGTGAGCCACAAAAATAACTTCCCAGTGAATGAAAAATCAAGGTTGCAATAATAGTAAGTTGGTAGTGCATAGGCAAAATGATAACATCAACCTCAAATTTACACACTCTAGTCCTTTATACCACTCAATCAGATAAACTGAGCGACAAAAATAACTTTCCTAGTAAATGAATCGAGGTTACTAATTTCATGTAACTTACCTAATGTAGGACACCAGCTTTATGAAACTTCTACCTAGAACAGATGTTATCCAACATAGCTGTTTCTTCATGAGTAAAATGACAATATACAGGTTGATTAATGCATTGCATAGGGAAGATTGAGATTCTTTGCTGCACTACTAACCTCCTCATCCTCCATGAAGATGGATCACTTTTTGACATTTTCTCTTGACCCTGTTGTAACCCAGGTAGCATGTCTAAGTTGTAGTTAAAAAAAGAATTGCAGTTTCTACACCAAGACATCAAAATAAACGTGCTCAAAAAAGGTAAAGTATAGGATACGGTGAGATAAAATAATAGGTTTATTCTTTCTTTTGATGTCGTCACAATATTCCCTTGCAAGCACATTTACTTTCCTTTGATCCATGCCCAGCTGGCAGATGTCAGCCTGCATAAACTCATAAGATTATACAGCTAGCAAAGGGCACACAAGATATTAAACTCATTAGCAAGTAAATCACACCGATAGTTTTATTTAGTAAAAAAGGATATTTTGATAGAAGTGGAAGATTAAAAACCAGTCCACGAGAAACATAGTTAGTCAAACAGGCTAAACCAGTATGACTTATGCTTGAACGCCGATTTTCTTCAAGAAACATGGAGCTATCAGTCCAGTGTACAAACTGTAGATGCAGGACTAAACAAAATTCTTTCGTACAAACTAGAAATGCAGGACTAAACAAAATTCTTTTCCTTGACTCTTCTAGAAATTCAAAGTTTAATAGTCCGTTTAACATGTCAAATGAAAGTTCTCCTTCATTCTACGTTTGATTCTTCAGTTCGACCAGAAAGTCATGGCAACAACCTTCCCTATGTATATTAAAGGTAGTAGACCTTTACCCAAACACATGAGCCAACGAGCTAGTAACCAACCTTCAAGAAAAATATATCGGCACATTGCATGCATGGATAAAAGATCTGAGCTGCAGTCAGCTCTTCCTGTTCACTCCGGCCCATGATTTGACTACATCTGCAAGCAAGTAGTGGATGTCAAATTCTAAGTCAATTCAAAACGAGCAACAACAGCAAAACTATCTTTTATTGGATATTCAAGCAGCATCCCATGCAAAAAATAAGTTCCACTATAAAAAAAATATACAAATTTTTTTTTGGGGGGGAGGGGGACACATGACAGTATACCTTAGTATCCGTTTGAGTTTGTTTTTCTGAGCTATATCCATTACAAGCAGCCAGTACTCACTCGCTCGCCTATTAATTTCATCAGAAGACCATAAAAACTCAACTTTGTCATCATTCATTCCAACAGCCTTCCATATCTCTATCAGGTAACGACCTACTGTACGTATTTTCTTAAGATCCCCTCCCATTTTGTTGTTTAGCTGAGCAAACCAATCTGCAATCCATATTTTTACTGTGCACCCAGCTGCTGTTAGTTTGTTCACATTTACAGCCTTCATTACACCCTGGAAATGATAAAAAGAGAACAAAACATTTACAATCCAACAGGTTTCCTCTAAGGTGACTTGCTGCAAATAGAGTAGATGTATAATTGAAACTCAACAGCATCTTTTCAGTGATAAGAAGAGAATTATAACAGAGTGTGGTTATTAACTATTTGCTCTTAGCAGATTTGCAGAACAGATAAGCTTCATCTTGGTAGATATTTCGGTGGTAAGAAACAATTGAAATACAATTTTGTGAAGAAAAATTTACACAAAGCAGCTCAAAAGGTCTAAAAAGAAAAAGCATCTAGCCATTAAAAAAACAGCTTGTGCATAGATATTGCGCTGCAAAGAGAATGTAGTCATGAATCCATCTCCACTATGACTTACATCAGATGCAACTCAACCAAGAAATTATTAGCAGTTTTAAGGGAAAGATAGGATTGCACAAATGTGCTCCTAACTTTATTAGCAACTTAGGTAAGATCCTCCCATATATTCAGGACCATCCAAGGAGCCTCGTTTAGCACTCACCTTTCAATATTAAAACAAATTGCACCAAATACTCCATATACTGCTAGATGTTAACAAACAAATTGATAGGTATAGAAAATTAAACTGTCAAGTAATTAGAGAATGCCGAAAAGGCCATACTCTAAGCATAGTTGATAAACTCGGCTCGGACCGGCCAAATCGGATTATAAACCGTCAGTCTGGGACCAAATTCAAGTAGTTTCTATATTTAAACCACTTATGTAGTCGGCCTGAGTCGATTGGATGGGTTTCAGGTCAAACCGTTGACCCGACTGAATGGGTCGACCTGGTCCTTACTTAAAAAAACAAAACAAAACAAAATTCTTCTCTTAACCTACCCAGATTCATTGATCGTTCTTCTTCTTCTTCACAATTGGTTTTTCTTTTTCTTCATTGATCACAATTGTTTTTCTTCTTCTTCTTCGAGATCAGCGTCGAAAATCAAAATTGTTCTTGGCTATCATTCTTCTTCACAGAACAAAATTGTTTTGTTGATATGTTTCTTTTTGTTCTCCTTGTTTTTTCTTTTCCTATTTTAGGGTTTGATTTTGGTAGATCGAAGATTGGCTATTGGGAATGACCTAGTGCTTATTTGTAGATGTTGGATTCTGAATGTGTTTATCAAATGAGAACAATTTCTCAAAAAGTTATTTTGATCTTGTTATTGTTTCATTATAAAGAAATCTTTAAAGGAACTGAATGTTGATGGTGATCATTTCAAATTTGTTTGTATTTTAATTTATGAAAATTTGGGGGAATTTTTTTCCTGATCTGGGAAATCAAGATTCTACTTGCAAACGAGAAGATGGATAAATTGAGAAATTTCATAGTGATTGAATTCAGAATTTTTTCCATCCAAAAACTTTGATTATAAGTAAGAACTGATTTCCTGTGATGGAGAAGAGAAAGTAAGAATTGAACCCCAACATTCTGCTCAAAGAATACTTTATTTCAAACTAGTAACACCTTACTTCTCATCTGTCTACTCTTAGTTTGATTTTAGATCAATTGAATTACTAGTAATTGAATGGGTTTCTAAGATAGCGTATGGAATTCTGTATGAGTCTTACAAGGATGAAAACAGTTACTTGTACAATGCTACGAAGCGAGGAGACGATGACTTCCTCCTCATTGTTAAATTCAATTGAACTGAACTTGTAAAGGATGTCATCACACACTCTTTTTAACATCTACAAAGCTATACAAGTATGATATGATGATTACACAAGACAATTTCCTTGTACATACAGCTAGGTTGCTTCACGAAGCAATGTTCAATGTAAATGTTGAGTTCAATTAAGTAATTCTATATGCAAATGTAATACTTTCCAGCACGTGTTATGTTCATATATTTCCATCTGCTATGTCTCTATGAATGATTAAGATATTAAAAATCATAATTGGTAAATCCAGCATCGGCCCAGTGGGTCGACCCGGTGACCAGGAGGCATTTCCGGATAGATTCTCGGTGCGAGTCTGCCAGTAATGACTTTAGGGACCCATGTTGATACATCCTATATGGTTTAGATTCCATCCTATTAGCATGTTAACATACTTTAGGACTATTGCTCAAATTTTCTTGAGTAGTATATTAGATTCCATCCATTAAAGCAAAATATAGGAATATGAGGAACATGTGATCCCCTGTGGAGCATCAGAAGAAAATCCTAAGAGGGCTAAGCTGATTTCAGTCCTATCATCAACTTGATCTAGAAAAGATCCCCACTATAATTGTGGAATTGGTGCTAAGCCAGGCATAACTCATTGAAGGTCTGTAAAGTTGAAGGTGTGTTAATAGGCCTTGTTGGCACAGTGCAGCCTCACCAACTAAAGCTCAGGCCTAAATTCATTGTAAATCCACTACAAAACAAGCAGGTGCAGGTCACAGCAGGCTTAAGCTACCAAAAGGACTGCATATACAATTACCTTGCCCAAAACTAGCTTCTATCAACATTTGCTAGGACTAAGCTTGAACGGAACCTCATGAACTTGAGTTGGGCATATGTGATTACCTTCTCCAAAACTAGCTTCTATCTATATTTGCAAGGACTAAGCTGAGTGTAATCTCATGTACATGAGTGGTGCTTTCTTAGTTTACAACATAATCCAAATTAGAAATTAGTCAAACACAAAAACACTAATGTTAAATATTGGTATTATCAAGTACAGGAATGCTTAAAGTGTTCAAGAAAAAGATGTTTGAATCTAGAACACGCTCCAAAGGAAGAGGCTAAAAATAAAATTGAAAAGAAAAATCATCTTCAGACAAGGGAAAATAAATTTTAGAAAATAACACCATGCTTGTGTATTTATTTTATAAGAAGATAAGAAGGGATGTGGCTTTAGATCCCATAAAGCCATGGAGAGAGATAAGGACAAAGGCAACATACAACAATTGAGCTTAGTATAAATTTGGCAATTGATCGTTCTATTGTTCTTTGTTATCTAATATCTTTGGGATGAATATTGATCCTAACTTTATCCTAGTTGTAGGTACAATTATGATTTTTCAAAAACATAAAAAAAGAAAGAAATTCAAACCATAACTATAATAATAGCCTACTATATCATAATTCTACAAACATAAAGAATCTATTTTTTTAAGTAACTGCAAAGAAATACACTGGTCTCTAATACTAACCAAACTCCCATGTAACTTTCACAGGTTTTCCATATCTCAATTCTTTCCAAACGTCAACTTTCTACTTACTGATACCATTACAGCGGAGTGATTTGTGCTCCCTAACCTCCAAGATGCATTCAGTGGCATGCATTGACACCAAAGTCACCAATGGCACCAAAACAGCTACTCACGATTCCTATAGAAATTCAAAACAAGATCTCAAGTACATATGAGAAAGACCACAACAGGCCTTTAATTGAATAGGTAGACTTGGCTTCATGTAGTCTCACAATCTATCATCTGACAAACAACACAAAAGACAATTCTGATATAAAAATAAAAAACAAACTTCACCTGTGCAATGTGCATCCTTCCTGAGGGCTCAAATCCGTCATTGCATATAGGGTTAGGCTTCTTATCCAACAAGTTACGCAACTCGTCCTCTTGGATGCATTCCTCTCCCACGCTCCTCACAAGCTCATACTTCTCCTCCAAACTCATCCTAACACAAACACAAAATTAAAAAGGTTAATCATCCATTTGTAAGAGTTAACATTTTTACAAGCTTAAGTTTATTAAAACCCTAGCAAATTTTAAGAGCACTTCAAAAACTCGATTATGTATAGAAACAACAACCAAGAACCAGAAAAGCTCACTATAATAAAATGTATTCGGTATTCCCCCGTGTGATGAAATCATGTTGGACATGCGGCAACATTTATCAATAAAACGTATTTATAGAATTGCTACTGAGGTAAAACATTGGGTGGAAAAAAATTCGTCTCAAAAATGATTTAAACAAACGTAAAAAGATTCAAGAACACTGAAACTCGAGAAAAACGAAGAACTACACTGAAGCAGAGATTGAAATAGAGGTCATCGCCGGTGAATCACTGGTTGAAGAAGGTTCAACTGAGATCTCCGCCATTGATGTTTTGAAAGAGTTCGCTAGGCTTCAATTCAACGGCTTGAACGAAGGGAAGGAGAGAGGGCTTTCACCGACGGCTGCTTGCTTGTCTTGATTTACATTTTGCGTTATCAGCCCTCTATTTCCTTTAATACACAAATTATAGACCTGTCTTATTATTAAATCATTTTTAATTTACTCATTTTATTTTCGAAATCATCGTTTCAGCTTACAAATTTACCTACTTATTAGTTATTACGATTTAAAATTTTTTTATTAACTTTAGTTTTATAAAATATAATTCTCTGAAATAGTAATGATAAATTACATTATATCAACATATCTAAGAAAATTATAAACTTTTACTACCTCACTAATTTGAGACTTTTGAGTTTTAGTTTAATTAAATAAATTAACTTCTAGTAAATCAATCCATCAGCGATCGTAAATTACTCTAACAATCTTTTTCTAACATGTGTTCACAAAATATAAACTAAGCTAGTAGTTATTTGCATTGCACCAAATGATAATTCTAAATTAAAAAATAAGAATTAATGTGAAAATTCAAAACTCAAATTTTACCTATAAAAACTTAGTGAGATTCACTTCTCACATATTTTTAATGAAGGAAAAACAGTAATGATTTTATTCTAAAATGTCAAAGATAATTATTATATATACGAGAGATATAAAAATTTCTTTTCTTAGGCATTCACTCTTTCAAAGTTGTCCAATTAATCAATTAAATCTATAGGTGTAAAAATAGACTGGACCAAACGGATCAGCTCGCGGTTCGATAAGTTGGCTTGATCAGGTCCTACAAATAGTATCTGATCGATTTTGTCGGCCCGCTCGCCCTGTTATTATTGACATTGACCGTCAATGTTGACCAGTCAACATTGATAATTGATTTTATCAATATTGATCATTGATCATATTAATTTTTAATTAAAAAATATTTTTTAATTATAAATAAATAATTTTAATAATACAAAATTTGTAAATATTTATTTTTTAACTTAAAAATAAAATTTTAAATTTATTTTATATAAAATAATATAAATTTATTTTATATAAAATAATATAAATTTATTTTATATAAAATAATATAAATTTATTTTATATAAAATAAAAAAATAAAATCGAATAAATAAACCGAATTAGACTATAAAAATATAACTAAATCGAACCAATCTGACCCGAGTACTAAAAACGGGCCGGGCTACCCCGCCCGTTCATATTTGCACTTATGATTAGACCACTTCGATTTAATTAAGTGACCGTGACAGCAGACGATAAACACATTCATTGTTGCTAAAATTAATAAAAAATTATGATCGCCTGACCGTTTAATCGCACGATTAAATCGCTTTAGATACATTCAAAAAAAAATTCTATAATTTATTTTTGATTTAGATTATATAAATAAGTAATTTCTTTTTTTAATAAATTTTTTGCTAGCATAAGATTTTTATATGTATAAATTTTTATTATTTTTAGATTTAAAGAGTCAAATTGGGTATCTGAAAAGCTTCAAATTAAATTTCTTTGAAAAAACACTGTTTTTAAATATTCTCAAACTTGCCTAGGGCTTGTTTGATTTAGCTTATTAAAGAAATAATTTTTAATATATATTTTATAAATATATAAGATATTTGTTAAATATTTAAAAAATATAAAAAGATTTTATATAGTGAAATTTATTTATTATATATTTTTATTTTTTTGAAAATAAAATAAAATAAATTTGTTTTTCAAAAAAATAAATTCTTTATTTTAGAAAAACTATTATTTCAAAATTACTTCCGATCTGCATATAAGCATTGGCATCGCTTTTAATGAAATATACTATATATTTGTCGGTGTTAGGTTCTTTAAAAATCACCTCTTATAAAGAGCTTTCTCCCTCTTTAAAAAAACAAAAAGAATTTATGATAAGAAAAAGAATCTTTGCACATAAACTTTATTATTAGAAAATAAGTTAATAAAAAATACAAACTAACGGAGGCGGATAAACTTCGAAAAAAAATTGTCTCGAATTTTGCAAACCAAAAACTCATAGTATTTTAGTGTATTTTTTTCACTTTATAACTAACTTTTTAAAAAAAAAATTATTTTTAAAATATTTTGAAATTATACAAAACAAATATGTAATAAATTACTTTAAATTATTTTTTATAAAATAAATACAATAACTAAATTTTTTTGAAAAATAATATTATTATAACTTATTTCTGATAATTTAACTCTCAATAAATCACTCTTAACATAAAAACCCCACCCTAATAAAACCCACGGAGGGTCACAAATGTCTCTCTCCTCCTAACCCTGCTGCAGAGCTACTCCACCATGGCTTCAACTGCCGTTGCCATCGCCGGAAAACTTCTCCGTATGAAACTTTCATCTCCGTCCATGCACCGTCAACTCCTGCGCCGCCCTCTCAGTTTCCCCAATCACCCTTTCTTCTCCATCTCTGTTTCACGAGATGGAAACAAAACCCTACAAGCTCACTACTGCACTGCTACCGTGGTTGATGATTCTGTTGAATCGAATCATCCGTGGCCGGAATGGGATAGGTTCCTTGAGAAGCTTAGGAGCAAAGGTTACTTCGCTAAGGATTCTGATGAAACTGTTGTTGTTGCTGACGGAGAAATTGGCGATAGTGGAGGTGGCGGCGGTGGTGGTCGTGGATCGACGGATATGAATCGTGTGAAGAATGCTTGCCTTAGCTTTGCTCGCGAGCGTTTCGACTTGTTCAGGTATCAATCATTTTAAGCTTTTCTTTTTCTAAAAAATATTATGGGATATATGCTTCGAGCAAGTGCCTGTGTTTTTTTCTCTTTTTAAAAAATTGAAATCATGGATTAAGAAGGTGTGTTGTGGTAGGAATGGTTGAGAACATACTAGAATAGGTTGCTCGCTAGGAGCTTTGTGTGCCGGCACAAAAAATTAAGGTGTCAGAATTGCAAACAGTTGTCTGCATCATATAGTGTAGGAAGTCTTCGCGGTATGATGTTGTAAACCTTCACGTAGTGTCTAATATCTAGCTTTTGGTTGTTTTCAAGGGCATATATTGGTTTTTTGCATTTTGTCATAGATCAGAGTTCTTTGTTAGTTTTTCTATGCATATTCGGTATCATAAATTAGTATGTCACTTTGTACCTTTATGGTGCATATTCCATTTGTTTCTTTCCAAACTACCTATGTTTGATTGTTGTGATTATCCTCAAATCTTAACTCCTTACGTAATACTTAATGTTGGTATGATGTTTCCTGTTACACTTTCTTGAAACAACTTTTGCTCCTACTGAGGAGCAGTATTAATATCATGCCTTGATTATATGCTTTTCGCTTCAAACTAAGGAAAACATAGCTATTAGGATACTTTCTTGTGCATTCGGACTCCTAATTTGTACTGGATATTTTCCTGCGGCAACACTTACTGAATTTCCTTTGCTGAATCTCTCCTAGGAACTTTGCTTCTGTTAGAGTGTAGGCATCAAGTATATGATGTGTATACTGGGTTGTGAAATATAGCCACAAGTGTAAATCCCATAAGTTGCTTTCGTTTTGACATGGTTTGTGCTTTTAGAAAAAGAATCAGTGTGCCATGTTGCGAGTGCCAATTGATATTAATACCTATGTCCAAGCAAAAAATTGCATTCTATATAAATTGTATGAAATTGCTATCTATCTAAACTTTTCACATATGCTCTACATAAATCTTAGATACGTTGAAGAAATTAAATTTAGTGTAAACTACGACTTGCAATCCACCACAGATGTAGTATTCTGAATGAGAACTCGTTTGCTTGTTGGCTGTCCGGTTAGCTCGAAAGCGAGTTTTTAGTCTTTCATCATAAAGGAATAAAGGTGTAATTACCTGAGGTGAGGCTGACCTTCTTTCTGCCTTAGAAGAGGTCTAGTTTAGGTCATTGCTCTAATTTTCTATAAAATATCTTTTTTAGGCAACACCTATGAACTTAGCTCGGACTGAATCCACATCCGCCTCTGTAGCTCTTCTATAAGAGCGGACTTTTTTCCAGTCCTATTCTTTCCTCTTAACTTCCTTTTAGAACACCTCATGTTGGGACGTCTGCACCTCTTCCTAATTTGAGGCGACCACAGGTTCCACCAATCCTGCTCTATGAATAGGTAGGTTTTGGAACATTGAAATTGAACGGTGTCAGCATCATATTGAAATGGGTTTTCTAGGCTTTGTGATTTAACAGGCGAATGAATAAAAGTTCCAAATGGAAGCTGTTTTAAGTGTAAATTGTGCAATGTATTTGTTTGTGGGGTCTGATTTCAGGTCCAAGTTTAAGACGAGGATTTGGTTCGAATGTTAACCTTATGTTCTCATCTTTATTAGTTAAATCAAGTGTTTTGTGTATAATTGTGGATCATATAAGACGAAAGCTAAGTAGGTGCGATCTTTCACTATTACTTATAATCTTCCAATATTTTCTCTCTTGCTAGCTGTATTGTTAGTTTTCATTTTGAAATATCATAAAAAGGGATTGTATTTTTCTTAAAATATTCTCTGCAGGTCTCTGTCTAAGGAGGACATACAAGCTGTTGTTGGGTGTGGTTGTCCCAATATATCCAGGAAAGCTGTTAATTCAGCAAAAAGATTGAGGGCTTTTTTAAGGCTAGATGAAGGGGATGTAAGCTTTGGTTACTTTATTGATTATTTTATATATACAGAAAGAAATTTCAGCTTTTTATTAGCCTATATGATGGATAAAACTGGAAATTTGTTAAAAGAAAAAGCTTGATAAGATGCATATTCTCTTCTTTATGAACTCATAAAGCCCTCGAATTGCAGGTGTGTAGCAGTTGCAATCTGCGAGGCTCTTGTGATAAGGCATATGTTATTGGAAAGGATGATGAAACACCACGTACTGTTGATGTAATGCGGATTTTGTTGTACTATGCTGTAGATCCAGTACTCCTCTCTGGTGGCATTGATCCTGTAATTAGAAAGAATGTAGAAGTGTCTGCAACGAACTTACTTTCTAAGCTCATTGAACTTAGTGATACAACAATTGATCCTTCTCTTCCAAAGCCTGCTGCAGTAGCTAACAGCAGAAAGGAGCCATCACAGAAAGTTGTGGATACGAATAGGCAATCGTTGAATGTTGAAATGAAGAGGGGTGACTGGTTATGCCCCAGGTACGCATTGTTAACCCTTTCACTGAGACTCTCTTGTTGGCTTTTTTAAACCTTACATACATTTTGGCATTATATGTGCCCTTTTCCTACCTCTGGTGTTTCTCATGTCTCAATTATGAATTACCGGAGCATAATGTTTTTGATGCTGTAGCTTGATGTCGAGAAGCATGCCAGCTATGTTTTAGGCAACTTCACTATATATCTAGCTAGAGCTTTGTTAGCAACATGTACGCCTTACATCAGCGTATCTTGCTGAGGTGGTTGGTAGCCCATCATTTCATATTTAGAAGTCAGAGGACAAAAAAGTGTAACAAGGACTGTTAGAGGCTATATAACCTTTTGGTTTCCTGTGTTGTCATATATAACTTTTTTCAGATTGAGATGATAATAATAAACTTAATGACTGGTGAACTCTCAGATGCAATTTTCTGAACTTCGCCCGAAATCTACGTTGTCTTGAGTGTAAAGAAGATGGACCCAAGAGAGTAGACAGAAACAGCTTCGAAATGAAGTTGGGAGATTGGACCTGTCCACAGTATGATCTCTTCTTTTTGTGCTAAATCTTGTATATATTCTCAAATATTAAAATGATGTAGCATCTGAACAAACAGTATGGCAATGTATTGACTCAAAATTCAATTATTGGTGGCTGTAGATGTCAGTTCATGAACTTTGCCCGAAATAGAAAATGCTTTCGCTGTGAAGGATCAAGACCTAAGAGAGAGCTAAATCCTGGGGAGTGGGAATGCCCATCGTAAGTTGTACCCTTTTTCTAAATGCTAATTTTTCTTTGTTAGTGCATTATAAAATGCATATCTGACTCAACATTTGGCCTCTTGTTAGATGTGATTTCTTGAATTTTCGAGGAAACGTGGTTTGTCGGAAATGTAATCGTGATCGGCCAAAAGAGAATAACGAATTCAATGGTCACGAATGGACAAAGCCAAAGAGTGGCTCAATAAGTAGAAGCAGCCTGAAATTTTAGGTTGACTGGAGACTTCGAACAACAGTTCAAAGAAATGGAGTCATCAAAAAGTTGTGCAAATTTGGCTTGAAGAAGCCAGTGGATGATAGAGTTGGAGAGAAAGACCCAATGCGAAATAACAGCCGGTCTACATCTGCCAAAAGGTTGAATTGGTTCCTAGCTTAATGCAACAACACACTGAGAGCAATTTGAGCAAAAGCGTCTCTTAATAGCTGACATTGTGGAAAGTTGTATCCTACTTGCAGATTTTACATTAGCAGAGTACTTTGCTTGTCATTGATGTTTGTGTTTTTGTGGGCTTCTTGATTTTTAATGCGTCTGTAGAAGGGGATAATGTATGCCCGAAGGAGATAACCATATATTATATAGAAAAGTAGGGCTTCCAAGGGAGATTGAACTGTCATTTGGGTTTCCTAATTGCGTTCTATTTATAACAAAAAAAATCTCAATTTTTTGAAATTTAAATATTAGGTTTATTCATTTTTCTACTTCTCAAATAATCAAACTTAAATTTGTAGCTATTAAATAACGATCCGTACTAAATAAATACAAAAGAATTCATGTAGTAATCTCGAAGTAACTGTTGTTACTTTGTGATGTTGATATATATATCAATACGATTTGGTTTTAAAAATATGAAATAAAATTTTTCTAAAATAAAAAATTTTTATTATTTTTTTATTTTTAAAAAATTAATAATAATATACAATAAAAAAATTTTATTACGTAAAATTTTTCTACACTATCTAAATTTTTAAATAAATTTTTTAAATATCTATAAAATATGTATTAAAAAATATAAAATAAAAAAAAAATTGAAAAGTGATTTTTGGTATGCATTAGCAAATAATGAGTTTCCATATTATGGCTGCTCTTCTTTGATCTAGCATGCCTGCTGAAAGTTAGAAATGATAAAAAATAAATATCTCAAAGAGAATTGCATATTCTAGTAAAATTGAAAGTTGTAGTGTGGTAGTGCACATCAATTGTTCGATAAACCGCAACTAATTAGCGTAATGTGGTAGTGGCGTAGTGCACATCAAGTGTTCGACGAATCACCGAAGCCAATCCACCGTCCCATCCGCACGCAACAGATTAAAAAGCAGGATTAAGAACCATTAGCCTTGCTCTAAAGTAGCAAGTAGAGCGTCAATGAAAAGTGAAATAAATTATTAAGAAGCTTTTAGAAAAACAACATTTTATAACGAAAAATATTTTAAAAAAACTAAAAATAAAATTATATAACTTAAAAGATTTTTATTAGATTTTAAAATATTTAATAAAATATTATAAAAATTTTATTTAAAAATATAAAATAAAAAAATTAGAATTAAAAAAAATTATAAGTAATATAAATTGCGATACAAGTGATTTTGATAATTCAAGCGTGAAGAAGCTATGATGAAACCAGAAGATTGGTAAGGTCCTGAACCAACAGAACCAAGTCCTTGCTTGATGAACCATCTTTCTCCACAGCCTTCTTCGCCATTTCTCTGACCTCCCTTGTCCTCCGTTTAATCCCCTCAGCTTCTTCTCCTCTACTGCTCATCAAGAATTTCACCTTCTCCGCGATCGCCGTCTCCGCGATCAACTCCTTCTCTTCCTCATTCCAAGCCCACTGCTTCGCTCCTACTGCAACACCGATCTTCATCTTCTCCACGATCAACTTCTCGACGCTGAACTGGTCTGCGAACAATGGCCAGGTGATCATTGGAACGCCGGCGCAAATGCTCTCCATAACCGAGTTCCATCCACAGTGCGTGAGAAACCCTCCGACAGCAACATGGTTCAAGATCGAAACCTGATGAACCCATTTTTTTACTATAAGACCTTTTCCTTCTTCTTCGATTCTCTTGCTCAACTCTTCCGGCATCCAGTCGAGCTCGTCGTCGCTCTTCAAAACCCAGAGAAAATGTTGTCCTGAGTTTGCGAGCCCGTAGCCAAGCTCCCTTTTCTGCACTGGGGTGATTGTTTTAAGACTCCCGAAGCTAACATAAACCACCGATCTTGGAGGTTTTTTATCCAGCCATTCTAGCACTTCATCTGAATCTTCGACGGCAACTTCTCGTTTGTCTGTGGCTTTTATATTGGTGTCGTGCAAGAACGTTGGGCCGATGAACCAGACCTTCTTCCCCACGGTTTCGTTGTAGAATTCCTCGAAATCTCCTTCCATATGTCGGAAGCTATTGACGATTCTCCCGTAGCACTGGAGATCTGCTGTCCCTGAAGACTCTAGCATTGCGCTGTTTTTCTGCTGCTCCCGAAGAGATAATGGCAGTTGGGATTTGAAGAACTCGAAGTTTCCGGGAAGACCGGGCACCGGAACCTTTTCTCCCCTTGCAGCAATCAAGTCTTCCCGGCCATGAAGAGCTAATCGTACGCAATCGAATAAGAGGCAACAGGTGCTGAACATGATCCTAGTAATTCCAAGCTCATTAGCAACTTCACTTGCCCACAAGTACAGATCGTCGGCGATGAGGACATCAGGGGATATCTCGCGAAGGAGGGATTCCACGGGCACCTTCAGCTTCTCGTTAGCTTTGTGGAAGTCTTCGCGCTTGGCGGCCGCAGTAGTGGTTGGAATGTTGGGAATGAGATGGATCGCGATGTCATCGGTTGGGCCAACAACAAGGTGGATGGTGTTGGCGTATGTTTGTGTGCCGATGATGATCGTTTGGAGGCCATGGTCGGCGAGAAGCCTCGCGACTTGAACGTTGGGGATGATGTGACTACTTGACATCGCCGGGAGAAAGGCGACAGTCAGAGGACGACGATGAAGGGAAGGAGCTTCTGCAGCTTCCTCCATGGCTTAAAATTGGACTTCGGAAGCTTTTTAAGCCACAGAGAGAGAGAGAGAGAGAGAGAGACCTGGACAAAGTTAGATGGTGACTTGTATTGGGAGACGAAGACTTTCTTTAAAACTATCTTTGATGCTGCTGGTGGTGGTGGGATTCACTCGTCAGCGTAAGAAGATTTAGGAATGTTTTTAATTGCTTACTGAAAAAAAGTTTTTAAAAAAAAATATTTTAAAAAAAGAATTTATTTTTTTATTTAAAAAAATAAAATAAATAATAAAAAAAAGTTTATAATGTAAAATTTTTTTGCACTTCAAACTTTTTTAAAAAAATTATATAAAGTATTTACAATTTTATTAAAATATATAAAATAAAAAGTTGGAAAGAAAAAACTCACATGCTTTCAAAAGAATCGATGCATATTCCCAACTGCTCGCTCGAAGTTTATTTATTTATTTTATTTTTTCTGAAAGCAAGTGTGAATTGAATTTTACGTAAATAAAAACTATAAAAATCTTTTTATAAAAAAAATGGATACAAAGTGAAGTCTAATTATTATAATTCAATTATTTTTAAAAGTAAATTATAAAATAAATTATAAAATTGTATTAAAAATATAAAAATAAAATAATTAGAATTAAAATTTTAAGTGTAAAATTAAAATTTTTAATGTTTGTGTAAATAAAATATATAAAATCTTTTGAAATTTTAATTATGGCGAAAAAAATTAGAGTTGCGGTGCGGTGGTAGTCTGAGAAAAAATTCTGCAGACAAAAATGCTACAACAAACAAGAAAAGACCGAAGGGTTGCAGTGCTACTCAAAGAAGAGAAAAATGTTTACGGATTTTATTCACTCAGCTGTAATAATATGAAGTCCATAATAGCACTGTCAAAATTCAAAATGAAAAGAAAATGTTGATTTTATTCACTGAAGTGCATCTTGATTTTAATACAACTCGACTAAGGGGTATTGCGAATGATCAGAGATGAATATATAACGGTTATATCTGGTGAGAACAACCTTACTCTTTGTCCAAGTGATTTCAAATTTCAAACAAACACCTATGCGTTCTTTGAACTAATTCTTCACACGAAGAGAGCATCTTCTGTTGTGCTCATGCATAGCAAAATAGGAACTTTTCTCTGAACTTCAATCCTTAACTTGGCTACACACGCTTCACGATTGGTTTGAAGAACTGGGTAAGGATCACTACAGAGCTTCTGACAAGATCCAACGAATCATTCTGCAGGAGGAGACGTCTCTCGCCTGGACTTTCTCTCGTTGTATATGATAAGAACTCATGCACTTGTACTAATTTTGCATCTAGTCTTACAAACGAGCAAGATATTTCATAACAAAAGCAATAAGCACGACCAAATTTCACCCATTGATGCAATCATGCAACCTACATGTTGCTGAATTCAAGTTTTTGCATCTCTTAACAGAGATTCTAAATAAATGCAGCACTAATTAGAGCATACGAGATGACAAAATAAACAATTATAACATATGTACCACATATAAAATATACTTGATAATTGTTCCTTCTATGCTCATGTCAAGATGAAGATAGATCAATCAGAGGCTTAAAGAACAACCCATCAGAAACTGTTTAGGTTAATCAGAAGGCTTAATAATGCAGTACATCATGTTACATGAGGCCTAAGTGAAGTGCAAAAGATGAGGTCCACAAAAATGGACGCAATGAGAAAAATAAACCAAATAAGAAAATGAAAAATGTTACTTTCCATTATAAAGGTTAAAAGTCTTTGCACGATTGATAGAAACTCAAACTAAGATTCTGGACCAAGAATTGCTCTTTCGAGACAGTGGTACATAACCTAATACGTTAAAAAGGTAATAAAAACAACAAAAGAGCTCCACACTTAACTTACTCGGCCTTCCACTCTGCAACTTCCTTGGGCACCTCAAAAGATATGAACAATATCATATGCAAATCTGATCCATGTCAAGGAAACAGGACTTGGCAGTGAAGAAAACATTACGTAAAGGATTTATCTAAGGATTACTTAGAATATAATAAATAATAAATATATATAAAATAAAGGATACGTCCAGAATAACACAAATGACTGCAAAGAAACCAAAAAAAGAAAAAAAAAACATCAGTCTGAGAATACAAAAAATAAAGAAAAACTGTTCCAAGAAAAATTATTTTGAAAAAAAGAAAACAGTATACATGTATGTCCTAAGTACTAAGAGATAAGCTTAACCATCTCACAGTTACGAATTTCTCAACCATCTTATATTACTGCAAAGTGTTCCATTTGTTTCAAGGAAAAATATTCTATATTGGTAAGAACGAGCTTAGACAAAACCATATGCCAAACGAGTATTGAATCAAAATCACATAGGATTAATATGGCAACACAAAAGTAGTTGGTAAATGATTTGAAACAAAATTACAAGAATAATAAAAGAAAAATAACAAAATTAGTGAGCTTTACCTATTATCTTTAATATCCATGCAACGAATTTTGCTATAGGTATGTAAATCCTGGGAGGACATAATCAAATTTCTTAACAAGCTACTAAAACTTTGCTTCAAACTGTTAATATACTTGTAGCAAAACCAACAACTTGATTCTATCATAGATATTGTGAATGGGCATCACTGCTGTCGGAAATTATTTGGTAAAATAAGTAGACCAAGTAGCTTAACAATAATGAACATTTGCTCCTGAGTTATGAGATATTATGATTATTGTGACGGAAGACAAGGCTAGAGAGGTTTTGCTTAAACCATCCAACGCTACTAAAAAAGCTATATCTAGAAAAAGTTTAAGATGGCATAATCAACAAGTAAAATTGAACGCTTCAACTGCTCCCTACTACTCTTACTTTATATACAACAGAATCTTCCA
This sequence comes from Acanthochlamys bracteata, assembly GCA_019914995.1. Lineage (NCBI taxonomy): Eukaryota > Viridiplantae > Streptophyta > Magnoliopsida > Pandanales > Velloziaceae > Acanthochlamys > Acanthochlamys bracteata. The sequence goes on along the minus strand of CM034135.1, from coordinate 7,030,488 downwards.
TCCTATCAACATCATCATACGTTTCTAAAGGATGGAAGCAGACAAAAGTTCTATTACGTTAAAGCTAGAGATTTACCATTAAACCACTAACAAGTCCATCAAATGCAATCCTATTCCAGGAATCAAAATATGTTTCAATGGAAAACTTTGCTTTTGCTGCAAAACCCAATGAAGCAATTGCCATCACGACAAAATAGAAGACAAAGCCTGTGAAACCAGTGAATCCCCATACTCCAGCAACGACTCCGCCAATGATGGACAAGAAGGTACGGCTGCTACACATAACAAACATTAAAAACATATACAAGCAATCACATAAATAACAATATGGCATGGTAGACGAGCCTTGCTACACATCCTTTGCATACGAAGATTATTTTGAAAAGCCCTACGTATCTCAAATATGACAGAAATGGAGACCATGAACTATAGAAACCAGCTTATATTGAACTCAATCAAGATCTCCTAACATATATAAGCTATACAAGAAAGTGTTGCAGTTTGCAACTCAGTTCAAATCTCTATTCCTTGTCTCAGTCTCACCTATGTAATAATCTGGAAGCAGCATACTAACAGCTATCCAGTACGCATGAGATTAATTGATTCAATATGTAGATTATTTTTTTAATTTGATGATAGGCCTCATTAGCAAAATCACATAATCCCACATAAACTATCTCTTTAAATTTTTCTGAAAGATTAATAATTTAAACTGATATCAATAGCTATCCTACCATTTTTTAAAAGTGTAGAAAGCTTGTAATAATGTGAATTTAAAAATCATAAACTATCTTCTGCTCATCAAACTTCAGCTCATTGTGTTTATATTTAAGAAGACAAAATGTGTTGATTCTACTGTTAGAAAATGTCAATATGGCATTTTCTTTCAACATATGCATGTTATGCAAAATTGCAGGTTATGTGTTTGGGTTTAAACCAAAATCAAAGAACGGATCATCTAATAATGAGAAGGTATGCTGGGGTCTGGTATGAGATGTGTGCTGCAAAGTGGTGGAAGCAAACTTTTGTTTACTTTTACATAGCAATAAGGAGTTCGTATAGGTGAAGGAATAAAATTACCAAGCAGAAATATTGAAAGAAAAAAGAAGAGCAAATTAATTTTTTTCTTATGAAGTAAATAGAATATCTTTTCAAATCCAAGCATATAGGGCATAAAAACATTGGCTTGAAAACCAAATATAAATGAGAAAACTTTTTATACAAATTATATATAGACTCCTAATAACTCTTCGACTTCCATGATTAATAACACATTAGTTAATTGAGTCAACCACTAAGTCCCATTAGTACACTCATGCATTTGTAATTAAATCATTATCGTACAATCTATAAGATTGTTGGTCCAAATAGTAAGCCACAAGGTATAACAACAGTCAGGTCCTATTCCATTAACGTTCCAACCCCTTTAGAAACAATTTTTACTCAAACTTAGTATTAAAAAGCTCCAAAAAAGAACAGAGTGTTGCAAACTTAATATATCCATGTTTCTAAAAAAGACAACCATGCATACTATAGAATCAAATGTGTAGGATTCTAAGAAATTTAGTAGGTATATGACATTGTCTAGTTCTACGAAAGATATTGAGTTCAACCCGTGGTTTGGCGATTGGTTCCTACATATAAATAAAAAACGAAAATATTGGAGCCAAGAAAAGTTAATTTACCTTGAGACTAACGATCAAAGACATTTCATTAACTAACATCACACCTTCAGGCTTCAATACTTCATGCTCTTGTTCGTTTTTTCTACTTTCTTTCACTCTGTTGCTATGTTAAGAGTTTTGGGGGTTTTAAATTTAGGGTATTAAATTTGTGTGGCATGAACCATCTAAACAACAATTCAAAAACCACAACTTTGTTGTTGTTATCGTGCTAATACTGGGACAAATTTCATGTTACCCAAGGGGCAGAAAAACTATTGCAACCCTATATGACAGCAAGTCATTGATCTATGTGGCACAAAAACATCAAATTTCCTAAAGGTAAGAACTATACCTAGCATAAGAGTGTTATGAAGTAGCTTCACAGACATGCTAGCCCGATCACTTGCTGCCACATGACAGTTGAGGGAAATCCCTTGCTAACTGAGCAGTAAAGCGTATTTTATCCAAAATATTGTGTTTCTGTTGATCTCACCATGTATATAGGGAGGCATCTAATTAGCAAAACTGTCTTGGCATACGTTGGTTCCTCAGTCACTACTCATGTCTCTTACTAATTTAAGTTTGCAAGGGAGGTAGCACTTAATCCATTGCAAGTTTTACAACAAACATATTTAAGTTTAAGAAACAGCATTACAATTTCCAAATTTTCATAGAAAATTACTTACACATAGGATTTTAATTCAATTATCGCATACAGCATACTAATCATCATCTTACAATTTTCCAATCCAATTTTTAATATTGCGTCCAACAGTACTGATTTTCTACTAAGTAATTACCTAACACCACATATAGAGCCGCAATGAACTTAATAAACACAAGACTTATTAGCATATTCGAACTAACATCAATCTTATGTAACATCCTATAATAACAAAGACACTACGCAGTCTTTAACCATGGAGGATGGTGTAGTATGAAAATCAAACTTCTATCCATATCTAGACAAATCTGAATCGAGAATGTTGAGAGAGACCAAGAGACAGAGAGAGGGAGAGACCTGTAGTAGATGGATTTGAGATTGGCCTGAAGATTATCGGCGCTGAAAATGGGAAGATCGTCCTTGTCGGATTTCTTCATCTCCTCCATCGATTGAACTATTGCAGATGAGATGAAGAAGAAAGAAGTAGAAAGAAGAGAATAGAGAAAGAGGTTTTCAAAACTGGAGTCTGAACTATTGGCTGGGCCTTAGGAGGCAGCCTAAAACGAAATTATTGGGCTTCTTCAGCCCATCAGACCGTTTCTTTAGCAGCCTTAAAAAAATTTCAGTATTTTTCGCTTCCAAATTATCCATTTAATTAAAATATGGGTTACATATTGTAGATATTAAACGTAGTGTTTAAAGTTGGATGAAATTTATTTATTTTGAATTCGAATTTATTTCTTTTATTTTAGTTTATTTTGGAGTGTATTTCAAACGTCTGTAATTCTTTTTTTTTTGTCAGATTTTGAGTTTCGAACGGTTCATACGTTACACAAAAAATTCAAAACTTTACTTCCACATACGAAACTACAATTTCAACTTTTTTATTTGTATATTTTTAAGTGCAATTATATGTTTCAATTTTCAACACACTTAAAAAAACTATTGAGACACAAATACTGAATTCTATTTTCACTTTATTTTTCAAAAAATTCTACTTTTTATTATGTATTTTTACCAAACTCAGTTACGAATATTTGAAATATGCCCTTAAGCTCACCCGAACTTAACTCTAATTTATTTCTCACCTAATTCAGTTTTACAAAACTCACTCCAATTAATTGAAACACATTTTAGAAATCGAACTAACAAATTTTTATGGTAGCGCATAACATACATATATACTCGATTAATCATGATATATATCTCCAAATATAATTTGGCAAAAAGAATCATATATTGAGGGATACATACAGTTAATAAAATTAATTAAAATTTGCTTAATCGTCAAAAAATGATATTGACATTGACTTCTTGCAGCTAAACAATTATTTCCTAATTACTTCATATATTCACTTTATAAATTTACTTTTAAAAACTTGTTTCTTAATAAATTTATTTCTTACAAACTCAAATTAAAAAAAAATCAAATTTAAGATATTTTTACAAGTAAACAATTCCTAAGCTAAGGATTTATCTAGATGGAAGAGTAATAAATAAATAAGTGTAATATAAACAAAAGTAATCAAGAAAAAGTACTCTAGTGGAGATGAAAGTAAAATTAATTTATACTTATTTAATTTTCATATATTAGTAAGAATAATAAAAAGTAAAAGATTACTCTTAGACAAATTTTTATGAAATATGAAATGTTCCTATTAGGTTTTGGAAACTTTATTTTATTCATTCTATAAGGAATAAAATAGAATGAAAAGAAGATATTATTTTATTCATGAGATTTAGAGTGCGTTTGGTAGTCCATATTAAATTCTACATTTTAATTTCTTTTTATTTTATATTTTTCAATATATATTTTATAAATATTTAGAAAATTTATTTAAAAATTTAGATAGTGTAAAAAATTTTTACATAATAAAATTTTTTTATTACATATTTTTATTATTTTTTTAAAGTAAAAAATATAACACTTATTTTTCAAAAAAAATAATAAATACTTTCTATTTTAAAAAAATTCTATTTTATAAATAATCCTAACGTACTTGTCCGAGATGCATGGTATAGTAGTACTTGGTAGTCGTGGAGGAAGAGCAAAGATACACCAGCGCAATAGCTTTGACTACCCAAGTTGAAGCTGAAGATGATTATGAAAACGAGGAGATGATATGTATAATTTAACTGTTTCATGTCATGTTATTATGCGGTTAAGGCGCTGTTTGGTTCTCCATTTCAAAAGCTATTTATCAATTTTTTTTAATTTTTTTTAATTTTATATTTTTCAATACATATTTTATAAGTATATAAAAAATTTATTTAAAAATTTAGAAAGTGTAGAAAAATTCTACGAAGTGAGATCTTTTTATTCATATTTTTATTATTTTTTTTGAAGTAAAAAAAATATAATTCGTTTTTTAAAAAAGATAAAAATATTCTCTATTTCATAAAAGTTTCATTTCATAAGCAATTCCAAACGTTCCCTAAATGGCTTAGGATTGCGTTTCTCACAACACTTTTGTTTTATTTTTTATTTCATATTTTTTAATATATATTTTATAAATATTTAAAAAATTTATTTAAAATTTAGATAGTATATAAAAAATTTACGTAATAAAATATTTTTATTATTTTTTTAAAAGTAAAACAAATATAGTTTATTTTTTAAAAAAATAAAAATATCTTCTATTTTAAAAAAATTTTATTTTATAAGTAATTTCAAATTCACAATAGATCAGGTAGTTAGAGAGTTATGTTTATGTTTGAGTTAGTTCTTCGTGTACAAAATTTAGCGAGATTTAGACTTGAAATAGAAATAGTAGTTAGTTGTGAGCAGCAGATTTGCTATCATATCGTATATTTTCGGTTAAAAGACAAACTTCCGTAGATCGTGACTAATAACAATCTCTTTTATAAATATTACTATAATAAATACTAAACAAAAAATAATTTTAAAATTTGTTATAAAAGCAATTTTCAAAAAATTAAATTATATATAAAAATAGATTCATAAATTTTACAATATATTATTTATTATATACTTAAAAATATTTCAGTTATTATATATCTAATGTATTTATAAACATAAATTTAACTAAATATATTTTAATTTTTATTACGAAAGAATTTTTAACAGTAAAATTTATCTAAATATAATTTTAAAAAAATTTTAATAAAAAATTCCACAACCGTTTTTTTCAACAAATACATATATATATAGTTGCTTTTATTGAAAAGTGCTAAATTTAATACTTAGTCAAATATGGCATAATAAGATTGATCGGAAGCTTTTGATCTTTATCCTCTTATGCTATGCTTAATAATGGCTCTTTTGCCGGTTCATTCAATCAAATTTTCATTTTGATTTTGATTTTATGTTTTTAATAATTATTTCATAAATTTTGTATAAATAAATAAATAAATATATTAAAATTTTATTACTATTTGTTATTATTAATTAGCTAAAATTTTAATATCTTAAAATTTCTATGTTTAAAAAAAATATGACTCATTTAAAAAAAGTTTTGAAAAATCATTCGTTTTAGATTTTTTTTTTTTTTTTTTCAAAATCTCTACAAAACATCCAGTAGAGTGATTTTCGTGACTTCTAAAGTATATGTTCTTAAAAATTTATGACATACATCTCAGAAAATCACAATTTTACCTTATACTAATATAAGCTAATTTGATAAGCCAAGGTCATCATAGCCTTTGGTGTGTACATAGCACCATCCCCTCAAAAAAATAGCAATATTCAAATGGTAACCAAGTACTATCAGAAAGCACTTCACCATGACACTCCACAAAGTCTCGGTATCAAATAAGGTAGATAGAAAACATCAAGAGACATGTGATGGTTACATGATGAGAAGGAGCTTCTCAGTTGTCTTGCATATTTTGGCACATGCATTTTCATGGTGGCGACAACGAGTTACCACAATGCGGCGCCTGAGTGCAAGGGTGCCACCATCGAAGACAAAGACAGGGCATGTTATGTAGAAACAGGAGCTTGCAGATGCGATGAAAAAAAACCAAGAAGGTGGGCGTTCCTCACCACTCTCCTTTCTCATCCCCTCATCGCCTTCATGAACTGAACCATCTATGTACTAGCGTCTGCATCACCATATATTAATAAGCATTAATTGATTCCAAGACATGCCTCCAAAGTAGTTTGAATTGTTTCCAAGCAAACAAATGAATAGACACATTTATTAAATAAAATGAAATTACTTTTGCTTCCAAGAAAGTAACGTCAAAAGAACTCATATGTAAGAAACTTTGACAAACGGCACAAACTTAAATTCCAAATCGCAACTAGAAGCAAGCACTCTTAAGTACCAAATTGATCAACTGAATTACAAAGAAATTATTACTAGTTCCGTATCTAATCTTGTACCCCGCTAGAATTCAACAAGAACAAATTCCTAACCAAATAGAACATTTCTGACTCTAAATTCCAACTTAGCATTTTTCTCACACATAAAAGCTAAGAATATGTTATCTAAATCCACCATAATTACATAAACAAACATTAGAGAGATTTGAATAACCTAAACGCAGCTGTACTGAAAAAATTGAATAATCAACGAGCACAAAAGACAGAAATCAAATCAGTAGCTATACCTATAGCAAGCTTATTTCCAGCTAGGGTTTCCACAGAAACCCTTCGACCAACGGGAGCAAGGAGTTCCCACATGCCTTGAACTCCCACAAATTGACAATTACAGGGATACCAGCGGTGGGAAGAAGACGGACGGAGAAGAATACTACAACGATTAGTGTCGGAGACGGAGGAACCGAGAGAAGAGTCACGGGGTAAAGGGGCAGCGGAGGAGCCGAACGAAAGAAATTCGAAAGTGAGTGAGAAATGAGAAAGCTGTGAGAATAGAAAGGATACGTGAGTTTATAAACTCTGTAATTATTTTAATTTAATATGGATAAAAATTTATTTTAACAGCTCTGTGATAAGAAGCTCCTCATTGCTTTTTTGAAAAGCATTCTCTTTATGCTTTTGCTTTTTAACAAAAAACGCAACTTCTTTTTATAAAAAATACGATTGCTACATGTGTTAGTTATTGTTAAATACTTTTTTTTTATTACTAAAAGCTCTAAAAAACCGTTGCCAAATATGTCTTGAAGTGTGATTATTATGAAGAATATCTTTTTCTTTGCCAATATGTTTTTGTTTTTGAGAATTAGAACATTGCCTTAAGCAGCTCTACCTCTATTCATAGTAAAGAGAAAAAAAAAAGGCTCAAGTCATATTTGTTTAGAAAGCACACTGGACATTTGATATTACTTATTTTAAATAATTTTTTAATTTTTAATTATATATTTTTCAATACATCTTCAATAAATATCTAAAATTTATTAAAAATTTAAAAAATATTAAAAAATATTATTATATATTTACTATTTTTTAATAAAAAAATAAATCTTATTTTTAAAAAAAATAAAAATATTTTTTATTCTAAAAAAGTTCTATTTGTTTTTCATACCATTGACTTAAAAATCCATGTAGTCTAAATATTAAACTACTCCATCCCAAACCCTTTTCTCAGCAAGAACTTCAACTAGTCAATATCACCCATACTCTTTGCAGCAATCATTATCCGTTGAAGTACAAATTAAGATAACTATAGGACTGACCTTGGAGTACCTTTTAATAAACACACTGTAATGCTCAAGTTGGCTGCAGTCAATGCTCATCATGTTCTATTGCCTAGGGGACGGCTTGAGCCCTATAACGACTTCTTTAACCTGCACACAACTGCTTGCCTAGTTCTCAGGATCCCTTCAGCAGCTTTGAGTCTCCTTCTGCACCTCCCTGTGGTGGAATGCCATGTAACGTCTAACTGATCCAACTCCAACTGGAGGAGGTTGTAATATGCAACTAAACCTATGAGCACCCTGATGATATGTGCTTCACAACCGAAGAGACACCTCGTTGCAATCAACTGTGTCTTTTATGAGTACCTTTGCCACCAAACTTGGTTTGAAACTTCCACCTTCCTGCAGAGTGCAGTCGAGCCATTAACCGAATGCTTCTCACTCTCAATCACTCCATTCTGTTGCGTCGTACTTGGGAGTGGTGTAAATTTCTGAGAATCCTATGCTTCTTGCAGAAACTGATCAACTTTGTGCACTTCATTGATTTTCTCATCTGCTTCTCCACCTTGGCTTTGTTGTAACTTCCATAGAGCCTCTGATTTTTACTTCTTAAATATGGCCAAATTTTTCTGGATTACCAAATAGGGCACTACCCTCAACTAGGCACAAATTGTCTATTGCACCAGTGCTTCTCTCGGCATGGAATTTATACGAACCATAAATTTGAGCTAAATGTTACAAGAGAGTATCCTTGATACAAGCATCAGTATTCATACTTGTATATGATATTACATTTTCACACAAACTATCCATATCCATTGCTGGTTCACTCCATTGTCTTCAGAAGTACATTTCGTTGATGAGTTTATTAGCCATCATTGAGAAAGCTACTTGAAATGTATGCTACAGCTATCATCCACAGGAAATCTATGAAATACAACACTAATCACAACATTGTTCATAAACTGGTTCACATTTGGACTTTCTCCTTAACTATGAAAAGGACCCAAGCCAGAATTGCAGAAACTAACTCTAGCTAAGGAAGTATTCAAAGATGCTTGAGTAACACAAGCGCTAAAGAATACACTTGATATTTTTACATAATTACATTATAAGACCGCACCCATAAATTACAAAAGGATGCATGCTTTTGAGAGGCCAAAACATAACTTTGTCAAAAACAGAAACAACTTTTTCATTATATATATAGGTTCAGCAAGACCTTGGCTGAAAGATGCAATAAAACCTTGGAATATAGCATCCAGCTGTTAGAACTTCTACAGTCATGATAACATAACTTCCTATTACATCTCACCATTATCTAGTGCAGCAAAATATATTCACTTACCTCACAAACTGATACCAAATATATAGAAGAATCAATGTATGATTTACCAAAATATCCATTTGATTCATGAAGCAGCACAATAAATTAATTCAAGCAACCTACAGCGACTAATTAGAGAACTCACATTTAGCCACAGAAAATGCTAACTCCACTGTGCATCATAGAAGCACCTATATGTATAATCAGAAAGCTGCATAAAGTGCATGCACATGGCACTCCATGCAAAAGGATACACATGCTAACAGTTACCCGAATCCTCGGCACATGAGGATGTCATCCTTCTAACACATGAACATCCACAGAACTAATTTGCAGACTTGTTTCATTGCAAATAGATGTATAGAACCATTTCTAATGTCTATACAATGAACAACTGTCCACTTTAGCACAACAGTTTCTACTAACATTTCAAGTCACAATAACTAGATTGAGACAAACAAAAACTGAAAGCTTAGACATCTTTAGACACAGAATTGATGTGAATAAAATACCAATCCTGCTGTAACGATGACATGATACAGTACCATTTCAGGAAACCAGCTCGGCACATGATCAAGCATGCAACACACCAAAAGTTTGTCTTATGCACAGTATGAATTTAGCTTTACATTAATATATCTACATAGTAGTAATACAAGCTATAGCGCTTAATTCATGGGAAAACATTCAGGTAAACCCCAAATATTTGTGCAACACAAAAAAAGAACATTTATAATTCAATTGGAAACACTTTAATACAGGTAAGATTAACACCTAAACAGTACCTTAAAGAAATTGAACTTATACTCTAAAACATAACAAGGACGAATATAAAAGAAGAATATCGAATATGAAATGCATGTTCTGATTATTTGATGTATTAGACTGATTCAGCGATCATGTTGGAGCAAATTCCAAACCCCAGGCATATGTGATAAAAATGCAAGAAGCCTGACAAGCTCCACTCAATAACATTTGAGCAACTTCTATAGATATCCTCCAAGCATATTATCCACATTATCTGGGAGGCAAAAAAACTAGGAAGTGCTCAGTCTACTACCAGTCTAAATACATATCAAATCCACAAATTAACAAGGACGATCAGCAGCAATGACCAAACGATAGCAAAATTTTCAAAAACAAAAAGTCAAAGTATCTTTAGTGGTACATCATCAATCTATGAGCCGTTATCAATAATCTCTTAAAGGAACAACTAACGACAATCAGCAAAATTTATCAAAATGAAGGCAATTAATTGTTGCCATATCAAGCTTTGATAGCAGAATGATGAAACATCATTATCTCTGAAATCATAAGCAAGAATGGGCGTTGCTCATATTGTCATCTTCCGACACAAATTTGGTACGCTTTTAAGAACATATTTGCTTTTATAGATGACAGTAAGTTATGTTGATTGTCAAAAAACGCTAGCACTAACAAAACTCAAAAAGTGCAAAAAATTGCTTCATTCTGCTTTAGGTAGAGTCATGCTTTATATGTTACAAAATTTCCCCTTCAATTCATGGTAGAGCGGAAACAGTAGAAATCCCACTAACCTCAGAGACGAAGAAGGAGAATGCTACTAACTCTAGTCATTCTCAGACACAGGCTCGGTGTGAAAGACAAGCACCGATCCTGCTGTAACAATGACATGATAAGACAATCCAAAGAATCAGGAATCAACAATAAAACCTAGCTAGAGACTCAAAACGAGGAATTAAATCTAAATGCGAATCTATTAAGATTCATTTAATCTGAATCCAATAGAGCAATCATCTTTTGCACCCAAATCAATATTCAACCAGTAATATTTGGAACAGCTGAGAATCGGATAAGTAGCTCACGCGGCGGCCGCGGCGGCTGCAGAATTACCGCAGGAGAAGAGAGGCGGCGGAGATTAGAAGATTGTGATTGGGGTTTGGTTTAAATAGAGATGTAATAAACTGTTGTAGGCCATAATCTATTATAACTAGGCCAGCCTGTTAACTTAAAAGCCCACATCTTACTTCCAATTCCAAAGGCTGAAAAAAGGAAAAAGAAAGAAAGCTTCCTCAAAGTCTACTAGAAAGAAAGCTTCCTACTGGACTTTTCTTTTCCATGTCTCCAGTCTCCACCGCTCCTACCCGCCCGCCGCCCGCCATAGCTCGCGCTTCACCCCCTAAACATTCTCCACTTAACCAATTGATTTCTCTGCTTCAATTCCACAGCGATAGGTAAAGATTTGTCTTTCATTTTCTTTTTAATGTAATTTTCATAAAAAAAGATTTTGTTTGAGTTTGTTAATATATATTCTAGAAAGAAGGATTTCTTTTGAGTATCAATTTTTTGTATGCAAGTTACTAGAGAATGTGAAAGTTTCTGTTTTTATTTACGTGCAATGATATTTTCTTGATCTGCTGACATTGGTTTAGGTGTGTTTTAAGATTATTGTTACATAGAAAGAAGGTTTTGCCTTTTCCCCTTAAGTTTCAATGTTATGTGTTTGTTTTTAATTCCTTTTATGCAACTTGAATTCAAAGAGTTCATTGTCGGTCATTCTTGATGTGTTAAGTCCACACCATGATTGCTTTTAAATGCATGTTCTCTTAAAGTTCAGATGGATAAAGTAGAAGATGATGGATTTTCTGGTATGAGTAAGAAGAGAAGGCATGCTCTGAGACAAGAGCCTTTCAGTGAAACTGTTCCGTCGGATCATGATTTTGCTCACCTCACTAGGCTAAGATCGCAACCAACAGAAAGGACTTCTTATTCAACACAAAAGCAGAAGCTATCGTTTTCAACTTTTAGGATGCTGTCAATGAGGGAAAGTAACCTTTTTAAGTGTGGGAGGTTTTCTCAATCAGATTGCTCTCATATTACGGGGCGTTACTTGCCGGTGAATGGGCCATGGTGTGTGGATAGAATGGACAGCAGAGCATACATATCCCAGTTCTCTGGCGATGGATCTCTCTTTGTTGCGGGATATCAGGTACCGTAAGGTCGAATATCTGCTTTAAATTGGTAATGATTTATGTATCATCATTTTTAGTAATACTTTTGTTAACTTGTTTCATAATCATGACCAGGCAAGTCAGATTCGAATATATGATGTTGATAATGGTTGGAGACTTCATAAAGATATTTTCGCTAGACATCTACACTGGACTATCACTGACACAGCTCTCTCGCCTGACCAACGTTTCCTTGTGAGTTATACCATAGCCATACTCTAGTTACATAAGGAATTTTTAGCCAGGATCTTTAAGTTATTTCTAGATTTGATGTTAGAAGGACAGTGGATTTGGGTTCTCTTCTACATTTTGATTGGGTGGCGTTGGATTGGTTTGACTTGTAATATGAAATTGGATCGGAATATGCATAGTGGATTTGATACCAATTTTCACAATGGGCATCAGGTTGGATTGTGGGAGAGATGCGATAAAAGGGGGTATCAAGTTCACCTTATCTTTTCTTGCATCCCATTGGTTGAATCTGTGAATAATATTGCAGGAGGAATTAGCACAAAGTCCCATTGGGCAAACATTAGGTCAAACAATTTTTTATCTTCTGGAGGTGTTTGGTGTTGGGTTTTGGGGATGGAAGAGGAGAACTGGACCATGGATAGTGGAATTTATTGGCCCGGTTTGTAATTTATGATGTTAGCTGTAGGACTGAGGGTTGAGCGTTGATAGAGGGAAAACAAATTTACAAACAAAAAGCTTTCACTAATGCCATTACTTTGGAGCCATTAGAAGGCAGATCTTTTCTTAGGGTCTATCCATTTTCTTTTTTCCCATTTTTGACACCCTTTCGCATAGGAAACTTTTATCAAACTGCATGCTACTGTTGGGACATGAGTAGGTCTTGCTATGATTGCAGGAACATTTTAAATATTTTTTGCAAATTGTATTCATGATTGACACGCTCATTGTCTCTCAATTTAAATTGTTCTAGTATTTCTATATTGATCTGTTCGTTTCTGACTCATTGTGCTGTCCCTATATCCATTGTAGTGATGTTTCTAAATGCTAGGATGCTTTGTTGTATTTCTTTCTCAATTTGTTTGGTATGACTTTCCAGCGCTTGTCTTATGAAGCTTTATTAGTATGCCATGGTCATATAAGCCTCTGTATGCAATCTTTCTATATCAGTATACTTGCTTCAGGAGTTGTTAATTGTCAGGAATTTTCTCATTTCTGATGTAAGTTGTGAAAATCGTCACTTCTCATTTTGAAGTCTCCTTTTCTCTCTTACTGTATGTGGCAACCTTGAAACAAAATCTTGAGGGGTGCCGAGCTATACAGAATTCCTAATCGATTTATGCTCTTAATGTTTTAACTTGCTATGAGTTTATAATGTTTATACTATCGTAACTCTTTGTCACCTTAATTTAACCTTGAGCTTATGTTTTAAAAAGATGCTTTAAAATTGAGGTAATCACTTATTTGGAGCAACATTGTATGCCATTTATTAATGTTAGAGGAAGAAAGATTCTGATAAATAGATTGTATGGTTGTAAGTTATATATAGACTAGTGTACTTGTTAGAACTTGTCAGTATATAGATATTGTTTAGAGAATCATAAGTTTAGTTCAATTTGATAACTGTGAGTTTCTCTTATAACTTATGTGTCCTTATTAATATATACCATTTGATTTTATTAAACTTGAATTTCAAAACAACAATTTGATGTTCTAACCCATGCTATAGAGAAAACCAAGGAAAGTTGTTGAATAAACTCTTTACTTACATAGTAAGTTGTTACAATAATATATACATAAAGAAAGTTGGTAAAAATCTTGGGGGATCATGGTCGCCCTAGTCTGCACTAAGAGCTGCACCTACTTACTGTTATCCCGTCCGTCAGAAGGTTTGTTTTACCTGAAAATCATTTCATTTGGAATCTCTTTTATTAGCATAACTCATTCACATGAATTATCCACCTTTGAAATGTCTATACCATGTTGTATCATCTTAAATTCCTCGTATAACTCCACTTGTCTTGTTTTATAGGCAGAAGGAACTCCTTTCTCCTCCTATGTTTCTTCATAGATTACCTAGGAACTCATTTATAATTCTTGTTTCTGTCACTTCCTTACTTTTAAGGTTTCTTAATGATTACATAACTTCTAGCATCAAGGTATTCATGAATGTATTCCGATTATTGTTCCTGAGAATGCTGGAAATAACAAATCTGGGCATTAGTTAGTTTTCAGAACCTTCACCTAATACACTACTAAGCTTGCAATGGATCTTATGTCATAATTAGGAAAATTGCTATGCTAATAAACATTTGACCAACAAATTTCTATTTTGGCAATGCCTCTGCTTCACCCCTGCTATTTTTCATTGTGAAATAAAATGCTCAAAATGGATTTTGGTGTAGGTCTTGGTTGTAGTGTAGCACAACTTAGAAAGTGTTGCTATTGCAACAAAGTATACTAATTTTATGGTGAAATAACTAATGTTTCCACTTTTATGGTCTGTGATTTTGTGATTTTTAAAGAATACTTAAATGTTTCAAATGATTCAAACTGGGAATATTGACAATAGTGGTCTTTAGTGGATGCTAATTGTATTACTATGTGAAACTTTTCCAGTTACTTTCCGATTGAGCAATATCATGTTCTAGCGTCTTTGTGTAAAATATGTTGGCTTGTTATGAACTTATAGAATCCCTTTGCTGGGGAAGTTGGAATCGATTTTACTTCTGCAGTATGCTTGAATTTTATAGAATCCCACCATTTCAATATTTTTGCATAAGAGCTGCGTATTACTTAGTTTCAAACTTATTTTTTCTCTTTCTGATGTCATTTAGCCTACAGATTCAACAGTTGGTGCTCTCTAGAATTCTGTATAAACCACTTGCATATAACTGTTGTCATTTGTTTCTTCAAGGCCTTTATAATAAGGTTGCTTTGTGCATTGCAGATTTATTCCAGCATAACCCCTTTCGTACATATTGTTAATGTGGGAAGTCTTGCAAGTGAGTCGCATGCTAATGTGACGGTATGCCCAATTTGCTACTTTTAAGATTTAGCATGCAAATAGTAGATCAATATGTTGCGGAACTTGCATGAGAGGTTGCTTATAATTATAAAAGAGGCCCTAGGAAAGCAATTATGTTTTCACTAAATATCGAATGGATAATGTTTCTTTGCAAAACTTTAAAAGAAAAGGATCTGCTTTCTTTCTGTAGATCAGGATGAGAAAGATTGGGACAAGTTTGTAGAATAGTTCTTCAAAGATTGAAATTAGAAAAGTTGGAATATGCATGCTCTGAAGATTGAATTCCAAGGAGAGTACAAATCTGTTTTGAGATTGGTGAAAAGTGAAAAGGTAGGTGGTAGTTGACAAGGACAACTTCTTTTTCATTTTTACAGATGCCAAAGTGCGCTATATTTTATTATCTTGATGCAAGTATGATGGAATTAGGGTCCCCCGAACCTTGTCTCATTCGAGCGATCACAATAAACCTCTAGTAACCAATTAAGAGGCAAACTCGATTCAATGAAAGCACTCAAAAACTAGATGTCTAATATCTCTCCTTATGTGTAGTACCTCAAAACATTAAAGAATTCCCATTTATAATTTTATTGAGTATTTTTTGGATATTTAATACCTAATAATTTTCACCTATTATTGTTAGAAATTAACTTTTATAATTTTGTTTTAATAATATTTGATTATTAAATAGATCGATCTGAATTTAATTCGGTTATTAAATAGATTGGATTAAGTTTGACAATTTTGACACATATAAAAATTTGGGTTGGGTTAGGATTGAATAATTTTGTTTTGATTATTATATGGGTCGATTCGAACCGGACCGTTTAACCTATATTGCCACTAGAGGTATAAAAATGGGCCGGGCCAAACGGGCCGGCCCGCGGCCCGCCCGGCCCCGGTGAACAATGTCAGGACCGGGCCGATCCGTCCCGGTCCAACGGGCAGGACGGGCCGATTATGTTGGCCTGTCGGGCGGCCCGCCCATTCGGGTACTGTTCATATTGACCAGGCAACGTTGACTAGTCAATATGGACCGTTGACCCGGTCAAAATTGACCGGTGACCAGGTCAAATTTTAATAAAAAATATTTATTTTTTAATTTTATCTTAAAAATAATTTTTAATTTCTATTTCTTATATAAAATTAAAATATAAATCGGATAAATGGGCCGGGCCGGATCGTGAGAAATGAAACCGGGCCAGGCTGGTCCAGCTCGGTCTATTAACTTGGCCCGGGCGGGCCGGGCCAAGCCAGCCCGTTTTTGCACCTATAATTGCCACCCCTAATTGGATGCACAGCTTTCTTGACTTATTTTCTCAACTTATACCTTAGATATTTTCAATCGTTCTCAATTTGAAGTAATTAGAAAAAAAAATGGAATTGAAGAGAATTGATATCATTTATATATTTGCTTCATTTTTCTGTAACTTACTCATTTTATTTTGACCGTTTATTGATCAATAACATGAAATTTGAGAAAACCTGTAGTCAATTTCTTGTTATTTTAAATTCTGATAACTGATTAACGACATATCTTCTATTATAACCAACCACGTGTCAATGAGATTTGTAAGAGAACTAGTTATTATTAAACAGCACTGAGATGACCGTTCTCTAGTAGCTAGAGAATTATTAGTTTCCTTCACAAGTCTTTACTGTATAGGAAACATACCTCTTATACTTAAACTGCTCCAGCCGATGCACTAGCTGTAATCCTATCTCTGTCAAAGTATTTCAATGATGTGCTTTCATAATGCAGGACATTCACAAAACTTTGGAGTTATCATCTGAGAATGACTGGGAGGATGAGTTCGGAATATTTTCAGTTAAATTTTCATCTGATGGTCGTGAACTTGTTGCTGGAGGTAATGCTGAGTCAGTCTACATCTACGACTTAGAGGCAGATAAATTGTCATCAACAATCCATGCACATAAGGTTTGCGAGATTCCTGTCCTTGCACTTTCTTGGCATCTTTCTTGTTAAATTGGTAAACTATGTGATTAATGCCTGTAAACTTGCACGAGGACCTTTGTTATATATTGTTGTTCGCTAGGATACCTTGACAACGTTGAATAGTATCACTACACTAATTTATGTTTTGCTGACATATCAGTCTTATAAAAAAAATGCTATCAGATGCTTTAGAGCGTCTGAGCAACATAGTCTACAAGTCTAACCAAAATGGTCTAGAGGAACTTGTCATGATTAATGGAGAAACTAATGCCAAGGTTTGTGTTAGCTCATACCATTTACTCCTTGTTTGATTTTGTTCCGTAACAGAAGTTCATGAACAAAATGTTTCCCAGGTACTTCAAATAAAAAAAATCTATTTGCCCCTTTTTCCTTGGTTAGGTAGGACGCCTAACCTTATTTGGCAAAGCTACTGAAGAATTTCATTTGATCACAGTAGTTAAAGAAACCACTATTTTAGGACTAGTTACTATGGTATCTTAACATAGTTTTTTCTTCCACTTTCGTCAAGTTATCCCCCTTTTTAGTCTCTCTCTCTCTCTCTCTCCCCGTTATATACCTAATGTAGAATAAGTTAGCAGAAAAAAAAAAGATGAAGAAGAAAGATAAGAGGAGAACCTCAAGTAGCAGAAGAAATATCACCAAGAACAAGAAACTCAAAATTGCATTTAATAGAATTCTACTAAATAAATACTCAAATAAGTCCATCTAGGTGGTGAGACTTCTATTTAAATATTATCTTATCGAAATAAATACTTTTAAATACAAAAGTAAGTAATTTTCTAACATAATTTCATTCAGATGGATCTTTTTCCATCGTTTATACTTATTCTTTGCGTTTTGTCCTACATCTCCTACTTAAGTCACTTAACGATATTAAAGTGGGACTAGAAAGGCAGAAGTTGCAAGGTTTGCCAAAGCTAAGATAGAATTTCTGTAAACAACCAAAATAGGTATATGCTTCATTCACTGCATGTCCATAGAATTTATATTTAAGAGGCATTATCATTCTTTACTGATACAGTTTATATTTCTCCTATCCTTTTCATAGATGCTCTTATAGTATTATACTTATGCAGAGATACTACTTTTTCTCACTGTGACCTTAAGAAGCTAATTAATTTGCGATAGTTTGTTATCTTATATGTGCTTTTTCTTCCAGAACGATGTTAATACTGTCGCCTTTGCTGATGAATCTAGCAATATCATTTATTCTGGGAGTGATGATAGTCTTTGCAAGGTATCCTATGGTTTTGGTGCTCTTCTTATTAAGATGTTCATAATTGTCACCGGTGGTGTCGTTCTTCAGATCATAACATTTGCTATATGGATTGTGAAAGATGCTTTCAAAGTCTTTTTTAATTGTTTTCTTTAACAAAGCCTGTTTATTTTGTTAGAAACATAAAGATGATATATGAGATTTGTGGTCTTAATTTGTTGCTTGCTGTCTGAGAAATTTGATTGCTCAAAAACAGTTCTGTCTCTGGAGCTTCATGATCAGATTTACCGAAATCGCATTTGTGCTAACTCAGACTTTTTAATGATTCCAAAATCTTTCTTGTATCAAAGGTTGTCCTTTGAATTCCCAAGTAATTCACCTGTTATTTCCTTTCCATGAATTTAATCATAATTTTTTTTCTTGTCCTTGTACCTGTTCCTTCTTAATGACCACTTGGATTTGTATATATATATAACTTTTCTTTTTCAAAAAATAATCCTATTTATGCCAAAGAGAGCACAGACAATTGTTTCTATCTAAGCTTTAAATTATCTCTAAATTCATTTCATTCTCAACAGTAAAAAGTTCAAAAACTGTCTCACCTGGGCATTTAGCATGTCAAATATGCAAACGCCTTTGACCACAATTCTATTTCATGGCTCTAATTGCGTATACCTTACTGTGGAAGAACGCTTACTTCTGTTATATACCAGGCTTCTATAATTGCCAAGTGCACAATGTGTGCCCATTTACGCAAGGAGTTTGAAGAAGTGTTTTCATATGTTTATTGCACGTGATTTGATATTACTTCTGGGGTCATAAAGGACATATGGAACTCAAATGACTATTTCATTATCAAAAATATAATTAAGTTATGATGTATTTGGCTGCCAATGACATATCATTAAAAAAGAGTAGGGTAATTTCCACAACTACTTAATCTATTTTACGTTTTCATAGCATGAGCATATTGTCAAATTATAACCCACAATCAGCTGTACTTCTGTATTGTAATCATTTGAAGGTCTTGACAAAAGCAGTTTCCTTCGATGAAATTTGATACATACAAGCTCTTTTATTATGTTATCACAATTTCAAGGGTGACCTTTTGTTTTCTCTTTTTGATGATTAATGACTGATATAGGTTTTGAGTAGTGTAAACTTTGTTTTCTTTAACCAATCTGCAATTTCTGTAGTTTATGAGAGATTTAGTGCAAACATAGCGTCATATCCAACTGTAATTGTCATATACAAGAATGTTCAATTAATTCATAGGGTGGTGACAGCTTTTACTTCAAGAACTCAGATTTGAATATATCCATAGGACCTTTATCTCTTAGAGGATGATTATGCTTGTGGTGATGTCGAAACTATTTTTTTAAATAATGTATATAGGAGCTTCTATTATAGTATGTTTGGTCAGCTTCAAATTAAAGTAATGGGCAAGCTATGCCCACAGGTTCTGAGCTAGTGACATAATGCTGTTCAATTTTTTGGCATGATTTTGCCCGTCTTATTTTTAGCTCCTTTTTTAAACTTGTTTGCTTGTCCTTTCTTTATTTTGTTATTTGCCTTTGAAATTTAGGTTATGCAGTATATAATCTTCAGGTGTGGGACAGGCGCTGCTTCACATCTGAAGGAAAACCTGCAGGGGTCTTGACTGGGCATATAGAAGGAATTACTTTTATTGATAGTCGAGGAGATGGCCGGTATTTTATTTCCAATGGGAAAGATCAGACTACAAAACTTTGGGACATCCGGAGAATGACCTCCAAGGTCAAGGGGTAGGTGTAATCACTTTTCCTTTTATATTCAGGTGATTTACAGTTACAAATGACCTTCCAATTCAGAACTCATACCAATTGGCATAATCTTTGGCGCCATTAGTTTTATGTTACCATATTTCTGTCTTAATCTAGTCACTTATCATTATAGAGTTGTACATGTTGTATACCCGGGTTCATAGTATTATATTAAGCATGAACTTTTTCAGTGTGACAACTGATCTTGATTTAGATCCAGCACATAAAGATTTTTCGTGCTACAAACCTATGTTTCTACTTTAGTTTTTGTTGCATGTAGACACAACTTATACTCTAATGTAATTTCTATAGTTCAACTTGATGTGGTTTATTTCTTCCTCATTAACATGCGCAAATAATATATCACTGAACATGGTCAGCACTGTTCATATGAAAACTTCTGGAGTTTCCTCTCAATAATATTTGAGTGCCTTTTCTTTCTCTTTGCAGCTCTAAACCAAAAATTCCTGGTTGGGACTATCGATGGATGAATTATCCTGCTAAAGCAAGATTCTTCAAACATTCTAATGACCAGTCATTAGCTACATATCGAGGCCACTCAGTTTTGCAGACGTTAATACGCTGTTATTTCTCACCTGCGCATAGGTAACTACTGTTTTGCTTTCCTTTAATAATGGTGCATCAGTTGAATAGTAACAGTCGCTAAAGATCTTAACTGTGAGTGTGTTTTGCTCTGCCTTATTAGCATCTAGGTAGAGAACCAAGAACTTAGTGTGTGCAAACAAAGATAACAATGATACAAAAACCTTGTCATGACTACAGTAAGAGGTAGTAAGCATGCCCTTAACAACATCGCTACAATTAAAACTTATCAAGTGATCATTTTTACCTAAATAAGTTTGGACCAGCCTATCTTGATGTAAAAGCTCTTGTGTGCAAGGCTGCTGCTCAAGAGTTGAAGCCATGCATTTTATCCTCGCTAGTCTAATGAGAACTTAATTTCACTTTGTTTCTTGTTTTAGCACGGGTCAGAAATACATATATACTGGATCCAACGACCACTGTGTCTATGTATACGATGTGGTAAGCTGTCCTTTCTTTTTTATTTGCTTTTGCTGTTCTTTTCAGTCCTCAATTTCCTTTAGTTATTGCAAATGTCATAATCCTGGTCATCCTTTAAGCATAGCATGTGATGTAAATGTAAATTAGGAGTCAGGTATTCTAATATTAATTCCAGTTCTTTTTAATTTTATGTTGGTCCAAGTTGTTGCCTATGATAGTACAGATGGCATATAGACACGAATTTTCCATCCCGATCAATTCCTCCAGATGATGAGATATCATCATGATGGGGCATTTCCTTCAGGCGTTTACGTTTGTCTTCTAATTCTTTGTGTTGGGAGTCATCAGGTGTCCGGGGAGCAAGTTGCAAAGCTTTCCTGCCACAGCTCAACAGTCAGGGACTGTAGTTGGCACCCGTACTTCCCCATGCTTGTTAGCTCCTGTTGGGACGGCGTTGTTGCCAGATGGGAGTTCTCAGGAAATGAACCTGATCAATCATTGAGGAGGAAGCGAAGGAGAAGGAGACTTGCAGATTACTAAAGATCTCGGCAAATCACACGCAGCATTTTATTATCTTCTTGTGTAAAATATATACATACATATCAGATTCAGAAGTCTAGATTTAGCTTTGTTAGTGTTGCACATCTTGCTACGTACAGCTCCTGTAAATATTCACATTTATTACATTTTGTACAACTAACAATAATCGTTGTAATCAACTATCAAACAATGGGAATTTAGAAAAGGAACAGGTTACTGTGCACCTGTCGATGGCATTTTATAGTTCGGTCCGGTTCAAATTTAGAGTACTTTGATTCAACTTAGATCATATTCGGAGAGTTTTTTTTCTCAACTTTTTATTTCACATTTTTTAATAAAATTTTTAAAATATTTTACAGAATTTTTAGAAAAATTTTAATAGTACAAAAAAATTTTATATGGTGAAATTTTTATTAGTTATTATTTTTTTTGAAGTAAAAAAAGTAAAATTTATTTTAAAAAAATTTTTAAAATATTTTTTTTGAAAAAGTTTTTTTTCAATAATCACTTTTAAATATCTCCTTATTGTATGATTGGTCACATCTTGTTACATAACCTAAAGTTGAATCAAAAGGGTTTGCACTGTAGCCTTGCTGTTTTTTATATGTTAGAAATACGAAAGTATGTCCGAACAATAGTTTACCATAATGAAATATTTCGCATGTTGTAGAATCTGCAATCCAACTTGAGATCTTAAAGACTAATAATGCATCGCAAAAACACAAAAGTATACATAGGAACAATCTAAAAAGAATTTAATAGTAGCATGGTCATACTAAAACGAATATCACTATATAATAAGATTACAATATTGATTTCCAAAATTGATATTTTTAGTCAAACACTTAGGTGTTTGTCTTAGTTGCTTTATTATATAAAATTTCACAGATTTAGGAGGTACTTATAGGACACAAAGATACTATATCATCTCTCTTAGATTGCTAGTCCACTTATATAACTAACTGTACTATGCAACTCTTCAGCGTGGTTAGCACTCTCTTGATATTGATTTGTTAAAATAACTTTTAGATGATAGTTGGCATACAACAAATAACCAAAGAATCTGATCTAGACATGATACCTTTTTAGGGTAGAATTAAGACACGTATATCTATAATCTACCATATTGTCAACGCAATTCTAATAATTTTCTTTGACTACCACAAAACTTCATCCTTTATAATAGATAGTTGCTCTTGTTAAAGTTTTAATTTCAAACTTATTTGTCATCAAGAACAAAAGAAGTATAAACTCTAATAACACTTGTTAAAAATACACCCTAGGCTTGAACTATAGTTTAGCAAATAATAGAATCTTAAAATTAAAGTTGAAATTTTAAAAATGAATAAAACAATCACATAAATATAAAAATATACGTAGGTAAAATTAAAAAAAAATCTCACGATAATATGATCATACTGAAAAAGATATTATACAGTTAGATTATAACATTGGGTTACAAATTGGCATTCTTTTGTTAAACACTTTGAAGTGTTTATTTTACTTGCTTTCTTACATAAAAACTCACAAATTTAAAACGTATTTATAAGATGTTAGAGTGCTAAATCACCTCCCTTAAATTGCTAATGCACTAGCATAACTAACTGTTCTAAGCAACTCTGGGTAACTTGACAATGATTTGGTGGAATAACTTTCTTGTGATAATTGGCATACAATAACTATCCAAAAAGATCTGATATGGACATAACTATCATCATGCCTTTCGTCCCAAAAATCTTTCGATCTCATAATCACTATAGACTAAATAGTGACTACCATCTGCTAGTTATGAACTGTTTACTGAAAACCTTACTAGAATAACTTTACATCCCAACAATAAAGACGTCCTCGAACTCTAATTCTTTAGATATAAACGATCTAATCCAATTAGATTTCTTGATATGCATCTAAATTCAACTTCCTCATGGAGTTCCTTGCAATTCTTGAAAAATGGATGCAAATTCTAACGAAATATGCAAAATGCACCTAAATATAACCACACAATTGTAAGAATTTTTGCCTAGACTCCAGTAGTCAAATTGCAATATATATATGTAGTAGTTATGAGCAGTATTTTACATCTCTCATCAGAGAATAACGTTGCTGTCAAAATTCTTTCCACCAGTACTTTAAAATATCAGACTTCATAAAGGAGAATAATAACAATGTACATACATTTAAAAGAGTTCTGGCATTTTTTACCACTCTAGGTTGAGTTTATAGAAGAAATGCCGTGATGCACACTTAAATGAAGTCTAATCAAAGAAAACTCACTAAGATAGTTATGCACTCGCAACTGAACTACCACAAATGATATTCTGGGCAAGGTATACAGCCCATTAACTCAGAACACTTGAAATTATAAGCACCCTCGTGGTGCTTCTATGAGCCTCAGTACATAAAAGGCCACAGCTTCTTCTCTGTCTTTTGTTTTTTTGGCTTGGGTCCCTCCTCGTTAGCAAATCTGCTTAGATGTATAAAAATCAATATTACAACATCAGCGAAAACCCTGACATGTACAGAAACTCTTGACTAGATAACATCAAACTGTAAGCAAATTCGACATTACAGTTTGGCTATAAAAGTAAGCCACAGTTGGAACAAGGAAAAACAATAAAGCCAAAGTAACATAACTGATCATTCCAACAAAATAAAGAGTTAACTATATGTTGGAAACCTAGGTCTCTTGAAATATGTAATCGATTGTCCAACTCAAATTACACAATCATTTAACCTTTGGCTGACGGTAATACTTGATATAACGCATCAAAGAAGCGCAGTTTTCGACAATAATCAAATAAGAATCTAAACATGTATATATCATTATCTATTTCATGTCGACAAGTATTGCTTCATTGCCATTTGCAATTATAAGAAGGAAAACATAAGAAGTAGGCTCTACAGGTTTGAGTCACATCCTCCTCCATATTCTATGCTAACCATTTTGAAAACCAAATCTTACACTTACTTTCAAATTACTCCACTTCACCACAAAATGGAAAACAATGAATCTAAGTTTCTAACCTCTATGCTCCACATGATTTGTTTTTCAACTTATTTTTACATCCTTGTAAGTCACTACAAGTGTCGAGAGCACAACTTTCTCCGCCAATGTTCTTAGATAAATGCCCACTTCAAATTCATTTCGTAGAATCTCTTTTTGTAACAAAGATTTCTACATCAATTTTCACATACATTTGTCGACGCTCTTTCTTGGGAACAGTGTCATCTCACTGTTGTTTTTCAGTTTGAAATTGGTCTTACTCTAAATTCGATTGTGACAAAATTGGTATTATCATACGATTCATCACAACAAATAAAATTATTTCAGATATTCCAAGTTGTATTATGCAACAACTCGACTAAAATTATGAATTAATTAGCTTGCCTGATCATATTACTTGAGTATCCCTATACGCTTCACAGTTAATGCCCTTGCTAATTTTAATAAACTTTACATACTAAAAGTATATTTCAGCTCAAACCCAAATAAATGGCTTAAACTAGCATACTCATTGATTCTTTTCTTGGACAAATTTTCTATAATGAAATGGTAGATGGTACTAGTATATTGTTGCTTAGAACAGAATATTTTAGGAAGAAGCTGGATGAAAGTCGAGATGCTTATACTTTGGACAATTAAGGCATGTACCCACTCATCCCACATTCTCCTTCGTTTCGGTGTTCCAGAGGTTAATGCCTCGAACTCTTTGGAGGAATTTGATTGGGCAATGTTCTCTTGATTAAAAGTAGCCAGTCGGGAGCGACTTAGTAAAGTCAATACTTCATCTGAATTTTGATATAGCGGTTTATTGCTGACTTGCTCTTTGAAATAATCAAACAAGAAAGCACCTGCAGATAATTAATGATGATGAAAAATTGATGTTTAGTAACTGTAAAAACAGGATTAGATTAAAGAGAACGATTCGTGAAGTAATCATGTCATCGTAATGAAGATTCCATTAAACCACTACCAAGAAAAGTCTGTAACTCATTTCTAGTAACTAAATAAAGTGGATGTTATCAACAACTACAAGGAGATCTTTTTGTTTTTGTTTCTTTTTTTTTTTTGGGCAAGGAGTTGTTTGGAACAAATAATTAAAAATGAAAAAAATCATTAAAAAATAAGCACTACCAGATGGATGTAGGAAAAGTTACAGAATTTGCAATCAAGCAATGCTCCCCAAATTCTAAGGAGATAGATGTCATGTTTACATATATATGGCTAAATAAATTACTGATATTAATGATTTGGATTGAGTACGCACCACAACACAGATCAGCTAAAAATGTTGCAGTTCATAGGGTGGCACCAACAACCGCTTAACTAATTTAAGGATGTCATACTATTAGATGAAACATTACCTATGTGGTCTCTAATCTTGAACCTAGTTCGAACCATATTAGAATTACGACAATATTACTTCTCATGAAATCTTCCAAATAGTTCTCCAACATTCTTAGAAATGCATTGTAAGTCCTAACTAAGATATCCTACTCTATTATCACTCAGCAATTGGAACGAAAAAGCACAACTATAAAATCAATTAGATTAAATGATGATCTAAACAAAGAGCATTTATAAGGGGGCTCTATTACGTAGTTTTTTGCAAATGACCATGAATTATTGCCCATAACTTGAGGAGACAGAGTGCCTAGCTGCACCGAGGCTCCTTACACAGGAGACCTTACAGGTTAGAAGAGAGCACTAGTGAGGTCCTTGAATGAAAGTTTAGTAGTTTTAAGTTAGCAATAGGCGTTGTATAATAGATGAAATTCAAACAATAAAGATGAAATAAGGATTTTATGTAGCCAATGCCTTCGAGTTTATAACTAAAATTGCACTACTTGTTTATTGAAAGAAATGAAAGTAAGGTTTGTTAATATATAACTCTTGTTACGATGACACCATACTTTTTTATTAGCAAAACAAAAAATCTAAACAATTGCATTACTTTTGAAACCTCTTTGAAGGAAATGAAATAGCTAACTGAATATTAGTTACAAAGAACGTTTCATGTAGAGTCCATACAGCTTTCAGAAGATCTAGAGCCAAATATTTAAACTGCATGTGCTGCACATATGCAAAATCAAAATGATAGTAAACAAAGTGAATGTTTGTGCTTCAACTGAAGTAGGCTCGACTATCCTACAAACTTGTAACCTTAAAAATTCACAGAACTATAAGGTAAGGACAGAAAGGCTGTCAAGTAGAGGACTCCTTCAACTGTCCGATTAAGCTAGCTTACTCATTCTTGTCTAGAACATCGAAGCTTAATTAAGTTTGAACAAGAGATGTAGGATGACTAGCCAGTAGATGTTTGCTTCAGAACATGAATCTCACTATGTGCCTATCTTATCCCCCAAACTTAGATGGCTAGCGAGTCTTTTACCTAGTTAGCGCAATCCATTTGAATGCTCAGATAGATATAGCATGGCCTATATTCTTCAGTCACAAAATAAGAAGAGTACAATTGAGTACAGAGGTTCATCTCCTTTCATGAAATCAACATATTAACTCATATTTTGTTCTTACAGAAACAGAAGACTACAACAAGAAGTCATATACCTAGTTAGCAATCAATTTAAAGGCTCAGATAGAGAATTTGTGAGTTATATTCTTCAGTCACAAAATAGAAGAGCAGAATTTAGTACACAAAACATCTTTTTCATGCAATCAACATATAAAGCCACACTTCCGTCTTAAAACATTGAATACTGTCCTGAAATCACCGCTTATATAATGAAATCTTTCTAAATCAAAATCCAAAGCTTCTCTTATATCGACAGTGCGTGCATATAAAATCTACGGCATTCCAACTTTGATGGCACACTTTTTAAAAAAAAAATTAATTTATTATTAAATTTATATCAGCTATTTGGGGCTAACAAAATACCAACTTTCTTGTTGAAAATAAAATATCACCTTCTGTAAACAAATCAAGGAATTTTTTCCTAAAATTTTGAGAAGCAATTCAAGAATCTCTTTAATCCTAAAATTTTACTTCTTAGATTAATCACAGCAGTAATATTCCGACAAAACGAAACGAAATCTTCTAAAACATCTCTAAACTACCAAAAAAACTATTTTTTTCGAAATCAACATCAAAACAATGTCATAATGATAGAGATTCAAAAAAGAAAAGAGCAGAAAGTTTACCAGTGATCCACTTTCTCCAGTTTCAGTTTTTCGAGAACTACTGCGAGTTGTTATCGGAGCGAAAAGAGATAAGAAACGATTTGTTATGCTGGAGACACGTTAACTCCTTACAAACCCGCTCTCAACTAACACGATAGTTCGACTTTAGAGTTTAGTCCGACACGGAACATATATATATTCAGCACCTTAATACCATTGGATCTATTCGGACAGTTGTGACCGGTCACAATGTCGAACTTCAGTCTTAACTTTGGACCGATTACAGACGATGCTTTCTGTCATTGTTAATTTTCGGACAGATAGTCGGCTCAATTCGTTGGACTATAATTGGTATTAAGTGTATAACATCATCTAATCACCAGAAGGTTCTGCGGTTTTCCTTCACCAAATATAAACCCTTCACTAAACAGGAACGCATCTTCCCCGTTCTGTTTATCCAAAACTGCTACACAGAAAAGTTTTGCTTTGCTGTAGCAGCAATGGCGTACGCCACCGCACCGTCGATGGTTTCTGCAAATGCTAGAGCGTTCTCCGGCACAACCACTGCGCTTTCGCATCCTCTCTCGCAATCTTTTGTTATTCCGACAAGTTTTCTTGGTCTCCGACGAAAGTTCTAGTCACGAAGCAACACCCGTGTTGCCTCTGCACCTGAGTTTCTAATAGAAGCTTCGTTGTCAATGCCGTGAGTATCAATTCTATCTAGTAGCTTGATTGTGGTTGCTTGGCTAGGGACATGATTTTCTGTGAACTGTTGAGTGGTGATTTTGTTATAGGTTTATCTTGTCAAGTTCTTCATTTTTGGTGGTCTATAGCGTAATTGATTGATTAGCGTCTAGTCACTGAGATGATTAGGTTGCTGATTTATTTTAGGGTTGTATAGCACTATTTGAATAGTTAATTCTGGTATTATTCTGCTTTCAAGCTATGGTTGTATTACAGCTAAATGTAGTTTGAGATTGGTTAGCAGGGAGTTGAGTTATTGATATTGTTCTAGATTGTTGTTGTGACTTCTACAAAAGTTTCGAGTATTGGAATTGGTAGTATTAATAGTTAGGTTCGCTAAGTTATTCTTGTTCGTATTTTTCATTCAACTTCTAGCAAAGCTTTAAGTGCAAGGAATGAGAGATTACATTTTTAGCTTCATTTATGTCTATTGTTTAGCTTCATGTATGTCTAAATCTTTCACAAGAACTTGCATGATGCTAGCAGCAGTGATGCATTGAGCTGTCTTTTCTCTTTTACTTTTTTGTCGTGTTTATCGCTTAGTTTCAGCTTGAAAACCTCACTATTGCTGTTGTTGTAGCTTGTTAAGAGTTAAAATTTACCAATTCTAGTAGGCTGCTTAGCAATTTATAATTATATTGTGGATATTGATTGCTCTTGATGACTAATTCTTTCTTTTGATTTTAACATATTTTTTTGCTGATTCAGTGCCAACTCCCCTTGGTTGGGAACAAGGCGCCAGATTTTGAGGCCGAAGCTGTTTTTGATCAGGAGTTTTTGAAGGTATGCCTCTGCATAATTCTAGATGGATGGTATAAGAGTTGTCTCTGGTAGTTAGCTGTTCTAAGTCCAATTTGGTAGGCTTAAGATTAAGATACAAAGACCCATTTCGGTCTCAGTTCCGATTTCCCTTCTAATGAAACATTTTATTTTGGCTGTTTCGGAAATTTTGCTTTCTGCCATTTATGAACTTTGAAAATAAGTTGTATTGGCGTCACCACAAGTCGAATAAGCCTTTCATACATATTCTTCAAATTTTCTTTTACATAATAGTATCTCTTTAGGATCAATCAAAACCTAGTAGTAAGTTAACTAAGTCAAAATGAATAGTTTATTGAAGCAACATAAAGTTCGCATTTAAAGAACAAATTAAGTGTGGTTTCTTTGAAAAATAAAAAATTAACCAAAAAAAAAAAAAAAAAAAAAAAAAGAAAAGAAGAGGAAAAGTCACCACAGACAATATTGGCCAATAGCCAGAAACAAACTATAAAAGAACATTTTGGGATGATATATTGATAGGAAAAAGCTATCAATCTCGGTCGTTATGATTGAGACTATTATGTGAAGTTCAAACAATTCACTAATGGATATATATATATATATATATATATTCACCACTCTCCTTTAATTTACTATTTAATTATTAATTTTAGTTATAAAAGAGCTCTTTCTCTCCCTTGGCCTGCCCTCTTTCTCCTTTCACTTAATCAGTGCATCTGCCTAAACAAAATTCTGATCCTGCCACAACAGATTCCAATGCGATTGTTCTAACCTTGCAATAGTTCTTTCCTCTTCTAATGATGGAAAGCAGCAGCTCTAGACGCTTCTGCTCTGGCTTACTAATGTTGTGCTCCTGTTTCCTTTGTTAGTATTTCTTTCTGTTCAGTTCTTAGAACTAGCAGGAATGGCTGACCAACAAATCAATAATAAGATGGAACCAAAACAAAGTTTCTCAGGAGATTGAGGAAACTTGGCTCCATATTCTATATTGACTGTTTGCTTCGTCCTTCTTAGGATGCATGGTGATTTCAATATTGTTAATCCACAATGCAAACGAAAACCATCATCAATTCACTACCAAAATGGTATGCATGCTGTTAAGTTCACTGCTGGAAAGCAAAACTGATATGTCTTTTTTCTTATGAAGATAAAAAATGCAAACAATAATAGAATTAATATTCTCTTAAGACATAGATATGAAAAAAGGTAATGGTGTCTTCCAAGCTGCCACACTGGGGGATGATTTATTACAGATAAAAAAACAAGAAAAGGGGAATAAAAAGAGGAAGAGGAAGAAAAAACTAAAGTTCCATCTTTGCATTGCTTAACTTGCCATAATTTATTCTCTATGCTAGCTGGACAACTAAGACAGATTCCCGACTGTTATGACCAAGACAAATAGCATCACTCTTTAAATGTATGTAAAAATAATAAACTATTAATTAGACTATTTAAAGTAGTAAAAAATAAGTGGATCCCATAAAGAAACTTATTGATGCTTGTTAACACCCTTTAGGACCATGTAATGGAACACCTTGTCTCGACTGAAAACATAGGTTTCAGACTGATAAACCAAATAATTTCCCCCTGAAACATCAAAAAGAAGCAAGAATACAATTAATGGCCAGAATGGGTTGGTTTTACTTTAAGCCATGCTTAATATAATACATTTGATGAGTTTGAAAATGCCTTTTAGTTAGTTTGAGAGGAAAGTTTTTGTTTCTGCTTAACTTTTCCTTTGAAGTTTGCTTAGCTATTGCCTGCTACTACTTGTCCATTATGCTTCTAAAACCAATTTTTTTTGGAACATTTGGAGTTCTTTTAGGCAAATATTGATGATTTCTCCTTTTTCATAGGTGAAACTATCTGACTACATCGGGAAGAAGTATGTGATTCTGTTTTTCTACCCATTGGAGTTCACTTTTGTTTGCCCGACTGGTAAAGAAGTGTATCACTATATAGACCACAGTATGTATTTGTGTTACTGAGGTGTATTCTTATACGGAATTCTATTTGGTGTTTTCTTTGATAGAGATTACTGCTTTCAGCGATAGACATGCTGACTTTGAGAAGCTGAACACTGAAATATTAGGTGTCTCAGTTGACAGTGTGGTAGGTTTTCTGTTTATCAGCATTGATTGTTATATTGAATTATTAGGCTGTGATGAGCAGTTGTTGTCAGGAGCGATGTTAGGTCTCACTAGTTATGCGAATCTAGAAGAATTTTGCTTTTATGTGATGGCTCCTGAACTAAATTAGGTAATGATGTTTAGTTATCATCCTAGATTTTACTAGATTTTCATTCTTTTGAAGCATAATTTAATACGTTACTTCTTACAATCTGGTAACTTGTGCATAGACGTTTGTTAAATGCATAAAGTAAGGGTCAGATTGTCAGAAAGTATATAAATGTTATAGATTGCCATGAAGAGAACATACAGTGGAACTTTTGCATACATGTTTCTAGTATAGGAAAATTAATGTATTCTTCTTTAGAATATTATTTGAAGCTCATATTCTGACATGGTATTATGATATCTGTGATGAATCTACTCTTTGATCCTTAGCAATTTCTTTGTGAATTATTCGTTTTCCTAATAGCACTACTCTTATTGTTTGTAGTTCTCCCATCTCGCTTGGGTTCAAACAGAGAGAAAATCTGGAGGACTTGGAGATTTGAAGTATCCCTTGGTTTCTGACGTTACTAAGTCGATTTCTAAATCTTATGGCGTCCTTATCCCCCATCAGGTAATGCTCTTTTCACTTTGAGGATAGTGAGGGTTTTGCAGCTTATTACTTGAAGTTACAATCATTATATTTACATTATTTTTCAGGGTATTGCTTTGAGAGGTCTATTCATTATTGACAAGGAAGGAGTCATCCAACACTCCACCATCAACAATCTTGCCATTGGTAGGAGTGTAGATGAAACCATGAGGACTCTTCAGGTAGTTACTCATGTTGCAATCTAATTTTCTCTTGTATGTCTAAATATGTAGAAATAACCTGGGCTCTGAATGTTGCTATGCAGGCACTGCAATATGTGCAGGAGAACCCAGATAGGTGTGCCCAGCAGGATGGAAGCCTGGAGAGAAATCCATGAAACCAGACCCAAAGCTCAGCAAGGAGTATTTCGCCGCAGTCTAAGATACTGCTTCCGGCTGTCTGTAGCTAGATTCATCTATTCGGAAGAGGAGGGAATGAAGTTTGCTCCTTGCTATTGCCTTTCTTGTTAACTTGTTTTGTAATTGTAAACATATTCTGTACCTTGATTTTGTTTTCCTTTGCTATCTCCAATCAAAGGAGCGAATTACGATGCCTTATGTGTGCTGTCCAACTTATGTGTCAGTATCTCCAATGGTGCCCATTATGGTCTGGCCTCTTCCATTGAAACAACTCAACAGTTCATACAACCTAAGTTCAGCTTTAGGGCATGATTCAATTACGCTGAAATTTACTTTTTTCAAATTTTATGTTTGATTAATTTATATGTTTCAGTTATCATTTTGTATTTTATTTTTACTATCATATTGAACTTTAATTTTATAAAAGTTCAATTTTACATATTTAATTATCCCTCTGAATTTTATTTTTACTAAATTTTATTTTTTATAGAATTTTAGTTTTTGCAAAATTTGTTTTTATGAACTCCCTTCATGGTTGATTTTTTTATTTATCGGATGCAGATCCTCTTCCATTGAGTATACGATCAATTTTTCGATCGTAACTATTAATTTTTCGTGGCTGATCTCTTTCGTGGCAACGAATCTGACTCCCTCACAACGGTAATTTCTCTCTCCAACAATGGTGATATAAAGTAACGTTCCTATTGATGAGAATTAGTCTCACCGAACAACTGCAAGATGTAAAAGTTTTATATATACACGTTGATCGTAAACTTGTTCCTGTGCTTGCATTTTGTTAGGCTTATTGAGCTAATTAGTCAGTGAACGAGAAACGCTTCGATGTTTCTATTCGGCATAGATTAGAGATGATATAAGTCATGAAACTTCAAACCATCGCGGTTTTTATCTTCTCTTCAGTGCTTTCTCATTCGTTTGAGCATGACCATCCCAATCTAAGGTACCCTCCTTGACAAGTGTTATGCCGCTAGTAATTTTGCTGTCTTCGCCGCTCTCACGCTCGTAAAACTGCATCCGGTCTCTCTCCTCACAACTTCCTTCGCTCCAAGTTTTGTGCCGCCTAGCCTGATGCGGCTGCCTATGGAAATACTTTCTCCTCCTCCTTCGCCAATTGCCATCCAATTTTTCTCTATAACTCTACCTTGCGTGCCCTTTCACTCTCCAGCTCTTTCTTTGCTATTTTTGCCTTTTCCCTCTCATGCTCCACGATATCTTCTTCCCTCTCAGCTGAAGCCACAATCCCTTCCCTACACCACTGCAAATGTTGTCATTCCTTTGCCCTTGCTTCTGGCCTCGCTCTCAACCCTTCTGTCTCTAGTTCACTCATCCCTATGGACTCTAATTGCGGCGACCTCCCCTCTGCCCAAACCATTTTTCAATCCATTCCCTTTGGTCACCGAACAATTATTTTCTCTTACAGCCACTATGACCGTGCAAGACATGTTTTGAGGATGTTCGACAAAATGATCAGTAAAGTGCCAAGCACTCTAGACGAGCATCGGTTTTTATAGTGCTAACAGCTTGTGCGTATAGAAGTCTAGTGGAGGAAGGGAAGAGGGTTTTAGAATTGTTGGAGCGGGCAAATAATTTGATCATATAAAACCAAACTTTATAAAATCGTTTTCAAAATAAAAGCTTTCAAAAAAAAAACACCTTCTAACATCTTAAGAACACATTCAAGCATCACAACATACTGCCCCTATGAGGAAAACATCTTAATAATAAAAATGCATGTAACTAGCTCAAGATTGAAGATTAACAAGATTAACTCTACCATTAACAAGATATCAATAAAAATGACCTCGAATGACTACTATGTTCCAACACAGCATCAAAAGGAAAAAAAAAGCACTTAAACTAATCAAACCAGACATCTATCAGTTTAACATCTACCTTAAGATCCTATAATTCATATCATGCAAGAACAGAAGAAAAGTAGCACAACTGCCCAAAGTCATTCAAGTATAAATTTGAACTCCATTTTTGTTCAAAACTTAGAAAAAGTTATATCTCTAACGCTGCACAGAAATTTCTCTTCATCCAGCAACTTCATGTATTTAGTGAGGTTTAAAAAACAAAAATTCAGAAATATGATAACGAAGACAGACAAAAAAAAAATTCAAAGGGAATTTTTTTTGACGATCCGTGTAGGCATAATTTCCATCCAAATCTAGTTAAAGAAGTTGTACTCTAACAAAGCACACAAGTTTTACAGAACACGAAGAAAAAAAGAGAAAACAAAACTATGACATTTAACCGAGCACTAAATCTTTCATATACAAACTGCCACAAACAATCAATATTAGAAACATGAAATATCATAAACAAAATATCATAATTATCAACTGTAAATTGCCACCACCACCGACTAAAACAATTTCAATCTTTTTCGAAAACACTAAACGGCAAAAAAATTTCCTAAATTCTAGCACTCAACTTCAATCCAATCGTTTCAAACAAAACAAAAAGAAAAGAAATTATTCAATTGAATTTTGAAAGAAGAAGAATGTAATCACCTTTTCGTAGTCGTCTCCGGCTCTCGAGCTTGATTGGTGCCGCACAACGGCTACAAAGTTCGCAGTGGTTAAGAGAAGAGACGAGGAAACGAAAATCGGCGTCGGAGAAGAAGCACGCTTGCCGGAACAAGAGATCGCTGCCGGGGTGGGGCGGAGCGGAGTGAAAAAAAACCTAGAAATCAAGTCTGCGTGAGAGAAATGAAAAAGATGGTTGAATGAATTGCTGGATAACTAATATATATACATCTGTAATTTTGTTAACTTCAAAGGGACAAACTCAGAGGTGCTGAGAAATAAGTTGCGTGCAATTTTTTTTAGAAAAGTTACTGAGCGTAACTTTTTTTTTTTCAACTTATAAGTTCAAAAAATAACTTATAAATTATTTATTCAAATACTCTTTATTTATTGTTTGGAGTTTTTTTCAACTTATAAGTTAAAAAAAACTTATCCAAACGCCCCTAAATGATTTTTAAGTATGTTTGTAATCAATACGTCTCACTTTAAATATGCCTATAGCGAGACTTGCATGTTAACGCCCATCAAAGAATCACCATAAAGGCCTCATCCGACCAACTCAACAGTTCCATTACTGTCAAAGCCTTTACATACATTAGTACGTCTTTAACATTTACATAACTCATGTGCAAACTAAGAACCCAACCAAATCAGAACATTGGCTAAAGACAATATAGACCATCAATGAATAGCCATATCAAACAAATAAAACAGTAATAGTTAATTTGCTCGAGAAGCAAGAAGGAGAACATATGCTAGTTCCACAAATGAATAGAAATCTAACTTCTTTAAGTAACAATCCAAATATTATTGAGATAGTTTTCACATGTATGCAAATAATAACCATTGACCTACTTAAAAAAATAATATTAACAATGTTATCATAATTCCGATTTAAAATTTAAAATTTTACGAGTTTACGATCTGACATTACCAAAACAATTTTAATTCAAGTAAAATTTTTACTTGAATAAAATTCCATCGAATCCCGATTTAAATCTTAAAATCGGTAAAATCTCGATTTTATATAATCTTACTTTTAAAGTAATTTTTGTAATTAATTAAATTTGATAGAAGTTTTTATAAATTTTAGAGAGTTTTCTGTCAAAATTTAAGAAGACTTTCTAAAAAAGTATAATTTTGAGAGATTTTTTTATAAAATTTTAAAAGAAAATTTTCTAAAATTTGTAAATGTATTAATTTTTTTTAAATATTAGAAACGTTTGTATTAAAAATTCTTAATGGCATTTAAAAAAATTTTATAAAATTTATCGGCTTACGATATTATTTTAAATTCTCAATTTTACTACCCTACTCAGTAAGAATGATTCTAACTAAAATTCTGATTTTGACAATCTTAGAAATTTACGTCTTCCTCATACTCAATATCATGCTTACAAATCCTTTCTCGCGCAATAGTGACATTGACGATTGCAAGGAGTAATGAATAGCTGACATAGAATTTAACATGCTGTTCAGAATAACTAAAAAAGAAAGCGAGTTTGCGCCTGAAAAACATTCATTTGCTCCTAATTAGAAAATGATTCTCTCAAAGCAGCAACACTAATGCAATCATGTAGCCAGCAACTTCATCAAGATCCGGTTGCCATTTGAGATTATGTTATGTCCCCTGAAACCATGGAAAAAATTTGAAGCATCAAAATAGCAATTGTGCAAAAACAGTATAAATAACAATTGCATAACAGTCTTGGGAGTGTTGTCTATTCATTGTCGTAGTAGAAATTAATTCATTACTAATTTTTGATTTTTCCTTTTCCATACTGTGCTGCGGGCATTTTAGGCCATCAACATGTGAAGCTATAAAGGCTATTTTGCCAAGCCCAACTCAAACCCACTTCTAGATTTGTCCTTATTTTTTTTAATTTTTCTTTCTTTTATTTCTTCCCTCCTCAGTCCCGGCTGCTAGCCCCTGTGCTCGTGCGTGATCTTTTCCTTCCTACCCCCCGTTGGCGTCGCTCGAACAAGTCAGCATCGATTGCGACCCGGCGGTGGAAACCATGTCCTCGCGAAGCTCCTCGCCGGCGATTGGTCCGTGTTGAGCTAGGGGAAGCCATCTCCTCACCCTTCTGAGGATTTCCTCTCTGCCAATTGGTCGGATTTCTGCTCGTATGCTGCGACCAGCTTGATTGCTGGGCCGCCGCAAAATTGCTCGATTTCGGCCGCCGGCGTTTGTTTTGTGGCTAGCCATCGTCTAAGTTGAGCTAGTGGGTCTATGGCCGAGATGAGTTGTGTCTTTTTTTTGTTCTCTTTGAACTTGTCCTTAAGCCCTTGTGTATCCATGTGACACTAGGTGTTTTTTGGATCAATAATCAGTAAACTCATCGTTGTTGTACCCAAAGCTAGTTTGGACGCGGTTTGTCTCCTTTAATTCGTTAAGCTTTCCTAAACCGCTACTACTACCACTAGCTTAGTTTTATGGTTGATTTTATGGGTTTAATGGTTAATAGTCGGAGTTTTTCGATGCCTAAGGCTTGTGAGTTGGTTCTTGTTGTCGGATTTAAGTGGTTATCATCTTCGTTTATATTATAGGTGGTTATCACTTCTTTAATTCGGTAAGCTTTCCTAAACCGCTACTACTACCACTAGCTTAGTTTTATAGCTGATTTTGTGGGTTTAAAGCTTAACAATCTGATCTTTTCGATGCCTATTAAGGCTTGTGAGTTGGTTCTTGTTATCGGGTTTAGATGGTTATCATCTTCGTTTATATTATAGGTGGTTATCACATGCGCCAGTTTGGTCTATGTTGGATTTAGATGCGTATTAAGGCTTGTGAGTTGGTTCTTGTTATTGGGATTATGTGGTTATCATCTTCATTTATATTATAGGGTTTGATATGCAGAATGAGTAAACTCAGTAATCGGGATTAGGTGGTTATCATCTTGTTAGCAGATTAAGCAGTGCAACCTCTTGGTGCTTCTATGAGCCTCAGTACGTAAAAAGGCCACAGCTTCTTCTCTGTCTTTTATTTTTTTGGCTTAGGTCCCTCCTCGTTAGAGTACTGTGACTCAACTTAGTGTATGATTGGTCACATCTTGGTACATAACCGAAAGTTGAATCAAAAGGGTGTGCACCGTAGCTCTGCTGTTTTTTATATGTTAGAAATACAACAGTGTGTCTGAACAATAGTTTAGCATAATGAAATATTTCGCATGCTGTAGAATATGCAATCCAACTTGAGATCTTAAAGACTAATAATGCATCGCACAAACACAAAAGTATACATAGGAGAAATCGAAAAAGAATTTAATGGTAGTATAATCACACTAAAACGAATATCACTATGTAATAAAATTACAATATTGGTTTACAAAACTTATATTTTTAGTCAAACACTTAGGTGTTTGTCTCAGTTGCTTTATTATATAAAATTTCACAGATTTAGAAGGTACTTATAGGACACCAAGATATTATATCATCTCTCTTAGATTGCTAGTCCACTTAGCAGTCTCTTGATACTGATTCGTTAAAATAACTTTTAGATGATAGTTGGCATACAACAAATAACCAAAAAATCTGATCTAGACATGATATTTTTTTGGGGTAGAATTAAGACAAGCATATCTATAATCTACCCTATTGTCAAAGCAATTCTCCAGTGCGGCAAAATAATTTTCTTTGACTACTGCAAAATTTCATCCTTCATAATGGATAATTGCTCATGTTAAAATTTTAATCTCAAACTTATTTGTCATCAAGGAAAAAAAATAAACATAAACTCTAATAACACTTGTTAGAAATACACTGTAGGCTTGAATTATAGTTTAGCACAGTAAAATATTTAGCAAATAATAAAATCTTAAAATTGAAGTTGAAATTTTAAAAATGAATAAAACAATCACATGAATATAAAAATATACGTAGGTAAAATTAAAAAAAATCTCACGATGATCATACTGAAAAAGATATTATACAATTAGATTATAACATTGGGTTACAAATTGGCATTTTTTTGTTAAACACTTTGAAGTGTTTATTTTACTTGCTTTCTTACATAAAAACTCACAAATTTAAAACGTATTTATAAGATGTCAGAGTGCTAAATCACCTCCCTTAAATTGCTAGTGCACTTGCATAACTAACTGTCCTAAGCAACTCTTTAGCTGTGTAACTTGACAATGATTTGGTGGAATAACTTTCTTGCGATAATTGGCATTCAATAACTATCCAAAAAGATCTGATATGGACATAACTATCATCATGCCTTTCGTCCCAAAAATCTTTCGACCTCATAATCGCTATAAACTAAATAGTGACTACCATCTGCTAGTTATGAACTGTTTACTGAAAACCTTACCAAAATAACTTTACATCCCAACAATAAAGACGTCCTCGAACTCTAATTCTTTAGATATAAGCGATCTCAGCCAATTAGATTTCTTGATATGCATCTAAATTCAACTTCCTCGTGGAGTTCCTTGCAATTCTTGAAAGATGGATGTAAATTCTAACGAAATTTGCAAAATGTACCTAAATATAACCACACAGTTGTAAGAATTTTTGCCTAGACTCTAGTAGTCAAATTGCAATATATATCTGTAGTAGTTATGAGCAGTATTTTACACCTCTCATCAGAGAATAACGTTGCTGTCAAAATTCTTTACACTAGTACTTTAAAATATCAAACTTCGTAAAGGAGAATAATAACAATGTACATACATTTAAAAGAGTTCTGGCTTTTTTACCACTCTAGGTTGAGTTTACAGAAGAAATGCCGTGATGCACACTTAAATGAAGTCTAATCAAAGGAAACTCACTAAGATAGTTATGCACTTGCAACTGAACTACCACAAAGGATATTCTGGGCAAGGTATACAGCCCATTAACTCAGAACACTTGAAATTATGAGCACCCTCGTGGTGCTTCTATGAGCCTCAGTACATAAAAGGCCACAGCTTCTTCTCTGTCTTTTGTTTTTTTGGCTTGAGTCCCTCCTCGTTAGCAAATCTGCTTAGATGTATAAAAATCAACATTAAAACATCAGCAGAAACCCTGACATGTACAGAAACTCTTGACTAGATAACCTCAAACTGCAAGCAAATTCCACATTGCAGTTTGGCTATAAAAGTAAGCCACACAGTTGGAACAAGAGAAAACAATAATGCCAAAGTAACATAACTGATAATTCCAACAAAATAAAAAGTCAACTATATGTTGGTAACGCAGGTCTCTTGAAATATGTAATCGATTGTCCAACTCAAATTACAGAATCATTTAACCTTAGGCTGACGGTAATACTTGATATAACGCATCAAAGAAGCGCAATTTTCGACAATAATCAAATAAGAATCTAAACATGTATATATCATTATCTATTTCATGCCGACAAGTATTGCTTCATTGCCATTTGCAAATATAAGAAGAAAAACATAAGAAGTAGGCTCTACAGGTTTGAGTCACATCCTCCTCCATACTCTATGCTAACCATTTTGAAAACCAAATCTTACACTTACTTTCAAATTACTCCACTTCACCACAAAATGGAAAACAATGAATCTAAGTTTCTAACCTCTATGCTCCACATGATTAGTTATTCAACTTATTTTTACATCCTTGTAAGTCACTACAAGTGTCGAGAGCTCAACTTTCTCAGCCAAAGTTCTTAAACAAATGCCCACTTCAAATTCATTTCCTAGAATCTCTTTTTGTAACAAAAATTTCTATATCAATTTCCACAAACATTTGTCGACACTCTTTCTTGGGAACAGTGTCATGTCATTGTTGTTTTTCAGTTTGAAATTGATTTTACTCTAAATTCGATTGTGACAAAACTGGTATTATCATACGATTCATCACAACAAACAAAATTATTTCAGATATTTCAAGTTGTATTATGCAACAACTCGACCAAAATTATGAATTAATTAGCTTGCCTGAACATATTACTTGAGTATCCCTATACGCTTCACAGTTAATGCCCTTACTAATTTTAATAAACTTTACATACTAAAAGTATATTTCAGCTCAAACCCAAATAAATGGCTTAAACTAGCATACTCATTGATTCTTTTTTTGGACAAATTTTCTATAATGAAATGGTACTAGTATACTGTTGCTTAGAACAGAATATTTTAGGAAGAAGCTGGATGAAAGTTGAGATGCTTATACTTTGGACAATTAAGGCATGTACTCACTCATCCCACATTCTCCTTCGTTTCGGTGTTCCAGAGGTTAATGCCTCGAACTCTTTTGAGGAATTTGATTGGGCAATGTTCTCTTGATTAAAAGTAGCGAGTCGGGAGCGACTTAGTAAAGCCAATACTTCATCTGAATTTTGATATAGCGGTTTATTGCTGACTTGCTCTTTGAAATAATCAAACAAGAAAGCACCTGCAGATAATTAATGATGATGAAAAATTGATGTTTAGTAACTGTAAAAACAGGATTAGATTCTGAGAACAGTTACGTGAAGT
The DNA here is from genome assembly GCA_019914995.1 of Acanthochlamys bracteata. Classification (NCBI taxonomy): domain Eukaryota; kingdom Viridiplantae; phylum Streptophyta; class Magnoliopsida; order Pandanales; family Velloziaceae; genus Acanthochlamys; species Acanthochlamys bracteata. Next base: position 6,988,959 of record CM034135.1, on the reverse strand, counting down.
AATCATGCCATCAGAACAGTATTCCATTAAACCACTACCAAGAAAAGTCTGTAACTCATTTCTAGTAACTAAATAAAGTGGATGTTATCAACAACTACAAGGAGATCTTTTTGTTTTTGTTTCTTTTTTTTTTTTGGGCAAGGAGTTGTTTGGAACAAATAATTAAAAATAACAAAAAATCATTAAAAAATAAGCACTACCAAATGGATGTAGGAAAAGCTACAGAATTTGCAATCAAGCAATGCTCCCCAAATTCTAAGGAGATAGAGATCATGTTTACATATATATGGCTAAATAAATTACTGATATTAATGATTTGGATTGAGTACGCACCACAACACAGATCAACTAAAAATGTTGCAGTTCATTGGGTGGCACCAACAATCGCTTAACTAATTTAAGGATGTCATACTATTAGGTGAAAGATTACCTATGTGGTCTCTAATCTTGAACCTAGTTCGAACCATATTAGAATTACGACAATATTACTTCTCATGAAATCTTCCAGCAGTTCTCCAACATTCTTAGAAATGCATTGTAAGTCCTAACTAAGATATCCTACTCTATTATCACTCAGCAATTGGTACGAAAAAGCACAACTTTAAAATCAATTAGATTAAATGATGTTCTAAACAAAGAGCAATTACAAGGGGGCTCTATTATGTAGTTTTTTGCAAATGACCATGAATTAGTCCCCATAACTTGAGGAGACAGAGTGCCTAGCTGCACCGAGGCTCCTTACACAGGAGACCTTACAGGTTAGAAGAGAGCACTAGTGAGGTCCTTGATTGAAAGTTTAGTAGTTTTAAGTAAGCAATAGGCATTGTATAAGAGATGAAATTCAAACAATAAAGATGAAATAAGGATTTTATGTAGCCAATGCCCTCGAGTTTATAACTAAAATTGCACTACTTGTTTATTGAAAACAATGAAAGTAAGGTTTGTTAATATATAACTCTTGTTGCGATAACACCATACTTTTTTATTAGCAAAACAAAATATCTAGACAATTGCATTACTTTTGAAACCTCTTTGAAGGAAATGAAGATTTAAATTGATTTGAGATTAACATGACCTTTCCCATTATGGTGTATTAATTTCATTTATAGACATCCCAATCATACGATTCTTTTAGATTAACAAACACCACAAAAAATTCAAAGCGATTACCTTCAACTTTAGGGAGGCAATGCCTAAGCCAGTCACCAAGGATGCTTTGGCCATTGCATGCGTACCCTGCTCTTTGGTTACTTCAGTTGGCCTAGTGATCCTTTTGCACTCTGTGCCTTGTGCATGGAAGAGACTATACACTCTTGAGTGAGCTTTTCATTATCCTATTTGCCTTTCGCCTATTCCAATGCTATTCTTATTCTATTGATGTCACTTGATTATGCATCTTATGAGTGAAGCACTACATTAGGGCCTGACTATTCAAAATATTGTTCTATTAAATCTCGTACATTAGTAAGCATACTCAACATCACATTGCATATCACATTATTAGACAAAAATGCTTACCAAGATTGCGAAGAACCCTCAAGTTAAACCTTTTTGCCAAGCTTTTACAACCTGTTCGCTGTGACTTTTTAATTGCTAATTGCTTCAAACTAATTAGTAAATCCTGCATGGATAAAAAAAGGCCCTTCGAACTCAGAAACACCACCGATTCTTCTGATTAGTGAACAAAAACATGCACAAGCAATCAAATACTTGAAAATTAACAAAAGGGTCTTACTTACAAGCTCTGGTTCAGAAAGAGAAGCAAGCCATTGAACATCTTCCAAGCTATCACAATTGCTTCCTTCTTCCACTCCTGAAAAAATCACATTAGCTTCTACTTCACCTCCTCCTATTCCACTTTTTTCTTCTCTTGCCCCATTGATTGAATCACAAAGCTTTTCATCTTCGGTTTCTTCCATGAATTTTTTTTTTCAATCCCCAAAAATTTTCTATACTTTTGTTTCCCGGAGAAGTGATTCAGCTTCTGTTATTCAGATGATTCAGTTCAGTTAATTTCGGTTCATAATATTCAACTAGAATAAAATAAATCTCATTTTCACCTAGACCCAAACAAACTAGTCCGAATAGAGGAGTGTATGTACCAAGTAACCTCTCTTATGTTTTGATCCATAGCTGCCATCTCTTCTTAGAGTACTTTCTCATGACACTGATCAATGTCTTTTTCCTTGTATACGCATTTTGCTAGGAAATTGCTTTTCTTAACTACAGGTTATCCTACTTCAGGTCCAATTGTAGAGTCTCCATGGATGCCGCTTAAAAATCTATAATTTGACAAAAAGAATCCAGATTCAAACACAAAGGAGCCTTCAGTATTAAACTAGGGTTAATTGGGTCTATTTTATATTCTCCTTTCATTTTTATTGAGTTTAAATGCCTGGGAAACAAATACGGAAGAGCTAATTGACAAAACATAATATTAGCATTAGGAAAAAAAAGGGTTTAGTAAAGCATTCACCAATTCCCAACTCCTACGCGAATCTTCAACCAATTCCAACTTCTCCAAATACATAAATAATTGGCTTATCAAGGTCCAAGAGGATAATCTAAAATTTCTAATAAAACCTTACGACAAATCGAAACCAAGAGCTGAACAGGAGATTTCGCCTGCCTACAAATTAAGAGTTAGAGATATTTTCAGTTGCTTAAAACCAAGAAATTTTAGAAATAGAACAAAACGAAGCGTGATGGAGGGGTCACACACCTACCAGGCATAAGTTGAGAGGACTACGATAGCAGGAAGAGGAGAAGAAGAAGCAACCAGCTTCGGTAAAGCTAGAGCGATGGTGGTAAGGCTCGTTACGGCGAAGGAAAAAATCAGAAGCAACACAATATATACAGAATCGACGGAGGCAGAGGAAAGCGACGGAGCTCGAGAGAGTTAAAAGGAAATAAAAACATAATAAACGAAATATCCAAATTGAGCTAGGACATTGAAGCCCATAAACCCCAAAGTCTGGAATCAAACTTTTATTTAATTTATTTTCTTATTTAAATATCTTCTTTTTTTTTCTAAGATTACATTTTAGGTATTCCTTGAAAATTTTTATGATTTCCTTTCTAATTAAAATATAAAAATATTTTATTTCATAAGTTAGTAGTATTCTTATAGTTACTTTTTTTATTGAAAGTGGTTTATATATAAAACTATTTTATTCATAAGTTAGTAGTATTCTTATAGTTACTTTTTTTATTGAAAGTGGTTTAGATATAAGTTAGTAGTATTCTTACTTTAATTGGTATAAAAAAAAAGGACAATTTTTTTATTTATTGAAAGTGAGTTTCGTCAAATTGAGTTCAGTATGAAGTGGTTTAGATATGAGAGATTGGGTTAAATTGAAACGCAGAAAATGTTTAACTTCAAATTTGAGTCAAAACAATTAAGTTTCGTGCAATCCCTTCAAGTATGTATAATCTAGTGTATGTTTGGGAGAACTTTTTTTTCGTTTTTTATTCTAATTTTTATTTTATATTTTTTAATAAAATTTTTATAATATTCTACAAAAATTTTTAAAAATATAAAAAAAGTTTTAAATCATAAAATCTTATTACTAATTATTTTTATTATTTTTTCAAAATAAAAAAATAAAGTTCATTTTTTAAAATATTTTTATTTTATTTTTAGAAAAATTTATTTTCAATAAACACTCCCAAATATACCTCTAATGTGTTTTAACTTGCTAAGAATATTTTTTCATGTCCTTGCTCGGTAACCACTTGTCACTCCCATAATGAGATATTTGCAAACAAATTCATTAACTAAACATATACACATATCTATAAAGATTGTTCACATCTCTCTCATTGTGAAAATATTTTAATGTGAATTTGAGTGTATGCCAAGAATTGGAAAGCTTGAACTTGTTCATCTACCCAAAACACTAGGTTAACTTCTTGAACAATTTCGTCCATTTTCTATCAAGCATCTATCTGTAAACCAGCTAAAGCTGATGATAAAAGATTTCAAGTCTCAAAAACAACAACGACGAAGACACCAATTGCAACAATGACAACTTCAATAAACATCAGTGTTATTGAGCTAGCAAGATCAGAGCAAATTTGTGTACCACTCATGAGCTCATTGCTTCAATCGAAATTAGGAGAAACCAGTTAAAACCAAAAGGATAGAACTGAGGATCATGTGATCATTGATGAAACATATTGTTGCTAATTGCTATCGACAAATAGAGTTGCAGATCTGCCCAGGCCAAACTGCTCGGGACCTAGCTTGTGAACAATAGTAAGATCATAACGATTTAGCCCGTCCAACATATATTATCGGGTAGATATTGTTAGCTTGCCCGCTCAATTACTGTGTATGTTGACCGATCAATAATATACAGTAGGTCTAGTCAATTTGGCAGTTGATCATGTTAATTTATAATAAAAGGTATTTTTTATAATTTTTTGTAACTTATTTTCTTTTAGTAATAATTTTTTAAATTATTTTTAAATTTTTCTTATTTTATAAAATTAAAAAAATAAATGGATAGAATCGGGTCATTAAAAACATAATCGGGCCGAACAAATCTGACCTCTAGTGTGGAAAATGAGGCGAATTGGTCGACCCAATCGACTTACTTGGCATCTGGTATGACCATATTTATACTTCTATTTGCAAACTGATTTAAATCTAGTACATATATTACGTTTTTGGAAGTGGGTTTCTAAAAGATTAAAACGTTAACAGTTAAAAGTGAGGTTGTGAGAAAAAAATATGAAAATAAATATAAAAAATTATCTAAGATAAATTTTTTGTTAGAAGAATTTTTAAATAAGCTATAGTGAAGTAAACAAGCTCTAAATTAACCATAATGTATCACTCTACTTCAACCATTGTGGGGCCTCTCTTTCCTAAAGCATTAAAAAAAAAAAAAAAATAAAATTATAGTACATTAGATATGTACACCAACATTTTTAAGCTATTATGTGTCATGTTATAATACAAAAACACAAAAAGATTACACCACATTCAATGCTACCATTTACCCAAATATCTTTAAAAACCATTGCAAAGCTCTATCATACACTAGATTATACATACTTAGAAGGGATTGCACGAAACTTAATTGTTTTGACTCAAATTTAAAGTTGAACATTTTCTGCGTTTTAGTTTAACCCAGTTTCTCATATCTAAACCACGTCATACTGAACTCAATTTGACGAAACTCACTTTCAATAAATCAAAAAATTGTTCTTTTTTTATACCAATTAAAAACTGAGCATTCTACTTTCATTTAAATAATTTTTTATAGTAAAAAAAAGTAAAGTATAAGAATACTACTAACTTATGAAACAATATATTTTTATATTTTAATTAGAAAGGAAATCATAAAAATTTTCAGAGAATATCTAAAATGTAATCTTAGCAAAAAAGAGAAGATATTTAAATAAGAAAATAAATTAAGTAAAAATTTGATTTGAGTTTTCGAAATTATGGGATTCAATGTCCTAGCTCAATTTGGATATTTCGTTTATTATGTTTTTGTTTCCTTTTAACTCTCTCGAGCTCCGGTGCTTTCCTCTGCTGCCGCCGGTTCTGTATATCTTGTGTTGCTCGTGATTTTTTTCCTTCGCCGTAACGAGCCTTACCACCGTCGGCTCTAGCTTTACCGAAGCTGGTTGCTTCTTCTTTCCCTCTTCCTGCTATTGTAGTCCTCTCAACTTCTGCCTGGTAGGTGTCTGACCCCTCCATCATGCTTCGTTTTGTTCTATTTTTTAAAATTTTTTGTTTCAAGCAACTGAAAATATCTCCAACTCTTAATCTTGTAGGCAGGCGAAACCTCCTGTTCAGCTCTTGGTGTCGATTCGTCATAAGGTTTTATTAAAAATTTTAGATTGTCCTCTTCGACCTTGGTAAGCCAATTATTTATGTATTTGTAGAACTTGGAATTGGTTAAAGATTCGCGTAGGAGTTAGGAATCGGTGAATGCTTTACTAAACCTTTTTTTTCCTAAAGCTAATATTATGTTTTGTCAATTAGTTCTTCCGTATTTGTTTCTCAGGGATTTAAACCCAATAAAAATGAAAGGAAAATATAAAATAGACCCAATTAAACCCTAGTTTAATACAGAAGGCTCCGTTGTGTTTGAATCTGAATTCTTTTGTCAAATGATAGATTTTTAAGCGGCATCTATGCAGACTCTACAAGTTGGACCTGAAGTAGAATAATCTGTAGTTAAGAAAAGTAATTTCCTAGCAAAATACGTATACAGGGAAAAAGACATTGATCAGTGTAATGAGAAGGTACTCTAAGAAGAGATGGCAGTTATGGATCAAAACATAAAAGAGGTTACTTAGTACCCACACTTCTCTATTCGGGCTAGTTTGTTTGAGACTAGGTGAAAATGAGATTTATTTTATTCTAGTTGAATATTATGAACCGAAATTAACTGAACTGAATCATCTGAATAACAGAAGCTAAATCACTTCTCTAGGAAACAAAAGCACAGAAAATTTTTGGAGATTGAAAAAAAAAATTAATGGAAGAAACCGAAGATGAAAGGCTTTGTGATTCAATCAATGGGGCAAGAGAAGAAAAGAGTGGAATAGGAGGAGGTGAAGAAGAAGCTAATGTGATTTTTTCAAGAGTGGAAGAAGGAAGCAGTTGTGATAGCTTGGAAGATGTTCAATGGCTTGCCTCTCTTTCTGAACCAGAGCTTGTAAGTAAGCCCTTTTTTGTTAATTTTTAAGTATTTGATTGCTTGTGCAAGTTTTTGTTTACTAATCAAAAGAATCGGTGGTGTTTCTGAGTTTGAAGGGCCTTTTTTTGTCCATGCAGGATTTACTAATTAGTTTGAAGCAATTAGCAATTAAAAAGGCACAGCGAACATGTTGTAAAAGCTTGGCAAAAAGGTTTAACTTGAGGGTTCTTCGCAATCTTGGTAAAGCATTTTTGTCTAATAATGTGATATGCAATGTGACTTTGAGTATGCTTACTCCTGTACGAGATTTAATAGAACAATATTTTGAATAGTCAGGGCCCTAATATAGTGCTTCACTCATAAGATGCATAATCTAGTGACATCAATAGAATAAGAATAGAATTGGAATAGGCGAAAGGCAAATAGAATAATGAAAAGCTTACTCAAGAGTGTATAGTCTCTTCCATGCACAAGGCACAGAGTGCAAAAGGATCACTAGGCCAACTGAAGTAACCAAAGAGCAGGGTACGCATGCAAAGGCCAAGCATCCTTGGTGAGTGGCCTAGGCATTGCCCCTCTAAAGTTGAAGGTAATCGCTTTGAATTTTTTGTGGTATCGTTAATCTAAAAAAATCGTATGATTGGGATGTCTATAAATGAAATTAATACACTATAGAGAGAAAGGTCATGTTAATCTCAAATCAACTTAAATCTTCATTTCCTTCAAACAGGTTTCAAAAGTAATGCAATTGTTTAGATTTTTTGTTTTGCTAATAAAAAAGTATGGTGTCATCGCAACAAGAGTTATATATTAACAAACCTTACTTTCATTTCTTTCAATAAACAAGTAGTGCAATTTTAGTTATAAACTCGAGGGCATTGGCTACATAAAATCCTTATTTCATCTTTATTGTTTGAATTTCATCTATTATACAACGCCTATTGCTAACTTAAAACTACTAAACTTTCATTCAAGGACCTCACTAGTGCTCTCTTCTAACCTGTAAGGTCTCCTGTGTAAGGAGCCTCGGTGCAGCTAGGCGCTCTGTCTCCTCAAATTGTGGGCACTAATTCATGGTCATTTGCAAAAAACTACGTAATAGAGCCCCCTTGTAAATGCTCTTGGTTTAGATCATCATTTAATCTAATTGATTTTATAGTTGTGTTTTTTCGTACCAATTGCTGAGTGATAATAAAGTAGGATATCTTAGTTAGGACTTACAATGCATTTCTAAGAATGTTAGAGAACTGCTGAAAGATTTCATGAGAAGTAATATTGTCGTAGTTCTAATATGGTTCGAACTAGTTTCAAGATTAGAGACCACATAGATAATCTTTCACCTAATAGTATGACATCCTTAAAATAGTTAAGCGGTTGTTAGTGCCACCTTATGAACTGCAATATTTTTAGCTGATCTGTGTTGTGATGCATACTAAATCCAAATCATTAATGTCAGTAATTTATTTAGCCATATATATGTAAACATGACCTCTATCTCCTTAGAATTTGGAGAGCATTGCTTAATTGCAAATTCTGTAGCTTTTCCTACATCCATTTGGTAGTGCTTATTTTTTAATAATTTTTTCTCATTTTTAATTATTTGTTCCAAACAACTCTTTCTCAAAAAAAAAAAGAGAAACAAAAACAAAAAGATCTCCTTGTAGTTGTTGATAACATCCACTTTATTTAGTTACTAGAAATGAGTTACAGGCTTTTCTTGGTAGTGGTTTAATGGAATACTGTTCTGATGGCATGATTGCTTCATATAACTGTTCTCAGAATCTAATCCTGTTTTTACAGTTACTAAACATCAATTTTTCATCATCATTAATTATCTGCAGGTGCTTTCTTGTTTGATTATTTCAAACAACAAGTCAGCAATAAACCGCTATATCAAAATTCAGATGAAGTACTTGCTTTACTAAGTCGCTCCCGGCTGGCTACTTTTAATCAAGAGAACATTGCCCAATCAAATTCCTCGAAAGAGTTCGAGGCATTAACCTCTGGAACACCGAAACGAAGGAGAATGTGAGATGAGTGAGTACATGCCTTAATTATCCAAAGTATAAGCATCTCAACTTTCATCCAGCTTCGTCCTAAAATATTCTGTTCTAACCAACAATATACTAGTACCATCTACCATTTCATTATTAAAATTTGTCCAAGAAAAAAATCAATGAGTATGCTAGTTTAAGCCATTTATTTGGGTTTGAGCTGAAATATATTTTTAGTATGTAAAGTTTATTAAAATTAGCAAGGGCATTAACTGTGAAGCGTATAGGGATACTCAAGTAATATGTTCAGGGAAGCTAATTAATTCATAATTTTAGTCAAGTTGTTGTATAATACAACTTGAAATAACTGAAATAATTTTGTTTGTTGTGATGAATCGTATGATAATACCAGTTTTGTCACAATCGAATTTAGAGTAAAATCAATTTCAAACTGAAAAACAACAGTGACATGACACTGTTCCCAAGAAAGAGTGTCGACAAATGTTTGTGGAAATTGATATAGAAATTTTTGTTACAAAAAGAGATTCTAGGAAATGAATTTGAAGTGGGCATTTGTTTAAGAACTTTGGCTGAGAAAGTTGAGCTCTCGACACTTGTAGTGACTTACAAGGATGTAAAAATAAGTTGAATAACTAATCATGTGGAGCATAGAGGTTAGAAACTTAGATTCATTGTTTTCCATTTTGTGGTGAAGTGGAGTAATTTGAAAGTAAGTGTAAGATTTGGTTTTCAAAATGGTCAGCATAGAATATGGAGGAGGATGTGACTCAAACCTGTAAAGCCTACTTTTTATGTTTTCCTTCTTATAATTGCAAATGGCAATGAAGCAATACTTGTCGGCATGAAATAGATAATGATATTTACATGTTTAGATTCTTATTTGATTATTGTAGAAAACTGCACTTCTTTGATGCGTTATATCAAGTATTGCCGTCAGCCCAAGATTAAATGATTGTGTAATTTGAGTTGGACAATCGATTACATATTTCAAGAGACCTGCGTTTCCAACATATAGTTAACTCTTTATTTTGTTGGAATGATCAGTTATGTTACTTTGGCGTTATTGTTTTCTCTTGTTCCAACTGTGTGGCTTACTTTTATAGCCAAACTGCAATGTCGAATTTGCCTGCAGTTTGATGTTATCTAGTCATGAGTTTCTATACATGTCAGGGTTTCCGCTGATGTTTTAATGTTGATTTTTATACATCTAAGCAGATTTGCTAACAAGGAGCGACCTAAGCCAAAAAAACAAAATACAAAGAAGAAGCTGTGGCCTTTTATGTACTGAGGCTCACAGAAGCACCACGAGGGTGCTCATAATTTCAAGTGTTCTGAGTTAATGGGCTGTATACCTTGCCCAGAATATCCTTTGTGGTAGTTCAGTTGCGAGTGCATTAACTATCTTAGTCAGTTTCCTTTTATTAGACTTCATTTAAGTGTGCATCACAGCATTTCTTCTGTAAACTCAACCTAGAGTGGTAAAAAAGCCAGAATTCTTTTAAATGTATGTACATTGTTATTATTCTCCTTTACGAAGTCTGATATTTTAAAGTACTAGTGGAACGAATTTTGATAGCAACATTATTCTCTGATGAGAGGTGTAAAATACTGCTCATAACTACTACAGATATATATTGCAATTTGACTACTGGAGTCTAGGCAAAAATTCTTACAACTGTGTGGTTATATTTAGGTACATTTTGAATATTTCGTTAGAATTTGCATCCATCTTTCAAGAAGTGCAAGGAACTCCATGAGGAAGTTGAATTTAGATGCATATCAAGAAATCTAATTGGATGAGATCGCTTATATCTAAAAAATTAGAGTTCGAGGACGTCTTTATTGTTGGGATGTAAAGTTATTTTGGTAAGGTTTTCAGTAAACAGTTCATAACTAGCAGATGGTAGTCACTATTTAGTTTATAGCGATTATGAGGTCGAAAGATTTTTGGGACGAAAGGCATGATGATAGTTATGTCCATATCAGATCTTTTTGGATAGTTATTGAATGCCAATTATCGCAAGAAAGTTATTCCACCAAATCATTGTCAAGTTACACAGCTAAAGAGTTGCTTAGGACAGTTAGTTATGCAAGTGCACTAGCAATTTAAGGGAGGTGATTTAGCACTCTGACATCTTATAAATACGTTTTAAATTTGTGAGTTTTTATGTAAGAAAGCAAGTAAAATAAACACTTTAAAGTGTTTAACAAAAGAATGCCAATTTGTAACCCAATGTTATAATCTAACCGTATAATATTATTTTCATTATGATCATATTATCGTGAGATTTTTTTTAATTTTACCTACGTATATTTTTATATTTATGTGATTGTTTTATTCTTTTTTAAAATTTCAACTTCAATTTTAAGATTCTATTATTTGCTAAATATTTTACTGTGCTAAACTATAATTCGAGCCTACAGTGTATTTCTAACAAGTGTTATTAGAGTTTATGCTTTTTTTTTCCTTGATGACAAATAAGTTTGAGATTAAAACTTTAACATGAGCAATTATCCATTATGAATGATGAAATTTTACAGTAGTCAAAGAAAATTATTTTGCCGAACTAGAGAATTGCTTTGACAATAAGGTAGATTATAGATATGCTTGTCTTAATTCTACCCCAAAAAAGTATCATGTCTAGATCAGATTTTTTGGTTATTTGTTGTATGCCAACTATCATCTAAAAGTTATTTTAACGAATCAATATCAAGAGAGTGCTAAGTGGACTAGCAATCTAGGAGAGATGATATAATATCTTGGTGTTCTATAAGTACCTCCTCAATCTATGAAACTTTATATAATAAAGCGACTGAGACAAACACCTAAGTGTTTGACTAAAAATATCAGTTTTGTAAACCAATATTGTAATTTTATTAAAAAGTGATATTCGTTTTAGTGTGATCATGCTACCATTAAATTCTTTTTAGATTTCTCCTATGTATACTTTTGTGTTTGTGCGATGCATTATTAGTCTTTAAGATCTCAAGTTGGATTGCAGATTCTACAGCATGCGAAATATTTCATTATGCTAAACTATTGTTCAGACACACTGTTGTATTTCTAACATATAAAAAACAGCAGGGCTACGGTGCACACCCTTTTGATTCAACTTTCGATTATGTAACAAGATGTGACCAATCATACACTAAGTTGAGTCACAATACTCTAACGAGGAGGGACCCAAGCCAAAAAAACAAAAGACAGAGCAGAAGCTGTGGCCTTTTAGATACTGAGGCTCATAGAAGCACCACGAGGTTGCACTGCTTAATCTGCTAACAAGATGATAACCACCTAATCCCGATTACTGAGTTTACTCATTCTGCATGTCAAACCCTATAATATAAACGAAAATGATAACCACCTAATCCCGATAACAAGAACCAACTCACAAGCCTTAATACGCATTAAATCCAACATAGTCCAAACTGGCGCATGTGATAACCACCTATAATATAAACGAAGATGATAACCACCTAAACCTGATAACAAGAACCAGCTCACAAGCCTTAATAGGCATCGAAAAGATCAGATTATTAACCCTTAAACCCACAAAATTAGCCATAAAACTAAGCTAGTGGTAGTAGTAGCGGTTTAGAAAAGCTTACCGAATTAAAGAAGTGATAACCACCTATAATATAAACGAAGATGATAACCACTTAAATCCGACAACAAGAACCAACTCACAAGCCTTAGGCATCGAAAAAATCCGACTATTAACCATTAAACCCATAAAATCAACATAAAACTAAGCTAGTAGTAGTAGTAGCGGTTTAGGAAAGCTTACCGACTTAAATGAGACAAATCGCGTCCAAACCTGCTTTGGGTACAACAACGATGAGTTTACTGATTATTGATCCACAAAACACCTAGGGTCACATAGATACACAAGGGCTTAAGGACAAGTTCAAAGAGAACAAAAAAAAGACGCAACTCACCTTGGCTATAGACCCACTGGCTCGCCGGATTTCGGCGATTTAGGATTCCGGCCAGAAGAACATTTGAAACCAAAACTAGGCAGCAACACTAACCTAGCTCAACTTAGAGGATGGCTAGCCACAAAACAAATGCCAGCGACCGAAATCGAGCAATTTTGCGACAGCCCGGCAATCAAGTTCATCGCAGCATACGAGCAAAAATCCGACCAATTAACAAAGAGGAAATCCTCAGAAGGGTGAGGAGATGGCTTCCCCTAGCTCAACACAGACCAATCGCCGGCGAGGAGCTTCGCGAGGACATGGTTTCCACCGCGGGGTCGCAATCGATGGCTAGCGAGTCTTTTACCTAGTTAGCGCAATCCATTTGAAAGCTCAGATAGATATAGCATGGCCTATATTCTTCAGTCACAAAATAAGAAGAGTACAATTGAGTACAGAGGTTCATCTCCTTTCATGAAATCAACATATTAACTCATATTTTGTTCTTACAGAAACAGAAGACTACAACAATCAATTTAAAGGCTCAGATAGAGAATTTGTGAGTTATATTCTTCAGTCACAAAATAGAAGAGCAAAATTTAGTACACCAAACATCTTTTTCATGCAATCAACATATAAAGCCACACTTCCGTCTTAAAACATTGAATACTGTCCTGAAATCACCGCTTATATAATGAAATCTTTCTAAATCAAAATCCAAAGCTTCTCTTATATTGACAGTGTGTGCATATAAAATCTACAGCATTCCAACTTTCATGGCACACTTTTTAAAAAAAAATTAATTTATTATTAAATTTATATCAGCTATTTGGGGCTAACAAAATACCAACTTTCCTGTTTAAAATAAAATATCACCTTCTGTAAACAAATCAAGAAATTTTTTCCTAAAATTTTGAGAAGCAATTCAAGAATCTCTTTAATCCTAAAATTTTACTTCTTAGATTAATCACAGCAGTAATATTCAGACAAAACGAAACGAAATCTTCTAAAACATCTCTAAACTACCAAGAAAACTACTTTTTTCAAAATCAACATCAAAACAATGTAATAATGATAGAGATTCAAAAAAGAAAAGAGCAGAAAATTTTACCAGTGATCCACTTTCTCGAGTTTCAGTTTTTTTCGAGAACTACTGCGAGTTGTTATCGGAGCGAAAAGAGAAAAGAAACGGTCTGTTATACTGGAGACACGTTAACTCCTTACAAACCCGCTCTCAACTAACACGATAGTTCGACTTTAGAGTTTAGTCCGACACCGAACATATATATATTCAGCACCTTAATACCATTGGATCTATTCGGACAGGTTGTGACCGGTCACAATGTCGAACTTCGCCTTAACTTTGGACCATTACGATTTATGCTTTGTCATTGTTAATTTTCGGACGGATAGTCGGCTCAATTCGTTGGACTATAATTGGTATAAGTGTATAACATCATCTAATCACGTAAGGTTCTGCGGTTTTCCTTCACCAAATATAAACCCTTCACTAAACAGAACGCATCTTCCCGCTTACATTTATCCAAAAACGCTACACAGAAAAGTTTTGCTTTGTTGTAGCAGCAATGGCGTGCGCCACCGCACCGTCGATGGTTTCTGCAAATTTTCTTTTACATAATAGTATCTCTTTAGGATCAATCAAAACCTAGTAGTAAGTTAACTAAGTCAAAATGAATAGTTTATTGAAGCAACATAAAGTTCGCATTTAAAGAACAAATTAAGTGTGGTTTCTTTGAAAAATAAAAAATTAACCAAAAAAAAAAAGAAAAAAAAAAAAAAAAGAAGAGGAAAAGTCACCACAGACAATATTGGCTAATAGCCAGAAACAAACTATAAAAGAACATTCTGGGATGATATATTGATAGGAAAAAGCTATCAATCTCGGTCGTTATGATTGAGACTATTATGTGAAGTTCAAACAATTCACTAATGGATATATATATATTCACCACTCTCCTTTAATTTACTATTTAATTATTAATTTTAGTTATAAAAGAGCTCTTTCTCTCCCTTGGCCTGCCCTCTTTCTCCTTTCACTTAATCAGTGCATCTGCCTAAACAAAATTCTGATCCTGCCACAACAGATTCCAATGCGATTGTTCTAACCTTGCAATAGTTCTTTCCTCTTCTAATGATGGAAAGCAGCAGCTCTAGACGCTTCTGCTCTGGCTTACTAATGTTGTGCTCCTGTTTCCTTTGTTAGTATTTCTTTCTGTTCAGTTCTTAGAACTAGCAGGAATGGCTGACCAACAAATCAAGATTAAGATGGAACCAAAACAAAGTTTCTCAGGAGATTGAGGAAACTTGGCTCCATATTCTATATTGACTGTTTGCTTCGTCCTTCTTAGGATGCATGGTGATTTCAATATTGTTAATCCACAATGCAAACGAAAACCATCATCAATTCACTACCAAAATGGTATGCATGCTGTTAAGTTCACTGCTGGAAAGCAAAACTGATATGTCTTTTTTCTTATGAAGATAAAAAATGCAAACAATAATAGAATTAATATTCTCTTAAGACATAGATATGAAAAAAGGTAATGGTGTCTTCCAAGCTGCCACACTGGGGGATGATTTATTACAGATAAAAAAACAAGAAAAGGGGAATAAAAAGAGGAAGAGGAAGAAAAAACTAAAGTTCCATCTTTGCATTGCTTAACTTGCCATAATTTATTCTCTATGCTAGCTGGACAACTAAGAGAGATTCCCGACTGTTATGACCAAGACAAATAGCATCACTCTTTAAATGTATGTAAAAATAATAAACTATTAATTAGACTATTTAAAGTAGTAAAAAATAAGTGGATCCCATAAAGAAACTTATTGATGCTTGTTAACACCCTTTAGGACCATGTAATGGAACACCTTGTCTCGACTGAAAACATAGGTTTCAGACTGATAAACCAAATAATTTCCCCCTGAAACATCAAAAAGAAGCAAGAATACAATTAATGGCCAGAATGGGTTGGTTTTACTTTAAGCCATGCTTAATATAATATATTTGATGAGTTTGAAAATGCCTTTTAGTTAGTTTGAGAGGAAAGTTTTTGTTTCTGCTTAACTTTTCCTTTGAAGTTTGCTTAGCTATTGCCTGCTACTACTTGTCCATTATGCTTCTAAAACCAATTTTTTTTGGAACATTTGGAGTTCTTTTAGGCAAATATTGATGATTTCTCCTTTTCCATAGGTGAAACTATCTGACTACATTGGGAAGAAGTATGTGATTCTGTTTTTCTACCCATTGGAGTTCACTTTTGTTTGCCCAACTGGTAAAGAAGTGTATCGCTATATAGACCACAGTATGTATTTGTGTTACTGAGGTGTATTCTTATACGGAATTCTATTTGGTGTTTTCTTTGATAGAGATTACTGCTTTCAGCGATAGACATGCTGACTTTGAGAAGCTGAACACTGAAATATTAGGTGTCTCAGTTGACAGTGTGGTAAGTTTTCTGTTTATCAGCATTGATTGTTATATTGAATTATTAGGCTGTGATGAGCAGTTGTTGTCAGGAGCGATGTTAGGTCTCACTAGTTATGCGAATCTAGAAGAATTTTGCTTTTATGTGATGGCTCCTGAATTTTATTTTTACTAAATTTTATTTTTTACAGAATTTTAGTTTTTGCAAAATTTGTTTTTATGAACTCCCTTCATGGTTGATTTTTTTATTTATCGGATGCAGATCCTCCTCCATTGAGTATACGATCAATTTTTCGATCGTAACTATTAATTTTTCGTGGCTGATCTCTTTCGTGGCAACGAATCTGACTCCCTCACAATGGTAATTTCTCTCTCTAACAATGGTGATATAAAGTAACGTTCCTATTGATGAGAATTAGTCTCACCGAACAACTGCAAGATGTAAAAGTTCTATATATACACGTTGATCGTAAACTTGTTCCTGTGCTTGCATTTTGTTAGGCTTATTAAGCTAATTAGTCAGTGAACGAGAAACGCTTCGATGTTTCTCTTCGGCATAGATTAGAGATGATACAAGTCATGAAACTTCAAACCATCGCGGTTTTTATCTTCTCTTCGGTGCTTTCTCATTCGTTTGAGCATGACCATCCCAATCTAAGGTACCCTCCTTGATAAGTGTTATGCCGCTAGTAATTTTGCTGTCTTCGCCGCTCTCACGCTCGTAAAACTGCATCCGGTCTCTCTCCTCACAACTTCCTTCGCTCCAAGTTTTGTGCCGCCTAGCCCGATGCGGCTGCCTATGGAAATACTTTCTCCTCCTCCTTCGCCAATTGCCATCCAATTTTTCTCTATAACTCTACCTTGCGGGCCCTTTCACTCTCCAGCTCTTTCTTTGCTATTTTTGCCTTCTCCCTCTCATGCTCCACGATATCTTCTTCCCTCTCAGCTGAAGCCACAATCCCTTCCCTACACCACTTCAAATGTTGTCATTCCTTTGCCCTTGTTTCTGGCCTCGCTCTCAACCCTTCTGTCTCTAGTTCACTCATCACTATGGACTCTAACTGCGGCGACCTCCCCTCCGCCCAAACCATTTTTCAATCCATTCCCTTTGGTCACCGAACAATTATTTTCTCTTACAGCCACTATGACCGTGCAAGACATGTTTTGAGGATGTTAGACAAAATGATCAGTAAAGTGCCAAGCACTCTAGACGAGCATCAGTTTTTATAGTGCTAACAGCTTGTGCGTATAGAGGTCTAGTGGAGGAAGGGAAGAGGGTTTTAGAATTGTTGGAGCGGGCAAAGTTGGTGCATTACACTAGCGTCGTCGACATGCTTGGAAAGTTAGGGCGGGTTGAGGAGGCGGTAGCGCTCCTCGTCTTTGTGGGAACCGAGGGAAAGATCGACGATGAGACAAATGAAGCACTATGGGAAGCGCTGGTCAGAGCGTACTGTATTACGGTAGCCTAGATGTTGCAAAGACCGTAGCTACTGTATTCTACACGAACATGAATTAACTTTACTTTAACAATTAAAATAAGGTCTTTTTAAAAAAAAGTAACTGCAAACTTTTTAAAAGAGTCTTGTGTTAGATATATTAACTTCTTCATGGAAAAGGTTGAAAATAGTTTTTGACAAAACAATGCTAAAAAGCTAAAGGAGAATGTAAAATAATCAAAATATCCTTAATTATCTAATAAGTGGTATATATGTTAAATTTATAAATCCTTTCTTATAAATTACTTGATCTTTTTACCTAAATATTTTTTTATGCTAATACTAAATTATGAATATCTTCTTCATTAATAACTAATATTCTAAAACTAAGGGGCCGTTTGGATAAACTTAAAAGTTTTAACTTTTTTGACAAAAGTTACTTTTTTGACTTTTTTTAAAAAAAAGTAGCTGTTAACTTTTTTAAAAAAAAGGAGCTGTGTGTTTGGATAAATTTAACTTTTTCTGAAAAAAAGTTAAAGAGAGTGTTTGGCAAAAAAGAGCTGAAAAGTTAGAAAAAAGTATGAAAGACTAAACTATCCTTTATAATATAATATTTTGATATATAAAAAATTTATAAATATTGTGTTATATATTTATTTATTTTTACTTATATTTTATTTCTAATACTATAATATTTTGAAAATAATATATATAATTTAAAATTAATACTATAAATATATTTTAAGTTAATGTTAAAGATAAATATTTATAAATTAACATCAAAAAGTAAAGACTAAAAGCATAACAAATAATAACCAAAACAATTTGAATACAACTTCAACACATTTAACAACAAGGCCATCAACTGACGTCTTTTGATTTTCTGTCTGTTGAAGTAGTCAGTAAAGATTAAAATGCAATAACCAATTAATAAAGAAAAACTGCTTGACCCCTTGTAGCCTACTTTTTTTTTGCTTGTGTTTTTCAAGAAATTAAAGAAAACATATTTTTCGGAATTGGAATATCTAATGATCCAAAAATAATAATAATAATACTTTGCTAAGTTTTGAGTCAAATGAGTCAAATATTTAGTTGATTAATAACAACACATTAGCATGTCACTCATTTTGATAAACTTGATGAATCAAGTCAAAAGTAATGAATGCATATGCTTTAAATTAAATCAAAGACAGAAGTTTTAAAAAAACAGAAAAAAAGCTACAGCAGTTTTTAATTTTAGTGATTTCTTCTATACGTGATAATTAACCTACTCCACTAACTAAAATATTATCTACTAACAAAATTTTATTTTGAGTGATTAAAAGGAAGCTCCATTAAATAATTTGATCATATAAAACCAAACTTTATAAAATCGTTTTCAAAATAAAAGCTTTCAAAAAAAAACACCTTCTAACATCTTAAGAACACATTCAAGCATCACAACATACTGCCCCTATGAGGAAAACATCTTAATAATAAAAATGCATGTAACTAGCTCAAGATTGAAGATTAACAAGATTAACTCTACCATTAACAAGATATCAATAAAAATGACCTCGAATGACTACTATGTTCCAGCACAGCATCAAAAGGAAAAAAAAGCACTTAAACTAATCAAACCAGACATCTATCAGTTTAACATCTACCTTAAGATCCTATAATTCATATCATGCAAGATCAGAAGAAAAGTAGCACAACTGCCCAAAGTCATTCAAGTATAAATTTGAACTCCATTTTTGTTCAAAACTTAGAAAAAGTTATATCTCTAACGCTGCACAGAAATTTCTCTTCATCCAGCAACTTCATGTATTTAGTGAGGTTTAAAAACAAACATTCAGAAATATGATAACGAAGACAGACAAAAAAAAAAATTCAAAGGGAATTTTTTTTGACGATCCGTGTAGGCATAATTTCCATCCAAATCTAGTTAAAGAAGTTGTACTCCAACAAAACACACAAGTTTTACAGAACACGAAGAAAAAAAGAGAAAACAAAACTATGACATTTAACCGAGCACTAAATCTTTCATATACAAACTGCCACAAACAATCAATATTAGAAACATGAAATATCATAAACAAATATCATAATTATCAACTGTAAATTGCCACCACCACCGACTAAAAAAATTTCAATCTTTTTCGAAAACACTAAACGGCAAAAAAATGTCCTAAATTCTAGCACTCAACTTCAATCCAATCGTTTCAAACAAAACAAAGAGAAAAGAAAGTATTCAATTGAATTTTGAAAGAAGAAGAATGTAATCACCTTTTCGTAGTCGTCTCCGGCTCTCGAGCTTGATTGGTGCCGCACAACGGCTACAAAGTTCGCAGTGGTTAAGAGAAGAGACGAGGAAACGAAAATCGGCGTCGGAGAAGAAGCACGCTTGCCGGAACAAGAGATCGCTGCCGGGGTGGGGCGGAGCGGAGTGAAAAAAAACCTAGAAATCAAGTCTGCCTGAGAGAAATGAAAAAGATGGTTGAATGAATTGCTGGATAACTAATACATATACATCTGTAATTTTGTTAACTTAAAAGGGCCAAAATCGACATTTCATAGGTGCTGAGAAAAAAGTTCTGTGCAACTTTTTTGGAAAATTTACTCTGTAACTTTTTTTTTTTCTAACTTATAAATTAAAAAAGTAACTCATAAATTATTTATCCAAACATCCTTCATTTACTGTTTGGAGCTTAGACAGTTCATGTGTCAACCAGCCCACGACCTTTAATCAATAGAACGTTTAGGAGTATTAAAATAAATAATTTTTTGAAAAAAAATTATTTTTAAACTTCTAAAAATAAACTTAGTTTTGTTATAAAAAATAATATAGATTCTATAATGCATAATATATATAAACTTATAAAAATTTATTATAAAGTAAAAATAAATAAAAGTTTAACAAATAATGATAAGTACACTGGCACACGATATCTCAACCTATCTGATCTGATTTGATTTCTCTTGGACTCTATAAGGATTTAGACTCAATCCGAATAAGGCCTAGCTCCTGTCATTATTGGATATTGAACTTCAGACCGAATCGTTTAGAAAGCGTTTAGCATTCAATTCCAAAAAAAATAATTTTTAACTTTTTAATTTATATTTTTTATAAAATTCAAAAAATTAGAAAATATAAAAAAAAAATATAATAAAATATTTTTAGTTTTAAAAAATTTAAAATATTCTATTTAAAAAATTTATTTCAAAAATATTTCAGACGCTCCTATTTCGCTTCCCACAAAAACTCTCAGTGGTGTTCGAAAAATCATAGAAACAAACATGGCCCATTTAATTTTATTCATGTGTAGCTAACTACGGACAGATCATCTCATTAAGGACAAAAAGAGTCAGACGTCTTGTATTTTTATATTGTTACTGAAATATATATATATATATATCAACCTATTATCATGATCATTTTCAAATGTATATGTTTGATGCTTAAATTATATATCAAGCAAAGGATTCAAAAAGACATACCCAACTAAGATAGGCTTTCGCAAACGCAAGACCAATTAAAATTGACCCAGTAAAAGTGGGACCTAGTTTGAAACCGTCCGATTATTTCATCCTACGGTGAAGAGTTTGTAAGTAGAGGACGAAAAAAAGGAAAGAATAATAGCCGTCCGATCTATTGGTCACTTCTCTATATAAACCACTCGGCATTTCCATTTGCTCAGTACACTCTCCCAAAACTCATTACAGTGATGTGTTCAAATCTCTCTCTTCTTCTTCTTCGGTAAGTACAAAACATCGATCAGTGTCAGCTTTTGAATTTATTATACCATTTTCTAGATTTTTTTCTTTTTCTTTTGGATTTAGTGGAGGATTTTTTCTTAAATGTTTGAGGGAGACACGTTTTATTGTTTCGTGGATTTTGTTGTTATATGTTTGGTTATTAGTTTTGGTTAGATTATTTCAAGTTTATAGTCCAATTCTGCCGTACGAAGAACATGTTATCCATTATTTTATGGAGAAATTTTACCAATCTATATTTGTTCACTTCTTGCCAACTTAGATTGTAATCCTTAGTTAGTAAAACGAGGAACTGCTTTACTTTCATGTTTTGTTTAAGGACTTTTAGTCAATTTTCGTGCAGATATTTTATTACTGAGTTTACTCATCTGTGGCTTCATGTACTTCAAACCAGAGACGAAGATATTATTAAAAACCACCTAATCCCGATAACAAGATGATAACAGTTTTATTTTTTATAAAAAAATAATAAAATAAATAATAATAAAATTTTACTATGTCAAAAAAATAAAATTTGTACAAAATTTTTAAAATTTTGTATAAAACGTAAATTGAAAGATTAAAAGGCTGCTTTTATAAATGCATATATACCTCAGCAAATCCATCCTAGATCACAGGATGAACTGTGCATGTGTTGGAAACACCAGCCTATGAGAGTGTTTGAATGCTTATAAAAAAAGCTTTAGAAAAAGTAAATTTTTTCAGAAATATCTTATTATTATTATGGATTTAGTATACATAATATATAATTTGTTAATATCTTTCTAATTAAAATTCTAAGATACTGTAAAAGGCTTCTTGAAAATGATAATCTGAAAAAATAAATTAAAATAAAGAGATATACACAATGGAAGAACAAGCCTTTAAGTCTGGCTATATTATTACATAATCAAATGTTCACCTTGTTTCAGTTCTTAAATTTAGTTTTTTTTTTTTTGTTACCTAAGCCTCAGGACTGATTCACATAATACCTAGTAGAGAAGTAAATGGGTATCTTGATTTGGCTTAGGGCGTGTTTATCTTGTGAGTAAAGTGGGTAAAATAGAGTTTTTAAAAAATAGATTTAAAAAATAAAATTAAAAATTAAAAATATTTAATAAAAAATAAAATTTTATATTAAATTTATATTTATAGTAAGTTTTAAATTTGAATTTTAAAAAAAATTTATTGATAAAAAAATTTTATTTTAATTTTTGTATATATTTTATATTAAAAATGAGTTTAAGAAAAATAATATTTAGGATGTTGGTAAACACGCCCTTAGTAGATTTTATAAGAACACTTAAGAAGTCAAGAAAAAGATCACAAACATATTTGAATCAAGAATGAGAAAAGTATCATGCTCTATACATTGCCTTCTTAACAGTCAAAACTGGCGCATTTTTTCTGAAGAATTCAATTTACTTCCTTTCCTAGACCGAGAAACCTAAATACCAAAAACGTGTTTCAAAATCTCGGAGCTTTACTTTCTTCCACCAAATTTATAATTTCAGAAAGTTCATCGTTTTAATTATTTATGAAACTAAGAACTCTATTTCTATTTAAAAATTTATCACTTTAACTTTTAAAACTCTATTTTATTAACTTCCAAAGCACTTCTAATTAAAATTAAACTCATTTTTAATCTATTTTTTAAGAAACTCTAGTTTTATAAGATTCACTTCTGTAGAACCTTATAAGATTCACATTTAAATCACGCTATAAAATAAATTCTTAGCGGAACAAGGACAATGGTGAGTCATTTTGAGCTAAATAGATCATTTTCTAACAATATATATGATTCCTATGAGCAGGGAAGCAAAAAGAGAATTGAAGGGTAAAACACAAAGCTTTTGTTAACTATGGTTTGTTTGAATGGGGTGTTTATAAAGAAAAGGGAGGGGAAGGAAAAACAATTCTCTCCAATGTGTGTTTGGATAAGAGTTTACTATTTAGAAGGGAAGGAGAGTGGAGGAGAGAAGGAAAAGAATTTAAGAATATTTTAGTTTTTTATTCACAATTTTTCTTATATTACTTTTCTAATTCAAACACAATTTAAATCTACATTTCTTTCCCTTTACTAATTTATCCAAACACTCTTAAAATTTTCTTCTTCTCTTTCTTCTTCTTCATTTTCTATTCCTTCTTTCCTTTCTACTTCCTCCAATGAACCTCTTATCCAAACAGTACATATATTTATATCCATATAAATATATATGTATACATATAGTCACTACAAAACTGCCAGTCTAAAGTCCTATTTTGAGAGTGTTTTTGAAAAAAAAATTTCTAAAAAAAAATATTTTTAAATATTTTTAAAAACAAACTATATTTTTTTACTTAAAAAATAATAATCATAAATAATAATAAAATCTTACTGCGTAAACTTTTTTATACTTTCTAAATTTTAAAAAAGATTTTTGTAGAATATTATAAAAAATTTATTGGAGAATGTGAAATGAAAAATTAGATTGAAAGAGTTAAAAAAGCTTAGCCAAATAGCACCCTAGCATTAGTAAGCATACATCATCATCTTTATATTTCATATCTACATCTTATAAACGTAGCTTCAAAACTACTTATGTCCAAAACAAGCTACCATGTTCTTACTTTAATGCTCCTTCCGTAAAGAGGTCTATTATCATGGGTCATAAAAATCTCATCAACAATTTCAAAGAAAATTCAATTGGGAGGTAAGCTGTTTTCACACTCAGCTATAACTTATGATTTACATTTCATTTCGTCAGACTTCTTACTTCATCCTAAACCACCAACATGAAAGCAGAGAATTGCATCTGAAATTCAACAAGAAGCTCCCCAAACCTTTCACTTGCATGCACTGCACTAATTTCAACTAAAGATAATAATACATGCTACTGCAAGACAATATCAGACACCTATATAGTAGTAGTAGTACTGAAAATAATCTCAGGCATCTGACATATTGCTATAGATAAGAACATTAGACAGTGAAAGAGATAACAGAGAAAAGAAGCCTTCAGTGCATATAATAAGAATTGTAAGACATTAGAGTTTATCTCATCAGCTGAAATGGTAAAAGACTAGAACAAAACCTGTAGCTTGCATTCTCGGAACAAGTTTTATATCTTGTATGTTCCAGTGCAAGATTTGTTGCAAAATTCTCGGAAACTACTAGGATATGTAAAACAAGCAGACAAGAAGTCAGTGTGCCCTGGTAGCATAAGCAAAAGAAATGGCAGCAAAGATAGCCGTGGTGGCAGGACAGACCCATGTCCATAGTCCCTTCTTCCTGCTTTTCTGCTCCTCTGCCAATGCGGTTCGCAAGAACTCAACCTCCCTGCTTAACTCTTCAGTTTTCTTAGCCTTGCTAGTGAAAGCCATCTTGATACCATCCAATTCAAGCGCAAATGGGCGAATCTCTTCGCTGAGTTCATTCACTATTTCTCGTGCTTCACTGTTTTCCCGGCCTTCAAATGATGATTTAATAGCCTCCATGGTGCTTTTCAGCAAGGACAGAGATCGAGCTGAATTCAAACTAGCAAGTCCCACCTTCACCTTCATGTCCTCACAGTCACACTGTGCTGCTGATAAACTCTCCTCCAAATAAGCTTTCTCCTTCTTCAATTGTTGAGACTGCTTCTCCGCTATCTCATGCTCAGATTCCAGTCTATCTAACTTTGCCCTGATATTGTGAAGCTCTTGCTCCAGCTGATCCTTCCTCTTCACTGCCTTCTCAAGTTGAGCACCCAACTTCCCACCTTCTTCCATCTCCTTACTCAGCGTTCTTTGGGCAGAATCAATACAAGATTGTAATGAAGCAATGTACTGATCTTTTCTTTCAGCAGAGTCCTTCAGATTAGAAACAGTAAACTGGAGATTGTCCACCTCGTTCTCCAATCCCCTCATAAGTACCTCCTGCATAGCCTTCTGCTGCTCAACTGCATCCTTCTCCCCTAAAATCTCCTTCATCTTCTTACTCAACTCATCGATTCTCTTCATAGACTCTCTATCCTTACCTTCAAATGCCATCTCCTTATCCTTCATCTCCTTCTCCATTATACCATAGTCCGCCCTAAGCCTTTCAATCTCTTCTTCAAATTCTGCATTCTTCTTCCCCGACGCAACAATCTCCAATTGCAGTTCCTCCTCTTTTCCTTTAAACATCTCAATCATTTCCTGAGCACCAGAAAGCTCTTTCTCCAACTGATCATTGACACCCTTAAACTTCGCAAGCTCTCCCTCAAGACTAACAATCCTCTCAGCATGATTATTGCGCTCGGCCTCCATACTCGAAATCTCTGCTTCATTCATTCTCAGCAACTCCTCCATCTCCTTCTCCATCTGCTTCACGGATTGCTCATACTCCAAAATCCTGCTGTTGAGCAATTTCTTCTCTCTAATAATTGACCGCATAAACTCTTTCCTCTCTTCCTCCAACTCCCCCAACCGCAAACACTCCTCTCGAACCTTCTCCAAACTCTCCAAAGCACAATCTTTCTCCATCACCACCTCCCGAACCTTCGATTCAAGCTCCTCAATCGTTCGATCCTTAACGTCAGCAATCCGAACAACCCCATCCTTTTCATCAACAACGGATTTCAACTTCTTTTCCAACTCCTCCTTCTCTTCACTAACCTTCTCCAAACATTCCAAAACACGATTATTCTCCATCACCATCTCCCGAATCTTCGAGTCAAGTTCCTCAATCTTCCAATCCCTAACCTCGACAACCCGAACAACCCCATCCTTTTCATCAATAACAGCCTTCAACTTCTTCTCCAACTCTTCCTTCTCTTCACTAACCTTCCTAGCGCTTCTAACAAAATCACTCAACTGACCAGAAAAAGAACTTACTTTCGAACTCATCTCCCGGTTCTTCTCAACAGCATCAGAATTGTAATCAGAAATCAGAATCCGAGAAACATCGCGCTCTAGAGTTTGGAGAATAGAACTATCAGCAGAAACGGAATCAAGGTGAGCTCGGAGCTGGGCGAGCTGTTCACGGTCCTCCATTGCTTCTTTCAACAACATGCGGTTCAGTGTTTTTAAGTTCTCCATCTTCTCTTCTCTTCCTTTGTCGTCCAACTGTTTGTTCGTCGGTGTTTCTGCAACAACAACAGCGGTGCCGCTGTTTCTGGGTGAACTTCTCTTCTTCGCCATTGAATTCAAAAGTTAGAAGATATGGTTTGAATGAATAGATGGCGGTTGTTGGTTGATTGATTTAGGGTTTCGGGGTGGATTGATTGAGTTGGGTATAGAAATTTATAAGGATTGAATGAATGTGGAAGATGATGAGATGTGGTGTTGGGATTCGGAACCGTTGAAGACACAGATTTTGAATGAAGACAGAAAAGAGAGTGATTTGAATTTTGGAATCTCGGGAACGTGTTGAAGCTCACGGTTGAGATTGTTGTTTGAACTTTGAAGTACTTGACCGAGCAAAACTTTGAGAGATATTTTCATGAAGAGACCTGAAATATTAGGTTTAGCTTCCAGAGGGACTAGTTAGCCGGTTAGCCCCCTACTTCAATTGATTCGTTAAAAGGTGTATTAGAGCTTTTTAAAAATAATTTTAATTTATTATTAAAATATAAATAAAACATATATATATATATATGTATTATGATATATGATTTCTTTTATTTATTTATAAAACTTAAATAATTAAAAAAAGTTTATTAGAAATATAAAAAATTCTAAATAAAAAATAGTATCATACTAAAATCTTTAAATTATTATCATACAAGTGTCGCGCTTATGTTAATAGTGTTACGTTGATCTTATTTTAGTCGCTGTTTTGTAAATAAATAAAACTGAAGACTGTTTCCACGAACGCACACAAAGAACGAACAACGAATGAAATTGTTGAAGAGAAACGCTTTGAATGCGACTCGGTTGCATTGTTTGTATTAGACTGGGTTTAGGAGTCATATAATATTTTTAAAATAAAATTTTTTAAAGACAAAAAATATTTTTATATTTTATAAAAAATAAATTTTTTATCTAAATATAAACAATAAATAATAAAAAATTTACTATATAAAATTATTTAATATTTTTTAAATTTTTAAATAAATTCTTTAAATATTTATAAAAAATATATTAAAAAATATATAATTAAAAATTATTTTTGTGAAATTGAAAGCCAAACGCACACTTAATTACTATGAGTTATAACAAAAATATCTATTATTTCATTGATTCACTTCTTAATCATTCAACTTAGAAACTAATGTAATGCCATCCGCATGACATATTTTACACATTATTTGTTCGAATTTAGGAAATACAAATATTCTAAAGCTGTCAATAAATTGTTGTCGTCCATTTATTATCTTCATTTCTTCCTAAATATCGAAGTTGATAAAACGCAATTCATTTTCAAAATAAATTATTAAAAGAGTTATAAGGACATATTTCAATTTCACAAAGCTTCAATTTTTTTTCTATATTTTAAATTTCACCAATTTATAGGTTTCAATTATCGCTTCCAATTTTATTTTACAAAATTTTATATCTTAATGAACTTTACTTTTATAAAACTCATTTTATAAAACTTATTTTTTTATAATTAAAGCACGCCCTAAATCAATCCATAAAATTAAATATTAAAAATAATTTAAAATTCATTTTTGAATAATTTATGAACAAATTATTTGGCCTATTAGAAATCAACTAGTATTAAAACAAGTAGTAGAAAATGAAGGCAAGCTGCAAAAGTTTTACACGGAATTTCTTAACTATAGCCAATTTAGGTCCTCAAGATCTAACATTCAATACGTAGCAGCTCAGCAGAATAGATTATTTTAAAATTAAAAAAATCGACAGCTAGCAATGATTGATCCATCGAGGTATTAGGCTGACAACATATCATACGTAGCATTAATCCATCAATTCGAATTGAATCACAACAGAGACATGGATCTGTTACAACGCGATGATTGCCCTCCTCGCTAAGGGCGTAGAAAGTAAAACTTTTTGCAAAATAAAATAAAATTGAAATTTAGTATTTATATTTCAATAATTTTTTTAAATATATTAAAAATTAAAAAATATAATTATATTAAAAAATAGATAAATAAAAAAGTTGGAATTAAAATTTTGCATATAAAAGTAGAATTTTGAATTCCTTATATAATTAAAATATATGAGCTGTTCGGAACTCAAAATTTGACCGAAAAAAATAAAATTACGGATGTTTGAAATACGTTCTAAATTGAAGACGGGAAAGAGAAGGGACGAGGAAGGAGAAGACTTCAGTCTGAGTTATGGTTGTAATTGCAGGAGAAAAGAACGAGAAAGAAAAATGCAGCAATAGGTGCACAAGAGAGTGAAGCTGCGCGATGCGTTTCGGTACGCAAGAAGAACATACTTGCAAGTTTAATTTCAAGAAGCAAGGAAGGGATGCCTTTGCTAAGACAGACAAGTCGAATAGCAGATTCTGATTCTTTTTCTTATTGCCATGCAATACGTTCGAATTAATTCAAAATCTGTTTTGTTCGATTGCATTCGCAGTTTACACACGGACTTGAATCGATTTTGTTTTCGAATCGATGAATTTTAGATTAATTTAAAAAATTCAATTAAAATCTATCAATACTGGTACTGTAGCTAATCTCTCTCCTTAAAACATATTTAATCACGTACGAGTTGAGGTAAGGTAAGGACCGTATCATCATTGGGACAAAACATAAAATCGCAGTGCTAGAGTTAGGGAGCATGTTATTTCTTCTCACAAACCAAAAAGTCACAAAAACATTTTATAGTTTTGGAATTGTTATGAAATGAATCTTGAAGTTTTTTTTAAATTAAGAATATTATTCTATTTCAAAAATGAATTTTATTTTTTATCTAAAAAGTAATAAAAAATAAAATATCTTATAATATAAAATGTTTTTTATATTTTTTAAAATTTTAAATAAATTAATACAATATTATAAAAGATTTATTAAAAATATAAAATGTAAAAAGGTTTTGGAATGGAACGAAATGAATCCCAAAACTCTCGTTCGGCATTTGAAAATGTTTATAACATAGAATTTTTTTAAAATAAAAAATATTTTTATTATTTTTAAAAAAATAATAAAATATGCAATAAAAAGATCTTATTACGTAAAATTTTTTTACATTATCTAAATTTTTAAATAAAATTTTTAAATATTTATAAAATATATATTAAAAAATATATAATTCAAAATTAAAAAATACCACGAGAAAATGGAATTCCAAACGGGCTGAGGACCAGCAATTTTTCACCGAAAGAAAAAAGAAGCATTTGGAAAGTTTTTGTCAATATTTTTATTTTATAATTTTTAATATATATTTTTTGAAATATATAAAATATTTATTTAAAAATTCAAAAAATACGTAGAATAAATTTTTTTATTATTTTTTAAAATAAAAAAATAAAATTTATTTTTTTAAAAAAATATTTTTTAGTTTTAAAAAATCTATAATTTAAAAATATGCTATGTGTATAAAAAATAAAATGTTGAGTTTGTTTATTTCATATTCGAAAATCAATTTGTTTATAAAAAAAGTTACTTTCAAATAATATTTTATTATAAACTTTAATAATTTATTTTCTAATTAATTTTTAAAGTTTATTTTCAAATAAATAGATAACGCCTATTCTTCTTTGATCATAGGATTCCTCTAGACGCTTTATTTCTATTAATATCTTCTACAATAAAACAAAAAAAAGGCAGCGGCATAAAGTTTGATTTGGTCTCCTTTTTGGACTTAACTTTTATATCTATTCCAACAGGCAGCCAGTTCACGACTGCTTCAAATGGAAACATGCTCTAAATATAAAAGCTTATTTTAGAATATATTTTAAATATATGTAATTGAATTTTATTAAATTACATTTTATAAAAATAACTTTTGATGAAAAGCCAGTAAAATTAGAATTCAAAATGATCTTTGAAATAAATAAAATAAAATTTAAAAATAAAATTTTTGTAGAAATAAAATTCGGTGTGAAAGTAAAAATAAAATTTGAAGTGACAATTGAAACATGTGTAATTATTGAACTTAAAATTAAAAAAAAATTGATATATTTAAAATAGGACCTTAATTAATAAGATAGAGTTTCTAAATTTAAATTTAGATTAAAAATTCAGTAAAAAATAAATTATAAACAAATATATTAAAATTTTGAGTAAACTAAAACATACAAACTAAATTCAAATTTGAAATTTGGCAAAAAAAATAAAATTCAGTAAAATTAAAATACAATCTACTTATAAATTGATATCTCTAGCAATATGATATGTGATAGAAATTTTTATATCCCTAACAGCTTAACTTTGTTTTTTTATTTCATGCTATTATACTAATTTCTTTTGTTTTAATATATTTTTATTCTAAACAAGTTTTTTGGTGACCATTGATTCATGAATTTCAACTACTCCCTTCCTACATGAATATTATATGAAGATTCTGTTCTGAAGCTTTAAAATCATCACAACCTTTGCTGGTGCTGAACATTTTTCTGCACAACCGAAAATTAATCCAAATGGTTTCCAGCAGCATCAGCAGTCCAGAGATGGAGCTCGCGTATGAATACCTTCCTTTCATCCGCGTCTACAAGGACGGCAAGATTCATCGCCTCGTCGGCACCGATCGAGTGCCACCGTCCCCCGACGGCCTCAACGGCGTCTCCTCGAAAGACGTTGTCGTTGATCCTACCACCGGCGTCTCCGTCCGTGTCTACTTACCAACACTCTCATCATCAGACGCTGAAGCACTTCCTGTCCTGGTCTACTTTCACGGCGGCGCATTCGTTACCGATTCTACGGCTTCTCCTATGTACCACAACTACTGCAATTCTTTGTCGTCGCTTGCGAAAGCTTTAGTTATCTCCGTCGATTACCGTCTTGCACCTGAACATCATCTTCCTATCGCCTACGATGACTCACTTGCTGCCCTCCGTTGGATCAGATCGAAATCTGATCCATGGATATCGAACTACGCGGACTTCGACAAGCTTTACCTTGCCGGAGATAGCGCTGGAGCTAACATAGCTCACAACATAGTGATCCAGTTACACGCTGAAGAGAAAATCAAGGGGTTGTTGTTGGTTCACCCTTACTTTTGGGGATCTAAACCGATCGATGAAGAAAGCAACGACCCGACCTTAAGAAATATATTGGAACGATTATGGGAGTTTCTTTGCCCGAGCAAACCGTCTGTGGACGAGCCGACTATAAATCCGTTAGTGCCGGAGATGAAGACGGCGATATCGATGTTGCCGTGCGCGAAGGTCATGGTTTGTGTAGCCGACATGGATGTTTTGGAGCCGAGAGGGAAGGCTTACTGTGATTTCTTGAAGGAGAGTGGATGGAATGGAACTGTGGAGTTGGTTGAAGTGAAAGGAAAAGAACATGTTTATCATCTGCTTGATCCTGCTAGTAAGGAAGCTCATGATCTCATGAACAAGGTGGCAGAGTTTGTCAACAATTGATTGTTCACATCATTATCTTTCTCTACTTTTTTTTTTTCCTTTGATGTTGAGAGAAAATTGTTCAGATATCAGTATCAGTTTTAGAATTCAATCTCGGTTGTTACTTTTTCTGTTCCAAATAATTAACTGGTTCACTCTTTCACATCGACGGATTACGGAATGCTTTCAAATTCAACATCAAAACAGTTGTATATGATTAAAAAAATAAAAAGGATATGTGAATTTTTATCTGTTTTGAGCGTTGTTTGGCTCTTGAAATTTAAATTTGAAGTTTAATGACGGTGTAGCCCTTGTGTTAAACCCGCATCCATTTTACTTCACTGTTTCTCACATCGCTCAGTTTCTCTCCCGTTGGGGTTTTGCTCTCTCCCCTTCGTCATCACCGCCGACTTCATCATCTCGCCGGCTGACCACCACCGCTCGCCGCTGATATTTCATCTCCGGTGAGCACCTTGTTAAATTTACTCTGGTTTATGAAAGCCTTCTCTGAACTAGAGGAGCTCTTCGATTCTAAATGTGAAATTACTACTCTGTTCAGATGTTCTGTGATAGTAAGATCTAACTGTTTTGGCATTTTAAAGTCATAAAACCTTGTAATCCTTGTAGCATGCTGGGTTTTACCTGCTGAGGAACCTCTGATGGTTGAATCTGTTGTTTCAGAATATCAGAAAATTTGAAGTACCTGCAGTATTGCAATGTCAACTGGTACTGGCCTTGAGCAACTTGTAGATCGTATACCTTTTTTAGACCTTTTTCGTTACTTATTACAATAATTTGTAAGCGCTGAAGCGTAACTAAAGAATTTTTTCTTGCTTCTGTAGAGATAACTTCAATGATTACAAATGATGGTTGCAATATTGTGGTGAGTATCATTTTATTTCCTTCTCTACCATCTGAGGATTGATTGCCTCTTACATTTTGTTGATATTTATCTGGATGAGGTAGTCTGAATTCCTTCCGATGCCTTTCTTTTGATGTAATCTCATTGTGCTTCACTATCATTAAGAGGCTTGCCATTTCATATTTTATCTATCTAAAAAGTTAAGCTGTCAGTGTCTTAATAATGATGTTGGAAATTTTGCTTTAGGGAGTTTTGAAGGGGTTCGACCAGGCTACTAATATAATTCTCAATGAGTCTCATGAACAGGTCTAATCCACAAAGGTTCGTTACAATCCTTGTTCAGTTCCTTTCTTTTGAAGTTATGTGATTTTATTAAGTTGATATTGAACTATATGATCTAAGTTAATTAGATAATAGCATATAACAAATGTGGTCTTTGGATAAAACCAAAAATGTTCTGTTTATGGCTTGATCTACTGTTGGTGGTGAGTTTCTTCATTTTCCTGTTTTGGTTCCATTATCTCAAGTCTTGTTTGGTACTAATTTGAGCAAATTGTAATTTTCTCGCTTCTCTGTACCCTACTTGACTTTGAAAGGTGACCTACAGCCTTCTTAAATGCTTTGCCTTAGTATAGACACCATCATGAAATTAGAAGACACATTCTGTAAGGTTGATGCCAACATGGGAGCTTCGTGGTACATAGAGGGTTGATAGTACAGTGGATGGGTGTTATAAAGAAATCCAGTGGAGGTGTGTGGGAATTAAGGAAGCTAAGTTTATCGTGATGAATCCTCACTTTAAAAAAGCAGTACTAAGGTGTTTAAGTAAGTGTCATGGTTGGAATTTGTCTTATTAATCAATGGCATATGAGCTTTCTTAGATTCTACGTGCTTGTGTTGGGGTTGTATATTATAAGGGGTGATAACATGTACGTAGCCGTGCATCTCACAATTTATAATGAACTCAGAGTTTGTGTTCTTTTCTCTTACGTTTCTGCTCTATCATTTGTGCAGAAGTGTGGTTGGGGAACTAGATGACGAGCTGGTTGCTAGTCTGGACTTAGCAAAACTGAGAGCTCATCCCCTCAAACCAGTTGTTCATTGATCAATTAGGTGATTCATAAAACTGTGTACTGATATAGTAGACCATATGTCGTCATCAATAGATTTGCCATCGAGCTAAGCTTTACATTATAATAACAATGGATCTGATTGTACATTCCTTGTGGTTTTGTCGTGTTTGTTCTTCTCTTTTGATCGCCGTTGTTTCTACTGAAGTTCTTCTCTTGCACGTACTAAAGGCTTCTTCAGAACTTCAGTACCCACCATGTCTTTTACCTAATTCGACAAAGATTCCAACATTGTAGAAGAACAATGTACTGAAACAGTCTTCTGTGCAATTGTGGAAACAAGTTCGGAACTTCAGCAACTGAGCAGCCTGTCAAGGAAGGGATAATCATGAATGAACATCTCAAGAACTTGTTGCAACCTCAACTGCAGTGGGGAAAGACATCAAGGCATAGGAATGGTATGATAATTGTAACAAGAGAAGTATGATTTTCCAACATCTGAACTGCCTCTTCAGATCCATGTACTGCAGGGCGCATCGTTACCTGGAAGTTGCATGTTTGCAAGTTCGATTTTGAAGGCACCAGGGAAGGATGCCATTGCCAAGGCTAACCTGCTGATCTTAGTCGACAAGTTGGAGAAGGAGAGTTTGATCGGTTATGTCAAACAAGTTACTGAAACTTCAAATAAACACAGCCGGTACTTCATCAGAATAAAATCAATCTTTACAAGAGCAATCAATAAGTTTTAACGGTGACAATACTAAACTTAAAACAAAACCAGAAGAAAACTTTATTCATCTAACTGCTACAAAAGTTTGCAGAATAAACAAAAAAGAAGAAGAAATTCTCCGGAACAAAAATCTTTCAACCATGTAAACTTCTTGGCATGCCGAAATCTCGTGGTTTAGCCTCGGCGATGACGGACATGTTTGCCTAACATCTTGTAATCGAAGTTTTGAAGATGGTCGGAGAGTAACCGGTGCTTAGGGCAGTACATGTACCCACAACTGCAGCGGTACTGTCTGTGTAGCTTCACCTTCTTGTTGCACTTGTCGCAGCGATCCTTATCCTTCTCCGGTGATCGTTCCGGACCCTTTAATCTCAGCGCAGGCTTTCCAACAGCCGTATAAACCCGAAACCACCCAAGTTTCCTGTACAGTTTCTTGTAAAAAGTCTCTCTTCCCGACGATGGTTCCTTACGGTGCTTTTTCTTGGGAGAGCATGGACGATCTACCAGCTCTTCGTCAACCGATGCAGTTACTTGTCGATACTTATCGAGAAGTAATCTGTTGTAGCACTTGGAGCAGAAATTGTTTGTCTCTGGAAAACCGAATAAGCCGCATCCATTAATGCAGAGCGCAGACTCCTTCTCGATCTCTGGCTCTGGCGCCACCTCCCCTTCAGGAACGATCTTTGAATCTACGGTGCAAGAACCTGACACCGAGCATGTTGTAACAGATGCATCGACGATTTGTAGATGCTGTAGCTGTTGTTGCTGCTGCTCTACCTTCTCGTTGACGTTTGAGATCTCGGAAGTTGAAGAATCACCATGATCGTCTACCTGCAACTCGAGTTTGAGATCCACGGTTTCTTTGTAGCCATTGAAGTGATAACCATGGTGATGCGTCGTAGCAAGCCACAAGACAGGATTGTTTCTTCGGTTCAAAATAAACCTTCTGAAAAACAAAGTGAAAAAGAAAGTAATAAAAGCAAAAGCACACGAATACAACACAAAACCCATTGCTGTAGAATTCCTGATGTTCTCTAGGAAACTGTGATGTGGAGTATATATAATATATAAAGGTAGAGAGTTAGTATCTGAGTACAACTCCAAAAGCTTGTTTCTTCAACTCGGAAAAGTTAGATCGAGATAGGTTTGCGTCTGAAATTACTTATAAAATAAAATTTATTTAAAATAAAAAATATTTTTATTTTTTTTAAAAAAACAAATTGTTTTTTTTATTTTTAAAAAATAATAAAAATATATAATAAAAAATTTTATTTTGTAGAATTTTTTTATATTTTTTAAATTTTTAAATAAATTTTTTATAAGTAGTTTTTCAAACGCTGCGCCAAAAGCTCCCGAAGTAGGCAATACAAAAAAAATATTATTGCGGGCAGGTTTATTGAAAAAAATACAAAACAAATTAAGCTATACTCATAATCATCAAAAGTTTAATTTAAGAGTTCTGTAATTCATGGTTTCAAGTTTTTGTGGCACTGCTCTGGTGACCGCGGTCACCGGTGCCGCCCTTTCCGAAGCGGACACCGGCGCATAGGCAGGATATTCATGCAGTTGAAAGTCCAAAGTAATGAAGAAGTTTCAGAACAGATAACGAAGCCGGCATTCTCCGGACAGACAATTGTGGCTGAACGCCAAGAATTTCAGCCTTGTGCAATTCGACAATGTCCACGGAATCGGACCGGAAACACGACCTGGAACAAGGGATGATTCTTCAAGCTCAGCGAACTTACCGATCGCCGGATCGATTCGACCGGTTAAACCCGGTGCTCCGGCTCGTGGATCGCCTAAAGCTAAAGCAGAAAACTCTTCCGCCGCTACAATGAACGCCAGGTGAAATCTCAACTCCCCATGAATGTTGAACCAGGCAAGTCGGTTAACGATCGGTGAATCGATTGCAGAGCTAAGATATCGACCGGATGTAAATTGCTCCGGCGATTTGGTACTGGAACAAACAATTTAATGAGAATCAACAGAAACGGTTGCATTTTAGGATTGAATGAAGCTTTCAAAATGTAACTATAAAGACGAATCTTTAGAATAAGGAAAATAAAAATTAAGCGAAAAAAGTTAAAGCTCAACAAATTCATATTATTTACATATTAGCACCATTTATTTTCTACAAAACCCTCAAATATTGGATTTATTCTTTTCGTTTATGTTATAAAAGAACTAATATTTTACAAAATATAACATATCTTTTACTTCTATTTAATGCAATTATATATTTAAATGTCTCGTTAAATAGCTTCAACTGTAAAAGATCTGAACTTGAAATTTTTGATAGTATGCATAATATTATTATTTTGCAAGAGTAATATCACATATTAGTGTTTTTGCGGGTAATAGGAACGGCCTAATAGTATACAAATGAAGTGGGGAGATATTGCAATAGAATATGTTGGGAGTGTGTTTTGTGATTGTTTATGATAAAGAGTTTTTTTATAATGCAAAATATTTGAAATTTTTTTAGATAATGAGTTTGAATTTTTTATTTAAAAAATTATTAAAATTGTATGATATATAATATATATATATTTTTTTTAATTTTAAAATTTTTATTAAAATACTAAAAAAAGTGAGAAAGAAAAGTAGCACCGCCCAACATCTCTATATTCACACACATTTCCAAATCTTTCAATAAAATATTGTAGAAAACTTTTTAGAAAATTTTGAAAATGAGATAGCATATGTTGGGTATAAACAACGTCAAATATCTCCTTATATTATTAGAGAGATTGCTTTAAAAAGAGTTTTTGAAAGAAAATAATATTTTTTTAAAGAGTTTACTTTTTGTGGATTAAAAAGTTTATATATACAAAATAATTTTATGATGTGAACGTTTATCTATATTCTTTCAATATTAACAAATTTTAAAATTCCGTAAAAAAGTCTTGAGAAATAAAAATTACAAGGATATACCTAGTAAGGAAAAAAATGAGTTTCATAATAGTAATAAATTCGGTAAAAAATAAAATTTGATAAAAATTAAATTTAAAGTAATAATTAAAAGAGGTAAAATAAAATTTAGAATTAAAATTATGATATAAATAAAATTTAATATAAACATAAAATAAAGTTTAAAAATATCATTAAAATACATGAAATAATAAAATTTAAAATCTGAAAAAGAAATTAGAGTTTCTTTCTACTAAAATATGCCCTAAACTAAAGTGGTTTATTATCTAACGCACAAACTAAAGTGGTCTTTTCATAAATAACCCCTATAACGGAGAAAACAGTAAACACTCCACATTCTACTACCGGAATCAATCCACATGAACAGTTGCACACGCGTTCTTTCTATCACTCATCATTCATTTCATTCATCAGTGAACAAGCAAAGCAAGTAGACAGCAACCAGTAACAAGCAAAACCACAAAATCATCATTTCAGATTCATTCCTTTGTCGGCCACCGGCACACATCGTTGCCAAAAATAACTTTGCAAGTGGTAGAGGAAGATTGATCATGGCTTCTGCTGCAACGAATGCTTCAGTGCGTCTTGCGCTGGTTTTGCTACTTCTGCTATTGGCGTATTACTTTGGGCGACCTCTCTATTGGAAGATTTCAGAGACGATTCACGATACCCATGGGAAGCGCTACTCTCTCAGTGAAGGTTTGGTTCATTTGTTTGATTTTTTTTTTTTAAAAGTTTGTGTTTGCAGACAAGGTGCTTGTTTAAATGCCACATGAGGGTTTAACTTTTTTTTTTATGTTTTCTGGAAGTTGTCTTATGTGTTGAAGTTCATAAGTAGCATTTGAGCGGTTAGTGGTTGCTCATTAGCTTTGGAATATTAGACGCGTTTTCTTAAGGTCGCTGAGAATTTTAAATTGAGTTGCGGTTTAGTTTGTGACATGAACAACCATCATATTTGACAACTGGATAAATTCTTAGGGTTGAGTAATTTCGATTCCCCAACCAGGACTTAGGAATGTTAGCTGATTCTGTAAGCTTGACATCTGGATTCTGGAACAGATATCATTACTTAAATTGACCATGAATTATAGAAGTTCTTGGACTAGTGTCAAGAGGAGACATCCAGATTACCTTTTCCTTTGGTAACCAACACCATAGCTTGAACAGAGAAGGTTCGCAGTCATGATTCTAGTTCAGTAGATCAAGCCTTTATAACTCCCAACAGAGCAGTTTTTGAAGCCTTGTTTTTTCCCCTTAATCTTTCATTGCCATGATTGAGGTAAGAGTATGTTTTAATTGCAAAAAATTTACTTTCTTTTTTCAGATTTTAAATTCTGTTATTTGATGTGTTTCGATTATTATTTCGAACTCTATTTTTATATATTTCATCGTTCTATGTGTTTCGGTCATTATTTTTAATTCTATTTTTATCTAAATTTAACTTCAATTTTTAGTTTAACTTTACTTTTCATTGAAGTTTACTTTCACGAAAAATATTTTTGTTAAGCTCGCTTTCATATATTAAAACAAGCCCTAAATTTGTCCACAAAAGTTTTACAGTAAATTGTTTTTAGTTGTTTTTGCTTAAGCACCTTAAGAGTTCAAAATTCGAACAATACCGATTTATTTTGAAAAAATCAAACATTATACTGAGATACTAGTTAGTTGCATTCTAATTCTGAAATTTTAGAATAAATAAAACTAATACCAAATTTTGGAAAATTTGAAAACTTCATAAAAGAATTTTATTCAAGAATTCTAACTTGCGACTAACTCGTTATTAAACGCCATCCAGCCATAATATTGCGAAATTACTGACTTCTATACCCTTTTTTGCAAAGTCATACCCCATTAATCAGTCTTCTAATTGAATACTAATTACACTTTTCACCCCATTATCATCTTTCTTTGGAAAAGCCAAGCAAAGCAGAAGCACAACCAAATATGTTATCTTCTTCTTCTGCTCACCGTCTTCTTCTTCTGCTCTTCTTCTTCTTCCAACTTCTTCTTCTCTTTTCTCCATGCTCTTCTCAGCAAACGAACTCTTCTTCTTCTTATTCTTCATGTCCGCTAGATTTCAGTATTCTTAACAAACTCATCAGATCAGCTGAATCAAATCCATCTCCTCCGCCCACTGATACTCCAACCCGTTGTTTTCGCACGCTCCAAGCTCTCCACATACTTCAATCCCAATACCTCAAATCAAATTCCAAATTTACCCTTCCCCTCAACACTTCCCTCTCTTGCTTCCAAACCTACCAATCATCAACAGTCTCCAAACTCTTTCCTGGATTGAACTTCCTCTCCGATTGCGGCGTTGATCCAAACTGGATATCAACTGGTTGCATGAACATTTCGTCGATCTCGGATTTCGATTCTGTTGTGCCGGCTTCTGCGAGGGCTCAGGTCGCTAGGTCTTGTAATCGATCCTTGCTGCCTGTTCCGGCATGCACTGATTGTATTGCTAGCTTGAATACTATTAAATCTTATCTTACTGGTCCGGATATTGGGAATGTTTCTGATTGCACGACGTATCCGTTTATTTATGCTGGCGGTGTAGTTAATTCCTTCGGTCCGGTTGACGATGGTACTATTTCTTGTTTATTTCTTTTTAATACTACTGTGATTGAATCGAGTAGTTCGGGGTCTGGATCAGCTAATAAGGCTTGGATTGTTGGTGTTGTTGCTGGAGCTGTTGTGCTTCTTGCGTTGGGAGTGGTAGGTGTTTGGTTGGTGAAGAAGAGGGTAAAGCGGAACAGGAAGAAGAAGAGGAAGTTTGCTGGGGTTGAGAGGAATAATGCAGCTTTACAATCGATTGAGGCTAGCACGAGTTTGATTAGATTTAAATTTGATGAGATTAAGGCGGCTACAAAGAATTTCAATAGGGAAAATATTATTGGAAGAGGAGGGTATGGAAATGTGTATAAGGGAGTGCTGGCAGATGGAAGTGAGATTGCTGTGAAGAGGTTTAAGAATTGTACGCCTGCTGGGGATGCGAGTTTTGCCCATGAAGTGGAGGTCATTGCTAGTGTTCGCCATGTGAATCTTGTGGCTCTTAGAGGATATTGCACAGCCACCACCAAGCTGGAGGGACACCAGAGAATCATTGTTTGTGAATTGATGCCTAATGGGAGCCTACATGATCATTTGTTTAGTTTGGTCACCGCTACCAAGTTAAGCTGGCCGATACGGCAGAAGATTGCTATAGGCACAGCAAGAGGGTTGGCTTACTTGCATTATGGGGCGCAGCCTGTCATTATTCATAGAGATATCAAGGCTAGTAACATTCTGCTTGATGAGATGTTTGAACCTAAGGTTGCTGACTTTGGCCTTGCAAAATTTGCTCCTGTTGGGATGTCACATGTCAGCACTACAGTAGCAGGCACGCTAGGATATGTTGCACCAGAGTATGCTTTGTACGGGCAGTTGACTGAAAGAAGTGATGTTTATAGCTACGGTGTCCTGTTGCTTGAGCTTTTGAGTGGTAAGAAGGCATTTGTGTCAAAGGGGGACGGGGAGAGTTGGGTGATCACTGACTGGGCATGGTCCTTGGTACAGAAGGGAAGGGCATTGGAAGTTATCGAAGAAGGTATGGAAGATTTGGGGCCTCAAGAAGTGCTGGAGAAATATGTTCATGTTGCTGTGTTGGCTTCCCATCCTCAGATGCTTGCACGGCCCACGATGGATCAAATTGTGAAGATTTTGGACACTGATGTTTCGCTCTCTACAATTCCTGATCGTCCAATTTCTATTGTGTCAACCTTGAATGAGATTGAGAGATCAGTAAGCAGTAGCGGGTCCGGCCAGCTATCTAGTTTCACTGGATATCAGCCGTTCACATCTGGAACTGATCTTGACAGATCTGATAGATCTGAAATTGCTTAAACTTTGCATTACTGATCTCATCTCTGGCAGTACATGCTCGTGAAATCAGCTGAGCAGGCCAAAGTGGTCATGCTCATGCAATCTGGTATGCACACTATGCACTTTCTATAAAACTTTTTTTTTCTGTTAGACTCTGGGGTACGGTCGGATATAGAGACTACCTGCTGTACATAAAATTCAGTCTTGGTCAGTTATTGTTCCTTATTTTTGGGATATTTGATGTTCTTTAAGTTCCATTAAGATTAATTTATTCTTTCCTTTAACAACTCTGATCTCAGATGCTTTCGTGCCATTATCCCTTTGTAAATTACCATGTAGCTCTTTGTTATTTCTTTCCTGATTTGCTGCTAGCTGTTTATTTGTAGTGTCTTTCATCCTTTAAATAAAATTCATTATTCTAGTGATTGACATGCTTATTGCACTTTGAGCATCAATATTCCTCTTGTATAATTACAATTTTATATTTATATTTAAAACCATTTACACAGGTACCATTATTCTAGGAATCTAGTTAAACATTTGTGCTATTTAATCAGAAATAGGGTTATAGATGGCGCCAAATTGCAACAAAACTCTGGCAGTATGAGCCTCTTTGTACACTAATAGTGTTAGTTTGTCAGAATTCTGGACAGAACAGCTTCTGTCAAGCAAAGATATCGCAACCTTAGTTCTCAGATTCTTTTGAAGTAGCTTTTTGCCAAGATGGCATAAGCATGTTAGTTGAAATTGAGTTGTTGCAAGGTTAAGTTACTTGAAGGAGGGCAACTGTTAATAATTACTGACGACTGTGAGATTTTGGAAATTATTAGAGTCATGCATTTCCTCAACTTCAGAGCAAATCCGAGAGAATCACAAGCTTCTTTGTAAGAGTCCTATAGATTCTTCTACTGGTAGTGGATTCTCAGAGTTATGAGGGGAAGGTCTAAGAAAATTGTCTTAGTAAAGACTGTACTTTGCTACTTACTGCTTTCTGGGGTCTTTAGAAGGCTTTGAGAAATTGGATTTACTTCAAGCTCCTTTTTTTGTTTCCTTTACAATAAAACTGTGAGTAGCAGCTAGTGTAACATTTTGTATACATCTTTTTATAGAATCTGCCATTCATCTTCAAACACTCATTACTAGGTTTCTATCTCATTCCATCCCAACTCTACTTCGAAAGGGTCTTACACAAGGGAGTGTTCAAAGGAGTAAAACTTACATATTTAAGCAGAACACAAAGGGTTGATTATTTCAGATGCTTGTACTTCATGTCTGATATTTTTGACAAAGTGAAGTAGAGAAGTTTGTTTGTAATGACATAGGGGGCGTTTGAGAGTGCTTTTGAAATGAAGCTTTTCTGTAATTAAAAATATTTTTGTTCTTTTTAAAAACGAATTTTATTTTTTTATCTATAAAAATAATAAAAATATAAATTAAAAAGATTTCACTATCTAGAATTTTTTTATATTTTTAAATTTTTTTATATTTTTTAAATATTTATAAAAAGTGTATTAAAAAATATATAATTGAAAATTGAAAAGTTGCTTCTGTAGAAGGCTCCAGAAGAAAATAGTGTAAGCATCTTTTGAGCATTTTTCTGGTAGAAGAAGCTTGTTCCTGACTACAGTGAAGTCAGCCTCACCTAGATCTTGTCAGGAGACCTTCTTCCAGTCATTCTTCATAAAAATGAAGCTTGCTGTCTATGTTATTCGTCACGTCATTGATAGGTGGTGGCTGCTCTATCGATCGGAGAATGTTTGAAGGTGCTTTCGGAAAAAATCTTTTTTTAGATAAAAAAATATTTTAAAAGTTTTTAGATAACGAACTTTAGTTTTTACATAAACAATATAATAAATTTAATTAATAAAATTTATTGCGTTTATTTTTTTAATTTTTAAAATTATAGAATATTATAAATTCTATTAAAAATATAAAATAAATAAATTGAAATGAAAATAGTTTAAAATTTTAGTCAAACAGCACTTCTTTGTTGCTGACATTATAGCTAATATTATTCTAATGTGAATATTTAGGAGTACTTATGAAATCAAAATTTTTAAAATAAAAAATATTTAGAATTTTTTGAAAGATAAGCTTGATTTTTTTATTCAAAAAAATAATATAATTAAATATAAAACTTTTACGATATAAAATATTTATGTACATTTCAAATATCTAAAATAATATAAAATATTTATTTAAATGATAAGTATTTAAAAAGTAATACTAAACGCTTCTATAGTTCACTTGGTGCTTCCTCATCAGTGTTCATCTTTGTTCTAGGCAACGACTCCAATCTTTAGTAGGAGCGCATTTCCAGTAAAGTCCCTGTATATGAGCACAGTGAACTTCTAAATTTATGTTAATTTTAACTTTGGTTAAAGAAGACTCTTAACAGAGGAACTACTGCTGTTTCCGATTTGCTTTTCCACAGCATCATCACCTGCTTCAGCATTTTAAGGAACTACTTCTTCGTTTTGCCGGCACCTTTAAAAATAATTCAAACGCTCGGCGCAACGGGTTAGAGTCAGAGGTGGAGCTGTGAATTGGCACTGGTCGCCCTACATCTAAGTGTTTTGCACTTAAAGGATCAGCATGTCAGGTGGTTCAGAA
Organism: Acanthochlamys bracteata; assembly: GCA_019914995.1. NCBI lineage: Eukaryota > Viridiplantae > Streptophyta > Magnoliopsida > Pandanales > Velloziaceae > Acanthochlamys > Acanthochlamys bracteata. The sequence continues at coordinate 6,945,249 of CM034135.1, read as the reverse complement.
GCAAGCTGGGGTACCTGGTATCAAAACTAGATTAGAGTTAAGGTAATCAAGAACCCGGAACAGAGGGTTTGAAGCGACCTAAGTGTTTCTCACAAAGAAAAAGAAGATGGTCACAGTGAGACGTGCAACTATTCTAAGTGGTACCTAATATGCGGTTCTAGTTACAGGCAGAATCATGTAAGTTTGGTCATGCATTGAGCACAATTTTAGGTAAATACCACATTTGCAACATTACTGAAATTAAGAAATCAGAAACAAAATGAAAATATCACTGAAAAACTACAAAATATTTTAGAAATTTATGTCGATGTCGATGTTTTCGCATTGCATTATACTAATCACAATCTGTTTATGTGTTATTTTCAAGCCCTAATACTATCCACATTTACAGTAGTATATCAGCAGTCTTGAGTTTAACTTCTGAGAGAGAACTGGTGATTTACTTCTTTTCTTTTGATTTTCTTATGAGTTACATCATCACACTCAAATTCTCATCTCACTCGTTGAAGTGTTAATGATTTGTTGAATGATGCTTTTTCACTTCTTTTCATGCAATGCAGAAGCTTTTGTAGTTTTGATGAATGATTTTTTTCCCACAGGCAGTAGATTTGGAAATTAAGGTGATAGTTATTCTTGAAGCAAAGGTGTTCATACAGATTGCCATGGAAAAACAGGAACGCAGCAGCTTATGATAATCCTTCCAAAGAGTGCTCAAGAATTGCAATCTGATGCCTTTCGTCCAGCTGCAAATTGCCTGCAGCAACTAGTTCTGATCTCATTAGTTGCAACCTCCAAAAATCATTTCGGCCATATAGTTTACTATTACAATTTGGTTTTGGAGGTATTGGTCATGTTTTTACTAGCGTTCTTTGGAGCCGTTTGTCATTACTTACTCCAAAAATAATTTTTCAATTTTTCATTTTATATTTTTAAATATATATTTTATAATTATTTAAAAATTTAGAAAGTATATAAAAAATTTATATAATGAAATTTTTATTACATATTTTTATTTTTTTAATTAAAAAAATAAATTTTATTTTTTAAAATAAATAAAAATATTTTTATTTTAGAAATTTCTATTTCTAAAGCACTGCTCAAATCTTCTGTTTGTCATAATCTAGAAATGCGTTTGGAAATGATTAAAATAAGATTTGTTTAAAAATAAAGTTTATTTGAAGCTTTTCGGAAAGGTGAAATTGATTTATTTTATCTCAACATAATATAAATCGTTTTTATTGTTATTTTTTAAACTTTTCTGAACGATTTTGTTTTCTATCATAATCACCCGTATCAACACATTAAACTCTGGAAACGTTTGGTTGAATTTTTAAAAGTGCGTATTATTTTAAATAAATATTTTAAAATTCTTTAGTAAATATTATTCTGTATTTTATAAATTTTTTAAATTAGATATATTATAAAATTTTTATATGTATAATATTTATTATTTTTTAAAATAAAAAAGTCAAATTTATTTAAAAAATTTTTAAATATTCTTTATTTAAAAAAAAATCTATAGCGTTCCCTATGATAAATATAAAGCTGGATCATTTTCATAATCTTCAATTCAATTCACTTTCTAATATGTTACAATTTAGAGAGAGAAATAACTTTATTTTTATCCAAAGTTGAATAATTCATTTCAAAACATATATATCGTAAAATTTAAAATTAAAAACTTTTTTTAAATTTTGTTTGGATTGGTTGCATATGAACTATGATCGAGGCCACCAAGGATATTCGATAAAAGAAAAAACTTATAGATTAGTACAAGACTTAAAAAGTTTCCGAGAAGTTATTGGAAGCTCCTCTAAAAACCAACTCATCTCTTCGATTCCAAAATTAATATTTTAGAACTCGAGTTTCCCATCTAACACTTATCACCAATCAATTATTTCAAAGTTCATTCTCAGTTTTGTGAAAATTTTCATGAAAATGATGATTAAATATGTGTCTTCATTGGACACGTGCGTATTCGATCAGCAGCAGAGAAACCAAAAACAAACAACAGCTGAGCTCCGGTGATCTGGAACTCCAAAACCTTCCACGTAACGTACCTCCTCTCTACTTCTTCTTTCTTCTGCATAAAATGCAAAGAGGTTCAACTGAAATTCTTAATTGATTAAGAAACTAGCTAGCTCGTAGATCAAACTCTTTAAACATCGATCTAGTTAAGAGAGAGATATTAGAGAACAGCAATGGCGAGCAAAGGCGTGGACCTGGAGAGTGGAGGGAATCACTTCATGATCAAAGTAGGTAAAGAAGAAGGTGGTGTGAATAAAGAACCGTTACTAACGACCATGAAAGAAGGTAACGATCAAGAGGAGTCCGTAGGAATCATGGTGCTTTTCAGTACCGCCGTAGCCGTCTGCGGTTCGATGGAGTTGGAAGCTGTGTAAGTTTTTCAGAATCTTGGCTAAGTTCTTGCCAGAAGATTTAACTATATATATCCAAGTTTTCCTAGAAGTCGAACTTGCTTCCTGCCTACTGTCTATTTGACCTTGCTTATAAATTTCTTTCTATTTTAATTTTTAATTTTCTAGTTTTTAATAAAGTTTTTAAAATAGTTTATATAAAAAAACTTTAAAAAATTTAAAATATATATCATAAATTTTATTATTACTTAATTATTTTTTAAATAAAACAATTAGAACTCATTATTTAAAATAAATTGGTTCTTCAAAAAATTTCTTTTCAAAAGAACTCAATATGAAGAACTTTAATTTGAAAACCTTCAAACTTGCTCCAAATCAACTTAGGCAAATATAAATATATAAATAAAATACTTAGCTTTTAAGTTTGGGTGGGGATAGGAGTACCTCCACTCGTAGAGGCACCATAGGATACCGCTTCACTTACAATATTTCAAATTTAATCTCCACTATTGGATATGAAGAACTATTAATTAAAATTTTTGCGACAAAATTTTAACTCAATTGGATTACGAATTAATATTCATCCGTTCTTTTAATCTAGTGGCAATATATATATTTTTAAATTTTTTTTTTGTCATTTTGATCAAATGAAATGATGGAGGTCGATTCGTGATCCGATTGAGCTAAAATTTGTCACAAAAATTCTAATTAGTAGTATTTTATATCCAACCCTGAAGATTAAATTCGGAGTATTGTAGGCTTTGCGGTGCCCTAACTAAAAGTGGGGGTGCTCCTATTCCCACCCTTTAAGTTTACTTCGATGTTAATTACTAGCTACTTTCTAATCATTTAAGCATGAAAAATTCCATCTTGATGAGCCAAGCCTGATACAATTTGTGTTGTACGTAGAAAGGTTAATATTGAGATGAATTTCATTTTCTTCTATGCAAATCTTGATACAATTAAAATTTTTGTTTTGCAGGTTAGTTATCAGCTCCATCTGAGTCTGGAATCAGGAAGGATCTAGGTCTTTCTTTGTCTCAGGTACTTATTATATATTTTGTAGTAAATTTTAAAAAGTTCTATATGTGCATAATTGTCTAAAGAATACTAAAACTTGCTTGCATGTATATAGCATTTTCTTGAACGCCAACAATGATCAAGTTGTTGGTTCTAAATTTAGGAACTTAGAACTTTTAACACAAGTATGGTCTAAAGTTGTGTTCTTCCAGAAAACACAATACATTGAGCATGATTCTTGTGGCCTCGGGAAAAGATCTACAGCATTAATACCTATTTTGTCTTGTAGCAATATTATTTATGTTCTTAGCAATCTAGCAAATTTCTATATCAAACTTTTAGGGCTTGTTTAATTGTCAGAAAATAATCATGAAAGTGAGTTTTTGAAAAATAAGTTTTTAGGAGGCGAGTTTGTGAGAATAAATTTACAAAAGTAAACACAAAACATACCTAAATTTATTTTTTGACGGGAGAAAATGAGTTACGGGTAAAGTAAAACACACGCGCCTTTACCCATATCTTTTTTTCTTTTGAATTGTTGGTGAAAGCTGTTTTTCAATACTAAACAGAATATACTTTATACGTTTTGCTTGTGCAGTATTCTGTGGTTGGCTCAATCCTTACTATCGGTGCAATGCTTGGTGCTATGACCAGTGGACGTGATGCTGATATGGTTGGCAATAAAGGAGTAAGCTTATAGTCACAAGAATGCCAAGAGTGGAGCAATTCATATCATGCATATGTAATTCCTTACAATATTTGTCTTCTGGAGAAAACAGGCGATGCGTTTATCTGCAATTATCTGCACAATGTGGTTGGCTATCGATTTACTTTGCCAAGGTGCAATAGAGCTTAACTGAGTTGGAATCAGAATCTTTATCAAACAGTTTAGCTGATATTAATATATATCAATGCTCTTGTTTCTTACTATAGGGTGCCTTTTGGCTTGAGTTTGGGAGGTTCTTCACAGGCGACGGGATTGGAATTTACTCATATGTGTACATTCAGTTTTACTTCACACCCTTTTGGCACTTACTAGAAGGTGATTATTTCTCAAAGTTTCCCATACACATACCAGGTTTTGAATTTATAATAATAATCAGCGATATGAACCTAAAGTTTCTCTTGACTTACTATGTAGACACCTAAACAGTTTCAAATCTTCCTATTAATTTAGGTTCCTGTGTACATAGCTGAAATAGCACCAAAGAATCTTCGAGGATTCCTGACAACCTTTCACCAGGTTAGACTTGATTCCTTTTACCTATTCTATGAATCATGAGCAAGAGAAACTTAGCTGTTTACACAAAACTCATGGCACACAACTTTTGCAGTTAATGCTATGCTCTGGGATGACGATCATCTATGTGGTGGCAGCTGTCGTTGGATGGCACGCATTAGCCCTGACTGGTAATGCCATCTAATTGTGCATTCAACTTCTGTTCTTAATACCAACAACACTCATGACCGTGAAGTTACTGGAATCTTTTGTGTGTAGATGCTTATTAACGTGTTAGCTATATGCAGGGATCATTCCATGTAGTCTCCAACTTATCGGTCTTTTCTTCATCCCTGAGTCTCCAAGGTGGCTGGTAGGTAACTTCATATAAAATTGAATGTATGTGGTTAGAAGATAGTGATCTCAAACTTCAAACTAATAATCTCAGGCAAAAATGGGATGTCAAAAAGAATTTGAATTTGCTTTAAGGCACTTGCGAGGCAAGGATGCTAACATTTTAGTTGAAGCAGCAGAAATTCAGGTATTCAGTGAGAAAAGAAGAAATTCCTACAATTTCTTAGATATGAATTTTGAAGGAATACATGATGAGAAACATTTCCACAGGAATGTATTAGAGCCCTAGAGACTGTTCCAAAAGCTGGAATTGCAGATCTAGTGCAAAGGAGATATATGCATGCAGTTAGTGTAAGTAAAATTCAAATTCCACAGCTACTCATTTACTTCCACTTTGATTGGATAACCACAATGACGCTTCTTGTCAACTGCAGATTGGAGTCAATTTGATGGCTGTCCAACAACTGGGAGAAGTAAGTGGGATTGCATTCTATGGAAATGAAGTCTTTGTAGATGCAGGTTGTGTAATTTTTTCACTAGTGATCTCAAACATTGAAGATCTCATGATATTAATATGCATGAAATGATGAAATGCTTCAGGTTTTTCTTCGGGACTCTTGGAACCATCTTGTTGGGTGCCATTCAGGTCTTTTACTTCTCCAAATTGGTAGAACTTTCTTACCTCGCCAAACTATTGAGAGTAACTGAATGATTTTGGTCTAATACAAATACCAACAACTGCAATAGGTGCTTTCTTAATGGATAAGACTGGAAGAAGATTTCTACTAGTGGTGAGTAAATTTCAGTGCAGTATGCTCACAAGAAGCGTCTTCAATGTTCACATCTTAACCTTGAAAGAATTGACTAGGTTTCAGCAGCAGGAATGTCCATATGCAGTTTTCTAGTTGGAATAGCTTTCCATTTCAGGGTAACTTGTACATATTCATCCTATTTTTGGTCGATACATGGTAGTACCTATTGCTTTTGGATTTACTAAAACATTAAATTGTGGATGCAGGAGCAAAGTATGTACCTAGATTCTGTTCCAACGTTAACTCTTTTTGGGATTGTGGTAAGGAACCAATTTCTTTGTTAGCATTTTATGTTGCCATTATTGTAATGGTGGCTCTTGAACAAAGTGAACAGAAATTCTCTATATATATCATCTCTAGTCCATACACATCTCTTAATCTCTTCTGCATGTTCCTGTTCGTGTAACAGAGCTTCTTGGGATTTTTCTCGTTAGGGATGGGATCTGTTCCATGGATCATAATGTCAGAGGTATGATGCTTTATGCACTTTTGGTAGAAAAACAATTTTTGCACTTGAATAAATAAACAGGGTTTTGGTTTATGCAGATATTCCCTATCAGCATAAAGGGGAAAGCTGAAAGCCTAGCAAGCCTTTTGCACTGGTTTTGTTCGTGGATAGTTTCGTATACTTTTAATTTCCTCATCACCTGGAGCGCTTCAGGTAAATTATTCAATTTTCATGCATTTCATAATACTTCTACATCAAAGGTTATTCTGTATTGTGGTAGATAGTCGCAAAATTTTAAGAGATTTTAGCTGTGAAGTTTTTTTTCCATGTTGTAGGTGACTCACAGATGACGTGTTTTTTTTAATTGTTTAGGCACAATTTTCATCTACACTGTCACTGGTGCTGTTGGTTTGGTCATTGTGGCAAATATAATACCGGAAACTAAAGCTCGGACTTTGGAAGAGATCCAGGCATCCATTAGTTTCAGCAGCTGAGAATTTTCTGAACATTTTTTTTCGAGTATATGAACTTCCAATGCGCATCGTGATGTCTGAAAATGTAAAGATTGTGATCAATCATAAACGAAAGATTCAGAGATGTGTACAAAAGACATTCATCACGCGGCTCTCTATATGAACAATTTTTGCGATGAGCAGTGAAAATTTGGAGCGATTTTCAAAAGAACGATCAACAGTTGTAATATATTTCATCCAAAGAAATTATGTTAGAATCATTGCCAGAAGTTTCTGTTTTATCTTGAAAGAATATTTCTATGTGGAAGGATTCAATAAAACCATCATAGTAACGTCTCATAGAAGATAAACAGATTTTGTTGTACCTTCCTTGGTCTGACAGCTTTGTTTACGCGTGTTTACTGCACCGAAAAAATGTTTTTCTAAATAAAAAGCTAAAGTTTAACGAGATATCTGAAAATACTTATTAAAAAAAGATTTTTATAAGAAATTTAAATATATTATTTTATAATTTTTTTAAAAATAAATATATATATATAATTATTTTATAATATATATTTTATTTATATTTTTCAAATTAAAAAAATTTAAAATTTATGCATAATTTTTTTGAAGTTGAAAAAAATTCATGGAATTGATAATCAATTCGAAACATGCACTAATTTGTTCCAAACATATCTTTAAAAGGTATGACTTTGAACAAACAAGGTCTTCCTGCAAAACTGTAGAAACAATGAGTAAATACCCTATCCATGCCAGGAAACCTTATATATCATGCAATCTCCATATAATTAGTTTCTTTTTTCATTTCAACTCTTGTTCCTTGCCAAATCAAGCAACATGTATAACAAGCTATTACTATAATAGAGAGTGCAATCCGGGACCAAAAAAAACGGGGGTCGCAAATACAACAAAGCGACGCTGATATCTTTAGCGACCAAAAAAATGATCGCAAGACTGGTCGCCCTAATTCGATCGCTGAAAGTTTTGGCGACCATATACAACATGTTGGTCACGACACGGCAGGCAAGCATCTGCAATCAGGATTTTTGAGAATTAGCGACCAGATCAGAAAAGGTGGCAAATGTTGAGTATTGCGACTGGCTGGAGCCGATCACGATCGGATTATTCGCGACGAAATTAACCTTGTCTCTGTAAAGTTTTCTTCATCAGCGCCTACCTTTCACAGTCGCTGATAAGTCATTAAGTATACAAAAGAAATCTAACTAACTAACTTCAACTATATTGCTTACATTTTCTTATTAAAAACTAGATTAACTGAGAACTCCTCATCGATCATTCCTCAAGCATATGTAGAAGCTTTATATTTTTCTTTTTAATTTTTTTTTTCACTGCGAGTGAGGCGTAGCGTCTGAGTACCCGATCCCTTTCCTGGTAGAAGGAAACAACATGAACAAAAGGCTCGAGAAGAACCCAGCACCAAGCGGTAAATTCACGAGCACCTCCTTCGCGTTCGAATCAGCGTTCGGGAAGAAGCACTGCTGAACACCATTGTCACTGAAAGTGAGAGCAAGGAAAACGAACAAGGAGAGCACCGCATGAACATAATCAAGGCACCGAATCCGGTATCTCGAAAGATCCTTGAACACTTTACTCCTGTCCTCATCGGGTCCATCGTAGTTGAACACGACGAAACTTCTGGGCGTGGCCAAACCGTAGTAGAGCTTTCCGTCACGGCCGATGACACTGTCAGTGAACGAGAAGAAGATGCAGGAGAGAACACAGATGAAGATCAAACATGCAGTGAGGTACACGTTTGAAGTGTGGCACGCGCCTTTGTTGGAGAAAGAAGGAGCGAGGGCTTGAAAGGCGAGGACGGTTCCGGACGGTAAGAGTTTGACGAGGTTTGCGGCGCTCGATAGAGTCTTGTCGACTACGATAGAGCTTGCTGGTTTTGTGGCGGTGACCTGAGTTGGTGTTCGGTTCGGTGTAGTGCTCATGGTTATTCTTATCGGGCTTCGATCGTAAGGGCTCCGGTGGTCGTTTTCTCGAAGCTCGGTAGAGGACTCTTGGGTTTGAGGGATTCGAATCACCGATGAGTCCGCCGCTGCCATATCTAAGAAGCAGAAGAGGAGATAGCTAGCGAGAGCTAGGATCGATAATTAATTGGAAAAAAATGAAAGCTTTTATATATACCGGAGGTGTTTTAAATATTCATAATTAAATTTCGTAAAAATAAAAAATATAAAGTAGAGTTTTTTGAAAAATAAAGTGAAAGTAAAGTATACTATTTGTGTTTTAATAGGTTTTTAAAATGTATTGAAAATTAAAAAATATAATTATATTAAGAAGTATACAAATAAAAAAATTAAAATTAAAATTTCGTATATAAAAATAAAATTTTAAATTTTTTATATTATTAAAATATATAAATTATTTAAAATTTAAAATTTGATTAAAAAAATTAAAATTACGAAGTATTTAAAATACGCTGACAGAGAGAGATAAAGAAAGCAGATAGATGAATCTTGGCACAAGTTGTTTTGTCAGTGGTTGAAACTTGAGGGAACAAGAAAGCTACGTATATATATGTTTGGTTTAAAATCGAGAGTTTGGATTTTTCTCCTTTTTCTCTGGTGTGCGTTAAATGAAGCAGAGTACTTTGAAGACTTTTAGGCATGTTTGGCTCTGCTCCTAGTTGCTTATTTCCATTATATTTTAATTATTTTACTAAAAGTTTTTATAGCATATGTTAATTTTTTTAAAAGAATTTTAAGCAAACTCAAAAATCCAGCACCAACAACGAGAAGCAGTATTCAGATAATCATTCATCTTTGACTTTGCGACTTGTACGAGTTGTGCATTGACTTATACGAGCAGTTTTGAATTTGAATTCTACAAAATTATGTGCTATTTAATTCATGATTTGAAGTATGATGCTTAACTTCATAAGTGTATTGCTTTCGAAAGAAACGCATACCGAATTAAAAAGAAATTAGAGGAAGTATTAAAATGTTATTTCGCCCAATACTTTCCACCATTATCTTGAGTTTTCTTGCGAAGATTACCAAACTATGCATATCTTCCATGCCTGCCTTCTCACAGTACTTTATTGCCATAAAATATAAACAATATTAACAATATTTATAAAGTATATTTTTTATTTTTAAAATAAGACTTATTTTTTATTAATAAATAAATAAAAATTATACATATAAAGTTATATTATTTATAATTTTTTATAATTTTTAAATTAAAAAATTACAAAAAGAATTATATAAATTTATTGAAAAATCTGAAGTGTTTTTTTTAAATGAAAAATACCAGAAACGTTTTAGCCAAACGGCACCTTAGTATTTGCCACAACTTTAGGCTTGGGATGTTCTTCTGAGTCTTCTCTCAGTTGCCCATCTCTCTCGTGTGTGTATGAACTGAAATTATAGAAGCACCAGAAGAAATTAACATGCCCTTACAGCAACGAAATGTGCTGTATGCAGTTGGCATGCTTGTTTATGTCATCATGTTATCTTGAAGGAATCTACACGAACAAGCAATCTACAGCAGGCTATTCTTTTTTAAGTCAGCAGCTTCTTGTTCAAACCAAAGAAGAAAAAAAAGAAAAAATAGAACAACTTGGACAAAAACATAGCGCGATTCTCTTCATTCAGGTTAGTTACTAAGAATTTGTTTACTTCATCTTAAGTTATCCAAAAATGATTCTTTAAAAAAAACACTTTGAAGTGACTTTTTATATTTGCTTTCATAAATCTAATTTTATGAACTCAGTTTTTTAACTCATTTTTTAAAACGCACTTTCTTCGAGCAAGTAACACAGCACCTTAACTCAAAGCCGTACAAGGCTTAAGACATTCTGCTTCACATTTTCTTATCACATATAGAATTAATATCGACCGCCACCAAATCATAAACACTTCATGCAACTCACAAACTCAAGCATGAATCATATACGCATGTGAAAAATTACAAATTTTAGGTATCAAATTCAAGGGTTCCAAGCGGTCCTTACGACAATTTTCTAATGGTGACATCAATTGTTAATCCTTCGAAGATTGTTCAAATGATAAGGAAATAAGATAACAACAAAACATAGCTTTCTGGAAATTTCATTGCGTTTGACTTGAAAAGTACGTAGTTTGGTGTGATGATAAACGTGTTCACGTCTTCTGCAATTTGATCAGGAGTTAAATGCACAACTTTGGAACGGATGTTTCACTGAAGCTTCTTTATTTTTTGCTGATTTGAGTTTTCCCGTACATTGCTATCAAAGTCCAACTTTTATTTGACACGAAAAACTAATTAGCCGTCTTCATAAATTATATTTCTAAGTGGCCTATTCTTGATTTAAAGCCTTCACACTTTCACTATCTACTGCCTTCCGCTGACCATGCAATTGAAAACTAAGCACAGACTAATTGAAAACTAAGCTACCTTATAAGATAACTTGCTTGTTTGTGGCCTGACTAAACTTTGCAATATATTCACAATCTCAAGCATACCATTTTGCTATATGCCGTGCTTGCAATACAAGAAGCATGAAGGAAAACATATTCCAAAATCAGAACTGCATAATCACCAGTATGTAAGATGGTGTAAAAGGCGCGCTGCCTGCTACGCAAACCTACCTTTCACCAGTCTTAGTAAAGATTGTCAGGAAATTTTCCTAACACCCTGCCTCAAGTTGCACCATAAAAGTCTCAAACTAGAAGGCCATAGGAACTTGAGTGATGTTGACTATTTTGTAAAAAATTTGAAACGTTCGCTTCAATTTTTTTGACCATAAACTTCTGCATCAAGAGTTATAGAACTAATTCTATCCATTTTGCGATAATAGCAATGTAGCATACAAGCATGTTATATAACTTCAAAGCTTCTTAAGATAACATCAAGGCACTATATATATAGGTGACAAACGACCGCTTCAAGCAAAAAGAGATGCAACATTTTCGCATTTAGCTTTGAAATTTTCAACACATTTGGGAACCAACGTCTTGCATAACAGATGGTAAATCATATAAAACTTTCAGAAAAAAGATATAATGCAAAAAAAGCCTATGATCATCTCCAGTATCCAGAAAGTTAAATTGCATGTAAGGATGGTAGAAAAAATAAACAAAATAAAATCTACAAGAGTTCAGCAAGCAGTGCACTTACCATGTGTACATTACAAGTAAATACAACCACACCACACTAAAACCTGTAAGTTACATTTACACCTTTTTGTATGAGCGAGATTTTGCTTGAAAGCTTTCAATTGTCATCCCCACACTAAAACCACAACAAAATCCATTATCAATAACCTATTTAATGCTAAATTATCATTTAATAATTAAAATTCAATAAACCTATATATAATCCGTAGACCACTTAAGATAAAAAATAAATTGCGATCTCATCTAAGATGTTAAAAAGAAATTAAGACTCTCATATTACATACATAGAGAATATAATTCAGAAAGTGGGACAAATACCATTATTTGAATTTTATGAATAGTAACACATGTCTCCAGCTATCGTGCATTGTGTTAAAATTATAGACAAGAAAGAAATTTTCTGCTTGGCAACCTGTTAGGAACACAAGGAGCACTTAACCTGCACATACATACTAAAAATCTATCATCACAACCTGAGAAAGTAGAATAATAGATGATGGAAAAGAAAATAAACAAGTATTACATTCCAAAGATTCATAATCTTATTACAAGCATAAGGTAGAGCACATATTTTCTGGACACAAGAGATTACGAATTGTGCTATTCTTTTGTAGTTACATTAACACTGCAAATTTTACATATAAACAAAATTTCCAGGTCGTTTGATGAATAACAATCAAGCCTTCAAGTGGGCTTCGCTCAGGTTTTCCGCGAGTTAGAAATAGATTGGTAGCATAATGCAAAATATTACCTGTTCTAAGGCATAAACAAATACCTGGTTTGTGTCTCTGAAACGTAAAGCATAAGCATATCTCAGGTTCTCAGATTTGGAGCATACCCAGCAAACTTCCACAAGAATTTCTTGGCAGTTATTGATTGTAACCACAAATCAAGCTATACAGTGCAGCAACCAGGCACATCACTGTAGCGTTCAGTAATGTGTGAATAATTCACCAAAAGTGAAACCTTGAGAAAGAAAATATATGCTCCAGGAGGTTTAACTTTGTTACGCAACTTTAATGTTGTAGTTAGCAATACATCATGATAAGCTGCTTCCTAGTTTTTGAAATCTATGCACAAGAGCTTGCTGGTGACAAGTTTCATATACACCAACCAAAGCATTAATTGCTTTCAATGCAATCTCCTTTTTAGATGCACAATTTACAGGGACATCATAAACGCCATCACTTGGATCAGCACAGCTGATGGAAGGCTGATTACTGGAGAACTCCATCAAAGAATTGCAAATAATCTTTAACCACTCTTCCAACAACAATGCTTTCTGAAAAAGAGAAGTGATGTTAAGAAAAATTGAAGATCAAGAAGATGAAGACATCAATAATGAGAAATAAAAGAGCCACAACTGCGTATAAGCAGAACAGCAAAAAAACAAAATTGTTAGAGCTGTGGCTAATTCCTAGAAAGACGCAATCAACAGCTTTCTCTAATGGCCCCTCCACAAATCTTATGGAAATTCCATCAGTTGTTTTACGACCTATTATAATCCAAATACCAGCAAAAGCAATAATTAAGCCTCATCACTAGGTGGGGTATAAGCTATACCTCACACGTGCACACAATGAAAAAATCATTTAAAGAGATACAACTATGTAATTCATAATTAATCAACCTCACCTTTACAAGGAAATCCTTAAGGCTTCTATCATCATTGAGAGAAACAAAACCAAGTACATGTAAAGTAGTCGATGCCAACTGCACAAAAAATTATAATTCGGGCACCAATTACATAGAAAAAGAAGTTATGTACAAAACTATAAAATGTTTTAAGTCACCTGCTTTTCTAGGTTGTCCTTGTACTTGAAACAAGAGGGAGGCATGGTTTGGTCTGAGCGTAATGATTCAAGAGTATGTTCTAAACCTTGGACAACATCAGAAAATGAGCTACCATAATCTGCATGTAAGTAAAACCATAAATTAGATAAAACAACAAACTAAAAGACTATGCCCAGTATGCTGTTTAAAGCAACCACAAAATAAATCAAAATTTGTGATCTGGCACTACCAGCATAAATGTCTATAAAGTCTTTAGGATTGGAACAAGGTAGGCAGGGATAGGGTTCTTCATACTGTCCCCATCTCTGAAGTAGTTTATCACCCAAAATCCAATTCCCACTTGCAGGGATAGAAAGTTCCCAAACCCAAATCCAACAAGATTCGAATTCGAGGATAGAGAACATCCCCAAGAATTTCAATTTTAGAGAGATCGAAAAGATGGAAGGACTAATGGATGCCAAAAAATTGTCTGCTTCATTTATCTATTATTTTTTATTCTTGAACGACAGTTTACTATAAAGCAAAACTCAGGAAAAAGTTATTTTCAAAGCTACAGAAAATGATGCCATTATATGAATACCAATCCTTGAGTCTGGCACTGCCAATGCAATTGCAGCTTGTATTCTAATTTTGTAGTTAGTGGAGTCACGAACTAGCAGCAAAAGAACACTATAAACAGCAGGTGCCCTGCATAGGAATAGAGTTTTGCAACATTTAAGATACTAACATGCAGCATATAATACAAAAGCAAGACTCAACCATAATTGAGTAGAGATAATAAAGTGTAAAGAAGCAAACAAATCCCGTAGATCGTACACAGCATACCTAAAAAGCAAAATGATGCAAGCATAGGAAAATCAATATCTCAAAACCTAAAGAATGAAACAAGTGCAAGCATGCACTTTCATCTTAGCATTTACAACATAACAATAAGATTCTGAAAAATTGGTAAGCTCTTAGCAAAAGCTTAAACATGCACCAAAAGAATTCCTTACAAGATGGTTGAGTTGATGAAATATCGAGAATTTCACAATAACGATGATGAGAGCATGTTAATCTAAATGAACCCATAAGCACAGAAACATTTAAGGATAGCAAGAAATGTATCTATTTCCTAAAAGCAATTAATATCCTACGATTAAGAATCATATGTCCATACTCAGACCAAGTAGCAGGCATGTCAGTAACCCAATACTTCTGGATCAGATTTAAATTTTTTGTTCTTGTCAGAGTAAACTGTCAGAATTTTACAAAAACAATCCAGAATATTCTTTACTTGTGTTATTAACAATGACATATCGGTTTCCTTCATTCTCAATATGAAATAATCTTAATACCTATTATTATACAGTCAATTTTTTGATATTCGATTTGACAATTGCTTTTGGAAATTTTAAACTACCAATGTTCTCTTTCCAATTGGAATGGACTTCAATAAAGCCCTTTCCATTCTTTTGGCGTGCGTTGTTTATGCACTATATTTGGTATAAGAACCAAAATATAAACTAATAACTACTAAAGTTCAGTAAAAAATGGTTTTGTAAGACCAACTGTGATAACCTAATTTAGTAGAAAGAAACTTGGCAATGGTCTTCAAGTATCATGTCCAAACATCATGAGTTAAGCTGCTTTACAAGAATGGGCAGAAATGCGAAAGTTAGTGAGGGTCACCTTCTTTTTCTTTCAGCATGCATTATGCTTCGCAAGATTGGATGCAATAGACTAGTACTAATGTCGTTACTACTACAGTCCAATCAAAAGTACTTTTTTACACAGTTCCCTAGTTTAATTAAATAGGAGGATAGGTGTCAATATGATTTTAAACCATAATCAAGTGTTTCATTGTTTCCGGAATTTGATATTCTTCAGTATGAGTAATTCCTACAAAGACTTGATACAGATCACAGATATAGCATTAAGTATGTAATATCAGGGTTTCTATAGGTTGGTTACTATTATTTCTTAAGCCAGTCTATAGTGAAAGCTACTGATCCAAGTCTCAATCAAGTGCTTTACAATAGACAAGCCTTATATTATAACTTAAGTAACAGCTTCTCGGGCCAAGATAACCATATTCTTTTGTTATCCTATATAGCATGTAAGAACTAACAGTCTGGGCATAAAATTATGTGTTTAAGATTAAAAACAAAAGCTTGGAGGCTCAATTGAGTTTCCTAAGGAAGATTGTTTTTCATTTCTGATTACAATATCAAAGAGTCCCGCTCCAAGGAACAAGTTGCATGTAACAAATGAATACTTACACAAAAGTTAAAATACTAGATGAATATGTCGAGAAAAGTGGTCAAGAGACGAAGTAAAATAATATTACTGCAAGTATAGGAATGTAATATCAAAATGATAACTAAAAGCATAACAAGTCATTAATTTGAAAAGGCTTCTAATAAGTCCTAAGTTGCACACTTAAAGCACAAAATACATCCTAATAATAACAAAAGCAACATTATAGTTTCAAAAATAATTTAATATAAAACAGTGCTCACCAAGTAACATTGCACAACTTCACAGAGGGATTAAGGAATAAGTTGCCCAAAGCATGGCAAACATTCCACTGAACCTGCAAGATAATAAGGAAAACCAATGGTCAACTAGTTTATGTATATTTCTAATCCATAATCAAGAATAAGAAAGAATAGAAGAGAAAGATTAATGTTCAAAACTCGAGTATGCAGTATGACTATAGTTTGTGCTTTATCAGGAATTATATAACTTCTCGTCCGTAGACACCACTTCTGTTCTCCATCTAATTGTACTTACTAGGTGGTTCCTTTGGAGCTGATGCTTTGTTATTCTGTTGTATAAAGAAGTTATTAAACGTCTAATAAGATGGCTACCTAAGTCTTAGTTGGACTTAGCATTATCTAACGCAAGTTTGGTACAGTAAACATCTACATGAAAATATTCTAGAAAACCACACCTTCACATTTCCAGTAGTGATACATGAAACAAATGTTTGAACCATTCTTCCAAGCAAGTCAGGATTTCCATAAAGATCCCAAGGTCCATTCAAATCTTTTGGCATATGACTACCATTGCAATCCTTGCAAGCAGATGGCTCAATATCTTCAGCACACATGGAAGAACTTTCTATATATGGACTTTTAGAACCCTGATATTGGGTAAATCTGATAAACCGAGATAGATTACCAAGAGCCCTTACTGCATTTGCTTTTATCTGTGTACAACAATAGGGTCAATTAGATACAAAAACAAAGAAAAATGAACTCAAACTGGTAAAACATGATATAACAAGTAACTAGACTAGATAGAGTAGTCATAAGCTAACGTAATCGACATGAACTACTATATTCAAGAGAATAAAGAAGCGAAGGTTAAAGAAAATTACTAGTATAAGATAAACTAATTTTTTCACACCTTTCTCTTGTCCTTACTACAAGGTAGTCTATACTCTTACCAGAAAGAAGATTTATCAAGGCTGGTCTTTGACAAAACTACACCAAGGAAGACATGGCATTGTGGCATAGGACCTAATTAACTAATTCGTAGAAAGTTTAGCTCGTGTGGACATGAGGTTTCTATTTGTTTGCCCTCATTAGCAACAACAAGCTCATTATTAATTAGGATGAGTTCCTTATGTAGGAGTTTTAGTCAATCTAAAATACACTCTTAGGTTTTAAAGTAGGCTTAAAGTATAACTTATTATAGGAAGTTTGGTTATTTAAAGAAGGGTTTCCCTTCACAGAAGTTTTGGATTATAATTAATTGAATTCAAACTTTGCTTTCGTCAAAACTTTGCTGTCTTTCTTCTTCATTGTTTTCTGGCTTCATCTTAATCAAGATCACGTGGCACCTCTTCTTCTTTAGTACTCAGTTTGCAGTTGCTTTCTTGCATACTTTTCTATCATATTAGATGGTTGTGAAGATATACAAGGAGTAATTTGCCAATTGTCGATTATTCATCACTCTCACAGCAGCAAAGGCTCTCACATAATATTTGAAAGCATACTTTTAAGATGAAGCATAACAAGCTGAATAGGTCATACAAAACTAGCAGATGCTTTTACAACAGAAATAGCAATTGATGTATAATTCGAGCACTTAAAGAACGGAAAATCAACATCTTAAAAAGACAACTTTGCCACTTGCACTTCTCACCTTGTCACCATCCTTCGACATTTCCAAAGTAATTTCAACTAGAACAGAATGCGAGACCAACTTGACTGCTTGGCCTACACCAATGAACATAAAAAAGTAAATGGGACGAGTATAAAATGAATAAGAAAATCTACAACATCTCTATCATGGACCTGACCAGTAAAATTCTCTGTTTGCAACATTGTGGCAGCCCTATGTCGAAGAGAATCACATAAATTTGCTAAAGCCCAAGAAGCTGATACTCGCACCTGATATGCATTCATATTATGAGCTAGAAAAGGTAATCTGTAAACCTTTCTCCGTATAATTACTAACAAAGAAAGAGACTTGGAGCATGTAATAACCAAGTGTGTATCTTTCAAAACCGGAAGCATACATAATAATGAATAACTGTATTCTAAAAAGTATTTACTTATAAGTTAATAATTTAACAACAAAAAAATAAAATAAGATAATAGAACAGTTAAACATTACTTTCCCTTTATGTTTTCATTCCAAATATATAGGTGCTTGCATTCGATGAAGTAAGCAAGCGACAAAATGTCAATTTGAGTAACTTATACAAATCAACAATCTGAGTAAAATGACCATATTTTCCATAACATATTAGTAGTTCTTGATTTTCATTCCTGTTTCTCCAAGCAACCTCTTAATATATGCACAAGTAGGGAACACTAAAAGATTAAGTAATACCGAGACTAAGGGATGACGTGCATTCACTTCAATAGCCATGATGAACTCATTCAACATCTTCGTGCTGCAAAAGAACTTAGTTATCTGTATAAGAACACATTCTCCGCAAACGTATCAGAATTACCTAGAGTATATTTCTGGGAAACATGTAAGTACTCCAATTGCTCGACAAGCTGCCGCACGGACAGATGAATTCTTCTCATTCATTGCTGCACTCACCTACAATAGGAACTACAAATAGTTACAATAACAGATAAAAGACAATATTCTAACAAATATCTTTTTTCATTCTAAAACTAAACTTCCAGATTGTAACCACAATTTTCAACTTACAGAAGAAGAAATGATAAACTTCTTCTTTTCCTCATGCAGAGAACTAAATATTGACTTAGTCATTCCTGCAAAACATGTAATTGAGGCTGCTCTTACCTATCAAGAAACAAAAAACACCAAAAAATCTCTTCAAATAGCTGAGAGAAATAACTCACTGATATCTTAAAATTGAATATGAGAGCTTCGTTAAATACTCCACATGTTGCATATAAGAAAACATTACACACAAAATTTTATAACAACAACCAATATGTACATTTCCATTTTTCAAATTCAAATTAGTAGAATACCAACCCATCATAAGCTATTGTAAAATTAAATCTTATAAATTTAGGACATAAAAATGTTCAGCATTGCCACAAACTTGTAACTGCATCTCCAAATTCACAATTTAACCACACCCTATCCAATTTGTCATGATGTACTAATATGGTCAAAACCCTACAGGAAACGACAAAGCTTCAATAGCAGGTTAGTGATAATATAAGATAAGAATATATCAACTTGGTCCTTTATATTGGATAAACAGGTTCAGCCAAAACAAACAACCATATGTTTCTTTAAAATTGTCCAAAGAGTTTAAGAAAAAAGAATGATTATACTTAAATCAGTAATCTATATCTGTCATACTGAAAACAAAACTAGTACTGCTTGGCAGGCTGCATAGAATGAGGTCTACAACCTAAATGACAAAAACGTTTACAAATCATAAGGTTGTTAGCTAGAGCGAAGCTCTTGGCAATCTTCTACAAGCACCATCTTAACATCATGAACTGCTTATTTATTAGCACTTACCTACCAATATATAACTATATATAGTTCATGTGGAAAGAAATAGGATGTCAAACCTAAATAGGCAGAATAAATAGGAGTAATATGAGTCATGGTAGGAACCAAAAGTAAGAAGATACAAAACAACCAGTGTTCCACAACAATTATACAAAAGGATAAGAGACTGACGAGGAAACAACTCATTAATTCAAGCAGGCTAGAACAGAGAGGCAGGCAAAGTATCTTATGTGATAAAAAGAAACGTTGTAAAACTTAAGAAAATGGTATAAGATCACAACCGTACCTACTATCCTCTATGATATGCAATACAATGCAGTTAATTACCAAGAAAGTAAAGAAGACGAGTATATTAATAATAAATGAGTTAGGTGCCGTTTGGATAGACTTATTTCAACTTATAAGTTGAAATAAGTTAAAAACAGTAAAACAAGAGTGTTTGGATGAACAACTTATAAGTTACTTTTTCAACTTATAAGTCACAAAAATAAAAGTTACGTTGAGTAACTTTTTCAAAACTTTTTTGTCTGTTTGGGAAAAAATAACATTATTGACCCTGTTAAGTTAACATAATTATATATATATCATTATTATAAAGGATATTTTAGTCTTTGCCAAACATCTTATTTAACTTTTTTTCTAAAAAAGTAAAATTTATCCAAACACATACCTCCTTTTTTTAAAAAAATAAAAAAAAAATTTCAGCTACTTTTTTTTTAAAAAAAAGTCAAAAAAGTAACTTTTATCATAAAAGTTAAAACTTTTAAGTTTAGCCAAACGGCCCCTTATACTGAAAGTCTAGACAAAAGGAAAAAAGTAAAGCCAATAGGAGAACATTGATACGGCACCAATTGAGAATAAGGTGAACTCGTTCGACAACATAAGATTACATAGGACCCTATTGATGCACATGCTAAAATTTTACATGTTAGAACTGTCAAAGGCAAAACAAGACGAAAAAACGGTCCATAATAGACGTGAAGGTTACCTTTGAAGAAAAGCTTTATTTTAGTACAAAAATAATACTGTGTTTTATATAGTAATTAAATTAAAGGATCCAGATAGCCTTCACCTACCGAATAAAAAGAATGCTTCGAATGCTTTTGTTTTAATTCCTTTTTTCTTTTTGTTCTTTCTTTTTTTGTGTGTGTATGTGTGCGCGCGTGTTTGTTTTATAGGAGAGGATGGACAAGCTAACCATGCAAGTTTCATCCTGAACCAGAATTCTTCAACAACTAATTATATGAACATTAATGTGAATTTCTAACAATATTATGGATAGAAAGATATGACCTACCAACGCTGAACTATGAGACAAAGTCACAGGCAGATGCTGTTCAATTGTCTCATGCCACATATCAGTTGCTAAA
Organism: Acanthochlamys bracteata; assembly: GCA_019914995.1. NCBI lineage: Eukaryota > Viridiplantae > Streptophyta > Magnoliopsida > Pandanales > Velloziaceae > Acanthochlamys > Acanthochlamys bracteata. The sequence continues at coordinate 6,924,300 of CM034135.1, read as the reverse complement.
AAATTATCCTCAATGGGAAAATGAGAAGCTTCATTGTTTTCCGAGCAATATTGTGGGGCCGATGATATCTTAGTCCTTATTGTCCGATCAGATTTAAATTGGATATCCAGTAATCTTGGCTCGATAAGGTCATCCGTTCCTCTAAAACCAGATACTGCACGAAGACACTCATCCAAAACCTGAAACAATAACAAACTTCATGCTCAAACAAATTTTCAGCTGATGCAACACCATCATTACCAGCAAATGCCTTATTTAATGATTAAAAAGGGAGCATAGCTAGCTCCAATATTGCAGGAGTGTGAAGCTTTAGGACACATTCCACATTATTGACAATATGGAAGCCTGTCAGCATCCGCAAGCTAAAGGACACCAATTGGTTTAGATATAAGAAGAATGGAAAAGTAATATATGGAGTACGATGCAATAGAGCTACTGCAATTTCCTAAGTACCAAAGCTCTGAATAAAGTCAGAACTTTAAAGAAGCCTCAAACTCATATTCTTCCTAGTGTTAAAAAAGTTGATAAAACTGAAGTGTAAGAATGGACATACAGAACATGAAGAATCAACAGCAGTTGTGGTGATAAGTTAAATACCATTGAAGCCCAAACCTCTCAGATTCTTGCAAAATTGCGGAGTAAAGCATGCTTACATTGAACAAGAAAAACAATTCAGAAATATACATATATATACCAACATCAAATTCTATTGTTAACAAAGAAAGAGGATGTGGACATATTACCCGAAGGACTCTAGTATTACATAACTAATGAAAAAAATAGGAAAACAAAATGAATCATGACTTGATGTTGAGAACTTCTTTCTTGTATGTCTTATCCTCCACAATCCAAAAGTTAAAAAACAAGGATTGCTAAATAAAATTCCAACATACATCTATGAGTGGCTCTAATTGGATGCTGGCATTGCCCACTACAATAAAGCATGAATTGATTGAGGTCAATACAAGTAAAAGTTTAAGAGTATTAAGGCTTTTTCCTCAAATGAAATATAATGATAGGACAAAAGGACATCACACCATGTCCAAACCACAGAAACATGCATAAAGAAAAGCAACTGCATAAACATTCACTAGTTTCGAATATCCTATAAAACCAAAGTTCCAAAAATAAGATCATGCTACCAGAAATATAATAGATTAAGCTTAGGCAGAGCAGCCAGTCCCTTGTATTGGAGGAGGAATCTTTGTTAAGAGCCACAGTTCTTCCCTAGTCTCCCACCATCAGTTGCCTGCACACTAAGTTTTATTGGTTTCTTAACTCCTTCCTTCTACCCAAGCACCTGTCTCAAGGCTTCTCCTTAGATCTCATTCCATTTCAATTGCTTCTCTGTCCTCCATAATCCAACGTCTAATTGCCCAACCAATTTAAAGTTATTTGACTTCATATTACTTTATTCTAGCCCTCTCAAATCCTGCTCCAACTGGAGCTCCAGTAATATCGTCACCATATAATCTCAAGATTCTTCCAACAAAACAATTGTTGCAGCAGATAGAAACACCAGAATAACGACTTCATAAAATTTCTCCCTACTCCTATTCAGCTCTGAATGAAGTTCCAATCCCATTACGCCATATTGTTTATCCCAAAATTCTTCCTAGAAATTGATTGTTATGGAAGTACAAATAAGGTCAAAGAAATAGCCCAACTTTAATTCCTTATATCCCATTAGAAAATTTTCAGCTTGCTTAGGTTAGATTCAAGTTTGTTAATCCAAAAAGTGGTTTCAAATCCACAAATCCCAAAAATACCTGTAGCCTAGTATGCCAAGTGTACAAGTTAAAATAGTCAAGAGAATTAAAAATATAGAATGCTGGCTCAACAACCTCAAGCATAGGTATATTATGAGACCAACTCCGCAAGTGTCCACTGTAGCAAGAAATGAACAGCATGCATAATGCATATTCTAAGAGGCTTTCAGAGACATGATTGAAGCAATATCAAGGTTGTTATGTAGGACAACAAATTGATGAAATTGCATGAGCTCAAAAAATAGTCCATGTAGTAGGAATCCCTAGAAGATAAATGCAATCTCTACAACAAGTGAGTAACCAGGAAATCAGTGACTTTGTTTCTTACATCTCGAAAGAAACCACATTCTCTTATAAGTCGCTGTAATTCCTCAAGCTAAATTAAGCTCCATTATCTTTTATACACAAATCATAAGCTAACAGAGGAAGAGGTACTGGTGACGTCCAGAATGTCCAGTAGGGAGAAAAACAGTATGGAAGTAAGCAGTCAACACAAAAAGCAGCGATCATCAAGAATAAAGTGGGACTAGTGGATTTAAGGTTTAGGTTTAGAAAAGATGGAATGCAACCTTAGGCAAAAACTTCTGTAGATAACTACACCTACTAAAATGTAGATTCCTTGCAGTACAGGTTACCTTATCCACACAAAAATAAATCATGGCCAAGATTCATGGCACATGTCGATATAGTCAGCCTCCATATGGTATCCAGAAACCTAACAGACAATGGGCATCCAATATACAAATAGCAGAAGAGTTTCCAAAACATTTCATTATGACATACAGTAAGAAGTTCGAATAGTGGCAAAACAAAATGTTCTTAGCAATAAATCTTACTGACCACAAGAATAACTACTTGCCTTAACAGCAATTACAAGGCATCTTTCAGTCAAGGAACTTGCAGGACTAGAACTATCTCCCTTCAAGAATCCCATACATAACTCAGGAGAAGTATCAGTTGTTGGCAACTTCAATGATCTGAAAACAGAAGCGGACATTTGCTTCCACGTTAAAATCATAACCTTCGGATAATTGTGCGACGCAACTCTCAAGGCCTGAAGTACAAACCAAATTAGTTTGACGGATTATATAGCAACAACCTTGTTAATAAAACATAATAAAGAAGAACCTATAATAAGGTTGTAGAAAATTATACATATTTGTTCAGATAAAAAAATTAGAGTGTGCTGAATCAATCTCCTACTAAAACTTAAAGAGCATATACATGGATAGCTAGCTCAATATAAACACTAGCCGGTATCTGAATGGAAAGCATAGGGAACTAAACGATATAATATATAAGCAGCCAGACTATGCAAGTATAAAATCACTTTTTCATTCTGTGTTCGAAAGACCCAGAATGTGCTGAAACAAATTGAAGGATGCAACTTCTCCATCCCTTCTATGTTCAGAATAATGATATCTTAGATCACAACTACTTCATGCACATCTATATTAACAATGATGAGTCTACAGAACCCAAAACTACTTCATACTTAATGGAATACGACGGTATGATGGTATACTAAAAATTCAAAGCTCACAAATGAAGAATGTGTTTGGGCTGCTGTAGCAACAATTATTGTGGTCCCTCTAAACAATTCCTTCATATCTATAACCTAGTGTTATCTCATGTAAAGATCATCACAATTGAACAAAATATTAAGAATCTGAATTTCAGATCTATAATCTCTAAAAATTAGCTGCCAATCCAATACAATATCATTGAAAGAAAAAAATGACTGATACCTACAATGACATGAAGTCTACAAATATTACCACATGCGCGACATAGATGTGTAAACAAATAAGAAGAAAACTTCAGATTGTTTCAAATAGAGACTCAAATAAAATAAAATACCCCATAAATAGGCAAGTTGCAGTTTGCTCTATATTCAATAATGATTTCAGCCGTCAATGTTAATCAGCTGATGCATAATCTACCATTTCAAAATATCAATATCTATGATTTCTAAGCAATCTAAGATATCTTTTCTAAGGTTATCTGTCTTAATATCCATATTTATGTGACCATATTAATTGTATTCAAAAAGTATAAAATTCAACAATATTGAGTTAGCATATCCAACCCTTCTATAATTTTAAATAGCTTAAATTTCTTCGTTTTGTCAAACTGAATATGATCACAAATAACTTCATCCTTGTACGAATATTCTAGATGCTTGTCCATCACAGTTATCTTAAATACTTGCATAATATTTTTCGCTATTTTCGTCATTGACTTATCCCAAAAACAAACCTCTAATATATAATTACAGACTTGACCCAAAGACAAATAACGAAGAACTATACAAAGTATTCAACATCGTAGTATTATTACATGTACAGGGGATCAATACTCAACTAAAAATGATGGATCCTTTAAAGCAGAAGTGTACCATATGCTGGCGAGATTAGAATGTCATATACGATTTAACAAATTTTTGGGGAAGTCAAACTACTGTTTCAACCTCCACTGTCAGTTCCTAAAAAAAATGTTCCAACCTCAACGTTTTATCTATACCACTCCTTGTCACAAAAGAACTTAACGATCAGCCTTAGAATGTTCACTTTGACATAGGAACCTTTTAATTTTCAGGTTGAGGTTTCAAACATCTTAGTATTTCCTAACAAGGTTCAAAAGGAGGTATTAAGCTGTATGTGCATATCTCCTTCAACTATGGAAGAAATTCAATTGTTAAAATTAAGTTGAAACTGCCAACATCACCCAGACTTGTTCAAAGGTAATCGCAAAAATACATACTACATCTAACAAGTCATGTTTCAAACATCTTAGTATTTCCTAAACAAGGTTCAAAAGGAGGTACTTAAGCTGTATGTGCATATCTCCTTTAACAACCAAAGAAAATTTCAATTGTCAAAATTAAGTTGAAACTTCCAACATCACCCAGACTTGTTCAAAGGTAAATGTAAAATACGTACTACATCTAACAAGTCATAACTGTGTATACTAATTAAAGTTTAACAAAAATTCCAACCATACTCTTTCCACAATGCAGTGGAACTGATCTTTACCAATAAATAGGAATAAATCTAAAAACTTAAATTTATTGACATTTCAAACCCATTTTTGATGACCAAATATTCGGCAAATAGAAGTTAAGAACTAGATTTTAATACAGGAGTTCAAAATATTTATAATGAAAAAAGCAAATTAAGAATTTACTAGAAGCTGACACAGAGATGGACACACATGTTACAACAACTTATACAACTTATCTCCATCAGCTGACTTACAAAAATTAGCATGCATCATGCTTTTGCTGCTCTTACATGTTACAACAAGAATATTGTAAATTTAACCAAAGTATTTCGATTAAAGAACATGCCTGGAGTGCTTCCAATTTAATAGTTGAATGATTCTTTTGATCCACAAATTGAAGTAAAACATGAACCAAGCATGGCTCTTCCTTAGAAATATCACCTATATGAAGCTAAGAGTTAATTTTCCGCAATAAGACTCAAATAGAAAGAGGTGAAGTAGTTTTTTGAACCATGAACAAGGTAACAAACAAATAACACAGTAGAAAGATAGCCTAAGAAGGAAAAGGTCTAATTTAAAAAAACTAAATCAAATGCAATTCATACAAAGGACGAAGAAGATAAGGGAAACTTAATAATGGAAAGAATAAACAATATGGAAGAGACATCCAACATAGTAGTTTATCATTAGCTTAATAAATAGCAAGTAATATACAAATTATGTAATAGCCTTTACGTCATAAATTAAGTATGTCTTAGCAGTTAGCAGGCATTTACTTATTTAACATTTTAGTCATAAGTACAAACCTTCACAAGTGCATTCTATAATTATTTTGCACATCTTTTGATAAATTATATCCATATCCATATCCATATAGTGAAAAGTAATAGTTTAAAACAAACTTTATAGGCACATTGATTAGTCATGGCAATAGCTTCCTCTTACAATATATTTTTTAGAATTTCATAAGAGAATTACTTTTGGTAATTAAAACATGAGATGATCAATAAATAAGTTAAAAGTATAGTTTATAGTGCATAATAGTTATAATGCAGCTGTTATCGAAAGATAGCTATGATTAATGTTTGTTAAAGGAAGGGAGTTCAATTGATAGCACGTTACAAAACAAATACTCGTTTCAGCTCAAACTAATGGAAAAAGTACAAATAATCGACCAGACCCTTATATTTACCCGTATATATAGCATAATAATAGAACTTGATCCTTATGTTCGATCGTATTCCCCCAGAAATTGAATTTGATTCACATTCACATTTTAAAGAAGTATCTTCATTAGTTAAAGGTGGAACCACAAAGGCTTAACAAAAAAAGTGATCAAACATCTAGTTAGTAGTTAAGATCCTCAACCTTTTTCATTTAATACAGGTACCACATTTAGCTTCAATTTCTAAAATGCTAGTTTTGGTTCAGTTTATTAAAATAAAAAAAATAAAAAGGTAATTGATTATGCAAATCCCATTCCAGTTCAAACTAAACTCAGGCGAGATATGCTCATGCATATACCTAGACTCTGCAAACACTAAAAGCAAACACAATGAATGAAGATGCAAGGACTATCCAACAAATTAACCCAGGACTTCCATCCATGTTGATCTATAAAAAATGAAACAACCAACTGTTGGCTTAAACTGTATATCAAAAATACAGGCAACAGTAAGCGTAGATCGTCATGCAATTACCACATAAGCAACATTTGTCTCAACAATTCTAAAATAATCTGCTTCGAAGTCATGCGATGTCTCCAAATCAAATCTAGTATTCTATTCCACCGAAGGAAAAGGAATAACAACATAAATTGCAAAAACTTGAGATATCACTAGCAGTTGGAACATTCTTCATTTCCTTCTTTGATAGGTTCACAATCATCAAATGCTACCTTCACATAGAAAATAGAGAATTAAGGAAAATGAAGTTGATCCATTTTAGAAGTCCTTATTGCTGATGCCTCACAAGGGTATGTACTTTCTATCCTTTTTTAGAAGTCCTTATTCATTAGAAGACTTTAAAAGAAAAAAGCATAAACCAAAATTAACTTGGTCTAGGATGGTGGCCAAGAATTGAGGAAGTGATCGTTTCTAAAACTGGTTAGTAATCGGATGAAATGGAAAGAATCGATTCATCTAGCCAACCCCACTCAAGTGGGATAAAGGCTTCGTTTGTGTTGTTGTTGTTGTCGTATGAGGCATCAGCAATAGTTTGCAAGTTAACTATAATTCAAAGAGTCAACCAACATTATCCAAAGGTGAGATAGAAAATGACCAAATAAAATCTTTTAATAAACTAAGTTATATTACAATTCCTATTTGAGAGTTAATTACCACACTATATTATTACAGCACTGGTGTAGGCTTAGCCACAACTCACTAGGTCTGCATGAAAACCACCACATCTATTTGGTTAGTTCCAGGTGAAATTGACTTTTAACTATAGAATATATCTTTAGTGGCATCTTAGTTAATATTTTCAACAGTAAAAAACAAAGAAGATCATTAATGAAAACTCTAGCTTTAGACTCTAATCAGCTCAGTAAGAGAGTTATCGTAGAAATATGTTTCCAACAAAATTAAATGTGAACAGGTTCCTTCTAAAACTCAAAAATGAGTCAGTAATCACATCAATGTTTATACTCTAGCAATCTCATAAAAGAGCTACAACACTCTCAATCATGGTAACTATCCCTCCCCCAATATTCATCTTCCTCAACAAGTTTTTAATAGCTTACTACACACTGCCCATATGGCTAAGAATACCTAATTGTGGTATCATTTGATGAAATTAGCGATGCTTGATCAACAAAGACGAAAGATATACCTACTTGCACCAACAAGGTAATGGGACCTTCTAAGTGCAGTATTCACTAATGCTAGGTAATGGGTCAATGCAATGGCATTGGAGCCATTGAACCTAAAGCTTTGGTTAATTGATTAGAAGAGGGAAGGTGTTGCACCCACAAGTCCACGAGTACTATCACACATCAAACAACTAAGGAAAAACATATCTTAAAAAACCTATCTCTTGAAGATATTACTATAATACTTCAATAACCAATTGTGTTAAAACTAAGCAGCCAAACAGTACAAATCTTCTTCACGGAAAACCAAGTGTCAATAACCAAGATAGAAACTCTAAGGAGCATGGAATTCAGGATCTAGAACTTTTTAAACTCATATTAAATAAAGGCTATAATGCACTATTATAGCTTAAGGATTAATACTTGATATATCAAGTTGTTTCTAGTTAAATGTGTATGTTTATTGACATACCAATTGTATGCTCTGGAGAATGGAAAAATTCATACCTTTTATAATTTCTTCTTCAAACATTTTCAAGACAAGTGATGATGGAGGTGATGTGGAAAGTGCAACAACCAAGCAATTAAGAGCGCTGACCTGCAAGAAGAAATGATGATTAAATTAGACAGCAAACACAGAGAGCATAGTTTCTATATCAAAATAAATCCAACTAACCAGAATACCAGAATCACCGGTTCTGAGAAGATGATCCCTAATTATTTGAGTCTTTAAGAATGTGATCACACTAGGCAAAAGATCCCCAGGCATTCGGGCGTATCTGTTAAACAAAAAGAATTTACAAGAAGTGCTTATGCAGCTTAAATAAAATTGGTGCAATTTAACAACGATCCAAATGTAAAAAATATTAGTTGAAAATCAAATGATACTCATTTATGTGCTTAACAAAAAGATGTTAAATGAATTAAGGGAATACCGATATGCCAAACAAATGTTAAAATGAACTATATGCATAAGCCAACATTTGGAGATAAGACATATCAAAATTGTTAAAGAACATTTAAATGCTACATAAAAGACAAAACATATTACGTCAGGAACATACGGCGTGGACGAGATTAGAAGCATAAATACTCTGAATAGAGATAGTAGCAATCCTTTGTGTTTCTCGTGTTGCATCAAGTTAAATAAACCTGCACAATTACATGTATACTCAGAAAATGAGATATGCATTGCTATATGCAGAAGCAAGTCAAACGTAAATTAAATAAAACCGTGGATGTATTGAAAGCATCCAAGTCAAAAACATAATAAGTATGAATGTACACGAAAACCAAACTATAACTTCAGGAAGAAACAAGAAAGAAGAAGAACCAGACAAAGAAATAAGAAAGAATTGCGAATTGGTTTCTACAAAATATAAGACCAACTTCAAAACTTGCAAGTTGCAATGTAGTTGTTGACATATATCTTAAGTCAAGCTAACATGACTTCCGCAGATTGATAAATGATAGTAGTGCAGAATTGGTTAAAATACAAATTCAAGTCATTAACCATCAGGCTAGATATAAGCTGAAGGATATTAATGCCAGATACCTCTATGTAACTGCATGAGTATCCGACCAAGAGATATTGAAAGTGTTGTGAATGATCCAGGTTTAGCTGATTCTTTAAATTCAGCTACTTGCCAAAATGTTGAAGAACGCCCATCTAACATTGAAGCTAAGGTTGAAGCTGATGCAAGCCGTACCTGATATTTGGAGATAGAAAACTCATATATAAGCTAAGTAAGTCAAGGCATAAGAAATGCCTATATAAACAGGAACTATATCATCATTGAAACAAAAACATTATAAACTCTGGAGAAAAACAAGTCAATTAGACAATGAAATATTGTGTATTATTGTTGAGACTGTCAAGAAAATAGATAAATTAGTACAAGCTGTGCAGAAAATCAAAGTAATAACCAAATCAGTGAGTATACATAAGAAGGTCGCAAAAGCCAGAAACAGGAGAACATGGCTGCAAAAAAAGAAAGTTACCTTTAGTACAGGGTCAAAAAACAAGCATGTCATTAAGTCAGGCTGATGGTTCCTGCACAATGAAGCAACAAAAGTTGACACATAGAAGCTTCAAGAAAAGAGAGAATAAGATAACAGTGTAGGGAAAGTTATAAGAAAAGAAACCTTGCTTGTGATGCATCACTATTAGGCAAAATCATCGTCCACAAGGAAGAAAGTGACTTTGGCTCAGCAACGCATAGATCCTTGCAAATTTAAAACGCCAAAAAGTTTCAAGTACAATGCATCCAGTACGAACTCTTCATAAGGAGTTTGCAAGAAACTAAAAGGACAGGTAACAAGTATCACATAATTCCTAAGCCTATTCTCCTTCGCTATATTTAACAAAAGGGCAGCCGTCCATGGATGAAACAAGAAACTTGACATAGAACCAAATTTAGACTTAAAACTATTCATTTGCAACTGAAGTATTAGTTAAGATACAAAATACAAATAGACTTAATACTCAAAAAGTAACACACCAATTTATGTTATAGAGAACAATCTCAGGTGACATATAAATATGTCTAGTGACCCATCACTCAGTCTTCAAAATTATCACGTTGTCAAAATGTTGATCACTAAATGCTAGCTAACAAACATCGTAACTCAACTCACTTAGCTGTTCTCCTTTTCTTCACATCTAGTGTGCCCTCAGAATGATTTCAACTAGAGGAAATTTCCAAAAGATATTGCTACAAACTTTATCATTACGCATAGATCCAACCGTCACATATCTAGATTTCTGCATGTGCATAGAACAGAATGGTCGTATCAAGTTTTATCCAAAAGTACAAAACCATAACAGAGTCTGCTAACGCCATCGCTAATTGGCCTGAAAAAATTGAATCAGCTGGCAGTGCTTCCATAGTGGCCTACATTTCAGATATTGTGAACCTAGAAGTCTTAAACCTTCCAAAATTGGCCTGAAAAGATTTGGGATCAGCCTTGGATGGTCCACTTAACATGCATCAATAATACTAACAATCAAAGTTGAATCAGGCCAAAATCCAATCCAGTCAAACTTCCACAGTTTAGATTCGATTTCAGAGAAAGATGAGTAGCAACTTAACAGAAAAGAGCCGCAATCATGCCTTCTACTTGTCAAGAAAGAGTCTCCAGCTTGTAAAGGGATGACTCCCTAGTCAACTTTAGAGACATCTCCAAGGGTCTTGACCTAAATTTTTATAAAAAGTAAAATAATGCTTCATACATCCAGACAAGAAGCCATACAGCTTTAATAGACTTTCTTGCCCTCCGAGAATCCTAAATACTCTTTTAAACAATCAAATTAAAGGAAAACAACTGGACTAACCAAAATCTAGACCCTTCTAGAAAACCCACTTGCAGCCTATGATACAGACTATATTGTATTATTTAGACCTTTCTGATGATTAATTGTGACTTTTTTACAACCAAATGAGAATTAAACTTGATCCCTTTGGAGATTACCCTAATCCAACAACTTACCCAGACATAAAACTCTCCAAACACACGCCTCAACCAGAGTGTTTTTTTTGGATATAATTCCCATACACATTAAACTCTGTCGGCAGTTTTCTAAAATAATGTTTAATTATGCAATTGACTTTTTCTGAAAACTTACTATTGTATTTAAGCATTCTAGTTTAGCTTCTTGCACTCTGATGCAATCATGTGTACAATAGACTAAAGTTCTCATTGTCACAACTGACCCCATTAGTGATAGATGAATGCACACATCAGAGAACAGTTTCAACGATGTTGACACAATCTGGCATTTGCTCAAAGTTCTGTTTTCATCACTTCCAAAACACCTTTTCCACTCTTACTGCAGTTATTGACACATTGTTCATTATCCAAAATTGGTAAAATACAGAGCTGCGAAATGGCATCTTGCTGCTGAATCAAATGAGCAATTATGGTCACTTCAATGCAACTGTTGTCATTGCAGACGAGAACAAACACAAGTGACCATACAGCCACAATCATTTACCAGAAACGAAATTCCTAACATTGTTAATATGCTTATTTGCTATATAGGAACCACCTACCAACTCCACTCCCGTAAAGAAACGACACTGGAGTTAAAAGAAACTAAGAAACATCACTTCGGCCAGCTTTACAGAAGCATAATTGGAATTCAGGCCTTCAAAACCTATCAGAGAAGCTAGGATGCAAGTAGAAGGCTGCATTAAAATCGCAAATGAAAAAGTCCACATTGCATGTGCTGCTATTTGATCAATGTGGTGATGATCAAGGTAGTACTTAGGATACAAATTCTCTAGAAAGCTGAAGCATTTTAACCCCTTCAAAAGTACAACTGTTACATCAGCACATTTACGAGCAAACATTTAAATAGACAGACAAACTACTAAAACTTCAGCATCTAATCTGAGATCAAGTCAGTCTTTGATGCTCTCCATTTTACACAAAAAAAAAAAAGCACATCTATGCACATTATCAATAAACATAATACGAGCATCATATACTACTTCAGTTCTAAAAACCCTACCACAGAACAATCCTATGATACATCTCTAACAAAATTACCACAGTACTAAAAAACTTCTAACCAGTGTAACAATAACTATCCTTTGATATACAAGTCTTTTAAAACTATAGCCACCTTCTCATTGATCATCTTTTGTGCAATTCTGCACAATTTATCAAATTTACCTTAAAGATATTACCTACCAACAAAGGATAGGACTTATCAGGTCATCCAAAACACATAGTTCGATCAGAAAGATAAGTAGAGTGTTTATACTGATATTAAGCTCAAAGAAATTGCAGATTAGATTGAAAATTCATGCCAGTTCAAAATCTGAACATGTCAAAGTTTAATTGGGTCATAACATCACTCAAAGGCTTCAATGCAAGTTGTTAATCGAAGCTCACCAGAATGAGTTTCCTTAGGTAGAGAAAATCCAGAAGAAGGTCTACTAAAATCAATCCTAAAGAAAAGCCTTGACAAAGTTCAACTAATTACAGAAAAGTAATGTCATTGGTTTACCTGGATGCAAGTGATTGCTAACAGTCTAACTTTGGAACTACGGAAACGGTCCTCATCTCTACCGTGTCTATCAGTATCACTACAGTCCGAATCTGATGAAGTAAGGCTATATTTAGATGACTCAGAATCTGACAAGCTTGTAGAACTTGATGCTTGAACCATCTCTTGCGACCTCCTGCGTAGATGTGGTGGCCTATATCGACCATCATTACTTTTTTTCAAATCAGCCTTTGGCCGGCGGAAGATGGATCCCTTTCCAAAAGAAGATGTTGGAGTGACATCTGAGGGTTTAGTAGAGAGCCCATACATAAAAAACAATTGCAATGTTGCTACAAGTGCAGGTACCTGTTAATATGTTCAAAAAAGAAACTTCAATATACTTGCCATAACAAAAGTTCAAAAAAAAATGCTCTTAATTAGGAGAGATGCAATGTACATGGTCAGCGAGGGACCCTTTTGGATTTGATAGGAGCTGATGCAAACAGTTAAAAAGACAGGAATAAAACCTGCAAAATAAAACCAAAAAATTCCAAATAAGGAGCTTAATATAGGACTATGGTAGTAAAAACCGCTGGGAAACAAGCACCTCGACATGATACCGTCCTCTGTACGTAATTTCTTTGCTGTCAAGAAATCTGTCAACCTTCTGAGAGCCTACCACACGATAATGTGAAAAAAAGGGAAAATTGTCAAATAAGAATCAATAAATAAGGCCCTAGACAGAATTCTCACCTCAATAGCAGACATCCACAAATTGGCTGTGAGATAAGAACTACTTTGAGATATAGCATCTCCCATTATTAACAATGAAGTTGTTTGCATCTCCCAGTAGACAGAGCATTTCCGGTTTTTGCTCTCAATTTCATCAGCAAGTTGTTGAGTATTCGTTGAATGATAAAGGCTAAACAGCTCAGCGTGCAAAGATGACACAATGCAAACCAGGAGCCAAAGTAACTGATCACTCTCCGATGACAAACCACTTCCTCCAAAGGCTTTTACAAAGAGCCTGAAAAAGAAATAATGCTTTTAAGATAAAGGCACATGACTATATAGACATTGTTCAGTATGAACAATCGAACAAACCTCACGCAACCTACTGCCCTTTGTGATAAAGAGCCTCTCATACTTATTCATGTAGCATTTTAGTATTAGTCACACATTTTTCAACTCTATTCTCGGTATTGAAAGATCAACCATTGCAAGAAGAACTATATGATAGCATTACAATTGACAAAGTCTACATGAAACTTTCTCAAATTTTTTAAATTCTGGATTAATTATCAGAGAAGATTCCATATGATAAGTGCATGTATCTCTATCTTTGCTTCAAAATTCCATAAAAGATGAAATTCAAACCAGATCATTTGAAGTAAATTAGAAATGTAAATGACAAGATTTAATGCAAAGTATCAAAATACAAAAGAAAGCAATATCTTAGACAAGCATTTGAGCTAGATATGCTTAGATGATAAGGGAAAGCTCTCAAATGGCTAACCTGAGAATCTCTAGAATCTCAGTAGTGCCTTGAATTTTATCAACGCAATCTGCGCTACCAGTTCTACAACGAATTGAGTGTTGAAAAACCTGTTGTAAAAAGTTCAATATGATTGTCCAAGATGATGAGTTGACCTCAAGGTGAACTTTGTAGCTTACGTCATGAATCTGCAGTTTACATTAACGGGCATAAGTGCTTGAAAATGTATAGATGTAATCAAACAGCAGATGAACATTCCTAACTGAGACAGTTTTCCAAGAAGCTATTTGTATTATGACTCGATATTGCAAAACTTTGTCACAAACTGCCCACAAAATTAGCAAATTAGGAGTCAACATAACAGTCACAAATTAGGACTTGTAATACCATAATCCCACAATAATATCTTCTACTTGATTGGTAAAACAACAATCTTTCCACTATTGAAATCCATAACATCAACATAGTATCTGCTAGATGTTTCTGTAGGAAAACAACCAAAACAGCTTACAAACGACTCTAATTGCCAGACTTAAATGCAATGTTTAACAAATTATGTAGAGCACAAAGTCATAAACTAGTACTTTCTAAGGAATTGAAAGATGATAGGTTATGCTTCAGAAACAACAAAGAGAAAAAAAGAGCTTAAGAGTCCTCCAGAATCAAGAAAGAGGGGGCTAGAGTGAATGGTGGCTGCAATAGATTTTCTTCTCAATCTTTTTCCTCTGCTCAAAACATGGCAGCCAGACAACAAGCATCTTTCTCAAAAGAACAATAGAAGTGACTCATATAGCAACATACTCTAGGGCAAACGACAGGCTCCTAGTACAAATTATAATTCTAGTCTGAGTTAGCATTTAAGGAGCCGATACCTAATGAGGATGATAGACAAATCCTCTAGTTTTGTTATATTTGGAGAAAAAAATGAGGCTGCAAACTAAATAATTCTCTCATAGTTCTACTATACAAGGTTCACTTGCATTGGTCAACACCAAAATTTTTTACCAGGATAAATGCTCATTCTCCCAATACAACCAATATTTGCAATTTAGATCATCATGATAATAAACAATGTATACAAATTATGACCATCATTGCTATCAGGTATCAGGATTCCAATCCATATCAGCTAAACTATGCCGGATGTGATCAGTATGTAAAAATAAGGATAACCAACTAAGCATCTGTTGTAATTTATGGATGATTGCTTACAAATAGAGTAATCTTGTATTAACATTTCACTTACGTACATTAACGTGCTAATGGGGAAATAGAAAAGAATACTGCTGCAAAGGTATGATAAGTTCAGTGGACTTGACAAACATTGTCATAAAAAGAAAAGAAGATGAAGAAAGGAATACCAAGCGGGACAAAGCCAACAAGGTATCAGCAGCAAAAGCATCAGGGCGTTCCAAACCAGTGGTTGCTAGTTCAGCCAGGAGAACCAAATCTGCAGTCACCTGAAGTACCACAAACAGCTTTGTTGTAACCATTACAATATTAACAAGAATCATTAAAAAAATGAGTGTGATAAATTTATCCTAGAGCATACGCTGACACGTCACAGTGCAAAAGTTCGTGGGGACATACCAACATAATCACTAGAAGAATCAAAATATTATATCAACCAACAGAATTCAATAGTCTCAATGATTTGGAAATTACAGCACTGAAGTATTGGCTTAACCAACTAGAACCAACAAACTATGGATCCTAAAGTGGAGTGCAGAGGTGATGTTGGTTGCATCCTGTTAGGCAAATTGCACAGAGAAAATAAAAGAACAAAAGTAATAACAAGCAGAAAAAAAAAAAAATTAATCAAACTTAATCAAAAGAATTCAAGTTGCAACACAACCATCAGAAGTTGAACACCACCAGTGCCAACTGCTAATTCAAAACAAAGATCAATTTTGTTAAAGAAAAGAACAGATTGAAAGGAACTAATTTACACAACTAAATTATCAGGGTCTCACGTGAACAATTATTGCAGCAATAACAAGCAGAAACAAATCAAACTATTCCTAAAGAATTCTTAATTACAATATAATCACCACAAGTAGAACACCGCCAGTACTGATCACAAAATTAATACAAGGCATTTCAACACAAAGACCAACCTTCCAAGCACTCATAGATGGAGTGGCTAAGGCATTTACTCTCCAAAAGGTAGGTGGGTTTCAATCCCCGCACAACCCGTTTATTTGCGAAAACAAAAAAAAGAAAGGAAAACAAACCTAATCAAAGAAAAGAACCAATTGAATCAATTAAAACAAAAGCAACAAGAAGAAACCAATCAATATTTATTCTAAAAAAATCCAAATTAAATTCAGTCATTTCTAAAGAAACTCAACTGGAACCACTCGCGAAATTTATTACAAAGAATTTCAAAACAAAAATCGCAACTTATCAGAGAAAAGAAATGGGGAGGAAACAAGTTGAAGCCAGACCTCATCGGGGGGAAGTTGAGCGGCGGCGGCGGCGAGGGTTTGGGAAGAATGAGAAAGAACGAGGGTTCGGAGAAAAGAGAAGAGAACTTGAGGAGAGGAAGAAGCAGATGCTTCATCTCTCAAAGAGAGGAACGACGTCCGCCATAACCTAGCTCCTCCTTCGCCGCCGCCAGCCGACGACGACGATGACATTGCTGGAGATCGAGTGAGAGATCGACCAGTTGAGATCAGTCGATGTCGGTGACACTCGGCTTCGACATTTCGCTCGGGCTCTGGGTAGCAGTAACCGTGAGTCCTATTATAAGTTTTTCTCATGATTACTCTGACGATGAGAGATCTAAACCGTTCATCTTGGTGCAGTTTTTCAATTACATTAAAGTTTCACAAAAATATATTTTATAGAAGTTAAGTTTGACTAGAAATAAAATTTCATAAAATAAAACTTAAAATAATAATTAAAATAAATAAAATAAATTTAGAATAAATTTTTATAAAAATAAAATTTAAAATAAAAATAAAAATAAAATTTAAATTAATAATTAAAATATATGAACTGATCGTACCGTATTTTATTCATTGAGATTAAAAAGATCAATTCAGTAAATTGATTAGTCTGTGGCTCGAATTTTTTAGCCCAGTACTGTTCGATAAGCTGTAGCCCAATCAACAGTCAATTTTTGGGCATTAAAGTTGACATTTTTTGTTTTTAATTTGAAAGTTTCTCAAAAACTAAGCTTGTGGGCTTGGCTGAAAATTTTCTTCTCTTCAATTTGCTATATCTGAAAAAGTTTGCTTTTTGTTCTTAGCTTTCATCTTGTTGACTTTCATTGGAGATTCCGAATTTGTGCATCTGTGAGAGTTCATCTCCTTGAAATGGATTTGGTTGGTTTTATCATTTGGACATTCAACAAACGAGGACAAGAGAATGAATTAACTTGTTGTATGAGAAAGAAAATTAATACTTATTAAATAAAAAATTTTTTAAATAAAAAGTATTTTTATTTTTTAAAAAAAGAAATTCTATTTTTTTAATTTTAAAAAAATAATAAAATATATAATAAAAAATCCATAATATAAAATTTTTTATATTTTTTAAATTTTTAAATAAATTTTTTATATATTTATAAAATATATATTAAAAAATATAAATAAAAAATTTATTTTTTTGAAACGCAATACGAAACGGAGCCCCTATTTATAACTTAAGGTGTTTATTCAAATTTTAATTATTATCATCTCCATGTTACTTCAAACTTTTGGTGAAATTGAGTAAAAGGTGGATTTTCGTTTTACCAGTCTTGTTTTCTTTCTTTTCATATGTAATATCCGACCTTCGCCTATCTGCCTCATATAATATCAGTACCCCTCTTCTATGTAAAGAGTTTTCATGATTGTGTTGTATTTGGATTGAACTCAAACCGGAGGGCTTGCTTTTGAAGTTAAAAGTATTTTTTGAGTTTTAAACAATCACTTGAGTTGCTAGTCATCCCACTTAGGGATTTCAAATTAAAACACACATGGAATGTTGTGAGAGAATCTGAAGTATTCACTCCTAAGAACGTTCGAAGTGCTGGTGTTAGAGCTTTTTTTTACATCATGGCTTTTTTTTTTTTTAATAGATGCATCTCTTTCGGAAATGAGTTTGGGTGCGTTTATTTTTACTTTTTTTCGACGAAATTTTTTAATTTTTAATTTTATATTTTTTAATATATATTTTATAAGTATTTAAAAATTTTATTTAATAATTTAGAAAGTGTAAAAAAATTTATGTAATAAATTTTTTTTATTACATATTTTTATTATTTTTTTAAAAATAAAAAAATTGTTTTAAAAAAAAAAATTTTTTTCATCTCATAAAAACTTTATTTCATAAGCAATTCCAAACGCACCCTTTTTTATATAAAGAGAGCTTTAGAAATGAGTATTTATATATTGAATCTTTTAGAAAACGAATATAATTTTTTTTATCATAAAGATTTATATACATAAAATTTATATGACATAAAATTATTTGTAATTTTTAAATTAAAGATACTATAAAATATTTATTAAAAGTAATAAAAAAATAAAATAATGAATGAAATATTTAGAAGTGTTTTTGAAAATTAGCTTTATATAAAGAAAAATAATTTACAATTTTTTAAATAGGCTTTAATTTTATTCTAATAATAATAATAATAATAAATATTATTATATAAAATTTTTTAAATTAACAAATTATAAAATATTGTTGAAAATTTATTTTAAAATATAATAAAAAATTGAATGAAAAAGAGTTAAAAATTTTAGCCTAACATCACCAAAATGATATAAATAAATTCTGCAAACCACCTCTAAGATGCTCTTTGTCGTTCGTTTCAGACAATTGCTCAAATAGTTCTTCAATTATTCTAAAATAATGTTTGGTAATAGCGCATTCTCATTCCGCGCTTCAAGGAATGGACTAGCTTTACATTTCCAATCGGTCAAAGATACATCAGCCAAAAAATATTCTATTAGAAAAGATAAGTGCATATTTTATATATTCAGAATTTTCATTTTTTTCGTCAGTTCCAAATAATTTACTTTCAACTAACTTCAAAAAATAATAATAATATTATATTACAGAGTTATTGTACTTTACCTTTAATTTACTTCAAAAAATAAAAATAAAAAATACTTTCAATTCACTTTAATAAATAATTAAAATATAAAAATTAAATTTTATTTTTAATCTATTGCTAAGAAAACTTTATTTTTTATTTTCTACTTTCTTGAAACTCACTCACGTGTGTATTTAAAACACGCTCATAAAACAAAGGATAACAAAATATTCTGTTGAACTCAAAACATCTTATAGGCAGTATTGACAGGATCAACGGAGTCTTAATTCCTTGCTGCACCGACTACCCCATATCTTTCTGAGCCACTTCATTAGTGGATCTATCATCCAGATTTTAAACCAAAAGAAAAGGCAGCTAGTGAAATCTATTTACTGAAAGAACAAATAGTATGGATGTTGTGTTATACAAAATCTGATATGCATGAAAAGTAAAATATATAAATACACTGTACACAATATATAATTCCAACAAATACAAATCAAAATCCAATAAGACCTGTGCACGAATAGCATGCACTAAAGAAAGGAATTTTTTTCGTATTCTATACACAAGTTTCTCTACAAGATAGGAGCTGTATATTTACAGTTGGGACACTTCATTTCAAGCTTCATCATCTTCTTTGTGTAATCACCGGTACTTTCTGTGCTACAAACATATTTCCCTGTTAATCTTGTTGGTTTTGCCTCTGATTCTTGGATGTACCTATACAAGAAACATGAGCACTATTTCAGCAGAGAATATGGCATACACAGATGGTGTGACAGTTTTTACATGAGCAGATACAGAAGATCAATTTACCAAAGCATTATGTTTTAAATAACATCTCAGAAATGATTGAATCATTTTGCTGCGTGTTTTAGCATGTAGGAAGTAGAGTTCAGTGGAACTGAATTCGGTGAGAATGAGTTAAAGAGGTGAGTTCTGAAGTTTGGAGAAACTGAAACACAAGAAGTGGCTCTGAACTCAAAATCTGGCCCAAAAAAACGAGTTCAGGGAAACTGACACAAGCCCTTAGCATGCATGTAACTGAAGGACATCAGATGTTCCAAGCGACAACAAGAGTTGAAATAGGGTTGGAATGCAAACAAAATGTATCCAGCAAGATGGGCTAGCATCCATTACAACCCAAGTTACACTGGCCCATAGGCTTTCTTTTTTGAGATAAACTAGGACTGCTGGGATCGAACCACCAACCTCCCCTTTGGAGAGTATGCCTTACCAACTCCACTTATGAGTCCCCAGCGGCCGATAGGCTTTCTGTTTTGGTCAATTCAGATGTCATTGCAGGGATCATTAAGGGCAAAGTGGTGAAGAGGAGTTAGCAATCTACCACTAAAGATGGCGTCTAGTCAAGACTCTACTATCTTCAAAACCAATGGAAAATTAACTAGCGAGAAAATCCTGCCATGTCAATCACCTCGCAGCATTTCTAAGAAATCGCTGCTATACAAAAAGGTAAGGTAACAGTTATTTCTGATCGAGATGGCTCAGATGAATTCTGTTAATCACCTGACAAAACTTAGTAGATTGTTGCCATGCAGTAGAAAATTTAGAACTCCACCAAGATGCTGTCAATAGTCTTCAGCTTCTGTATCTCCTCTCCACTTGCAATGCCTTGATCAATGTAACATAGCTGTAAAGAATGTATATTCAGGCATATTTGGGTCTAAGCAAATAAGCGCTATGAGTAACAGAATTACTGTAACCTGGTACTGTGGCTTTTTCAATGTGTCAACCCCTCTTTTGACCCGCTTCTTCCATCCATTATTCCCTCTTAGACAACCTTCCAAAGCAGCTGTGTTCTGGCAGCCACAGGAACATTTTGCAAACAACAAAAGATGATTACAACAGTAACATGCAAAGACTGCTTGTTCTGTTAAAGTTTCCCCATAAAATTAACTCAATTCTAAAATTTATAGAATCATGTCAAGTTCTGAATTGCTAATATACTAAGAACCAAAGTAACTAGAGAACCATGTAATTCTGAAATAGCTTCATTACTGAAATTTCTAATCTCTTACAATTGTATACTTTTGTTCAGAGCTATTTTACCATTATTTCTCCCGTAACTTGATTTAGTCTAGACACAAGAAAAATATAAATGCTACCTTGTAAACATTACTTTTAAAGCTAGCTCTAGGTTATGCTTATTGCTTAGGAAGTGAGGCGGAAGTCACTTTTTCCCATTAAAAACTCTACTACCTCAAGGGCACACTAACAGGCCTTAGTGTAAGTATATCATACCAGACTTGGCCTAAAGGTCACAATACTTTAAAACACTAAATGTTCGTTGAGGTAGTGTCACAAAGGCCTGTAACACTTAAACGATATTATAGTGTCACAAATTCAACTTTTGAAAACGGAAGTGCCTGTCTGCTAAACAATGAGACTAATCCTTGATTGTGTTATCAAGATTTATCTTTTGTAACATTTCCAAGGGTCAGGAGACCAAAGATTAGTTCACAAAACCAGAATCTATGTTTACCAGCAAACGATAAACAACGCCTGCAGGACTAACAGTATTTGATGCATATACTACAAAGTTAGCTTGTGATTGTACCTCAGAAGGGTCTAACACCAAAAGAATGTACCGGTCTTCTAAT
Source organism: Acanthochlamys bracteata (assembly GCA_019914995.1). Lineage (NCBI taxonomy): Eukaryota > Viridiplantae > Streptophyta > Magnoliopsida > Pandanales > Velloziaceae > Acanthochlamys > Acanthochlamys bracteata. The sequence goes on along the minus strand of CM034135.1, from coordinate 6,902,575 downwards.
CCATTATTTTCTTTTTGCAGCTGAATACCAACAATTGTTCTTGAATGGCCGTCATGCTGAAAGTATAAAGGCCTGTTGTGAAGATTAATTAAGTACTTTCAAATCATAACCTTTTTCAATTTTAAAAACAAGCCTTGCTCCAAGAAACATATAATCGATATCATGATAACAAAACAAGAAGTTATCAGCAGAAGACAAGATAGGAAAAGACGTACGTTTTCTCACTAACACGAACTCGTTGAGTATTCTTGCTGGAACCAGCAAAGTAATGCCAAACCCAATCCATAAGGACTTGATGACCACTAGATTTATTTTTTCCATTATAGTTGGTTTCACCAAGTTTCATACACACAAAAGCATCTGCAGAAACTCTTTGGTCAAACTTACGGACATATTTATCCATTGGACCACATACATGTTCTTCATTCTTTCCACGATCTCGTAGACTATCAAAGTCAACCACCTTTGCTCGAAGGCCGAAAGAACGGAATAGGGTGGCACATTCTGTAGCCCCTATCCATTTTCTAGATCCATATATGCTACCTTTGAATGCTTCAGCGCCAGCAGTATCAAAACCCTTTTCCCAAGCAATCTCAAGCCATCTTTGCAATGATGGAATATCTGGAACATATCCTGAACCACCAAACAGGAGATTCCTTGCATCTTCTCTTTGCACCAATAGATGGGAACTCAGAATTTGAATATTACGCCACCCGCAACCCCATCCAGAATCTTCTGACTTTAAGCTCTGGTAATGATCAACATGACTTGTGATAATACTCACTAAATTTCCAGTTTCCAATTCCAGACACCGCCTCAACAAGGACATTAAGCCACCATCAACCTTGTGCAATAAGCTTTCACTTTGTAAAGCAATTAAACAAGACATCTTCATATCAGTGGTATCTGCATCTCCATTAGAACTATCATTAGACCTTGAGGTGCTAGCTTTGGAAATCCTTCCATGAGTAGTGGGAGATAACCCTACATAATCTGCTGTCACTTTCTGCAGATAGTGAATTCAAAGTAAGGTAAGATGTGAATGACATTGATATCACTAGTAAAAGATATATAGCGTGCAGTATTGTTTACGCCTTAACTGATGCAATTCAATTTTCTTATGACAAATGCAATAGATTGTAACAAATATCATGAAGCTAACAATACTTGTAAAATAATTTTATTGAGATCTTTATTCTCAATAAAATTAGGACATGGTCTAGCTATAACAAACGACTTCAATAGTAACAGCATTCACCTTTTCAAAGAAATTTATGTTTCTTCTGCTGGAGTATCTGAGACATAAACAGAGACAAATCTCTTAGGCATTTAGTTTTATACTTTCTTTGGGCTTAATGTATTCCTAATTCTTGTGGGTTAAAGCATAAAATTAAAGCTCAAGCAATAACTAAAGATTAGATGCCACTTGAACAATAGTTCTTAAGGAGCTCCATAGTCTAATTATATTTTGCATCATCAGAAGTAGAGTTCAGGAGCACTCAACTAAATTCAATTTGTATGCATCCAAGTGCAAAACAAACCATTAAAGAGAAAAAAGGATGACCTAATAGAACATTGACAAGAAATAAACTGCTGCACAACAGTAGCAAACCCACCACCAATAGATGTGTTCTCGAGAGTTGCTCTTTGCTCAGCTTATCACAAATGATTACAAGGGGTCAAACTGCTAAAAACTAGCCAATTCTTTACTCACAGCAATTTCAATAACCATGTTTGTTCATTATAAGTCTATGCAATGCATGATATTACTCCTACATCTGCCTAAAGTAAATTCTAAACTTTCTCATATTCTTTTAACATAAAACTTTTGGTAGATATTCTTATATCAGATGTCCTTAATATTTTTCTTTGATAGTTAACTTTCTTAATCTATGAGAGAAGTTGTTTGGAAAAAGTCTACTGCACTTTTCATTTGTTTGGTTATTTTGGCCATGGGGACTCCTATTGCAAGTAGAAGAGGTTGTTGGCTATTTGATTTCCATTTTCATCAGGATGAAGCATCCAATGAAGTTCACTACTCCACATCTAAAAAATTTGGGTTTCAAAGTGGATTTATCTTAACAGGGATGTAATAGATATAGTATAATTGAATGATCTCTGTTAGAGTTAATTAGAGGGTGTTTATGTCATTTCAGAAGTAAAGTTGTAGTTATTTCAGGTTACCTCTATAATAACAAGAAAGTGACAAAGAGGGCTTTATATTGACTTGGTCCAGCTGACCGTCTTCTTCTGCCTCTGTTTTATTCCTTTCTGTTGTTCTTCTTTCTTTCTTTATAGACTATCGATTTGAAATGATCACAATCTCGATGAGGCAAGGTATGCATAGGTAGACTACTAAAAATCGAATTGAAGTAACTTGGCCATTTAGCTCGCTTTTTGATATTTGCAGTTAAGTTGCACAAATTATTACTATTATTTTGTCAAGTTAGTGATACAAAAGGAAGTTTCTGCTCAATTGGATTGTCAATCCAGCATTTCCTGAGCTCTATATTTTACCAAATAAATGTGCAAGAAATAATTAATCACATAAACATATATGCTTCTTCCGTAAGATGTACCATAGATCTTGGACTTCTCGGGGAAAATGCAATTTGTGTAGCTAATAGCATGTCCCTTTCAAGCTCTTCCTCGACAAAGTGGCTGTTGGCATGCCTAAATGTTTAAATAGACCCATCAGCTTACTTAACAATTTTTGAGAAATACCAAACATTGATTATCACTAGGAGGAAGCAGCGGAACTAATTTCTATTTCAGAAGTAAAGTAGTAGCAAAAAAATTACCATTCCAGCTCAGAGGAAAGGAATTTCTCATGGCAAAATGGGCATGATGAGAGCATCTTTACTCTAAATGTCCTGTCACAGAAAAGTCAGGATATGAGATGTGGAAGATCCAAGTAAATGTGATATTTGGAGTTCCAGAACATTCCGCATAGAACGCCACATGTACTATCCTTCATTTCATTTCTAATAAGGTTTTAAGAGCCTAGCTGAGAGCCTGCAGATTACTGGCACATCTCTAACCTGGCATTAATAACACTATTAACGCTCACCAATCACCATATAGCAGTTGCATAATAAGATTACAACACAAAGAGAAAGCTTCCAACATAAATCTCTAGGTGCAGGAACTATGCTTGCTGGTAGGGATTGACTCAATGTATTTTAAATATTATAGCCTCCCTTCAAGACTATTCACTTGCTTTTTATCTTACAATTAAAGTATTGATTTACATAACCGAAATAGAAAAGAAAATAGCACTAGTGTATAATTATCTTGATCTACAAGGAAAAGATTCAGTAGCACCTTCTTGGAATGGTTATAAAACCAAGTAGCAAAACACAATCTCACCACCTTTGATTTAACTCATTCTAAATAGAGGCAATAAAAACAAAATTAAAATTCAGAAAACAAAATCCTAGAATCGAGAAACTTCACCGATACATAGATTTCTGAATCAAATCTATCTAACGATTCCAAACTACAAATATAGCAACCGACAATCGCAAGAGAAGCACCGATCCAACTAAGCGATTTCCGTAACAGAGATACATTGAAACTTTTTGAATTTTTGTAATCCCTAGGGCGACACTAGACTGATATTTTTTCACCCAAAAACCTTTCAATCAGAAATTAAGCAAAAAAGAATATCTAGAATCAACTGGAATAAAGAAAAGAAGAAGAAAATCACCTTACCTGCAAGCCACGGGAACAAGAACGCGAGAAAAGAAGAAGAACAACAAGAAAAGTTCGGAAGTTTGATTTCTGTAGCAAGCGGGTTCTGTTTGGAATTGGGTCATCTGCATAAGGATAAATTCATCTTCGGTTTACCCATCTAAACTTTAACTTCATCTTCTTGATATGTTTCAATAAAGTATTATAAGTAAGAAAAACTAAGAGTAAAATTAAAAAAATTATTTAAATAAAAATAAAATAATAGTAATAATTTTATTTTATTTTATATATAAATCTAAAAGATCAGCTTAATTTTTAAAAAATTAAAAAATTATTTTCATAAAATTTTGTTATGTTAAGCACTTTCAAACGATCTCTCAGATTCAACATTTATAGAATTAGTTATTATGCAATTTAAAAACAAAAATATGATAATATCAAACTTTTAGTCACTTGAATAACTTTTTTTATCTCATATTATAATCCACCGAGTTTTAGATGTACGTAACATATTTATACAATACAAATATTTGGTAATTATGTAACTCTGAAGATTTAAATAACAAAGATGAGAAAGACATTGGACACAAGAATGAGATATGGATTCTACGTAAATTATTTTAATTGGGTATTTTTTTTATCGAACATTATAAAATATTTATACAATACAAATAATAAGATTTGGATTCAAATAAATAGTACAGAAAAATTATACTATATTATCTTTTAAGAAATAATTCTTTATTATTTTAAGAAAGTTGAATTTTTAAGTCCATAAAAATAATACACGGTTCCTTAGAAAAAATTTTTAATTTAGAATATATGTATAATTATATTTTATGAAATAATTGTACGTCCACTCAAAAAGTTATGAAAAAAAATTATAAAAAGTTAATTTTTTCAAAATTTCTACTTTTCCCGCTATCCAAAATAATGTATCTATATTTTCAAAATTTTAAAAGAAAATTATATATTATTATAAACAGTTTATGAAAATTAAAAATTAAAATTGAGATGGAGAAGCACTTGATAAGCACTTCCAAGCATGCACTTAGCACCTAAGAGGTTATTAGAGATTGTTTAAAATAACTTTATATAATAGTAAAAGTAAAGAAACAACTACTCAGATGTTAACAACACTAAAATGAGAGAGAAATACATTGGTTAGTTTTAATGCATATAAGCCAATTCTTTTCCTATTAACTATTTGAAAAGAACAGCAATATAGTCGGTTGAATCTTTTAAATTTATCAAGCTTTTGAAAATAAATAAATATATTTCAAATAAAATTTCTCTTGATTTTATTTTGACAATCATCTTCTAACAATCTGAATTAGAGGAAATTAATTTGACCAATCTCAAGAAAATCCAAAAAAAAAAAGAAACAAAAATTAAGTAGTAGTATTATTAGCAATTAAATTGTTTGTGATTAACCATAATTACAATTCGGACCATATTTGCGGGCGCATTCTGTCAGTATTCTCAAATAATTTTAAAAAATATTTTTATAACATAAAAAGTATTCTAAATATATTTTAATAAATAGGGTCTATTTTTTAGCTAAAAAAATAATAAAAATAAATAATAATAAAATTTTATTATGTAAAATTTTTAATATTTTTTACATTTTAAATAAATCTTAGAAAATATTATAAAAATTATTTAAAATATAAAATATAAAATTAGAAAAAGATTTTTTGACAAACTCCCCCTCAAACGCACCTCACTAATTTGTTAATAACACATTTTTAATTGAAAATTTAAAATTATATATCAACTATATATACAAAAAATATTTTATAAAACTATTTTTAAAATTTTATTTTTTCAGCAACTGCCAGCAGATCTTAAAGTGGCCCCAAGTTCCAACTCACCTCACGGATCATGCCGTCCATGAGCTCCTTCCCCTTCCCTTCTCTCTGCTCATACGTGTACCCCCTCCCCCTCCCAGTTTAATTTCGTGTGAAACAGGTATACGGAATACCTTGTGAGGAGGCTGATGTTTTATTGGATGTACACGAGCCGTGGACAGTAATTAAAAGTCGCCACGTAATCGTGGATTTGGTATTCGGTTTCATGCGACGCTGTTCCTCATTTCCAGTCGCAGCATTGAGGCAGAGGTTAGAACACAAAACGAATCGAAACCAAATGAAATCCTGAGAAACTTTTGAAAACTTTTGGGAATGTGATAGTAATTGGAAGCGCAGCAGCGGGGTTGTCGCTAGACCTCTCTCTTAGTTTAATGGAGGAGCTCCTCCGCAGCCTCATGTTGTTGTCGTCCTTCGTCGCCATGGCCACGACAAAAACTTCACTCCTTCTCGGAGCCGGCATGCTTATTCTTCTTATTCTCTTCTTCTTCATTCTCCTCTGCCGTCCTTGGCGATTCTTCTCTTCTTATGCTTTTGTTAATCTCTCTCGCTCCACACCACACCACCACATCAAGGTAATCTCTCTTAATCGATCCATCGAATTTTGAAATTGCGTGATTTATGTCGAATGCAGGTTGTGGATTGTTGAATTTGCTTGTTAGGGACTTTTTCCTTTCGAATCTCTCGCCGATTATTTGATTTTATTTGGGGTACTTGTGGTTCTTCTTGGTTGGGGAAGATATGTGCTGATTGTATTATTGCTGATTTCTTTCTTTATTTGTTTTGAATGTAATTAGAGGTTCTTTTATGTGAAGCTTTGTTACAGAGGTCAGTTCGGGGTAATCCATTGTTTTCAACTTGATCGATTGTTGTTTGGTTTTTCATGATTGAGTTGATTAATGACTGAATAACTGTAATTTTTCTCAAGCATTAGCACGGTTTTAGGCATGATAGTTATGCTTCTACAATGTGTCGAAGGGCTTGTATTAGGGTTTCTTATGTTCTCCATCTGATACCGTGTGACATGGAGGATTGGCAATGTGTTATTGTTTGCTTGCAAGAGGGTGACGGCTAGTTACATCTTTCACCAGTCGATGTCTCTGGGACTCTGCTATTGTCCTTCTTCTGATTGAATTTAATACAATCATTGTAGATTCTAATTAATGCAATAATGTACGTAATGTAGACAACTGGACATTAAATCTGCAGCTATGAGCATCCTTTTGAGCTCAAAAAGTGGGGCATGCTGCTAGCCTTTGATACTAGGGGATAGTTTGTTGGATCTGTGATTGCTAGTAGGGGTGGAAGAGTTGATCATGTAGGTGCCTTGGAATGTACATGGTCAAAAGGAGTTCAAGTTAAGATCTGCTGTTGTTGTCCTGGTATCCAGTGGCTGTGACTTTTGTGCTGATCATCAGCACGATAGATTGATTAGAAACTTCAAATAGGTAGTAAAGTACAGTCTGAGAGTGTCCTCGGTCTTAGGTATTTGCATTTATCTGTATGAGTTTGTATTAGGAAGCTACATATGATTAGTCAAGCACTTTGGATCCTCTCTGGTAGCTTGAATTGGAGATGCTTCAAAAAAAGTGCCGTTAGGTAGAATCAACCAATAAATAAGTCTGTATGGTTCTTCCAACTAATACGTAGAAACGTCAGGTTACAGTGATGATTACTATGAGTTACTAACAGCAGAACCATTAGACTGACACTAGAGTTAGCTGTCTCTTTATGCAGGGACATCTTATTAACGAAATGGAGGCATCTACTTGTTTTCAGTAGAAGGCAATTGCTATATTAAATCAAGACAACAGCTAAGTTAGATCTTGCAGCTGAACATCGTATGTACTTTGATATTGATGCAGTTTGATGCATATAAGATTATTTCAGCATTCTCAGTAGTACAATGTTCCTGGTTTTAGGTGATCTGTGCAATAACATTTGAAAGGTTGTTAAATGATATATCTCCCGATCCAACTTGTTTTAAAATGGTCAGAAACATTTAACAGGATAGATCTTTTTGCAAATAGTCATAGGAACTATTAAATTTAAATGAATCTAGTAGTTGCTTAGATTTCCTGTTTGTAGATTATTAAACACTATGTCTATGTTCCCTATTCCTTTTGTAATGGGTACTTGTACAGCTTTTCAACTTGGTGTTACCGATTAGATCCAAGTGTCTTACTAGGATCGTCTGTGTTTGGATTGGTATTTCTAACTCCTTATCCATGCAGGATGATGCTGAGGACGTTGAGAGGCCTCTTTTCTCAAACAATTTGGAATACGTCTCAGGTCAAAATTATGCCATTGCTAGAGAATCTATTCCTGAATCGACAATTCAAGTTAATGAGAACGGCAGTTCACCTAGAACAAATGCGTTTTCCAGCAGTGAAAGGCCTCAACCTGTTGATAATGGAGTCAACCAAAGTAAGCAATTTAATTGCAACAGTACGAAATGTTTGTTGGATGTGGGTTTAAGTCAGTGTACATACTTACTTTTACTTCTTCCAGGAGACAGTTTGATACTGGATGTACCTTATGATGCTTTGGAAGATTATGAAGTGGGTCAGACGCTCAAGCGAAGTGTGGTGCTAAATTGGCCTTCTAAAGCCGTGAAACAAGCTAGACGAGAAATTGAAGGCGAGAAATTTGTTGGCAAACTTCAAGTTCATGGAGCATCATTACGTACACTTCTTCCTCTGATAGTGATTATTTCACATTTTTGACCAAAATCTTCTCATTTTGGTTGTATCATGTAAATCATGTCATCATATCTTCTTCTTAGAAGTGCAGGAAGCAGCCTGACACTCGAAGTCATAGCTGGTCCAACTTGTGGGCTTTGTTGTTCTCGACAGTCAACTGATACTTCAATGCTCCCTTTGACCATTGGAAGGGTTGCTCCAAGCAGTCTTTTGCTGAAAGACTCCGAGGTTTCTGGGAAGCATGCTCATATAAATTGGAATTCAAATGTGAGTATACGGTAACATGATGTGACAATTTTTAGTTGCATGATCTGGTCATAGACATGATAGCAAACTATATTTATTCGTTACTGTATATTTTAACTCCAAAAACCTTTTGATTCTAGAATTCTAAATGGGAGCTGGTAGATATGGGTAGCTTGAATGGGACTTTCCTCAACTCCCGTATACTTCAGCACCCAGACTCTGGATCTAGGCGTTGGAGTGAGCCAATTGAACTTGCAAGTGGAGATGTTATCACTCTTGGAACTTCTTCAAAGATACATGTGAGTTGAAGCAATGCTACCGCTTTCCAATATGTGTATGTCAATGTTCACTTCATGCATACGATTCTGAGAGGGTTTAGTACATATACTGATGATAAGCATGTGGATCAACTTTTCTTGGTGTGCTAAGCTGCTGAAGTCAAATTCTTTAGTCAATTAGGTTAGCCTCGGGTATAAGTATATAATGTAGTCTTTTTAGTTTACTACCTAAAGTTAAATTTAATCTAGTGTAAAATTTTGGGAAAATTGCTTCAAGTAACCCACAATGAGCTTGTAGTCCTTTGAATGATATGAACATCTTGATCTTCTTGTAGCATAGGTTTAATGAATAAGGAAATGAAAATTTCTTGTAACATGCAACTGAATAAAACTCTGTTTGGTGGGCTTATGAAAAAACTTATAAGCTAATTGTCGACTTATAAGTTGTTTGCCACCTTACGTTTGTTTTGGGTACTTGCAGTTAAGTAGCTTGTGCTTAATGAAATAAGCCCTTTAAACTTAATTTTATAGCTCCATATTTAAGCTTACTAAAGGAAACTTATCACGAATATTTTTGCATTAAGTCATGAGACAATGTTGACCTTGCCTTTTGGTAAGAGTCTCAGACTGTATATATTTTCAATTATCTATCACAAAGTCAAGTACATATTCACAATAATGTCCATTTTCCTGATTAAAATAGTACATTAAGAATATTTTTTTTATTCTTTTCCAAGCAGAACTGTCTTTAAAGGTTCATCACAACAATAAACTGCTTTAAGAAGGAGTTCTCATATTTAAAGTTATTATTGTGAAAGAGCTCTTAAGAAAACTTCTTCTTTATGCCTATCAAAGTGAAGCCTAACATTACAAAGGAGAAGGTCTGCACTACCCTCCCCGACAAATCATAGTCATAGCCTTGGAGCATGGACTTGGAACCAATTAATATAACCATGAACCTGTCTCACAATCCCAATTACAACGTAGCCATAACCCAGTAGGTGGTTCAATTGCATAATCCTTTTACACGCTCCATTAACTGTATCTTCTTGGTCTTCCTATATTTGAGTTTTCATAAATATGATTTGGGTCTTGCTTTTACCCTTTTGACTTTTTAAATTCTACCATGTTAATGTTACATCTATGTGGTGCACCTATAGGTCTTCGTTTATATGCTGAACCACCTTAAAGGAGTTTCTCTCAACTGTACTGTTCAACTGAGTAGCTGAAACGTAATCGTGCAGCACTGATGTTTAAAAAGAATATACTGTGCCATTTTCATAAGTTTAGCCATATTTCAGTTTTGTAGCTTCTTAGGGCCATCCCACTTCAGTAAATATCTCAGAACTTGTGAGTACCTTATGATATACATCACTGCAAAATTCATTCAGGTTCAAATTTCACAACAAGCTGAATGTCGAACACCTTGTGGAGTAGGTGTGGCATCTGACCCGATGGCTTTGCGCCGTGGCGGAAAGAGACTTCCAATGGAAGACATGTGCTTCTTCCAGTGGCCCCTTCCTGGTGTCCAGCAGGTGGATTGCTTGCCATAATCTACCTATTCCTAGTGATAAACATTCCTAATGAAGTACTTGTAATGCAGGTTGGAGTTTTTGGCATTTTCGATGGACATGGTGGAGCAGAAGCAGCTAAAGCCGCATGCAAGTTAGTTTTCTCCTCTTTTATTACATGTGCATGATCACTGAATTCATGTTCTTTCTTTGTCTTTGGTGGAGATCTATGTTAAGTTTATTTCCACATCTTCTTATTCTCTAACAATTTCTTTTCTTTTGCAGCATATGTCTGAGTTTTTTTTTTGCCCTCTAAGTTTTTGTGCTTGGTAAAAGCTATTTACCAGTTCATACTCCATTTTAGGATTCTGCCTGAGACCATTGCTAAGATTTTGTCAAATCATGATGAAAAGCAGAAGATTATTTCCCTTGGTGATGCTGCCAATGTACTTAGGAAGGCTTTTCTTCTAACAGAAGCATCTATGGATCACCAATATGAGGTTTTCCTTCTTCACCTGTTACTGAAAATTTTTATTGTCTGTTCAAACATGATGTTTATGACTTGGTAACTGAAGAGAATAACTGAAATTACCATTGCAGTATATAGGTTGTTGTTGTTATGTTCCATCTCTCATGTGCACCATGTCGTTTAGCGATGGTTAAACCTTTCCCGGCTGATTGTGCTGGCGATAATAGGTTTGAGTTTGCCATAATTTTGTTATGTCCAGCAAAGCTCGTAAGTGCTTTTTAATGCTTTCTTTGTTGCATACAGTCATGGAAACCAGGATTTTAGCCTTGGGAAGCAAGATAGAAGATAATTATGGCATTTTCTTAAATATCAGTTGAAAGAGAGTGCTCCAGGTTTAAATGCAATACAACTTCAATTGAACATCTTAATATATACAAGTATGGTCACAGATGTAATTCTGACAGAAACCTAGAGTCAACTTCAAAATAAATAGTAAAGCTTCATTCAGCTGCTAAAAACTTTGATCCTTAATTCATCCACCTGTGTGGACTCAGCAATTGATCAGTTGAAGGAGAGGGAAACCTACCCTTTTTGATGTACTGGAGAGAGAATTGCTTGCTGGTTGACTAGAGGAAATTTCACACATCTTTCACAAAATTATTTGTGGTTTTCTGGAGAAGTGAAGGAGTTGAGTTTGGGGCTAAGAATCAATGAAGGAAAGAACTTGTTTCACGTCAACGGAAGCTTGCCAAGTGGTTATTATAGGACATGAAAGAGTGGGTTGGTGAACTGGCTTGCTGGTGGGATGTATTTCCCTGGATGCCGTTAATTGACCGAGTCGGTTGTTTTTCGCATGTAAGAAAGAATATATTTCAGTTTTTATGAACAATATCCGTCAAATCTGCTTTCGGTAATTAGATCACTTGAATCTAGTAAAGCTGCAGTTGATCAGTTGAAGGAGAGGGAAACCTGCCCTTTTTGATGTACTGGAGAGAGAATTGCTTGCTGGTTGACTAGAGGAAATTTCACACATCTTTCTCAAAATTATTTGTGGTTTTTTGGAGAAGTGAAGGAGCTGAGTTTAGGGCTAAGAATCAATGAGGAAAAGAACTTGTTTCACGTCAATGGAGTGGTTATTATAGGACATGAAAGAGTGGGTTGGTGAACTGGTTTGCTGGTGGGATGTATTTCCCTGGATGCTGTTAATTGACCGAGTCGGTTGGCTTTCGCATATAAGCAAGAATATATTTCAGCTTTTATGAACAATATCTGTCAAATCTGCTTTCGGTAATTAGATCACTTGAATCTAGTAAAGCTGTAGTTGAGTAAATTATTTTCACCATGTTTCGTCACCCTGTGCCTTTATGTGCCTTTGTTCTTGATGATGTTTGTTGCTCCAAGTCCCCAGGAGCACAGCTTCTATACAAGCAGTGTAAGTTGTAGACAATAGGCTCGCCTGAGCCTCTGTAGTGTGTCATTTTCTATTATTTGCTTATCTGGAGTCCAAGTTTGGTGCCAATCTTTAGGAAGTACGTTGCATGGCATGGATGAAATTAGCTAGCAGGTAGATCATGCAGGTCACTGGATGTGGTTGTTTCTATTTCTATCTTCTTTTGCACTTTCGATTATGCAGTGGTTATTGAAGTTCTAGTTTCCTTGATTACTCCTAAGAGCTAGTTTGGAATAGTAAACATCATTGTCTAGTATTGTCACAAATCCGAAGCAGTTCATGGGGTACGCCACCTACCGGAACACACCAGATTTTGGAGAGTGGTGGTACTTTGATTGTACATATAGCCATTAAAGGATCAGACTGTATGATATACTGTGTTGTACACTCAGTTTTGGCTTTTCATTATAATTTGTAGCGAGCTATTTCTTCTTTGCTCTTTTAAGGTAAAGCAAGACATTCTTCTCTAGATATGTCAAGTGCATGTAAACATGCCGCCCTTTCCAGTTCCAGATGATGCTTTTGTAGCATGTAACTGTGCTTAACACCAAATGTTTGAGGTGTTGTGTGCTTAATTAAGCATAGTACTTGTCAGTCATTCTGAGTGGGATTTTCTGCCTTGCCAATGCATTTAACTGATATTTTCACTTCCATGTCTGAATGTTTATGCAAGGTTGTAAAGAATACAGATATAAAGTGATAATAAACTTCTTCCAGGGTTGTACAGCTACCGTCCTATTGGTTTGGCTGGATCATAACAAAGAAATCTTTGCACAATGTGCAAATGTTGGTGATTCAGCATGTTTTATGAGGTATGAATTTTTCATTGTTTCATTTTGAAAATGTTAAGAAGCTGATTATATATGCTGCAAGTGATATGTAAAGTAGTACTTGGAGCTATTGCTACGTCAATTCATTTTCATGGTCCTTCCAATGATTTTCAAAAAACGTGATCTTATGTTATAGTTATACTTCTAAGAAATGCCTGTTACTCCAAAATGCAAAGCACACACTCCCAGTTTAGTTTAATCTATCAATATTTTTCTTGTCTAATCTGTTGAGTGTCTATAGTTTCTTGTCTAATATAGTGTAATCTATCTATATTATAACTTTTGTATTATTCCTCTTGTATTGTGGAAGCTTCTTAATCGATCTCTAAAAGTGAAGCTTGTTTCATTTGTCTTTTAAAGGCGCTTGATTTTGTGGAGCCTTGTAAGCCCCATAATCTAGCACTGTGACTTTTGCTTCAAAAATATTAGTGAAAGGACTAGGGCTAGAATGATTTTGGTGCCAGAGCATATGAATCAAACTGTATCAACTTTTTCAAATTTGCAAGGAAGGAAGGACATACTGGATATGTCATGACAATGAGGACTAAGAGTTAGATTTTGCATATGTTTACAAAAATTATGGTTACATGACATGCCTGTCAAGACTATATTTAAACAATGTGGAAAATGTTAAAAGTTTTGACATAAGTTGATTTTTTTTTTCACACATTAAGAAAACTTTTGAAATGATTATGGCAATAATTATAGACTCTACAAAATTCAAAAAGTTTCTATTGGGGTTAGCTAAAAGTTTTTATTGGCGTTCTTGGTTTAACCTATTGATGGATTGGATTAGCAGATTTGGAGTTGCCAAAACCAAATACATGAAATCTAAGCAAAGTTAAGGAAATACAAAAGAGCAATTGGTGACGAAAGTGAACATTATGCAAATTTTCATTGTTTTATTTCTTGTAGATCAAAAAGTCCTTAGCTAATTTGGATTTTATAATACACCCTATCATAAAACATCCCCAAAAGAATGAAAGGAATAAGGGTAAGGGGGTAAGGGTTGAGCCCATGACTTCGATTGAAAAAGGTAGTGAATGTCTTGTTACTAACAACAAAAAAAGACAATGATGCCATTAGTAGGTGAGGATCTTCTTCCTTCTCTCCTTCCTTCTATCAAGTGCAATGTGATACTATCTCTTGGATGTTTTACTTGCAATTACGTGGTAAAATGCTAGGGTTTTTGCCACAACCATTGGCAACTTCATCAGGTCACAAGTAACCTTAGTTCCTTAAGCGCGCCTTTCACTAAGAAGTGTACAGATTTTGAGTTTTTGCTGATATGTTAAGAGGCCTTGATTCTTTAAACAAAAAGTAAAAGTATTTTTGTGTTAGGAATTTTTATGTAAATGGGAGTTTTCTACTTGTTAGCCTTATGTGCATACCTTCTTAGCTAAACCCTTTTCTGAGGTGCAATCTTGATTTTTTGAAGGAAGTTGCTCTAGCTAGAACATTATCGTATTTCTCAAAACAGGCTTTACAATGCCTATTAAAATGATGATTGAGGATATGTTGTTTGTATAGTTTATGGATCTCTACTTAATTAGCGTGCTTCATTGCCACTTATGTCAACGAGAAAAGTCTTACTGGTGATGGAGAAAAGTATTCTATATTGACCTTTCCTATTAACTGTATACATAGATAAAGATGTGCATGGAAGAAGAAACAGGAAATTATCCATTATTCATTTTACCTCGATATAATTCACTGGGTGCAAGAGGAAAGTTGTTAAAAAAGGGAGTAACCTAGTAATACAAAGTTCTACCGAAAGATGCGAGTATCTTGTATCACTTTGTGTTTGCAATTGGTGTTTGGTTGATATGAGTGGAGTGCATAAGAACCAACAGATTTGTAGGTTCCCCTTTCAGTTTGTAGTCCCGAATGCTTTTGATAGTTTAAACTTAAGCAAACTGTCAATTAAACGACTTGTACCTGGAATTGGACCATCTGTTTTGACAAACTACATTCTAGTTCTTATCTTGCAAAATATTAAGCATGCACAGCCATTATAACACAGGTTAGTATCTTGTAGAATAATATACTAGAATATACTAAAGGAATCAACTTGCAGAATGGCTAGTGCAATGCTAGCATAACCACTATTAATAAATTATAAAGATTCATTTATTTTGTCTTTTCTGTTAATATCTGCTTTCAGCTTCTTAGTTATAAAATGCTTTCCTTGGCAGTGTGAATGGACAGCAGATAAATATGTCAGAGGACCACAGAGTAACCAGTTTGACTGAAAGGAACCGTTTGATAAAAGCTGGAAAACCATTAAAAGATGGTGAAGCACGCCTCTCTGGTAAGACTTACTGATTAATATCCATTCTACTAACACAGTATTTGTTGTCTTCTGGTGTAGGAAATGTCTCAACTATTTCATTGTGGCATAAGTTTCTTTGTCCTCTAATAGGTTTGAACATTGGAAGAATGCTTGGAGACAAGTTTTTGAAGGAGCAAGATGACCGGTTCAGTTCGGAGCCATACGTGAGCCAAGTTGTACATCTACCAAAAGAATGTACTGCTTTTGCATTGCTTGCAAGGTGATTTCAAACAATTCAGAGTTTGCTGTTCTTGTCTGTACATTTTTTACTTTATGTTGCTTTTATGTAGGGTTTGACCTTTACGAAAATGCAGTGACGGGCTATGGGATGTTATCAGCAGCAAAAAGGCAGTGCAGCTTGTTCTTCAGGTATGCAAATCATATACAAACTCATTGTATAATGGGTTTTGTGGATCCTCATAGTTTGTTTTTAATTTCTGCAGGGAAAGGAGATGGTTGATAATTTCAATGAAAATCCTGCTGAGAAGATCGCAAATTATGTATTAAGTGAAGCCAGAGCAATGAAAACGAAGGACAATACAACAGTTATTTTTTTGGATTTTGATGCGTTGAGAAAGGGTTCTTGTATGGACATTTCATGAAGTTTGGCTAGTAAATGAACTGTTGCTAAGTGTTTTATGGTTTGTTCACACCGGTTCCTGTCACATCATTGTAAGTCTCACATAGGCTGTACTCACAGGTAGGAAAGTTTTGGTAGAGTCCCGCGTTTTCCCCTAGTATATCCATTGCCAACGTATGCCTTTTGCCTAATTTAACCTAAATATCTCAGTACCAAGATTGATGTTGGTTGCAGTTATGGGATTAGCTGGTCGCCAATCTCCGTAGCCTGCCTTGTAAATTTTGTATATGATGATTGACAGATTATAATTCGAGCTCAAGTTCCGAACAGAGGTGAACACATAACAGGGAGAAAAAAGTTCTCGTACCTTTACATATTCTGAATTGAAATTTTCTGTTCATTAAGGAGATATTTTGGCAGTATCTTTTAATAATTTATATTTAATGTATTTTATAATTTTTTAATTTAAAAATGTCGAAAATTTGACATCATAATATATTATTATTAATTATTATTTTTAAATAAAAAAGTTATTTTAAAAAAATTTTTGAACATATTTTTTAGTTTTACATAAACTTTTTATTTGAAAAATATTCTCAAATATCACAGAAAACATTTTCATTTCAGAAGCAATATGAAATTTATGGTAAATGAACCTTGCAACTGGTATTTTCTTTGCCATCCTGTGTAAAAGACTTCTGCAGTAACCAACTTTCATGTCGAACAGTTATAAAAGCTGCTGGTGTGATGCCCATGTCAAGAGGCCTACAGACGCGTGTACTTCAGTTTTTCATGTCAGCGCCTTCCATGAACAGATTGAACTCTTTGTTTTGTTTCTTTGTTCATTTTATTTTCATTTTATCTTTTCTAGAGGAACGCACGCTTGACCAGATCACATTCGCATTATTAACAACTCAGCAGCTGACTTGGCTCGTCTTGACTAAGTGTTCGTTTGGCAAAGTGTTTATTTCAAATAAATTTTTTTAATTTAATTTTTTACGTACTTTTTATAAAATATTTAAAAATTAAAAAATATTTAAAAAATTACGTAATAATTTTTTTATTTTTAATATTTTTGAAATAAAAATAAAACTCATATTTTAAAAAATAAAACTATTTTTTATTTTAAAATTTTCAATTTAAAAATATTTTTAAATATCCCTTAATAATAAGGTGGGGCTGGTCCACCATCCATCCGTCCCTGTCACAGCCATAGTCCCCTATCATTACTAAAATTTGCAACATCATGCCACTTAATTTGTTTATGACTGAATCAACACTCCTAGTTTTCTTTTCTTTTTATTCATAGGAACGATACTCTATTGCGCCTCGTATATGTGTGAATATATATACGAGTATTTTTTATAATAAAATATAAATCTAAATTTTAACAAAAAAGTTAACAAATTTAAAATTTGAGCAGATTAAAAATAGCTTTAATCTTATTTTTATACTTTTTAATGTTATTTATTTTTTCTAAAAATTGTAGTAATTAATGTTATATTTGAGCGGGTGATGATTTCTTGCTTCATCGCTTCTAATTTTTTGAAGTAATTTTGAAATAGAATTTTTTTAGAAGAGAAAATATTTTAATCTTTTTTGAAAAATAAGTTTTCTTTTTTTAACCTAAAAAAAATATGCAATAAAAATCTCATTAGGTAAAATTTTTTTATATTTTTTAAATTTTTAAATAAAATTTTTAAATATTTATAAAAATATATTGAAAAATATAAAATTAAAAATTAAAAAATTATTTTTTTAGTAAGTAATGCGGAACGCACTATCTTCTATCTATGCTAAACCCCTCATGGGCCTCACGCATTCTCCCTTATAAAGGTGACATCCTCTAAAAAAGGCAACAAAATAAAGAGAATAAACCAAACTAATGGGCTGTTTGGTTCAGCTTATCATAAAAAAATTTTTTTAATTTTTAATTTATATTTTTAATATAAATTTTATAGATATTTAAAAATTTATTTCAAAATTTAAAAATATAAAAAAATTTTATGTAGTGAGATTATTTTATTATAGATTATTATTATTTTTTAAAAATAAAAAATAAAATTTATTTTAAAAAAAATAAAAAATATTTTCCATCTCATAAAAATTTTATTTTAAAAGCACTCTGAAGTCTCTAATATTTGTATATCAATAAGGTCCCAATCATGCGAACACGAAACATAAAAGCCCCAATTTGCTAAACAGGTCAAAATATGGCTGCTGCCTGTTTAGCACTCTCCATTTAGGACTTCTTCTTCAACAACAGCAACAACAACAATAACCAAAGAGTGGAATCTCATATATAGTTGTCTAGAAACTTAGATTCCTGTTGTAAGAGGGTTAGGTGGTGGATCAGGATCAATCTCTCTACTTGTTGTTTTTGTTGGAGAATTTTTGTTTTTGTTATTGTTAGGGGGTTTAATTTCGGGAATTGAGTTGAGATGTCGGGATTGGATTGGGAATCGTTATCGGAGGCGACAACAGGAGCTGTAGGAGCGCTGGTGAGCACCACCGTGTTGTACCCGCTCGATACTGCAAAGACTAAGTACCAGGCGGAAGTTAAATCCAACCAAGGCAAACAAAGATACAAGTAGTCAATTTTTTCCACCTTTAAGCCTCTTTTCACTTGATCGAGCCTGTGAATTGGTTGAGTAATTTACTACTACTGCAGCTTTTGGGTAACTAGGCTGATGAGTTTTTGTTGCTTCTTTGTTGGTTTCTCTGTTTTAAGATAGATGATCGTGACTAGTTTTAGGAATAATTCAGTAGTGGTTGCTCGTTTTTTCCGACTTGAATAGGGCATAATTCAAGTGCAACTGAAAGAGAAGTATGCATGTTTTTGTAAGAGAATCTGTTGTGATCTCCTTATGAAATAAACAATTGATTTACTCGCTCTTTGGTAAAATCTCTGCTAGCTCCTTGAGCAGCAGAGATTCTGGTAACACTTCTATGTTGTTTAGTTTAAGGTAGAAATATGAGTGGTGGCTTATGATTGAATATGATCGTTTATGACAATTTAGCACTTTGAGTATGGTGTTTATGCTGTTAAAATTGGCTGAACAACTTAGTTACATGAATATGAAATTGTAACCGAAATTTTGATGTTTATTATGAAAAATACGCTTTCAAACAACGGGTCTCAACTAGAGATCATATGCTAATGCTGCTAATATCTGTGGGAAGCAAATCATGAAGCACAACAATTTTTTTTTTTCTAATAAAAATGTTCTGTGGCCTTCTCATATTGTAACTTTTATCTGTGAATTTGAAATAGTTTTGTGAAAGGTTAAAAATCATGTTTGGTAGTCCCTTTCTTCCAACTGTGATGCCCTTGCTTATAAGTTCTAGCATCTGATTTTAGATTTTAATTTTTTGGTAGCTCTACCAAACATGACCCTAATTGACAGGAGAAAAAGCATTGATAATAGGACCTGCACACTTCAGGATTGGATTTTGATGTAGTGTTTTAAGTGGTTCATGTGATTTTGATGTTTTGATTCTCTATGGATTACTTGTAATAGTATTTGGTATTTAAAAGGTTTTACTTTTATCCTTTCATGATATCGTTTTAAACTCTCTTGTCTCCTAGCCACTCTTTACAGTTGTGTATTGTAATCTCATTTTTATGTTGAGCTTGTTGTCTTCGATGCCTAATATGACCACATTTATCTCTTGGTATCTATGAACTGAATGTTTCTGAAGAAGGATAAAGGTTGTAGCAATAGATTATCAATCTTGTTTGATTAGGTATTAATAGACTCGAAAGAAAGCTGGTGTTGTGACAAATGGAATTAGTCTGCCTCATTACAACTGTCATATGGTCATCAGATACTATTTCTTCATTTTAATTATCTTGTAGCATCTGACCTTGTATTTTCTTTGCTTAGGAATTTATCAGACGTATTTTGGGAAGCCTTATCTACCCGCCATGTTCTTTCTCTCTACCAAGGCCTTGGGACCAAGAATTTGCAATCATTCATTTCCCAATTTGTATACTTTTATGGGTATAGCTATTTTAAGAGGTGGTATCTGGAAAGCAAAGGAGTCAAATCTCTTGGAACAAAAGCAAACTTGGCAGTTGCTGCTGCAGCTGGTGCATGCACAGCCATTATAACACAGGTTAGTATCTTGTGGTTGTATTATGGGTCTAATTCTACTGAATATCCAATTTGACCTTCTATCATTGATTCTTCAAGTCGTACAAATTTAACAGTATGAGAATGCCTAAAGTTGCTGACTTTCGTTTATCTTTTATAGCCTCTAGATATGGCATCCTCCAGAATGCAAACAAGCGCATATGGAAAATCGAAGGGATTGTGGGAAACTCTTTCGGAAGGTTCCTTTATTGAGGCTTTTGATGGCTTGAACATCTCATTACTCTTAACTGCCAATCCAGCTATTCAGGTATTTCTAGTTTTTCATGGATTAAACAAATGCTAGTTTATTCTAGTGAACAAGTACACAGATGGATGCCAATTTTGATAGTTATGTATTCATTCTAATATTATTTTTACTTTTCTGAGTCTTTCTTTCTTGTCAAGTTGCTGAAATCCTGTTTATAAACAAATAATATGCATTAAATATTATAAGCAGGTATCAAGTTACAGTTTTTTTGTTCTTCCAAATATTAGTAGGTTTTGGTTTAGGGTCTACCTTTAACGTAACACTGCTGCAGTAGAACATGCAAATTTACTGCTGCCGCTAATTATTTTCCTTTAACTTGCATTGCAGTATACAGTATTTGATCAGCTCAAACAGAGATTGCTGAAAAGAAAGCAGAGAAACAGTGATGGTTCTCCACAAGCTCTTTCTGCCTTCTCTGCATTTCTTTTGGGTGCTATCTCAAAAAGCATAGCAATGATCTTAACATACCCCCTGATTAGGTGACAGTCTGTTGCTTCTTCAAGCCTTTTGCAATTACATGTTTTACTATTAACATATGACCACTTTTATGTCATTCTATTATAGCATAAGCTTTCTGAAGCTGGTTTGATGCATGCAAATGAGGAATTTCTTATATTTGAACAGGTGTAAGGTTATGATTCAGGCATCTGACCCTGTAGATGAATCAAATAACGGAAACAAGCGTAGAGCTCCCAAAACAATGACAGGTGCATTGTGTTCTGTGTGGAGAAAAGAAGGGATCCCAGGTTTCTTTAAAGGATTATATGCTCAAATTTTGAAGACAGTTCTAAGTTCTGCACTGCTCTTGATGATCAAGGAGAAAATAACAAAGAGTACTTGGGTTTTGATGCTAGCCCTTCAAAAGTATCTCCTCGTTTCTCAGCCAAGAATCAAGTACGTGTAAAGAACTTAATATGTTCCCTTCTAATTTCTAAATAGCAAACAAAAGCCTATACAAACGGAGTTGAATCTTTTGGTTAAGAATAACATCTTCGGAAGTGCAAATGCCCAGTTCGAGTAAAGGAGTTTAACATTTGTAGAATATTTGTGATCATATGTATTTACATATTCTACCATGTCACTTTTCATTTATTTTTACTTCATAGCTATTATTTCATAACTAGCTTTAATGTTATTAGATTGATTTGTCAATCACTTGTTTTAAATATATACAAGTTCATATTTTAAATATTTTTGTTTCTTATCCAATAGATCTTAGTACGGATTATTCTTATCGAACAGATTAGCATCATTTAGTTTGTTGAATTCAGCAAATACATGCAATGGAAATCGATGGAGTGGTTTTTGATGCACTCAAAAAACAACCTTGCTGTCAACAATAAAATATAAAACTAATCTCGTGATATTACTAAAACTTGTTAACATCAGTTATATAAGACATATATGAAATCAATTTAAGTATGAATAATAGCTGGTAATATTTAATTTTAAAAAGAATTAGAAACAGCATTAAGAAATATTACGGTAGAGTGTTTTTACAGAAATGCTTATAATGAATCTTTTTAAAATAAAAAGTATTTTTATTCTATTTCGATAAATAAATTTTATTATTTTGATATAAAATAATAATAAAAATAAGTAATAAATTTTTTCAAATATATTTTTGAAGTTTTTAAAAAATTTATAAAATATTATAAAAAATATATTAAAAAATAAAAAATTAATAAAAACAATTTCGAATAAGCATTGTCAAATGGGAGCTCCACCGTTACTGCCATGCAAAAACACTATTTTTCTTCAGTTAAGCACATTGATTACGGACGAGTTTATCTACCACACTCAAACTTTACTTTTTCAAATTTATTTTTAATATGCAATAAATAAAAATTTTAAATATTTTTTTTCAAGATTCAATTTTAAATTTACTATAAGACAAATCACTATAAATATTTATTTTTATTAAAGTATTTTATTTTTTAATTTAATTAATTTAATTTATGTTAAAAATAAATTTATCTCAAAATAAATATTCTACCTATACCATTTTTATCACGTGCTACTCACGCGGCTTATAAATATTTGCTGGATCACGTTATCCGCAATCAGCCATATAAACCCAACGGTCATAAATCAATAAATCATCATTTCTCACAACCTGAAAACAAAAACTCCAGAAATTCAAATTTCAAACGTAAAACCCACCCGTTCGATTCATTACTATTATAGCTCTCTTTCTCTGGTGACCGTTGCAAGCAACACAAACCCCTCTCTCTCTCTTTCTTTCGTTCTTCTGCTGCTGCGCCGCTCCCTCTCTCTACACGCTTTCTAGATCTTTGTTCGATTGTCTCTTTATATATTTAAGTACTTCGATTTTGCAATGGTTGAAGAAGAAGGAGATCTTCATTCCACTTGCTGCGAAGAATCACAGGGGATCGAAGCCCTAGATCATAATTCTGCCTCGGAAAATCAAGGTATTGGTTTAAATTCGATCCCAGTAACAAAACCTTAGAATCAGAAATCACGTTCTGATTGTTTTGATTGCTGATTGTATAAATTGTCGGTTTATCTGATGATTTCGGTGTTTCAGATAATGAGGTTGTTGATTCGAGCAGTTCTAGTGAGATTGATTCTGCTACCGATTCAATGGAGCCGAGTGAGCTAACTGAAGATGAAATGATTCAGGTCAGATCCGGATTCTCTTTTTTTCTCGGACGTTAAATATTTGCTAGAGTTCGTGGTGGGAAAATTTTAAATTTTAATGAAAATTTAAAACTTTGTAGACATTCAAGGATAATTTATCTATCCCGACTACCGTTTTAAAAGGCTCTGCAACGGAGACCTTCTTTGGTGCCACTGATCTTGCATCTGCTGTCCAGATTCTAGGTAATTTTGTTACTTTAGAATGATTTTGTTTGCATGATTTCTGAATTTGGTGCTAACATTTTCTTTCCTCATTTTTTGGTTCTTTTTTAAATTTTGATTCAGGTACCCAATACAATGAGCTGTTGAAGAAACATCAAGAGAACCTCTGAGATCGAAGCTTTAGGGACTGAATATCAAAATCTCAAAAGCAAGTGTCTCACCGAGTGTGGTCCAAAATATGAAAATTTGAAGACAAAGTATGCGCTGGATGTGAAGAGAGAAAGCGGCTTTACAATGAGTTGATTGAGATCAACGGCAACATCAGGGTCTTTTGCCGGTGTAGGCCCTTGAGCTCTGAGGAGATAGAGAGAGGACATACTTCTGTACTTGATTCAGATGCATCACAGGAAATGGAGCTGCAAATAATTTGTAGCGATTCTTCGAGGAGGAAATTCAAGTTCGATCGATTCTTTGGCCCAATGGACACTCAAGGTTAGAACCGCTCTCATACCATGCCCGAACATCTGAGTCGTTCTCACGTTGACTACCACTCTAAGCACAAAATATTGTTAGTAGCTGCTGATTGTTACTACCACTCTACCATCCATGTTTGAGTCTTTACATATAATACAATTTTATTTTCTTTTCATATAATGGGTGATTACTTCCCGTGGGAAATCACGAGATCAGAATTCTTATATTAAAATAGATTCTGCTTCTAAGAATAATTCTACACCTTATTGATGATTTTTTTCCTCAGTGATCAGCTCACTAAATGGTAAGTCTTTTACAGTAATTTGATGCTAATGACTACATATAATTTTTTCTGCAGGAAACGTCTTTGCAGAGACATTACCTCTTGTGAGATCAGCAATGGATGGTTACAATGTCTGCATTTTTGCATATGGGCAGACTGGAACAGGAAAGACTTTCACCATGGAAGGAACTCCTGGAGACAGGGGAGTCAACTATAGAGCCTTGGAAGAAATATTCAGGAGTTCTACAGAGAGACACTCAGGTGACAAAGTATGATTTCTTTGTTAGCATGTTGGAGGTCTACAATGAGAAGATCAGAGATCTCCTTGCCGATAGCACAGATGAAAATGCAAAGAAGTAAGTTGACTCTCATGTAGTAAGTTGACTGACGGAACTCAAGATGTTCCATTCTTAGTTTTATTGGTACTTAGTAGATTAATCTTTGTAATTTTCTCCTCTGTTCTACCTTTACAGATTGGAGGTAAAGCAAGTGGCAGATGGAACTCAAGATGTTCCAGGGCTTGTCGAAGGCCAAGTTAACAGCACTGATGAGGTTTGGGAGTTGCTGAAGATAGGTTCAAGAAACAGATCAGTTGGGCCAAACAATGCCAATGAGCTTAGCAGCCGATCTCACTGGTAGGCATTTATATCCGATCTTTTGCTGGCTGCTGATTATTAGTTGTCGTGGATTTACAGCTACTTTCAGAGTCCATGACAAAGCATTTCTTATTGATCTTTGTTATTGTTTTGATTATCTCCTTCGCTCTCTACGAATATTAATGTAGCATAAATGTTTATTGCCTTAAAATTGCAATAGATTTGGAGATTTAATAATGCAGTTTGTGTAATGGCAGCTTGGTCCGAGTATGCATCAAGGCTCAGGACTTGGTAAATGGTCAGAGGAGTAGAAACTATCTTTGGCTGGTGGATTTAGCTGGTAGTGAACGTGTGGGAAAGATTGAGGTTGAGGGAGAGAGATTAAGACCCAATTTATCAATAAGTCATTGTCAGCACTGGGAGATGTTATATCTGCCCTTGCCTCTAAGAATCCTCATATACCTTACAGGTAATTCCTTGGCTGTCTTGCTGCATCTGTATCTTGTATTATTCCTATTGCTAATATCTTGTCTCGCTTTCGTAAACACCAGGAATTCAAAGCTGACTCATTTGCTACAGAGCTCTCTAGGTATGACATCGTAACATTGGCAGCTCTTTTGCTCTATGATTTTGAACTCTTCGCTATATTAGACAGCTAAATACAACAGAAGTGCTCCAATTGTTTGGTATTGAAATTTCCTGAATACAAAATTTCACTTTTTCTGTCCTTAAGTGTGTTGTATCTCAAAACTGTTGGGAGAAGGATAGGTAGTGCCACCAATGTGTGAAATAGGAAGCTCACACTCATCTTATTTGTATAAGAGCCTCTCAAACAACCAGAACATCAAATTTCACCTTTTGCTTCTCAAAATTTTGGCAAACTTTGTTAAGCCCCTAATTTCTGTAAAGAAAAAGGACAGCTTTTCTCAAAACTGTTTTTCGCCCTCTGATCTCATGGCATCTGACCTCCATCTAGTCTTTTAATATGACAGAAAACATTCGTCCTTTACATCGAACCCTCTTCCTTGTTGTTATAACTCATGGCCTTATATTTATTCAATGAAGAAGATATATTTCAGATTTTCATCTATGTTTAGCTGGAGAACGCTCGAGCTCATTGTTATAGGCAAGATTTTGAGTGTTTATGCACTTTCAATGTTTGTGTTTTTTTTGGTGAGCTAGTTTACCAATCTTTAGCAACACATCAAGAAACACACTAGCAGAGAAGTGTGCATTTTCAGGGTAAAAACTTACAGATGGAGCTTGAATTTAACACTATGTTGATTGCAAATTTGATGGAGAAAACAGATTCATGGAAAAATGCACTTCCATAAAATGCATTACCTATGAAGCTTGAGCCCATAGTAATTTCAATGGTTAGATCCTCTAAAATGATTGTAATAATTATGACCATGACTAATGATACGTATCGTAGGTTGAATTCAAAGAGGCATTTGTGAAAATGATCGCAGGTTGTGTCTGTCAGTGCATTGGTTTCAAATCCTAGTTTTTATCTATCACTTCTCATGAAGTGTGACTGCTATCAACCATTTTCCTAGAACAACATCAATTACTTTGTTCTCTGTTCTGTTGTACTCAACAAACTTCACAGTCTAAGTGATTCTGATACTCTAGGATTAGGAGATGAATGGTTTGACTTCTTGTTTTTTGGAGTTTTCTACTTTTCTCCACATTGTTATCAGACTTTGGAGATTAATAATGTACTTTTTCAAGTAACTGTTCCGCTGTACCTTACAATACCCAATCAGTACAATTTGGAAGTTCCTGTTTATTGTGAACATACAGATACACATTTAAGGCTGTTCCATGTACTTGTCCCTCAGCATGGAACAACTTGAAGTGACTAAGAAATTTATGCTTATGGAAAGATGTTTTGCTTTTCTTTATAAACTGTGTCCTTTATTTTACTGCATCTTGTTTTCAGGGAAGAGGAAGGTTTTAAGATTTCTACGATTCACTGTGAAAGTGAATTGAGGAGTTCTATGTTATGCATCAGTCCAAAGTTACTTGAAGCATTTTTTTCTTTCATCCTAAGGCCTTCTTTACATATTCAACTAAATTTGGAGGCCATTGTCGAACAGGGGGTGATTGCAAGACTCTCATGTTTGCACAAATCAGTCCAAGTTCAGCAGACTTGGGGGAAACTCTTTGCACCTTGAATTTTGCAACACGTGTTCGTGGTATTGAAAGTGGTCCTTCCCGTAAGCAGTCAGATCCAGCTGAAAGTTTCAAGCTTAAGCAAATGGTATGCAGAACTTTATTCTTTTAAACAATGATAGGGTCACTTCTCAGGATTTTGCCTGATGTAAAATGTGCCTGCTTTTACAGATGGAGAAACTAAGACAGGAGGAAAAAGAAACTGCAAGATTAAATGAAACCTTGCAGCAAATGCATTTGAAGTACGCCTCAAGAGAGAACGTCTTCAAATCGCTTCATGAAAAGGTACTTCCTAGAACTCTCTGCTGATGCTCTTTCCAGCCCTTTGGTGGTCAACAAACCTTCGAAAATTGTAGGAACTCTATACACAAATAGCATGCTCTGTATAAATGTCAATGCTGATATTTGTACTAGTACCAAACACTCTGGTACACAACTGTATTTCCTGTAATGGGCCCAACTATGAGATCTATTTGAAACCTATTTACTCGTCTTCTGGCTTTATTATTTCATTGTTAACCTTATCCTTATCTTTTTACTATAATTGGTAATTTTTATTACTGAAATGCAGATCAGAGAGGCTGACCAGGCATGCAAAAATTACCAACAGAAGGTATAGTCTGAGGAAATAATATGGGCTTTAGCACATTAGGTATGATTAAGGCTATACTCATGTTTACTTCTTTCTGACGCTCTCTTAACTACAGATCAGAGAACTTGAAAACCAACTATCTCAGAAGAACTCTGGATCAAGGGAGGGAAGAAACACGTCCAGTTATCACAAACCACCATTTGCTCCTGTCAAACAGAGACCAGCTCTGAGAAGAATCACAAACTGCTTGCCACCTCCAGCACCTCGCAGAAATAGTGCAGTAAATATGCAGATGTCAGTAAATAAAGAGAACGCTATTATGTCTAAAAAGATAGTCAACAACATGCCAATACCACCTATGAAAGCGCAAAGAATTCTGGTAGCTCCTTCTGCGAACCATAATCTAGTGCAGCAGAAGAGGAGAGCTTCAATTGCTGTTTTGCCAACTCAAACACAATCAGCAGACCCTGAACATAGGAATGAGGTAAATACGCAGTTCTTTCGATCGAGGATACCAAGGAGAAACTCTGTTGTGGGATATACTCCATTACTTGGAAGGGGAATGCCATTATCAATCGCCACTCCTCAAACTAAGATAAGTTTCGGCAATGCTGGAAGTAGCAACAAATATGCCAGCCCGACTCAGTGGCAGGCAGCATGGAAATCCAAGATCCCTAGCTTAGCTTCGGCGAGGCAGAGGCTTCGATTTGTTTCTAGCCCTACCAGTTCAGGCAGGAATTCTCAGGTGCACCCAAGGGGATTTAGTATGAAGAAGGGAGTTCTTATTGGTTCACCAGCTCAGCGGCAACGCTCAATGCTATCAGAATTTTCAAGTGCTGCTAATCAAAGTGTTGTTGATAGAGAAACAGTGGGGACGTTTGGAACTGCTCAACGGATTCTGGTTAACAGAAGGAAGTCTGTCATATAAAAAGTACAGATGGTCAATGTATGCTGTTGGCTGAAACAGTGGATTATCCTGTGTTGACTGTGGAAAGTGCTTCCAAATTTTGTTCAAAACATTTTATACTTCCCAGAAAGTTGCATACAGTCGCTCATAGAATACAACAGCTCCGTGGCTCTGCTTTGGCTCATAGAATACAACAACCTGGAGTATGTTTTCTATCGTTCAGAAATCTAAAATGCAAAAAACAAAAAAAATCTATTTGCCGTGTGATGGATGGACCTAATGTAGTTGTAGTTTGTGGTGGTTGTTGTAGTGCTGATGAAAAGTGATGACTTCTGAGGGTTTGTGTGCAAGTGACTAGTTTTCAATCATAAATTTGTATTTGTACTAGAAAGCTCTTGTTGTTACAGGCTCACTGCTAGATTCTGTATGGTTTATAATTGCGGATATTGTAAAGGAACCGTTCCGATGAACATCTGTTATTACATCATAGACATGGGCAATTAACACCTTTTCTAATTGTCTTGGTTGCCACTAGGAGATGTTATATCTTCTGGGCAGTTAGCTATGTGCAGTTAGCTTGTCTGCTCACGATTGTGATACCCTCTTGTGTTATTGCATAAAGTGATCAAGATTGGGTTGATTACATGCAGCTGAAAGCAGAATATAGTTTATGGTTGATTTTATCATAGCAAATACTAAGAAGAAACCCACTTAATATAATTCGGAAACGCAGAACTACTGCATAAGATCGTAACTCTTTTCCTCCACATAAGCTCAAAAACAGACTCTCTTCCATAAGCTCAATGTATTTTAGGTTTGTTGTTCGGTTTCCTACCTGAGTAACATGTCGGTCTTAAGACATACCTTTGGTGCCATTTGCTTGTGCAAGTATGTCCCGTATGTCCCTTAACCAGACTAGTATTAAGCCTTACATAATATATAGTATTTGCACAAGTTACAATGATGTATTGAGAAAATTCTTGCTTGTGAGCGCAAGTGCTTTGAAAAGTTATGTAGGATACCTTCGTTTCTCGTCTGAAGATAAAAGAGTTTCCATCCTGCCTCATCCCTCTAAGAGATGGATAAAAAATTCAGAACAGTTACAACTCAAACCTGAATGACCCTATACAGAGATCCAGCCGAACCAATGTAAACCGGATAAAATACTGCACTTGAAAATTAAGTACTCTTATAGGGACATGCAGATAAGAGCATGAAAGACAGCAAAGGATCTCAATTGATCAACAAACATCTTACTGTGATTTTACAACAATATTAATGTGATCCAAGTTCAAGGGGAACAATAAACAAGTATTACATGTTACATTAGAACACAGTCAAATTTGGATGACAAAAGCGACCCCAGTAATACATAAGTCTTTAGCCTAATATGGAACAATAAAAATACTGATATGCAAAGTACTCCTAATGCTTAAACTTAAACCTATACTCAGTAACTAAGAGTTATTCCATTTGTCTTAATGCTCTACCATGCGTGCATGCTTTGAGTCCCTAACACTAAATTGTTGTACAGGGAAGGGAACGGTGAGTTACATTTTGATAAAGTCTTTACATGTGCTATTGACCCCTCTAACAAGGGGTGTCTGTATATAAATAATTAAACGTAGCACTTATTTGTACTTATTTGACTTCTGCACACTATGATTTGGGTGATGAATATCAATGCACATTTAGCTTTTGTATGGAGATAGAGCCCTCATCCAAAGTTAGAAGCTCACTTGTAGAGAAATGCTATAGATCAACACACAGAAAGGAGAGGACGGACGCACCTCTCCGTTTGGTCCTCTCACTGACCTTCCACTTCTCAACCAGGACCTTTTTTAAGTTTTGACAACTTGAAACTACTGTGGCTACTGCAGAAGAAGTCACTAACGGACAATACACCATGTGGCAGGTTTCAAGTCGAGTACAATCCTTGACAAGGTGGGATATGCCAGCATCACTTATTTGCTGGCAATGGGATATTACTATATCCTTCAGTAAGGGGCATCCCTCACCCAGCTCAACCAGTGCGGCATCTCCTATGCTCTGCAGAGAGAAATAGAAGAATGAAGATAGAAAAATGGACAACAACGTTATCTTACAACTCAAATAAATGTAGTTATTAGGAGAAGGATTAGTCTAATTACATCCAAACTCCCACGATGAAGACTTACAACTGTAAAATCATTAGGTTATAGAGCAACTAGGGAACTCGCATAGGTGTAACCGAGCAAATTGATAAGGTTGGAAAAGGCAATTTTAATCCAAATGGACATTCATTAACAACGAGACAACTTGAATTGCTTGATCAATACAG
This sequence comes from Acanthochlamys bracteata, assembly GCA_019914995.1. Taxonomy (NCBI): domain Eukaryota; kingdom Viridiplantae; phylum Streptophyta; class Magnoliopsida; order Pandanales; family Velloziaceae; genus Acanthochlamys; species Acanthochlamys bracteata. The sequence goes on along the minus strand of CM034135.1, from coordinate 6,872,039 downwards.
TAGGGTGAATACTCCAAATCAACTTCAGCAGGGCATAAATGCACACAATTACAAAGTTTTAGTTCTCCATGTGGAATGAATCTTAGTTATTTGACCAACTAGAACCTCAACTGCTTTTTATAAAATCATAGAAACTTCAAAAAAGTATTTGACTTTATTTTTGCGTGGCATTTCCTATCCATCTTGATCTTTGGGGCAGTAGTAATCTGTAAATAGGGCCACAACACCAGTCTCTGCTTGCAATTTACTGTCTATTAGATTGCCTGAAAGAACTGAGAATTCAGTTTTGAATGTCTTTTAGCTTTAATTAGTGCCAATATTATTCAAAGATACATAAAAAATTACTTATGCTAAACAATATTATCATGCATACAGGTTCATGAAATAAAGTAATAGTAAGACCGCACATTGCCTTTCAATAGCATTTCCTGGAAGTCCACAGCAATATATGACCTGACTTGGTTCATTTATATTTAATAATCAATTAGGCTGTGGTTATTGAAATTGCACATAATCTAGTTAGATCTTATAAAATGCTTGAATCTAATCTGGTTTGTCAAAACCTCGAGTATAGCATGTGTGCTGCATCCACACCCATTTTAGCATTGACTCACTCCATCGAGAAATTCCAACATATGACGCAGAAACTTCCTGCTCCCTCCTCAAAGTGAACAAAAATAACCAAAAGCATGGGCACAAAATCACCCTCTTCATGATATGCTACAGCAGTTAGATAGCAAACTTACTAAACCTTTTCCTCTTTGATTCCTAGATTTCAACCTGGTCTTGGTCCCGTTCTTCAGATGCAATCCATGTTACCCTTCCTGTTGTGCACTGAATTTGACCATCTGGACCTATTGATGTCTTGTCACACTTTGAACAAACTCAAGCCCCCTCACCATTTGCAATATGGATAGGGAAGTGACAAGTTTGGCCAAATTTTCTTCAAAATGCATTTCATAACGGCTGGCTCGATGGTAGGAAGCTCCTCAAAGTTGACTGTCTCTTAAAAGGCATGGCAAAGAATGACAACCTACTACTGAAGCAAGTAGATAAAGATACTTTCCTAAAACCATCCACTAAGGTATGGCGATTCTTGCCCGTAGGATACTTGCCAGTAACAATTCATGAAAACTATGACTAAGAGAAAAAAAACAAATCATGAAAACTAGAAAAAGAAAAGGGCAGTCTCTCTGACTGAACTTGGACATGTGAACAGTTAATTGAACCAACTGAGAACTGCAACCAGAAAGGATGCGAGGAAAATGAGCACCAATAAAAGGATAAGGTAGGAGTTATCATGAAAACTTCTAAAACTATTAGAGACAGAAGAAGCTGCACTGCCATTTTAGCCAAGTATTTGCAGAAATAAGAATGCAATTTTGAACTCTATGAAATCCTTATTGCTATGATTGTGGACAACCTAACACATTCTCCTACAGTCAGGTGATAATATGGCTCTACACCTTATTCAGTGCAACTGTTAGCATTTCTGCATAGACATGGACCCAACGGAAAAAAAAAAAAACTAAATTTAAGATGCAGCAGGGGGGTGGGCGGGCGGAGGAAGAGAGAGAAACCTGGAGAACACTGATATCAAGGTAGGCAAGTTCAGGGCAGCCTCGAGCAATAGCTGTCAAACCAACATCTGTAATTTGATGGCATCCACTGACATTAAGGCGCTGGAGGGAGCATCCTTGGCTTATAGCTATGAGCGCTTCATCACCAACCCTTCATTTGACAAGAAAACAAAATCAAACAAATCATAACTACTGAATGGTCTTCCTTATAAGAGATTAATTTCAACAGACTTATTGCAACTTTAAGAGAATAAAGCATCTCTTGAACCATCTTTCATCACATTAACAGCCAGTCAACTAATTAACTCCTTTACGGACTGTTGGTTTACAATCAGCTAAAAATGGACCAATCAGATTGCGACATAAATAAAAGTTGGCCTACTGGTGGACCTCTTGAAAGAGCACTGCTTTCTCAGAGTACTTGATAAGTACAGAAAACTTACTCAACTTGGCCAACCTTTGGGCAAATGGTTCAGTAAACAATTCATTCCATCGATTGGTTCGCCCAAGATTCAACTAGATTTTAATTTGGATTCAACTATATATTACCCAAGAAGCAAAAAAGAGAGATATATTCGTTTAACAAGTCAATCTCAAGAACAACTTTCAAAACAAACTGTATATCTAGGACCGTTCCCTGCTGATCAGCACGTAAAACTATCTCAAGTATGGCCAACCTTTTGCCCAGATGATCTAGAAAACAATTTATTCCACCGAACAGTTTGCCTAAGATTCAACTTTATTTTATTCTTTTTAGTCTACTTTTATTCCCAAAAGCTAAGAAAGGGAGACATTTGTTAAAATATCTCAAGAACAACTTTCCACGAAATAACTGTGTTCCAAAAGGGACTACAAAGTTTATACAATGGGTACAATTGTTGCTGAAGCTTGATAAAGACTATGAATTTTGAATATCTCCAAACATTCAAATTGACTTTGTCTAGAACACCTATTTTCTCCAAATTCACTTTTGCAATAAAACATAAACAACATTGTAATGGTCATGGTTTTCTCATCTCTTCCATGCAGCTATTAGGACTACCGTGTGGAGAGTAGCCAATGCAAAGGACCAAAGAGTACATCAAGTAGAAGCTTCTCAGAGTTGGCAGCTTCATGTGGATTAATGAGTGTCTTGTTTGCAGGTATAATTTGCTTTGCATGTAACTCAAGGAAGGTTATTTACATGTTTGTAAAGCTCATTATGCTGCTCACAGACAGAACTTCTTTTAGTGGACATTTCTTATAGGGTTCATTGAATTACAGCTTTTTGTTTAAAAAGCAAAGGCAATTATGAGCACATTTTTGTCTTATTACTAATGTGCGCTTTTGTCAAGGACAAAGAACTAAAAGGTATCATTAAACATGATTTATCTAACTTTCAAAACCTTGCAATCTGATATCAAGCAACAATGTTGACAATAACTTAAGACTGACAGTAGCATCACTAGCTGACAAGTTTGGAATAAAGTGAATCTGCTACCCACTCATTATAATCCTCTGTTTAGTTTATTTTCAAATATGAAATTCTGGTTACCCGCATCTTGCAACAGAAAAGGTAAGGTTGGTGTTAAGACAGCAGTCAACAACTGCCCGACAATATTTGAAACTATGGGAGTTGTTCAACACAAGAAGAGATTAAAACGTTATGCACAAAGCACATGCAACTGGAGAAAACTTAATCATCTCTACGTTAAATGGGGAAGTTAACTATAAACAAGAAGAATTTAGAAATGGAACTGTGTTTTGAAGATTATAATAAGCGAGAATGAGAGGAGCATTTGCACAAAATTTTTATTGTACAAAAGAAAGAGCTTAGGACTTATTCAACACTTTAATTAGCCATGGTGGAAGAATCCCAATCTTATTCACACACTTTTAGTTTTACATGATATGTTGCAAATATCGACTTTACCAAGTTCCGTCATCTCTTTGTGTGTGTTATTGTTGTTGTTCCGAGGGGGAAAGGAATTTGGTGGTCCCTAGATGGTGCTTTACTTCCCTATTTTAGAAGGACTTGCTATACATGTTTTGAGGCAACCATGTACCATGTAAAAGAACTATAATGCATTTCAAGCAAGAGTATTCTCATTCAAGGTTTAGTCTAACATTTTAAGACTCTAAACCTGTTAGCCTAGAAAAGCTTGATGATTTACAGGAAGAATGTCGACATGATCAAACTCCTGAAAATGATGGTAATGATAGTGTTTCATTGATTGATGACATCCTCGGAGTTGAATCCTTTTCATGCAACTCATTTAAATCATAGCGTGCATAAATTTTTTGTCAATTTAGTTTACCGTATTCTGAAAGCTAGTTACTATAAAATAATAATCCACTAGGGTTAATACATATTTATGATGACATTATATGAAATATTAAGAACAATGATTTAATAATGCCTTTTTTTGTTTGTATTGATCTATTGTGTCTACTAAAAAAGAATAAATTCAAAATACATAAACAGATGTATACATACAGAACTTGACATGCCAAATTTTTTAAGAGTATTGTAGTATATCCACAAAATACTCTATCCAGATAATACACACTTTCCATATTCTCCTTGCCCATTTTTAACCTGAATGATATTTTTCTCATTCAAATTAAGTATAGACTTTAGCTGAATCAAATTTCTATTATACGCCATATGATAGTGCATCTCGTTGGGCATGTTGCCATTGAAACAATGGGTCTAGTGAGGGAGTAGGTGTCAGTATGGTGCCACACCATTGTTTGTTTGCTTATGCTGGTATTCTCCATTTTCCTTTACAATGGTTGACAAAAATGGTTTGGTTTCACTGAAGGTTTTCAATCTTAGAATTAACAAAAAGCATTGCACCTTTGGCCATAATATCAACAATATCTCTAACCTCAAATAAGAGTATTAGCATCACTAGTGCATTATAAATGAAGCAAAAAGCTTGTCTAGAAAACTCAGCTTCAATATGGTAGGCCTTATACAAGTATTCACCACTATGTTACTATCAACGGTTTTAGACATTAGGATCAATATCAATTATCCAACAGGATAAAAAATTTTCATATACATAATGCATATGTAAACATGATAAAGCTGCATTAGAAAGCAAGACCAATTACGCTAATGGAGCCAAAGAGATTCTGTAAAGGCACGCATATTCAAAACATGCCAAAGCTACTTAACTAAATTAAGAGGAATTGAAAGACAAAAAAAATAATTATATGGAAACAGGTTAGAGTAGATATATTTACCTATCACAAAAGCGCAGACTCAAATCTGTAAGGAACTTACAATTGTCACCTACAGCTATGACACCTCTATCACCAATCTACAAGAATATGTGCAAATAATTAATACAATCCAAAATGTCTACTGAATGAGTGCACGTTACAAGGAAATATCTTTCCAGTACTCAATAAAATGAACCAGCAGTGCTTTCTTAAGAAAATTTCTTCAAAGTTCATGCACAAAAGGAAAGTATAAGAGACGGCGTAGAATTTATGGTTAAAACTTACCCCAACTAATGCAACAAAAACAATGATAGGCACTACTAACCTAAGCATTTTATGGATTAATATAAGTCAACTAAGATGAATACCATCACATACTTGATGCCTAGCTATTCTACAATAAGAAGAAACCTCGAATGTCTTTAAATCTGCTAAATGAAAAAGATGATTGTTATAGCTACACAGAAAGTCCTTTAACCACAGCATGCAAATTTTCCAAGTACTTCTTTCTTGCATTCATCACAAGTAATTCAGTTAAAGTTTAGGCCTATTATACTTAAAGCCCTCAGATGAATATCCACAGCAGCTGGAGTAATTACTGCACAACTTTTATGATGGAACTAAGTTAAGAGTCTATGCTCAAAGTTACAGCCATATTGGTATGATTTTGACATACTTAGTCAACAACGAATTGTGTATAATGTGTAATTGGAGAGTAGTGAGCGGCCATGCCATAAAATTGTAATAAATCCCTAATAAGGAATATTCCTGGTAATAGGCAGATAGTACAACATACTAGCATACAGTATATTGGTGGCACATAGTACACTATGCTTAATATGATCTGATCAAGACAGCATGATGAGGAAAATGTGTATCTATCTGATATGTATGATTTTACAATTATAGCTGAAATTTGAAATACCAATAAACTTTCCAATGGTTGTGTGAGCATATCTAGCAACTACAGGGAAAACTGTCAGATTGACAAATGTTAAATGCATGTAAGAACTTCACAAACTCTGGGCCTACATTTTATAGAACAGTAGCTGATGCTTGGGTAAGCCTATCAAGCTAACCACAGGAAAAACTTTTACTGTACAACCAAGATAACAGAAGGAAGCAATAAGAACATTCGTTGAAAAAAAAACGAGAAGAGATGTTTGAGACTACTTTATTCATATCACATTGAATCTCTACAAACAGAGGTTCCACCAATGCATTCATAAGACATGATTTAGCAAAATAATATGCAAAGAGACATAAATATTTCATAGTAAGGAATGAAATTTACCTCATAACAACGTCGAACATGAAGCTTCTTCAGGTTTTTGCATCCTTGAGCTACATTGCATATAGCATCATCATCTATATTGGGGCAGTCAACCAAATGAAGAGCTTGTAGAAGTGTGCAACCTTTGCCAATTTCAATCAGAGCATTATTGCCAATCCTCTGGCAGTATAATAAAGCAAGCTCTGAAAGTCCTCTGCATACAGAATACATTTTGCACATTTTCAGGGGAATTTAGCAAATCATATATTATTCAATAACTAGAAAGCTACAAGTACTTCGGAATTTATTGTTGTTCTAAGACTTTGCAAAGATGTTATCATGTCACTCACACATATCGATAAGAGCAAAAAAAAGAGAAAAAGATCTCAAGAATGAGCAGAATGAGTAAAGTTTACATTTGTATACAATCTTTTTGAGTGATGGTCGCAGGGTTTGAAACATAAATCATCGTCATATGTGTCAGAAGCACAACCCACTAAGCAATCAAGAGAAGGGTCTGTTGTTCTACAACTGGTAGATATGTGGTTACCTTGTTCCCAATGATGACATTATGGCAGGTATAGTAATTATTAGTCATAACTTTTTGTACCTCCACAGTCAATACTCAGCAAGTCATAATCCCAATTTCAAAATACCATTTGAACCCAGTGGATAACCTAGTACACAAAAAATGCATTGATCAAATACTAAGATCAAAGATCTTACCTAATCATGGAACCATAACAAACAAAAAAATGTCAAAACATAGTTGCAAAGAGATAGGCAGCTGGAATGGCAAATGGAAATGACAAGAAACCAGGACATTTAATGGAATGCCATAAGGAGAGAATGACTTTAATGACAAAAGGATGAAATCAGCAAAGAGGAACAGCAGAATGCTATTTGGCAATAGAAAGTAGAGCCCAAGTAAGATTGAGAGAATGAAAAAAGGGATGAAATTACAAAAGAGGATCAGCAGATTGTTAAATGACAATAAACAGTATAGTTACAGGAGACATGAACATGGGACGAGAAAGAAGAGGGAATGGATGCTGAGGAATGTGTTTGCAGCTTTCCTCTTCTCTATGTCTAGTTGTAGCTATTTCCTTGTTTAACTTCATCTACCAATCACGCAGGGCCAACAAACCTAGCAAAGGATCCAAATACCAAATATGTGCTAAGATAGAAAATAACATACGTCCTTTCATCCTCAGGAGCTGGCTTTTTAAGTTCTTTATTCAGACCATGCTGGGGAAGCTCAAGAGAGAATGCCCCCCAAACTCAGATCTAGTTGCCAACTTATGAATGTCCTAAGTATGCCTCATTTGAAATGGCATATAGCATACAGGATAGAAAATTAATTCACATAATGGCTTACCTTTTCACCACTTGTTTTTTCACCAAAAAAAAAAAAAAAAAAAAAAAAAATGAAAAGATATTCAAAGACTTGTCTCACAAAAATTTTAAGTTGGATCCACAAAACTACTCTCTTCTCTTACTTACATTAAGAGCATGTTTCGGTCACCACAAAACTCCACTTCCTCCCTCTAGATTTTGAGTTCGGCACTTAACGTGTTTCAATTATTACTCCGAACTCTACTTCTACACCGAACTTTGCTTCCACCCAAATTTTACTTTAAACTTCACTTTATGTGTTTCAATTATCTCCAAATTTTACTTCCACTAAACACCACTTCTTCAAACTCTACTTTCATGAAACTCACTTTCACGAAACTCACGTCCTAAGAGTAACTTTGATACTTCATCAATCTCTAAAACAACACAAGCACCAAAGCCTTGAAAACTCTACCACTATGATACAACATTAAATTTAAAAAGAAAACCTAACGATTATGTTTTCTTTGGTAAGGAGAAATAACAAATTTCGTAGAATTTCTTCTTACTTTAGAACTTGCATATAACATAGAGCATTTCAACAATATTAACAAAATGTAGGAGAGACAAAGGCCCCTTTGTCTACACCCTGCACAACCATTAAGATCTTAGAGAACATTTAGAATTCACAGAGGTAACAAGCTTTACACAATCAAGTAACAGATTGAGCTCAAACAAGCACATAATTATATCAAGCTTCACATCCTTTCGAGCATAGTATTTTCATCAGAGCATTAAATTATTATGATTAGTCTCTATTCTTATTAGGCAGTTTGCGCCAAGAAGGGCGATCTATTTTTACTCAATACAAAACTTTAGTATACTCATATTGCATTACCATTGTGTCTACAATAACCTAATTTTTGAAGAGGCAATTTCAGAAACATGTAAAGATGATTCACATACATAGTTCAATAGGAAAACACTAACAGTGTATCTTTACATGAAAATACAAGATATTCAGACCTAATGTCTAGGGGGAGTTCAATTACTTTAAAGTTGTAGCTAGTCGTAGAGTTGAAGCATGGCAATGAAATGAAAGTAACAATGTAACATTAATAATAACCTAGAAGTAGACAAGAACAGAGTAAGTAGCTTGCAAGGTGCTATTTCACGTGACTTCTAAGAATGTCACTGATAAAACTACAATATGTGCTCAGTTTTTCACCATTCGTAAAACATAAAAATGAATTTGGAATTCACAATTATTTCATCTAAAACAAAGATTTCAACTTCCACTTGATCTACTAGAAAATATAATACAAAATCATTAAAAATATATCTACTTTTAAGTCAATAAGCTAACCTAGTAATTTAAATAGGAATATTGAAACAGTAGGAACAGAAAGGCACCTGCAGGATCTTCCAATTGATTCCAACCCAGATGTTCCAATATTGTGGCAGCCATTAATCTCTAGATGTTTCAGTCCAGTGCAGCCATTAGCGACTGTTTCAAGACTTTTATCACTTAGGAAATAGCAATCACTCAGAGTGAGGTCCTTCAGCTTCTCGCAGCCTTTCCCAATAGCGAAGAGGCTCCTTCAGAACCAATAAAAAAGAAAAGGTTGTAAGATCAATAGCATATGGTACAAATATGATACATATTGACAAATGATATAGTATTTACTGATAATTGCACAGAAATCAATAGAGCAGGAAGTGAAATACACAGGTATAGAAGCACATCCAGAAAAATGTTCTAATTATATTTTAGATGACACGTTTCTTGTCACACGTATTTTGAGGTACATGGAAAATATCCCACACATGCACCAGCATGCACACAACACATGCAGACAGCAAAACAGGGGTGTTCGCACTCACAAAATTCAAAACAGAAAAACAATAGCATCAATATTGATGGTCCAATAGTTAGTTGATATATTGGTAGAGACTAGAGACTTAAGAACCAAAAGCAAATTATCAAGTTGAGAAGAAGAATAACACCTGTCAGTAAATTTCTGAAAGCTGTATAGAGCCAATAACTCTAGTGATGAACAAAAGGAACCCACAGCCTGTAGAGCTTCATCAGAAACATTTGTGCATTGTAACTTCAAAGCTTCCAAAGACCTGCAACCTCGGGCTACAGAAATTACTCCTTCATTCTTGATTAACTCTGAGTCTAATGATAGGCTACGAAGGCTAGTGCAATGATGGGCCACAGCTTTCAAAGAGGCATCAGTTATCCAAGCACAAGCTGCAATACCCAGAGCTTTTAGTGACTCTCCACAATTCTGAGCAAGTCCAACCAGACCTTTATCTGTGAGGCCTTCACAGAAGCGAAGGTTCACATCTTCAAGCCGTTTGCAAGACTCACCAACTGCCACAAGACCATGATCTCCAACATAACAACCCTGTCAATTTGTTGAAACTCGTATGAATTTGCAATGCGTTAGAAAATTAGGTTCTTCTGTTTCATAAGCATAAAAACTTATCTTAGTAGGCATTTTCCTATAGGAGCCTGTACCTGTAAGTCCAAGAATCTCAAGCTTTTGCAATTTTCAGCTACGGATTTTAGCCCTGTAGATGATATGTTAGAACACCATATCAAGCTTAGCTTCTCAAGACCTTTACATCCGCCAGCAAGAATAGTAAGACCAGAATCAGAAAGGCTCGTCTGAATGGTGTCAGCGTCATTAGAGGAATTCTTTCCCTTCACATTATTAAGCTGATTTCCAGGTCTTTTTCTCTGCAGCAAGTGCCCGTAACCAAGATCAGGAAAAGGGTAACCACATCCACCGGGTATTTAACTAGCAAAAAGCAGTCACTATTGGCATGGATATAGTAAAAGGAACTGATGTTAAGCGCATATCCACTGTCAAAAAGTGCTTAAATAGAATAACTTTAAAACAAATCAAAAAAGGTACTATGCATATAGAAGAATTTGAATCGCAAACAGGGAATGAAGTGCTTATGACAGTTGTTTGAACAAATTCTAGATAATTGGAGCTCAATTGTATATATGGTTCTATTATGTATTGGGAAGGGCTCAATCTTGCACAGTCCAACGTTGGTCATCATCACAATTCACAGGCAGGACTTTTTGAAACAAAATCAAGGAGAAGTTGAAATACATAGAAGTAGCTCACTAAAGAGATAAAAGAAGTCGAGAAAAGAATAATCAAACAAGAGAACAAGGTATACAAATTTCCAGCTTGGGTGATGGCTTGTTGAGTGGGTAATTTGAAATTGAACTCATAAATTGTAGCAATGGATTTTTCATTCACCTCACTGAGCAGAATTTTCTGTACTCATGAAGTGAATAGCCCAACTACATGCATCAAAATATTACAGTACCGAGATAAATAATCTCTATGATGGATGGCAAGGTTCTAACCAAAGAGGCTCTTCAATGTTTTAACAATATACAGAAGAGAGAACAAAATCTTCTAATATGTCGCTTGTCATTCATCCCCATTCAAGAATCTAAGTCTCAAATCAACAACTAATCAACAGCACCCTTGATAGCCTTATTTACTTCCACAATTCAAGATTATCTCACTAAGTAGGGCTGCTGATTTCCTTCCAGCCCATTCAAGCTTCTGTCATTCCCAAATCATAAACTCATCTACAACATCAATGACAATTTTTACCCATCAAAATTCTTAAATTCACATTTTTGTATCCTAATCATAGCAAGCATGCATGCAGCATCAATCAAGCATCAAATTAACAATGTAGAAAAAAACCAATGAAGATGACTTACGGATCGCTGCATCTTCTGAGGCTGACTGTGAAGTGGAGATGGCGAGGAAGCCGGAGAAGGGAGCCGTTCATCAACATAGAGTTCACGAATCGCTAAGAATCTCATAGCGACAAGACGAGCAAGAGCATCCGCATCGCTGGAACAAGTACCGATACGGATAGCTCGACGAGATAAACGGTCGAGATGAAGCCACCTGCGGCAGACGAGCGAGCAAGCGTCCAAGCTGGATTTGGATCCATCGACTCGCCGGAATATCTCGGTGATGAGCTCGTCCGGCAACATCATGTTGATCAGATCGCGACGGCCCTTCATTGCTTTTGATTAATCGATTTGATTCGATGAAGGATTGAAGATTGAATTATATTGAATTGAATTGAACGAAATGAAGATTGGGGAAAAGGGATCTGAATGAAGTAAGGAGATGGCGGAGAGCGGTACGTGGGATGGAGCGAAGGGAAACGGAATCGGAAAATTGGAGATTCCAGAAGTAATAAAAGAAGGGAAAGGAACAAAAAGAACGAGGCCTGCGGTATATAAAGAGTTTGGAGTGCTTATGAGTTATGAAATGAACTTTATTTAAGGGTCGGTTCTTTTGACAATGCAATTCACTTTCCTATACAAATAAGTGACTTTCAAATAGATTTTTTTGTTCTTTTGAACCTAAAACTCATTTTCAATATACAAATCACTTTCTATACTATAAAGTTAATCACTTCCAATCTTCACTTTCATTTTTACTTCAATTTTTTTTTAATTTTCCGCGTAGTTCTTGCGATTTTTCCCTTATTGCGACTTCGGCTGAATTTTCTCGCCATCGGCTTCTGATAGATCTCTCCAGCATTCAATTTTGTACTAAATTTTTTCTCGTCGGCTTCTACTAGATATTTCCCGCATCAGTTTTTTATTTTTTTCCCGCATCAATTTTTTGATAGATCTCTCTCTATTTATCACAAAATCTACTTGTTTATTACAGGATCTATTGCTCAAAGCTGCGATATACTTTTAAGAAAGATTTTTGAAGAATTTGGAATCAAAGTTAGGTGAGGATCTAGGAAATTTCTTTATTTTTTAATAATTTGTTTGATTATCTTTCTTGATCTTGATGGATCTTTGTTGAAACACAGTGTGGTGGATAGATCTGAAAATTTTTGCCAGATTCGAAACACAAAAATTTCACTCTATGTTTTATTTCTTGTATCTTTTATATTTCATTGTTGTTTGTTTTGTTGTTGTTGACGAGTTAATCACTGGTTGAATTCTATCTTTTTTTTTGTTTATAAGTCTGGTTGAATGCAATATTTGGATATAATCTTACAGTGAGCGCTGAAAATATGAACTGAGTTTGAACGTGCATATGTGAGATTGATTTTCATCCTTTTTTTTATATCTGTATTAATGTAATATGAAGTTGGGAGAACTTATGAAGCCAACACTTCTGCTTAAATTCTTTCTTACTTATAGTTGAGCATTAGGATGAGGGGTGTTGATCGATGTTCAACATTAATTTTTCTGTTTCTTAGTTACTATATTGTTTTATTTCACACTTTCATGTTAAATATTTTAGATAACTGCAGTGTCAAGGCCATAAGAAGGAAAACAACAAACACCAGAAGGATAAGGTACCTTCGCCATATTCCTCGTCGTTTCAAAAGTGGTTTCAGATAAGGTATTTTGCCATCTTATCTCATTAAACTTCTACGTGGGCTCCTATTGAAAATTCTTTTTATTAGTGAACTCCTTTTTCTTTTTTGTAGTATTCTTAATGGAAAAGACTAATTGTGTATTACTATTTAACCAGTCATGATGATAGAGATTTCAGAATTTGCTTAAAATTTTTATTATTTGTACTGGCTTTGAATTATTAGGAATTGTTCGATAAATTAGAAAGCAAATGCTTCTAAAGTTGTAACAACCACCTCCATAGTATGATTTCTCATTCAAGAACTTCTATGATGTGAGTTTGGATATGGTTTTGGTCTTATTCAATTTATATTCATACTTCAAATTGATTTGCTAGAGTCAAAAATATATATATTTTTTAAATTTTTACTAACTCTTTATTCTATCTTGCATCAATTTTGTGTTGTTATTGTCAAGATTACCAAAATCTCGATTTAAATCTTAAAATTCTGCGATTTTTCGATTTTACTTCACCTAGACGATCTCGATCTCAAGTAAAATTCTTTTTGAGTAAAATTCTACCTAGATCCCGATTTAAATTTAAAATCGGTAAGATACCGATCTTTTTACGATCTTATATGATTTTACTTTTGAAATTTTTTTTGTAATTAACTATATTTGAAAGAGTTTTTTATAAAATTTTGAAGGTTTTCTAAAAAAATATAATTTTGAGAAATTTTTTATAAAATATAGAGGAATTTTTTTATAAAATTAAGAAAAATTTTAATTTTTTTAAAATGTACTAATTTTTAGAAAATATATTAGAAAAACTTTTATAAAAGATCCTTAATGGTATTGAAAAAAAATTTATAAAATTTATCGATATATAAAATCTTACGATCTTATTTTAAGAGACCAATTTTACGATTCGTACTCAAGCGAAACGATCCTAACTAATATTCAATTTTGACAACCTTGGTTATTGCCTTTTTCCTCTCTAGGGATCCAGCCTATCATGAGGAAGAAGAGTGCAACAGCTGCAACCTTCTGAAAAGGATTTGGTTACTATATGCGCAGTAGAAGGTTCATTGGGCTTGAATTATTAGAAATTATTGAGCACATTTGTTGTCATACTGGACCTTGGAAATCAGGATTCGACTCTTTCATTTAATTGTCACTTTCATTTTGTACTCGGTGGTGGATTTTTATTAGTTTGCATGTTCTGATTTGCTATTCTACTTATTCTATCAACTTGGTTATGGTAATGGGAATTTTATTATTTGAGTTCTATCAATGTGTATGTAATTAGTGTTCTTGTTGATATGTGGACGATCGTTCTGTAGGCTAATAGTGTCAATTTAACTTGGAGCTGATACTTAGGAGAATTGAGTTGAGGAAAAGTTTGTCCTTATTTGTATTTGTATAATATAAATATAAGATAAATAATTGTGCAGTGAAATTATAATTATATTATTGTAGTTATGAATTATAAATGAAATGTATGTAATTATATAATGACAATTGTAATTATATTATTATAGTTGTAAAATAATTATGTAAATGATATATACAAATTATAATATTTATATAATGCATTTTTTGGAAGATGATGAAAAAAATGAGTCAAATTTGTAGTGATAATTTGATTAATTAAAAATTATATTTATTTGTCTCAAGATAAATAATTAAACAAATTAGTCTTATCATAAAATTTATAAATTATGAAAAATATTATTGGAAAAAAAACAATTTTAATATGATAAATTTAAAAATAAGTATAAATGTAGTGTATCTACATCATGTACTAAAAATTATATCATAATATTATAATTGTTTAATAAAAGTGTATATATAATAAAAATTCTGAGTTGATATTATAGTTATGCGAAATAAGTATATTACTTATATATTGTATAATTCAAATTGTAATATATAATTTAAAATTATAAATATAACTATGATATACATGTACTGTATAACATAATTATGTAGTGTAATGATAAAAATATATATGTTTTTATTTTTCTACGATTAAGATATAATTGTTACTAAATTAGGTTAATTTTAAAAATAAATTAAACTCAATTTTAAAGTATCACTTCCAAAAATAAAATGATATAAGAGAACACAAAGTAACAATTTGAATTATATATTGTAACTCACTTTTAATTGAAAAAAAACACACAAGAACTTAAGTCACTTTCAATAATATTATTTTTATCAACTCACTTCATAAGAACTCATTTCTAAGGCTAAGAGTGAAAAGTTTTGAAAAGTGAGTTGAATTTTTTATATAAGAAAAATAAATTTTTACATATAAAATTTTTATAATATATAATATTATATTTTTTAAATTTAAAAAAAATATATAAAATATTATAGAAGATTTATTTAGAGTGATAAGTACTTAAAAAGTTCTTCCAAACGTTCTCGTAAAGAGACATAATAACTTGTATTACGGGTCCGCTCGTATGCATCAATTAGATCAATAAATAAATAGTAAATAATTATCAATTCGTATTAATATTACAAACAAAAAATTAAATAAATAAAAAATAAGTTAAATAAAATTAAATCTGTATAACAGTAGTGCTACTGTCTCCAAATCTGTCTTCTCGTCTGGCTCTGAATCAGTTGGATGGACTGCTGTTCTTCTTCCCAATTCTTCATTTTGCTATACTCTGCCTAGTTCTCTGTCTCTCACTCAAATTTTCGTCTCCGGATGGCTCTGATTTTTCTTTTTCTGTTGTTCGTCTCCAGCCCTCCTATTTATAATCTTCAAATCCCTTTTTTTAAAAAAAATTCTCTCCGGTAAAATTTTTCAAGAAAAGAAAAAGAGGTTTACATATCTTGCTGTCTATTCAAAGAATTTGGTATAGAATTCCTCCGTGAATCAAGTGCGGAGCAAATTTGAGAGAGAAAGATGCCAACGAGATTTGAGAGAAGGTTGAATTAATCAAAATTGGTCTCCCATGTGTGATAGAGAGTTTTTTTTTTTGGTAGCTCTTCTTTGTTTATCTCTTTCTTCTTTAATTCTTGTTTGTTGGCTTGCTTACATAAATCCATGTAATTTTTCTTCTGCCTATTTTTTCATTTCTTCATTTTTTTTCTTATTTTGATTTCTTTTCTTCTTTACGTACAAAACATATACAATTTTAACTTATAAACATATAAGATCAATCTTAACTAATATAAAAAAAGTGTTGCAAATACATATAAAATTATATATATTTATCATGGGAGGCAGCGACCCGGTGCACGAGAGAGGAGAAGATAGGAAAAAGAAAAACGACAAAGTACAGTAGATTAAAACTTTTCCATCTCTATTTTTCGTAACTCTTTGTCTTCTTTCCTTCTTTTTCTTGTGGTTGTTTGTTTCTTCATCGTGAGTTGTTCTATCTATGTAATTTGTTTTTCTTATCCTTTTTAAATTTATTTTGATGGTATGTTGATTTTTGAATTATGTGTGTTATGGTTTGATTTGTGAAGTTGATTGAGTTGTGATTGGTTAAGTATGTATCATAATGGGTTTCTTATGATTGAATTGAGTTGAAGTCAATCATTATCTCTCTGATTAGTTTCATACTTTTTAGAGGTGTGTTAGTCTGTTTAGCATCTTATTTAATTGATTTATATGTTGTTAATTGTTTTATTGATCTACTTGGAGAAGTTTTAGATATCAACTTGTTTAGGGGTATGAGTAATTTACAGAGTTGTTGTTAATGCAGGAGAGATGAAATGATGATATCGTAAGAGGATTTGAGATGTTTGTTGTTATTAAAAAAAAGCATAGTGTGGGTGAGAAGAGTAATAACAGCAGAAGAGGAAGAAGAAAAAGAGGATTAGCAAGAAAGATGAATCTATAGTTTACATCAATATTGTAAAGATCGATCTTACAAAATAACTTGCTTTAATTTGGTAGGTGGATCTATAATCCATCGTCTCAATGACACATTTTTGGGTCAACTTTTGGATTTGCCAAAATTGTTACTAGTCATTGTAAGTATAAAAAATTTGCTTCGCAAATTACAACTTTTGAGATCACTTTAGAGATTGTTGAAGCACGCATCTCCTGCTCTCACAACAGCAACTTTCTTAGGATCGGTAATTAAAAGTTAAAAATAAATTAGAGAAAATAGAAAAATTGATCGGGTCTGACAAAATTAATAAAGTAATATTAAAATATTTTATAAATATTTATAGTATTTTTATATACTACTAGCAAGAGGCCTATTGGATATACAAGTCTTTTTTTTTTTAAAAAAATATGTGCATGAAAATATGTAACACGAAGTATTTTTACTTGTTTAAAATTTTTTATTAAAAGTATGATATTATATCGAGAAATCAAAGTATTCTCATTCAGTATTATTTTGGTTAACGGTTATTTTTATTCATTTTAGTAACTAGTGTTTTCATTTTTTTCATTCATTAGAGATCCTAATGGCCATCATTGTATCTAATGGTTTCATCAGTTATGTTAAAGTTATAGAACTTGTAGTTTCTTTATAGCAACTCATGCAAATATTCTTTTGCGTTTAATAAATATATGTGTATTATTTAATTTTATTTTCAAATGTACATGTAAATACTCATGTAATTTTTTACATTGAATTTGTATTGAATTTTTTATACCAAAACTAGTTAAGCGAGACTATGTATTGAACTTTTATATATAAAGATCAGATTTATTTGTAAGTTTAGTTAATATTATAATTTTGTCAAAATTATAATAGATTATACCCTTGACATTTAGAAAATTTTGCCTATACCACCTATTTCTAATTACAAATATTATTTATTACTTATAAATTATTATTGTTATAAATATTAATAATAAAAATATATTTACAAAGTAAAACATTAATTTATTTAAAAAAAATTAGAAATTAAATGTATTTATGTAAATATGTTAAAGTTAAAAAAATTAAATTATATATGAAAATAGAACTACAAATTTGTCATATATCTCCTTTATATACTTAACAATATTTCTAAATATATTTTAGTGCCACAGAATTTATTTATTTTTTAATTTGAGTTTGACATTTTATTTATTTAATTACAATTTGGAACTCACATTTATTTTTCTATCAAACTCTACTTTCATCAAAATTATATTTTAATTATTATTTTAAACTCTATTTTATTAATTTTACGTCTCACCAAATTCTATTTCTTTTTATTATTACAACACGCCCTTGCTCACCCGAGCCCTTTCTTTACTCGAACACTGTCTCGTCCGGATCGATCCCTCTCGGTCTCTGTTCGCCGCTTCTTCCAATCCACAGTCACGCTTCTGTTTCTCTCCTCCGCTCCCGCACTTACGTCTCTCTCTCTCTCTCTTCCCTTTCCCTCGTTCGCTCGCTCCAGTTTGAAGAAATCGTTCTTTTTTTCCTCTCTCTCTCTCTCTCTCTCGATCTGCCCGTGTTTTGCTGCGGTCTGCCATGGGCGATTCCGATCGACCTCCGAAAGCAGGTCAGTTTAACTCTTCCTAAACATTCGCACTTGAATCAAAATTGGTATGATTTCACGAGTTCTTGGTACGATTTTTGGTTCAACAGTGTCTACAATTTACTTCTTTAACTTTTTTGTATTAACAACTTTTTCATGCGTTTGTTGGCCATTATCATGTTCTTTTAGTTCAACTGTACACTTCATTGATGCTGGTAAAGAACATGGTTAGTTTTTTTTTTAGGTTTGATTTTTGTATTTGAAGCGTTCAGCTTGAATTTTGGAGTAGTTAACTTTTATAGAAGTCAATTAGTTTTAATTGCGCCCTTGATATAACTATTGTTGATGCAGGAAGTGGGGATAGTATTTCCAATGGAGTTACAGATGAAGCTGAACCGAACCCTAGTTCAAATGAACAACTTAAAGAAAATGGTAAAGTAACTTCTGGTTTAGAAGCTGAACATGTTGTTATGTCTATTGTCTTTTTTCCCCCAACAAATATGTAGCGGTAAGTCTCACTTGCTTGTTCTACTACTATGTAGGTCGCTCCGTCTTTTTTTTTTTTCCGTATTATTTTCATATTTTTAGTTTTGCGCATGTTTCTTATTTTGTTCTGCAGGTAGCGAAAAGGATATTTACTATTGGATTTTATGCATGTTTTGGATGTTTCAGAAAGGAGAGAGAGAATCAATGCCGTATGGAAGCAAATGAATAGTGGTTTACCTGCTAAGTTGCCTATACCTTTCATTAATAAGAACAGTTCAGTAGACAACAAGCGTGCATCGAAAACCCCTGTAAGAACACCGTGTTTAAGAGAAAAGCTTTCTTAATCTTCTGGTCTTATGTATCAGGCTTTTGACAAGAGAGTTTGCCTTTCGTGACCCTTATCATATAGGACTGGATGGTGGCTCTTGGTCTTGCACCAAAAAAGATGTCAGAGAGTCAAGATAAATTGGAGAAGAGATCTGCCAGTGTACATAATGGAACAAGTGAGGAAGCTAAAAGGTTAGCAGCTGCTGCTCTTTCTGCTGTTAAAGATGCTGCAGTGACTGGTGCTCTTGCTGAAAAAGGAAAAGTTGAGGTAAGGACGCATGTTGCTGGAACTGCAAGCTAAGTTCGCTGTTTGGATCTGACCTTTTAGTTTATTTTTTAGATTCCTATAAGATTTTATTTAAGTTTACTATAACTTCTTGTAGAATTTTACTATGAAGCATGAAACTCCTATTTGCCTCCCATATTCATGGTTGATGAGTATTGTGGTGCTGTCAAAGCTTGTATTCGTATAGGACATCCAGGTTTTGCAATTTGAAACTTGGATTGAATATGGGCTCAGATATGGGCTATGTTTAGGATGAATTGGCTAAGTGAGTTTGATCCCGAGTTTCACTCTTTAGCTAAATGTGGCTGCTCACTCTCTAGTTATCAGTTTTCTGGTTTTTGGGTGGATTTGCTGATTGGAGTTTTAAAATTCTTTGTAGTTTAATTAAGGTTTTTATCTTCTTTTTCAGGTTAACTAGCACTAAAATTGTTATTTTTTATACGTATTGTTGTGACCAATACTATTTAAGAAGTTAATTATGAAAATATAGGTTCTTATGGAGTAGTCACAATCAAGATTATTATGATGGAGAATCAATGAAATCTATTGGTTAAGATCTAAATAAGAGAAGAAAGGGGATTGGAATGGATTTTTCCATTTAGAATATTGTAAGGTAATACTGTTTAGGTACTGTTCTCTGGGCAAATTAGATATGACTCTCATCTGAGTAGATCAAAGACATAGAAAGATTAATTGTGAAATCCTAATTGAGGACAAATAATGCTTCTATATCATTTTCTTTTATCTTGACCCTTCGAGTTGGGAAACCTACGAAATTTCAATATCTTAGAGAGGGTTTTCTGCTGATAAGGAAATTAAAGGCCATTGAAACCTTGATGGTGGAAGTTTGGAATGGTGATGCAAAGGGTTAAGATCAGCAATTGCAAGGATGTGTACTAAGTGATAACCTTTAGTCTTTGCAAAATGTTCATTTTTTGTGAGTTTTTATGCTTAGTTGGTACTATTTAAATTTTGTTGCAGACTTTAGAACTTCTTTTCTTAGAAAGGCAACAAAAATATTGATTAATATTGTTTCAGTTCAAGATTACATCTAAGGAATAGGAAATATACTTGTTTTGATGGTTATGGTGATCATAGGAGACTGTCGTTAGTTTCATGGGGTTTACCAAGTTTGTTCTGATGTTTTTAAAGGGAATAAAATTTGTAGGTGATGTCAAAGACAAAATTGCCTATTTGATCAAAGCAATCGTCATTGAGGTTTAATCAAAATGTTTTTTTTTTTAATTTTTTTTTAAATAAGTGCTTATAATCGGATATGTAAAGTCTTCATCTATTTTTGCTGAAGTTCCATATGTAGTTCATACAATTGATCTTGTTTAAGGACCTAAAAGGAATGAGCTCCGATGAATGGAATGCTATTTGATAACATGTTTTTGAAACTTGCCAAGTAGTATTACTCGCCTCGTCATAGGAGTTTAGAGACCCTACCAAATACTCTATTAATCTAAGAGACTCTGAAGGTTTTGATAAACTTCAAATTTGTTAGAGAATCTGCACCTTGGTGTACCTGATCAAAACTCAATACTTCATCCATTGCTTCTGAAAATAAGACATATTAACCCTTTAAGAAGTCCTACAACTAGGTTTTTCTAATTAAGAAATTACTTAAACCTTAGGATTCCTATTACAAGTAAACTCCTAGACCTAGTATCATGAAACTTCTAAACTAGTTAGGACTCCAAGCTCTACTCGTAAATCTCTACTTAATAGTTAATCTACTATATATAGTACTTAAAAAAATGAGCTCTTATAAGATAATTACATAAGTAATCCCATTTTGATTCGTCAATACCTTGCAACCATTTCCTATATTACTTGTTATAGTACAAAGTCTTTGTAACATTTTTATTTGACCTAAACATGCATTTTATGAATTGAGATTAAGAGTATGAATTATAATTGAATAAAAAATGGAAGGATATTTACTTCTTGTGTTTGATTTACCATTCTATAAGTGGAGCATCGTCGGACTTGAACCGCATCGGGTTCAACTTCGATGATGGTTTCTTTAATTAAGTGGGTAGTGTTTGGTTGCCTTTGACACCTCAATGTGCATGGAAAATGTTACTATGTACTTTGAAATTGTCGTGAAATTAGTCTGTGGCCTTTTGTTTTAAACATTGGTCCCATCCATCAGATAGGATGATTAATCCTTCTTTTAAATACTTTCTGTTGGCTTTCAAATTCTGTTAATACTTTTCCTTTTAGACCTTGTTTCCTTTTAAGAAACTTAGTTGGAAAAGAAAAACTTTTGTGAAGCTATTCTTTTTTGTTTGGTTACATGTGAAAGTAGATGATTTGGATCATTTTTGGGGAAAAAGCTGTTGACGTTTTTTTCTTTTCTCACAAATGAGCTAAATAAATTTTTCTAAAAAGTATGGTGGCCGCGATCCAATTCTCCTTGTCCCCACCACTTAACAACTCAATGTTTCCTCCTCGTTTTCCTAATTTTCAAAAGCAAACAGCGGTCCACTTGGTCTCTCTCACCCTCTCTCGTAACTTGTTCACATATCATGGATATTTTAGCGATCAACTACTATCACTGACAATCTTTTGCCTGAAAGTCATAGTAGTTGGTCATGCGTCTCTTTAGATTTTGAACCAATTTTTTGTATTGATGTTGTTATGATTTGGAGAAGCTTGTGCAGTTTTATTGATCTGCATAAAGTTTAGGATATTTGTTCCAAACCATAACTCCAGCTTATGAACTTTGCGATCTTCTAATGGTATTTCTTCCAAAATAGTAGCATTTTCATGCCCATCCCATATTGTTTTATGGATCTTTGTCCTCTAACTTGATTTCGGGGCTCTTAGAATTTTTCATCCGTTCATTAATTGTGCTAAAGATGGTTAACAAAAGAAAGTAGTTGCTACGTGAACCAATTTTGGTTCTTTTTAGATATTGAAATTAGAGTGGTTTTGGGTAGATTTTCAATTTATGCATAAAGATGGGAAAGGAAAACAATAGGAAGTGTTTTTCTAGAATGACTCTAAAACATAGAAAAGAAATACTTCTAGGGTTCTGTTCTACCACTTGATAGACCGAAAGACTCACCCAAAAAAAAAAATTTAAATAAAAAAAAAATCAGGTGATCCTCCCTTGAAAATTTCTCTAGGACTTTCTATAGTTTTCCAATATGTCCTTATGGACCAAACAAATCCTTAAAAATCATTAAAGTCTTCCTTGCATATATAAGAGCTATTATTAAATAACAATCACAAATTAAGATATTGAAGTTAAATGCATAAGGGCTATAATTAAATTATTACATGATAAACTTGTTCTTCTAAGGAGCGTCTTACGAGTCTTTTTTAAACTATTAATTTCTTTCTCTTGTTTGTGAAAAATCCTCTTACAGAGAGAAATTGATTTAGGCCTCCAAAACTTAGTGATCAACTTGGATATGCTATTAGATCAATGATTTTTGGTCGGACTAGTATGTCAATTGGTCAGACTGGAGGTCAAATTAGTGCAAATTGAAGTGTATTTACTATGCAAAACAATGAAATTGATACATGTTACAAGTTATTGCAACTTTGTAATAATGATTAAGAAAAGTACATATATGCTATAAAAAGCATGAAATCATTGCATATATTAAATAAATATATAGATGTACAATAAGTCTGCAACCATATTACAATAGAAGTTACTTTTCCTTTGAAACGGAGCATTGAATTTCATGGTTTACACGGAATGTTCCGCTTTGCTAGGTGAAGAATTGGTTCAAGCATTCCTACCAGGGTTTTCCAGGTTCAATCTGATAAGATATGCAGGCCATTTAGGCAATTAGGTCATCATTCTTTTCAGTAGCTATTGCTTAGAAACTCTAGAAGTTCTTAGATATGGATTTCTACCAGATACCCATAATTGAAGGCTTTCATATTAGTATCTTCACTGTAGGGCATTTAGGTATACCAGAAAAGAACTTCGTAGATGTTGGCCACTTGTAAAGAAATACTTACAAAAAGTTAAGCATAAACCATATTGATTATTTAGTTCACTATTCAGTATTTAGTTCAAATAATCGAAATTGATTCTTCACTCCTTCAAAATTTTATGTCAAAGGTGGCCTTAGCAGATGATGTAAAGAAGTCATGCAGATTATTCTCATCAGTACAAGTTCTTCTTACTGTTTTTTTGTAACAAACTATGCCGACATTCACACGGCCTTAAATAGCACCTTTCAATTTTCATCTTTTCATTTAACTGTTGCGTTTCATTTGGACTATATTGGTCCCTACAATGGTATCATAGTATTTGGACTCTCGCTACTGTCCTTGCAATGGAGCATGTTGAAAATTTTTAATGCTTTTACATGACTGATGATACTTTTCAAGATAGAATAAATGGTGTCCAAGGATTCATGTAATTGATTTCACCTAATGGATGAGCATTAGTTGTTGTTGTTTGTGACTAGCTGATTATCATGACTTATTTTAAAATTTAAGTTAATTTTTCAAGTTTATTAAGTCTTACAGACATGAGATAAAGGATCATCTTGAATTTATTCAAACAATGGCACCGGCAGATTAGGATTTCCCTTCAGGTCTCGTATTTTACAGGTAACCTAGTTGACAAGGACATGTTCTAAATTATTTGAAGGTCTAGATCAATGATTTGAAACTCTGACATATGTTGCACAATATAGAACTCTTAGATGTGGCTATAGTCTTATCTGCTATTACTAATTTTTTTGTTTTAGCTGATCATTTCATTCATGTTGTTCCCTGTATAGACTGTATTAGAGTTCATTGTAGTTCCATCATGTTCTGATTATTCTTGAAAGATTATATGGATGACTATTTGAGAAAATGTTTTCACAAGAAATTCCAATTTCTAGATATAGTGTTATGGGTTTGTATATTAAAAATGAAACTAATATACCTGTGGTTTTTGTAGATAACGGAGGTTCGCGACTTTGCAGGCCAGAATATTGAAGTGAAGAAGCTTGTAGATGCCGACTTGAAGGTGGCTGAGAATGCCAAAGCTTCAGCCGGCTCACCTTCCGCTGTAGATAACATACTTGAACAAATAAAGAAGAAGCAAAAACTAAGTGTCCTGGACAAGACAAAGAAAGATTGGGGTGAATTTAAGGAAGAAAACAAGAGGCTAGAAGAAGAGTTGGATGCATACAAGAAGAGCTCCAACCAGTACCTCGATAAGGTTTCCTTCTTGCAAAGAGCAGATCTTCGAGAATTCGAGAGGGAGAGAGATGCTAGATTAGCTTTGCAAGCTAAGAGAAAGGTGGACATGAGGGAGGATTTTTAGCTTGATCTAATAAAGACTAGCATTTCTTTACCTGCTCAGTCTTTTATGCAGATGGCTGAGGCTTATGCTTGTTGGTCATAGCTCTCATTCAATGTCATTTACTGCAGCACTCTGTAGGGAACATTAGATTCCCTGTGATCAGATTCTACTGGAAAAGCTGCAGCAGCGTTGTGAAGTATTCCCAAACACTTTGTACTGTTATTGTTTCACTTGTAAATCTCATCTGATAGTGTTGATACTGTTTGAGCAAGTAGTAACGAAAGCGAAGTGGTCACTGCCATTTTCTCAGATGGTAGTACTGTTTAAGCAAGCTGATTAGTGTTTATTTGCTGAAAAATAATGCCATTTTTTCTCAGACGCATGCCCATGAACTAGTTTCATTGTTCCGTTTCGTCACCAGATTTTAAAGTTGTACTTATTGTGTTTAATAGGCTACCAAATCTTTAGTCAAATTGTTTGTTTATGGAGGTAAACCTCTGAAGGGAAGTATTCAATCTGCTGCATAAGAGTGTTTTTCAACTCATTTTTGTTACAATTTTTACTAAAATTTTGACAATATTTATAGAACTTTTTTAAAATTAAAATATAAAAAAATTTATATCCTACAATTTGTTATTTTTATATTTATTATTTTTTAGTTAAAAAAATAATAATTTATTTTAAAAATTTTAAAAATATCTTTCGTTTTAAAATTTTTGTTGTAAGCAGGTATCTGAGAGTTGGCAGGAGAGTTCCTCAGGAGTACTTGTGAACCTTAGTATCTGTGCGGCAAGACGAAGTGATACTTAAAGCAGTTTCATTTGCTCCACCATCACTGCTTTGAGGACCTGCACAAAAGTCAAGCAAAGGAATTTATTTCTGAATTCGGTACAAATTGAAGAACTTTCCCAGTGTGTCCTGTTGTCCGTGAAAGAAGCTTAAGTAACTGCGGCGCCCGCTTTACAGCCATGATCTGATGGTTCTTTTCTTCGCTGCTGCTCTGCAAAAGCTTTTTGTCAGCTCCGGTGAATTCGACGATTCTAGCCAGCAAGCCTCTAGTGTTTCCTATCTTGCCGCAGTTGTCGTGATCGTGTGCTAGTTTTATAAGTAAGCCGATGAGGTTGAGTTCCGAACACTCGCGGCTGATAACAATGTCGTCAGGCCTCGCGAAGTATCTCCAGATATGAGAGTATTTCCTTCTTCTGCAGGGTCTAAGACTTCTCTTTGCGGCTCCAACATTGTCCAACGCCAGTTGTCTAGCTGCTGGAGCCAATTTTTTTCAGCCATCCTAAATATATCCACTCTATAATCAAGTATGAAGATAAATGCAATTGAAATCGGAGTTGGAGTAATTTGGAAGAACGGTTTTGTTCCAGAAGGATAGCGAAGTTTAAGAAGTCGCCGCGGAATGTTTTTGGTTTTGTAGTTAACTCGCTAGCTAAGGTAGCTCAGTGGATATAGAGGCTGTTTGGGACTGCGTTTAAAAAACAATTTTTTTTTATTTTATATTTTTTAATATATATATTTAAAATATATAAAAAATTTATTTAAAAAATGTAAAAAAATTTTACGAAATGAGATCTTTTTATTGCATATTTTTATTATTTTTTTAAAAATAAAAAAAATATAATTTATTTTTTTAAAAAAATAAAAATATTTTTTATTCTAAAAAAATTTTATTTCATAAGTATTGCCAAACACTCCTAAAGATGAGCAAGACCTTGACGCTAAGGGAACCGTTGTCAATCTAAATGGATGTTTAATAGTATTTTTAACTTTATTTAATTCATATTTTTTAATAAATTTTCTTCAATACTTTATAAAGACAAAGTTTAATTTAAAAACACAAATTTTTTTTTTTAATCGCTAAGGGTTATGAACGTTGTGTTAGCCTTGCAGTTTTTAGCTCCGTTGCCTCTGAGTTTGGCTTCCCGCTACTGCGAACTTCTGATTGGATGAGTTGCTTTAAGAATTACACAAACTTGCAATGCTTGAATTTGTACGGGACCTCTTTATATCTGTAACTAGGAATCTCTTACAAGAAGCAACCCTCCATCAGGATAATAAAGAAAACCGTTGACACAACGCAACTTGTACTAGAAAGAAATTTTCTCAAATGATTGACCATGCAAATAGGGATAACGTCGGCTGTTTGTCAAAACTGCAGGAAAATTTCTTAGTCTGTTGATGATATACGGAGAAACGGTACCGCAGCAATTTCTGGCAACTTTCGTTCCTAAACCTGCTTAAGAAGAAGGTAACAAGACTCAATGCTGGATTAGATTGAAGCTTTGTCCAACTGTATAAAATAACTGAAGCTTAGTTAAAGGTCATGGCAGTTACTTTATCAGGTTTTTATGCATCTACACAAAATTCATATAGCCGATCCCATTCAAATAGGATAGAAGTTTAGCTTCTTGTTGTTGTACACAAACTTCACCTGGAAATTTCCTTTAATATCAGGAAACTTTGAATAGCAGGAAAGCAACATTGTGTCAGGAAACATGGATCAACTTCGACAGTCAATACTTTTAATTAACATCTTATCCATTTATAGTTTACATCTTATCAATGAAACAGAAAGTAATTGCATTTGTTCTCATATTTAGAGGATTTAACCAGGTATAAAAGTGAATATCCTTGCTATTGGGTTGGAAGAAAGAGATAGGCCTACTAATGGAATGTTCCATTGTGAAATAGAGATCCAAGTGAGGAAAAATCATGCAAGGGCGTTAGTGTAAACCATAAAATCCTGTAAACTTGAAATCTAAGAGGTAGTCTTAATTTGGCAACAGTGACCACATTATCCCAAAAATCTGTGATTCATTTAGTATCTTATGCATGCGGCACTTTTTACATAGCACTAGATGTTATCCAACTTCAGCAATGACTGAATCAACTGTAAAATGCTCCAGCAAAAATGTATCAGGCCATCTGAGAAACAGATCCAGTAAAAATGTGTTCCAGACCATCTGAACAGAAAGTTACGTGTACAGGAACTTAGCCGACTCTTCTAACTCATAAACATTGAACAACTTAAGGAATTTACCATAAGATCACAAATCCTTTGGAGTAGCTGCAACAGGGCACTTTCCCAAGGTATTCCATAGTATGTAATCACCAGCGGTGGCCTGTCATCAAGCAAGTCTTAAGTATTCACAAATTATAAGGAAATTATCTGCATTTTATTCACTTTAATTCTCAGGTACCCCAAAATTGCTCTGTGGATATACGAACTGTACATATATGGATTATTTAATATACTAAGAGTAAGCAACAGTAATATCTTTAAATTTTAAGCAAATAGCATAAAGATATAACTCCATTTCTTCAATGATTCTCCAAATAAAAGTAACTTACTAACTTACTTTTATACTGTTTTATACTTTTTTTGTTCATTTTCATCGTACACACTTTAAGATTTTATGCATATTTTGATAGGCTTAACAGGTTAGGGCTAGTCTTCTTGCTAGACTTAAGGAAGAAAGAGAACTTAAGCTGCAAAATAGAACATTATAAAACTAAGCTTCTCCAAATGATATACATCACCAATTCAGTAGGAACTTGGAGTTGCATAAAAAACAGAAAAGCCTCACACTAGTATCCTAAAACAACGCCATAAGCCTGAGGATTCTTCTGCTGTTGATATTATTAATAAAAGATTCAGACAAGCAGGTACGTATTGATTGTATCTAATTTGTTGCTATTCAGCTTAGTTTATAGAAATCCTATGGAGTTTAGTTAAGAGGTACAAATCTAAAGAACTCTTCGATTGAAAATTACTTGAATTTATAAAAAATCAAAAACTTGGTTTGGTCTGTGACAATGTTTCAAGAGGTGTATGCCAATCTATGTTTATCAGCCACCATTAAGAGTATGTTATATGTATCCAAGATTCCTATCCACTGGTTGTTCCATTTGCAAAAATATGGGTACATATCAAGAATCAAGAAAAGTTATACAATAAGGCCTCATTAGAAACATAGACTGCTTACATATTCAATAATAAAAATTTTTTATACCTAACATTATTCTTAGTTAATTGCTAAACATGGCCACTTTCTATTAGCCTCGAAGCTCCTTTACGTTCATGCCCTAGTATTCCTGTACCCTACAAGCCACAGTGGAAGCAAATCTTTTAAAACGTAGGTCTTTGTTAACTTAACAGCCATCATTTGGATAATCCATATTGTATTTGCAAAGTTTTATAAATCTAGATCTACAGCCTTATAATTTCGGGATTACTTCTTGTTAAAACATAATCATGTCAAATCTGCAATTTGCTTCATATTTCCAAACAGTATATGAGAGCAGATCACATTATTAATTAACTGATTATTGGCTAGAAAAGTCAAGAAGTGCTTCTCTGAAAACTAAGCCACATTGGAAATTTACTTCACTTTAAATTGTAAATGTGGATTAAGAAAGGGCTAGCATTCAGATGCTTAAAATGTTAAGATAGTAACTCGCCAATGGAGCTGTCATGCTAAAGTATTCCATTGTACTGAGTGATTTATACGAGATTATAACAATGAGAACAAGTAATAAGCTACCTGTGCAAATAATTCAATTGGGACTTTAACAGCCGGATCTATCTTGACCTGCAAAAGCATAAAGAAAAACAGTTAACAGATTTGACTACGTGAACTAAGAAGCAACAAAAAGGCCTTATACATTAAGTGCCAAAACTCAAATTTAAGGTCCTATACTAAGATTCCAATTGTTTTCGACTTACACAGCAAGGTTCTCCCATAATTTGCATGAATATAGTAAATGCTTTAATGCATTCTTAGTTAAGAACCAACTTTGTGCAATTCAATACATGATGAAATAGGGAGACTAATACACAAGATAAGAAATAAATCTAATACATAAAGGGGAGAGCACTCCTTGGATCTAATCTTTTAAAAAAAAAAAGAATCTATAAGTTGCCCTGATATGTATTACCCCTCTACACGTCTGAGTAAATCTTATATCAACTTCTATCATCAAGTTGATCTAATCCTCAAATATCACATGGCAGCACACTTCTTGGATATTCAAACTCAACCATAAGTAGATATTTGTTTGCTAACATGAAAGATAAATATCAAGCATAAAAGATATGAAATGTACAATCATCTAGAGACATCACGACATACTACATGAACAAGAATCAGCAAGACTGCATAGATAATCAACAGATAAACACATTGCATACTCACTGATTTTGAATCAATTGATATTCCTGATAATGTCTCCCCAGTAATTTTATAGGAAACCTGCACAATTCAAACGAAAACATAGAATAAGAATCAAATGAAGCTACCAACACTTGAGTAAATTAACAATCATACTAAGTATTAATATTAGGACATATAGCCCTATAATTTATGCCACTCTCCCACAGAAAGCATATGAGTAAAAGTGAGATGCAATATTCTTTAAAAAGAAGAAGACACAGGTGGGAGGTAGATAATTCAATTAAAGAAACCTCCTAGGGTTCTAGTGGTTTATTATCAATCCGGAGTGACAGAATGTTAACATTCACCAACTACCAACAAGAAACAGACACCACGGTGTTGAGTTTATGTAGGTGCTGCTGTTGTTAGCAGTACCTTTGCCCATACACAGACCATCTCAAAACATGTGTTGACAGGCTGTTACCAAGCATAGTGGAACAACCAGCAATGGAAGTTTTCACCGACAAATAAACTGACCCTCACATCAGAACTGTGGCTTGTAATTTGTGTGAAACAGGTGATCCTCAATTTCGAGAAGGACATTTCGTACAATTAAAAAATTTCCTTTCACAAGATCCCCAACACTGATACTTAGAATTAACTTTCTCACAATCTTAATAGTTCAAGGAACTCAAGCTAGAAGAATCAAGTAGCAACAATAGAGTGGCTACAGTAATTGTGAACAAGCGTAAACGTCTTACAAGCGATAGATCAAATCATCAAGCTTTCACAATTAATGATGCAACCAAACCCGAAAAATTGGGGCAATATTCCTAGGGATGAAATCCATAGCTGAATAAAAGTTGGGTCGCTGATGCAAGATGTGTTAAATATGATATACTGGGTAAATTATTGAATGTAGCATATAGAGTAGCTTATGCATATGCAAGAACTTGAGCACTTATCAATAAAACTCCTTTCTATAACTATATGACAGTTAAATGACTTCCAGAACAGGATTAACTTATGCCATACCAAAAAGCCACAATAGAGAAACCATAAGGTATGCAAAAAAGTTGCAGTAACATACAAATCACTATGCTCAATTAGTTACAAACATACAAAACAAAATACCATTTCTTGGAGGAACATTTGTTAATATAACCACAGAAATTTTATTAGCATCAAACAAGAATGAATTTTTAAACGTATCTTAATGCAAAGAAAACTATTCTGGTGCTCTGCCCTACAAACATTTTCTCGTTAAAACTGCAACGGAAACTGTTGCTTTTCTAGACCAAACAATTTCTACAAGAAAACAAACAACAGCAATAAGGCCTAATTCTTGTTGCTGTAGTAAAACTGAGAAATAATAAAATAATACAGGCAGCATACTTAAATAATCCAGGAACGTTATCATGTACAATGCATACAATGAGCCTAGTTCAAAAGAAGGAACTAATTACTTTCAAAGAATTCTGAGTAATTCTACTAGAAACAAACGTGTTAAGGCACCAAAAGGTACATACTTTAGCATATGTATATGCTTGCCAAGATAATGGTTCCTCCAAATCGACAGTAGGTAGGTCCTTGTTCAGTTTTTCCATCAAATACTCTTCTATGTTGAGCACATTACTAGAACTTTCAGGTTCGAAACCATTGTCCTCGAGATGAATACTTCCTGTATTTGACCGAGGTAAAGAAGATATTCTTTGGCTTGAGAGAGGCAAAAACTTGATAGTTCCTGAAAAAGTTGCCTCAATGGTCTTTCCAGTAATACCTCGTCCACTATGAACAATTTTCCATTCAATAGAATGGTCAGTCATTGACACTGTTCCACTAGAAGGAGTCCCATCAAAAGATGCAACTCTTCTGCGTAAAAATGGCAATATAACGGTACAGAATTCCATGGACAAGGGAGCCTTATATCCTTCCATCAAACGCAACTTGAAGAGAAAAGCCCCTTCATCCTCTGATATCATTGACAACTGGTAAAAGCCTTTCACTGGTGGACCTACGCTGCAATGTTGCAACTGATAACGCAACAAAACAAAGTTTCCAAGCGGAGGAGAAAAACTTAAAGCTTGCTTCTCTAACCCTTGCTCTGAAAGTTGCGAACAAGGATGGAAAGATAGTATATTAACATTAGCTGAATTCATCCAAGTCAGAGGTAGGGAAACTTCAGGCCATCCTTCTAGCTCCGCTCTACAGTTTATTTGACCTGCAATTGAGATGGAATCTGGAACCTCATCCCTATCGTACATTGCAGCATGGAAAACTTCGTGTACTGTGAAAAGAAGCCTCTGCTTTCCCTTGTATAAATATGGTTTCCATGCAGGCTGCTTTTGACTAGAAGGAGGGATATCTGGTGATGAGAATCCATTTGCCTTGATCGTGAATATATTGGGCGCATGGAGGTCCAGCGGTGTCCCTAATCACAAGAACATGCTGAGTTGGCAAAAAAGGAGAAGAAACAGAGAAAGCGCAGCAATGCTTGGCAGATCATGGCAGAATATGACTTTCAGGAAAAATCTCTACTAACCAAAAGGCAATGACCCACTTATAAACATTCGTAGGGCATCTTTATCAATTGGCCTGGACAAACTTTTTGGTGCATCAGAGCTTGCGGAACCTGTTGATGCTGCTGATGCTGTAGACGCTCCAACAGGTGCAGCCGCAGGTTTTGCTCTAGCAGCAATGCTTGGTATGCCTATACTGCCTGTTAGAGAATCCAACAATCCTCCTACCAAATGAGATGAACTTGAAACAACTTCAGGTTCTACAAGATCGCCAGCAATTATGTCCCCAAGAGCATGTGCCACCATGAATGATCTGTAGCATATAAGCAAGAAATGAAGCAATCTAGACGACTTGAATGAGCCAAACAACTACCTACCATGTTTAAAAAAGCCTCAAATCAAATAGAAGTTATTTCCAAGTTCCAGCAACCCAAAAAGTTGGACTGAACTGCCCATCCAACATGTATCATTTCTAGCATGTCTTGGTAGTATATATTGATCTGCTCATTTTTCATTTTAGTAGACAAATCAGTCTTAACATAGTGGCACTAGAACTTTTTAGTTATCTACAGAAACAAAATAAAAAAGCAACCCAGTGACTAATACCATTTACTTATATGCTGGGAACGGAAGGGGTTTCTCAGTGCACAAACTCCCAAGGTAACATATTATTCATTAATAGGTTGCTCATATACAATAATTAATCTTAATTGAATGGAAGACCTTAAAATCATACTCAAAAGATACATGGAGAACCAAAAACATGAACAGAGAAAAAAAATTTCTTTTATAATAGTAAGAACTTACAATACCCTGTGATGGAAGGAAGCTTGAAAAGAAGAGATGATAGGCTGTCTGCTGCATTAGAAACTGAATTTCCACATTCAGATCCTCTGCACATCCTCTCATATGCTTGCAACTGTTGAGGTTCAATTAAGGGTAATATTAGAACTGAAAATCCTCCTTTCATATGTAAAACTAGCGGCCAGAGCAAGAACTCAGTGACTTCATCCCTATTAATACAAAGTTTAACAATTTGACGGGTAATTGGATCATCGTTCCACGAGTCTGATCCTTGTGTTGAGTGGTTGACTCGGATACCAAGACCCTGTAAAGAGCCTTCCCTGCAAAAGACACCTTTTACTCTGCTTTCTTAATTCAATTTCAATAGAAAGAAATATGGAAATCTGTGACAACAACAACCAAGCCTTTTATTCCGCAAGATTAGCATGTTAGAGAACATGCAAAAAACAAGAAGAAAAATGCCATAAAAGGGAGTACTTCTGGACAAAAGTGAAATAACTGCGAGTAAACTTCACTACAAGAAAGAAATTAAAGAGACGCATAATACATGCAAAACATTTTGCATAATCTATATAAACACAATCTGCATCAGTAGAATATTGTTTAACAGGGAATACTAAGTGCAACATTGTTTGGCATAAAATATAAGTTTATGAATTTCATAAACTTCCTCTATGAATTTCATTCGTTAAGAAAACACATGTTTATAGAGTAATTCACATAATCTGCATACTTGAAATATTAAAGCTAGCTAGTAAAAGTTCATGTAAAAGCCACCAACAATCCGAAGAAATATGAAGGTACAGATATCACTGTATTGGTACAGAAACACTGAATTACCATTCTCCAAGCATTTACAATATCAAATAAACTCTGTCAAATACCATTGCTTCGTGATACTTAACTATCTATTAGGCACAATTAGGTCAAAGTCACCAGTGACTACTAATAACATTGTTTTTTAATATTGTGCAGTACAAGTTTAAGTAATCTTGTGAACCTCAAATACATCCCATGACAAACTTAAACCAATGATACATTAAAATATGCTACTCTTGATCACACAGTCAGTAACCTAACTAGAAACCATGCTTGTTAATACACCACAATTTCGCAAAGGAGCTAATAATAATAATACTACTAATAATAAGAATTTAACTGATGTAATTGATTCTGAATTTAAATATGAGGAAAAAAAACCGTTTCTTCTTCTCGGTGACGGCCGCAGCAAGCTCGGCATCACTGGGTAGGAGCGGCCTGACAGCATGCCGTAAACCTTCCTCCTCCTCCTCGGAGAATTTCTTGTTCTCCTTCTCGCAAGCTAAACGCCATCTCTTCTCCACCACCGGAAATCTCCTGGCGGAAGCAAAAGGCACAAGCTTTCAAGATCGGAGAACGAGAATTTTCCAGCAATTGAAAAACCGAATGCCCGAAGTTGTAAGAGAGAGAGAGACCTGGAGAAGAGGACAGAGTCCTGGGAACTGAGAATCCATAGAGCTCGAATGCTGCAGCCGGAGATCACCATTCGATACCGAAAATGACAACAGGCGTTGCGATCGAAGCCTGCCAACGATCGCGTCAAAATCGAGAGTTCGAGATTTGGAACCGAAGCTGACCTTTTATTAAAACATTTATCGTTTCAAAAAAATTTTTATATTTAACTTTTTTATATATTTAACTTTCTATATATATTTTTTATTTTTAAAAATATTTTCAAATATTTCCTAAATTTATTCTAGTTTGTATTTTTATTATTAGTACCATTATAATGCCAATTTTTTTTTTTACAAAGATAGATAAACTTATTTTCTAAAAAGATCTTCTAAATTTTAAAAATTATTTTATTACAAAATAATTTTTAAAAATTTTGAAGTTACTATTATGTCCTTTTAGTCTAACTTTTGAACTTACTTATTTTTAAATTTTAAATAAATTTTATAAATATTTATAAAAAATATTAAAACTATAAAATAAAAATTAAATTTGAGTTTTCGGAAAACGCTTTGCCAAACGCTCCGGAAGAAGTCTCCTCATCGCTTGTGTTTGTAATTGATCATCTTCTCGAACCAATCCGTTTCTCTGGTAAAACACAGCGGTTGGACTTGGAGCAAACACAGCAGCATTAACTCCTCCTCTATGGTCGCCGCCATGGAAACCCTAGCGCTTTGCTCCGCCGCCATGTCCTCTGTCTCTTACTCTCCTAATTCGTGCGCCGTCCGTCTATTCCCCCGCCGCGCCGCCGCTGCCGCTCCCCGTTCTCCGACTAAATCGCCACCAAGGATCTCCGCTGTTTCTCCTAATGCCGCTTGCAGACAGACGTTGACGGCTGGTTGGGACCTGCAATTGGGGCACGCCATTGAGGCAGCTGCTGGTTTGCCGAGGCTTGAGGAACTTGACACAACAAACATGCTCCTTCGTCAACGTATCATCTTCCTTGGCTCACAGGTATCTACAGTTGACTAATCTTTTTTCTGTCTTCTTATTGTAGTTAAGACTATTTGGGAACGTTAAACTACATAGTTGAATGCCCTATTGGAATAATGGTTGGCTGGAGAAAAGGTGGGTTTTTTGGAATTCTTGTGCTTCAAAGTTACTTTGAATTAGGTAATGAGAATGTAAGGCAATTGGGGTGTTGTATGGAAAGTGTTTCTTCAATGTTGGTGTTCCTTGAATCTTTCAATAAGATGCTTTTTCAACTTTCAACTATAGTTGTGAAGCTACTTTATCATGTAAGACAATTGCAACTTCTTAAGTGATTCATCAATTGGGTCTCACAAAATGCCTACCTTTCCGTAATTGTTCCATAGTCTAAAAGAATGTTATGATTTAAAACTGGACCGATTTTCCAAACTACGAAAGGTCAGCCCATATGATGTTTGCATCTTATGATGTTAAGAAGGACACATACAATTAAGATAGAAAAGATCATGTTTTTAATTGATTGTAGCACTATAATTACTAGACTTAAAACAGACTTGTTACATTAGATGGTTGCTTGACAGCTGAAGCGGATTCAAGAACTCCACTTTTATTCCATTTTCAAAGCCGAAAATTGAGAAGAAAAATATACTTAAGGGTTACAATAAACACACGTGCATGTAATGAATGCACAAATTAGATACTACGAGATGACTAGTTGATATCATGTTAAAATCTCAAGAAATCATGATGAAAGTAACATGGGTTTGTGTATTTATGTGCTACCTATAAAAAGCTAATTTCAAACTGTTGGACATGATTCACATCCACCAAATTGATGTTATTGTTTGAGTTGGTGTAGTAGTTTGAAAATTATGGAAGAATTTATTCAGAAAACAACTACAACGAAATTAACAACTGAAAAAAATCTAGACATATAGAGGTTGTTCTGCATCCAGAAACTAATGGTGACTACCCAGTATAACATTTTCTGTTATACATTTTCACATAGTTTGATATTAACCCCTATATAACTAAGCGATCTAATACGTGTTGAGAAGAACACTTGATGAGAGATCGAAGTAAGTGATACGTCTAACTAGCCACACCTTTGGTAGAATTATAGCGCCATAATAACTGTAACTAAAAAAAGTTTAAGTGGTGCATAACAACCCCCTGTTTGATAAGGTGATGAAGTTTCCTATATGCTGAACTGCTAATAGTAGTATAAAATATTCAATTATAGGTGGATGGGAAGTCAATTATTTTGAGATGCCTGTAAAATAGATTTTAGTACAACTAATATCAATATGTTCACAGCCAAAACTGTTGGTAAGATCATCCAAATTTCAACAAGGTAGTCGTGATGGTAGCTAACGAGACAATGGCAATATAGTCATGCTGTATAACAACCATATGCAAGTCTCTGAATGAAGTAGCATATCCACATTGTTTCTCAACAGCTGTAACTGCAACGTAGGCTAGAAAGCCTAGTACTAGCTGACATTGGGGCATTAAAGCGCGTTAATTACTTTTTGGTAGATATCACCGAACATCTCTCAAATTTTTGGATTGTTTCCTTATATGGCACCAATGTCTAAAAGTTTCATATGCACCATCAACATTACCACTTCGTTTCATTGGGTGCCACTACTGCTACCTTTTATTTCAAAGTGCCACTCCATTGCCCATTACCCTTTTATGTTGATGTTAACAGAAAAGTATTGCTTAATTAGCAACATGCACCCTTAAGAATCACAGATTGGCTTAAATTCTTAAAAGGTTTCCAAAAACTTTTCTTAGTATTCCTTTCTTATTTTTTGGTTCCACCAATGACATTTTCGGCTTAATCTATTTGGTAATAATATCTAATTGAGATCATAATTTAAAATTTTATTTTCTGTTGATGCCAACATGAAAACAATGGATATTTGATGAAGTGATGCTCAATGTAATTAAAAAGAACATCAGTAGCACATATGAGACTTTATAAACCAGTTGCACAAACCCAAAACCTTGATGGTGGTTGGTGATATTCACCCTTAATTCTTTCATGATTTCCTAACATGTAGTTATATTATCTATACTGAACTCAAGTTTTAAATGGACCCAAATTTGGACTTGTTTGTGTTAGTTGCAGCTTTCGATGCTTACTTCTTGGTAGTAACCTGCTTTTTGTTGGGCTCTTACTTTGGGTCCTCATATTGAGTAGGTTGACACGGATACCGCTGATCTGATTATTAGCCAGCTATTGTTTTTGGATGCTGAAGACCAAGAGAAGGACATCAAGTTATTTATAAATTCACCAGGTGGCTCAGTTACAGCAGGTATGTCTTACGGCCATTCTCAATTTCTTTAACTTAAACTTGAATTTATTCTTGTCTATTTCAATGTACTCATTTGCAAAAACGTTATGCCAAAGTATATCTAGAGCATCATGTACCTTTTGCTCTTTTGCAGAGAACTATTTATGAGTAGGCACTTCCTTGAGCATGAGATGTGTGAATGAGCAGTTTTGCTTAATGTATCCCGGCTTTCCTTAACATCTTTTGAACTAATTTTCAGGAATGGGAATATATGATGCTATGAAGTTGTGCAAGGCTGATGTTTCAACTGTATGCTTGGGTCTTGCGGCTTCCATGGGAGCATTTCTTCTGGCAGCTGGAACTAAAGGAAAGAGATTTTGCATGCCAAATGCCAGAGTCATGATCCATCAACCTCTTGGAACAGCTGGTGGAAAAGTGAGTATTTGAATTCTGACCTTAGCTGTTTCGTATATAGGGCATACTGTCTGTAGTCAAGTAATCGTTTCTTTTATTCCATTGACACGAGATTACTGTCATAAAACCATGGCTTGAGAAAGGAATTGAATGTTAATGGTGCTTTTGTTTGTTTGGCCTCACTAATGGATCTACTAGTGAATGTGAGAAACACTTATGAACACCTGACTTGATTTGTTGTCCAGGTTGAGAAATTGAGATGGAATCTGATTTGTTGACTTTTAGCGCATTCCTATGTGCAATTCCATTCATTGGTAGCTTTTGTGGGGCTTTATGAGTGGGGGTTCTTTAATCGTAAGTCAACTATATTTAATTTATGTACAGGTTTATGACTCTATATGTTTTGACAATAGTTTTCTGGGTTAGCCTTTATGTCAAACGCACAATTGTCGTCTTAAGAACTATGTTCATTTTGCTGCTATTTCATTGAAAATCTTACTCTATCTTTTCAATGTTCTAGTCAACAGAGATGGGTTTACAAATTAGAGAAATGATGTACCATAAGGTGAAGATGAACAAAATATTCTCAAGAATTACTGGGAAACCGGAGAAGCAGGTGTAATACAGTATTGAAGTATTTATTAGGGGAATTCTATCTAACTATCAGAATTAATCTTTGTCCTGCTTTCTCCAGATTGAAGTAGACACAGACCGTGACAATTTCATGAATCCATGGGAAGCAAAAGAATATGGTTTGGTTGATGCAGTAATTGACGACGGAAAACCAGGTTTAGTTGCACCTATTGCAGATGCTACACCTCCTCCTAAGACTCGGGTATGGGATCTATGGAAAATTGAAGGGGGTCGAAAAGCCAGGCAGAATCTACCATCAGAGGTGAAGTTACTTCAAAATGGATATAACACTAGCAGTAATGATGAGGAGAATCAGCCAAAAGAAACTGCAGCTTCAACATGAAGGTATGCATTTGAAATGTTTTTATTCTAAAAGCTTGGTTGTCAGGATTGGGATTTTATGTAGGATCGTTTCACTTGTGTATGATCGTAAAAATCGAAATCTTAAGTAAGATCGTAAGATCTTATCAATAATTTTTTTATAAAATTATTTAATACTTTTAAAATTTTAAATAGTACTTATTAAAATTGCTGAAAATTAAGACACCATATATCCTACATATAATCTGGTATTTAGTAAATAAAATGTCATCTGCGGCATTCAAGAACTTGTTTCTTGTTTGGAACTCAAAAGCAGGAAGTACACTAGATAGAAGTGTTAAGACTGGATGTAGAAGGTTTACTTGACAATCTGGATGCTTTTATCAAATGAGTCAGAATTTAGTTGAGGAAAGCACATGTCAAATACTTATGCAAACATTTGAATGAAGTGTTAAGACTGTAATATCTTTGGAAGTCAGTTTTGGAGCTATCGGTTGCTTCAAGCAGCCTAATTTTAAGTGAACAATAGAAAGTTTGCCTTATTCCAAGGAGACAAGTGTAGCGGGTGAAATAATGTCAAAGTGTTGTTTAATCTTGTCTAGTAAATGTTGCATCTTAATTTGTTTTACTTTCAGGTTGTGAAGGAGCAATAGGTGATTTCAAGTAAAAGTAAGTCGAGTAACTAGTTAGTTTTCAGAAGTAGCTAGATAATAATTATTTGCTGTTGCTTTATTTTTTCTGGGATAGGTTTTTGTGGTCATAGCTAAAGATAGATTTTTGGCTTATTTGGATGCAGAGTGAAGACTAGCTCAACAAAGACATGTGTTGATGGAGCAACCTTGTTACTGTTGTATGGTTTATTACTAATGTGCAAATTATAAACGATCGCATTGCAATACATTTGTGTTTTCCACAATGCTAATTATATCATGAAGTTGCTCCATTGCCACCACTGAAGCTTCCTAGTTATCTGATATGAACTTGCGAAGTTTCAAGGATTTTTTTTGGATTGTGGATACTGCTACCAGGAGGAAAGTTGCAAGCAGTTGGAAGTCATTGCTCCAGAGAAGCAAAAAAGGTAGTTGACATATGCACTGCACACGCCTCCGTTTATAACTGAAGCTCATGGATGGTGTATAAATGCCTGTGTTCTTCAAGTTGTGCTTGTACATTTCTTTTTGCAAAATAACGGGACACATACTTTCCTCCCAAAAAAAGAAAAAAAAACGAAAAAAAGAGTTTTATGAAAATTCAATACTTTAGTTGGTTGCATGCATATCATGTTTGGAACTATTACATATTCTTATACATTAGTCTGGTATCAGTAAGTCATACGAGGTAAATGATTTAATTTTAAAAGTAAAACTGATTTTTATTTTAAAAAAACTTTCAATTTCGCTCAACAGCCGTCTATTATTCTGTTGGACATTATGAAGTTTTTGAAACAATAGATGCAAAGGAAAAAGAAAAATGGACTAGAAACAAGTGCATCATATTTTTTAATGTTAACTTCATACATATCATAGTATTGTAAGAGTAATCCTAACATGATTTAATATTGAGAAATTATATTGTAAAGAATAATTAAACAATCACATCTAAATAAATTTACTTTTATTGTATATTTTTTTCTTTAGTATTTTTTATTCAATATTAATTATTTAGATAGCATTTTTCTAGTTCATGCAAAATATCTATACATAATTGTTGTGTTTTTTTTTTTTTTTTTTTTTTTTAAGATGATGTAGACTCTAATTGCATGTTTCAGTTTGCCCACCCCTGAAAAAAAATCCTACTAGCTTCATGG
Organism: Acanthochlamys bracteata; assembly: GCA_019914995.1. Lineage (NCBI taxonomy): Eukaryota > Viridiplantae > Streptophyta > Magnoliopsida > Pandanales > Velloziaceae > Acanthochlamys > Acanthochlamys bracteata. Next base: position 6,831,046 of record CM034135.1, on the reverse strand, counting down.
AGCAAGTAGAACTTCTAGTAAAATAAAAAATAAAAGCATTACGTAAGAGATGATACATTTAGTAATCAACAAATTTACCATTTCAAATTTACCCTAACAACCCCATAGAGCAACAATACTGTGCTGAATGAGTGTATTCTAGTAAATAAAAATTAGGGCATGTTTGGAATTACTTATCAACTCCGATAATTTTCTTTTTAACTACAAAAATTTATTCATAAATTTTATTTTAAAAAAATATAAAATAATGTTTCTAAATTTTTTTTAAAAATTATTTTTAATAAGCAATTCTAAACATCTCCTTAATAGAAGGGAATGCTTCAAAAACAACCTTAGAATATTGGCATTTGAAAGTATTTATAAAATAGAATTTTTTTAAAATAGAAAATATTTTTATTTTTTTAAAAATAAATTTTATTATTTTTATTTTGAAAAAATGATAAAATATGTAATAAACAGATCTCACTACGTAAAATTTTTTTATATTTTCTAAATTTTTAAATAAATATTTTATATACTTATAAAATATATATTAAAAATAAAAAATAAAAAATTGAAAAGTTGTTTTTATTCTTAAGCAATGCCAAACGGGAAATGTACTGATGAATCGTTTGAACCCCACTGTGGACCCGCCTTCTTCTTAAACTGGTGGACTCTAATCTTCCTCCAGACGGATAACGGTCCTCCACCTCAACTCTTCCTTCCCTCCCTCTTCTGCCAATCCCCAATGCCTTCTCCTATTCTCTTCTCTACATTACCTAAACCAACACTCTCTCCAATCCCTTTTGTCTTTCTTCTTCTTCAATGGCTTTCTCACCCTTGGCCAACAACGCCCGGTTAACCGGTGCTCGGCCTGCTGCGAAGTTGGGCAAATTTGGGTGTGGAGAGCTCATGGGGTTGAAGATTGATCCGTGCTGCTACCAACAGAGTCGTCGAGGGCGGTTGCTGCAGCGGTCCTTCAGAATGTCATTGACTGCAGATGTTGGTATGGGACTCCAGGTACGTAGATTGCTTGCCTTTCTGTTTACATTTTGGCTTTCATAATGCCAGTTTCGATTTCTGTTCATTGTAACTGAGCATACCTATACAGCATTAGTGCTAGTTTATGGAGTATTTAATTTATGGAGGTTGTGATGGAAATTGACCTAAACGTTATTCCTAGAAATTATCCAAGGATGTGGAGTTGAAGCTCTTCTAAGAACTTGGTTCTGGGAAATGTCTATTAGTTGAGTTTTCGACTTTAGCAATTGATGTCGCCATGTTCGCCAACCTAAGAAAAAGCTTATCTAGAAAATAGTCTTAAAGCTGCAGTTAATTGGCTTGCCAAAGACACTTGCAATAGGTGTCAGTTTCAAGGCACTAGAATACCATCTTTAGTTTTACTGGATGTTTCTTTTGTTACTAGGAAGTTCCAGTCTTCTAGATACATTTCAAGATTGTTTGTCAAAACATGGATATAATGAAAAAACTACATTGCACCACGGAGGAAACTATAAATGAGCATATCTTGAGCCTCTGTAATTGGCAACAGCTTATTTTGTTCAAATATATGACCAATGAAGCCCTTAAGGTTTCCTGTGGTAAAATCAGAACCAAAATCTGCTTCCTCAAGAGATTCAAGTTTCTCTATCCAAATTTCATTTTGGCAGTTAGCACTTACAAGAAGATAAATTGTAAAGTTAACTAGTTATACCTTTAGCTCTAATTCCTGGTGGATGGTAACAAATCCTTTGCCCTAATACTAACTATGAACTTGCAATTACTTCCAATGTGCGAATAAGACATTCCTTTGTGTTTGTCCATTTTTACACTTCCATTTACGACATTTGGTGTTGTTTTTTCCTGATCAAGATTCCATTTAAGTGTTGCAAACTGTTTATGTAACTGTCTTTTGCATGGAGAAGAATGATGAGCATATATGGGTGCATGTTTTCATGCATGTATGAATTTCCTCTTTTACTTCAAGCTTATGTTACTTTCTGTACAAATGTTTAGCTGTCTATGCTGAGAATTACCGCACAACAACACACTTTTAGCTTTTGAATAGCAAACTGAGAATATTCTATCAATCTGAAACATATTTTGTGAAAAAGATGCAGTTCAATAATCTACAGATGGACAGGCGTGATCCTCGAACTGTGGTGGCAGTAATTCTTGGTGGAGATGCTGGAACACGTCTCTTCCCTTTAACGAAGAGAAGGGCCAAACCTGCTGTGAGTTATGACCATCCTCATTTCATGCCTTTGCATTGAAGAAGAATTACTACAGCTTAATTGTACTGAAAGTGGTCTTAGAAATTTCTTCGTATTATGCTATGGTCTCTACAAGGTCAATACAATGTGTATTTCAGTTATTTTTTAGTCATCAACTTCAGTGTACCTGTTTAGCTCAACTAGCTGAAATGGGATGGTTCCTTGTACTTTTATTTTCAGCAGATTCATAAGCATAGAAATGATAATTATTTGCACTTTTTAGAGTATTCATGCTGAATATATCAGTATATTTTTCATAATTTGATTCATTTTTTTCAACTACCAAGTTTTTGGGAGATCATAGATATGGACTGGCCAATTCTGTTTATTGTTGTCGCTTATTGAGGCATAGGTTTGGGCAAAACCCCACCAGTTCATTCTGTGTCTAAAAGGTTGATGCTAATGTCTGTTAATAAACTTAAATTGGATTGAGTTTTTGGGTTTGCTCTATAATTCATTCTACAATTTAAACTTAAACTGGATTGTCAATTGGGGGTTTTATAACAATTATATAAATGTCATAATTCATTCTAAAATTTAATTTGATATAGCCTTAGCATATTGGACTATGCATCGAGTATCCAAAACAACCTATTAGTGATGTATTGGGTTTCATGGTCATTGTTTCTTTGCCTTGCAGCTAATTCTTGATTTCATTTTTAAAGCATCAGTTTTCTAACAGTGCTAGAGTAATCAATCTAGTGCTTTTCTTCCCTCTTGTTGTTCTATTTGATCGTAAATATATGCTAATAATATTAGAAAGAGGTTTGATGTTTTAACTTTTGCTTTCTCTTTTAGGTGCCCATAGGTGGTGCATACCGGTTGATTGATGTTCCTATGAGTAATTGTATAAACAGTGGAATCAATAAAGTATATATTTTGACTCAATTCAACTCTGCTTCACTTAATAGACATCTTGCTCGAGCTTACAGTGTTAGCAATGGAAGCTTCGGAGGTGGCTTTATTGAGGTACACAGTTTGCGAGATTTGAGTACAATATTTTACTTATTTTATTTTAACCATGATAGACTTCACTTTCCACATTGTTGTTTTCATATAATAATTTTCTTTGATGATTTATGCATTATTTAAAAGTGTGCGTTTTGTTAGACAAAAAATTCTGTGTGAGTTATGATCTAAAAGGAAAATGGTGTGAACTAATACGTATTATAATATAAGAAATAACATTGAAGAGATGAAGTTGTAATTTTTGTGCCAATCTGTAGCTATCAATCATAATTGTCTAGAACTTTATGTAAATAATGAAATTTGGAAAACACTAATGTCTGTCTATACAATCTTGATTGACTGGTCTTACCTAAATCAACTAATTCTCAAATTCAAGTTGGGCTACTTGATCTTCAATTCCTGCCTGGATATTTATGATGATAACTTATTGAAAGGCTTACTTCTTTTGTGAAGATACTTTATATGCTTGGTGCTTTACGGGCATAACTGGATTTACTTATTTCTAATTGCTCAGTACAGAGTGATTCTTATAGCTCTTATTGTTGTTGGCAAACAATGGCATACGGAAAACCAAACTATCAAGGGGTTGATGAATTATTGTTCCTTTTTCGTTTTACAGGATGAAACGAGGAGGTAGTTATGGCTTCTATATAATAGTTTTATGAACAACATTGCAATGATAACTGAAGTGTGATGGGTTAAATGGGCTTTATTTAGAAGTACATTTTTAATATAATGGGTTAAATTGGGGATTTTGAAATTGTTTTAGTTTTTAGAGATCTTGGAAAGATCTTTTGGTTTGTTGCTAATGATGTTTTGTCTTCTACTTTGCTAGGTTGGCATGTAAGGACGGTAGGTTTAGCAAAATAAGTTCAACAAAACTGTATTTTCTAAATAGTAATTTAAAAAATGAATTTTCTTAAAAAATCAGCTAAATGCCACTTTGGTCCTTTAAGTATCATAATGAAGCTAATTTGTTCCCTCATCTCCAACTTTGACTAATTAGTCCTCATTTGGTCTAGAAATAGCCAGAATAAGCTTATATTGGTAATTTTAACTTTGTTTTGGGATAAATTATTATTAAACCATGAATTTAATAATTAGGCAAATTTAAATACCATAATTAGTTGTTAATATTCTTTATGAATTTAGTTAATTATACCTTAATGCTGCTATTTATCTAAATCTCATTCAACCAAAATTTAAAAATTTGATTAAAACTAATTAGACAATGATATTTTTAACTTAGATTCACAATATCATTTTGGATTAAGATTAATGAATAATTAATTGACTCAATTTGGAAGATTAAAGAACTTAAGCTTGTTTAATTAGAACACGTACCATTGCCGGACGCAAAGTAAAACTCATCAAGCCCATTAAGACAATCCTTGCTTCTAAGCCTAATTCCAATATATCCTTAAACATAATTGCCATAATGCTGACTAGATCCTAACACACCTTATCTTTACAAGATCTAATCTATTCGTTTTCATTTCAAGCGTATGCCCATTCTAAGGATTCCTAGCATTCCACGCTCACTCGAAACCACTTTATATCTACCTCCTATCAAGAAGCAAGAGTGGACCAGGGAGCACCAATGGCTGCTCATCTGCAATAGAAATGTCCGTAGCAGCAATTTTATTAGATCAACCTAGAAGAAAGTTTTTGTCGAGGGAATTGGCTAGGAACATACCGACCGACAGCAGGAAATTCGATGCAACAATTGATGGTAACAAGGGAAAGCAGTGGCGAGCTTGTAGGTGATAACGGTTGGATAGACAGACAGATTTTTGCGGGTTGTAGTGGGAGGGAACGATATCATGCAACAATGTGTTAGAAGTGGTGAAGTTTGATATTGATAAAAATTAGATCTAAAGTGGTATTAGTTGAGAGTAGAATGGTATCTGTTATTTACATTAGGCTTATATGTTGGCATGCTTGAACAGAGAAAGAGATAAGCATGTTGACTACGTAGGACTGGTCTTGTGTTTGAAATGAAAATAATAGATTGGAATTTGTAAAAATACAGCACATGAAGATCTAGTGAATGTTGTAGAAACTATTTTTAAGGGTATTATTGGAATTAGCTTAAAATAAGTGAGTGTCTTAATGGATTTGTCTTGGTTGGGCCTCAATAGTGTTAAACAAGTTGCTAAATAGCTTAAATTGAGCCATTTAAATTTCATTTTAGGTTAACATAATCTTAATAAAAAATCAAAGATTGTGAGTCTACTTACAAAATCTCATTAGTCTGAATAGTTGTTTTAATCAACTTTTATGAAATTTTGTTATTTGAGATTTAAGATTTAGATAATTGTAGCAACATTAAGTTGTAATGTCGTTAAATTCGTAAAGATAATTAACTAATACTAATTTGATTTGAATTTGCCTGATTACTGGTACATTAGTAATTTCTCATTAGAAAGTCAAAATGCCAATATCCTATTGGCCTTATTCAGGCTATTAGAAATGTGTCTGCTCCTTTTGGTCAACCAAATCACACCATTGTACCATGATAAACTAGATAATATCAAATGTCTCATTGTGGCCTTGGTTATGAACTGAACCGAACCATGACCATTGATATTGATGGATAATAAAAATAAGTAACATAGGCGATCTCTATAAGCACAGTTAGAGGTTACTAGTCGAGGGCTAATGGTATTATTGGTAAATATAACGAGTCATTAGGACTTGATAAATGTTATATAAATTATCATTTGAATCAAGAAGAAAATTAGTAAGTCTAGTTATCTTTGTAAAACAACCAGTAGTGGTCAGTACTAAAGCATCTTAGAAGATGCTGGTGTCTATTGCTACCGTCACTTGCTCATCATTACCAGTCACCAGTCATCTCACATTTGCTTTAGTTTTCTTGAGTGGAATTAGAATAAACATTTTCTTCTGATTTTGGATGGTAGAGAACAACCCATTTTCTACATGTGGTGCAAGAACTGAACTAGCCTTTGTTGTGGGTAGGCATTTCAGATTTGTTAGGAGGAGAACAAAATAAAATTTATGTGATTATTTTTAAAACTTGGTTATATTGTACAGAAACTGCAACGGTCTAAAATTGAAAGTGGAGCTGGTAAAAATAACAAAATTAAAAAACTATATCATAAAACTATATTAGCGTGATGTCCCTATATATTTACTTGCACTATATGAGACAACCAGACCTTCCAATGTGCAAACAATATACTTCAGTGTAATGTGACATCTCAAAATATATATATACATTGCTTTTGTAGATCATATAGAATCAAATGTTGACTGTGTTTTATCCATCTTGGAATTAGTAATTATCTCTGGAGTTTGTAATTTTGAGATCCTATAGGTAAATACAGCTTTTCCCTTTTTGCAAGGACTTCCATTATTGTATATATGGTAATTAGTTTAAGTTAAATGGACTAATGGCTCTTAAACTTTGAAGTTCTAGTTAATTTTGGTCCTTCACCTTCTTAACAGCCATTTTCACCCTAACTTTTCTTATATAATCATTTGAGTCATTGCTTTTACATATAAACTAAACACATCATTGAAATTTTCTCAAAATATTGTTGTTTACACTAGTATTCTCTTAGTAGTTCATTTATGACCTTAACTTCTATAAATTACTACCTCCAAGAAATGTTTATCTTAGAATTGTCAAGATCCTAACAAATCGGGATATTTCTAACATGGTTAAACATCTAGATGTCACCATTGCCAATACATATGCCTAAAATCAGACATGTTGGCTATTGAAACTATTCAATGTTCAAAATTTGATCTACTTGCACTTCTTTATTGTCGTGTTCATGGACTATGTGACATATAAGGAACAAAATTAGTGAAAGATAATAATGGAGGGACTCCTTTATTACTATTACGTTACACGACTGGCACTAAACTAAACCAAGTTTAGATATGGTCCAATCCAGTAACCCTAACCCAGTACTTGACTCAAACATAGCACTTGCTGATTTAAAAAAAAACTTTGGCAGACCTTCTCCTGTGAACTCAAGCAAAAAACTTGTACTATTAATATACCGGGATACTAATCTCTATAAACACTAAAAGAGAAAATAATGGACTCAAACCACTAATAAAATAAATACAATAGTTACAGGCTCCTTAGCCTACCATATCTAATACAATTTCAAAATGAAATACATGCAACTTAATCATAAAACAAAGCAGCATTCGATTAGCACAACCTTGATTACAGTGCCAACTACATGAAGAAAGGAGGTTGGAAAGAGAAGGGGATACGCGACAAGAAGGTTGAGATTGCACGGGAGAAGCGCAGCTACTGGGAAGGGATCGCATGGCTGTGGGAGAGAAGAAGAAAGAAAATAAAAATGATAGGGGAAAGAAAGAAGGAAAGAAATGAAAAGAAAAAGGGGGAAAGAAATTGTAGGAGTTGGGTTTGGAATTGGACTTGCATGTCGTAAATTGTATTACATGGCCAAAGTTTAGGTTAAGTTTAGGCTTGAACAGCGGTGTGGATTGAGCTGCACGCACAAGTCAAAGTTGATATGGGCTTGGGCCTATTAGTTGTTTTGTGAAATGGGTGTTGCTAGCCTATACATTAGGTAGCAAATAAGGAAAAATTTTCATTTGCCAAATTTATCCCTGAATAAAAATACTTGGGACATTACAGCAATCATATGTGTAGTAATCAATCGTACCCATCTTTGTATTATTTAGGTGCTAGCTGCCACACAAACACCTGGAGAGTCAGGAAAAAGGTGGTTTCAGGGAACTGCAGATGCTGTTAGACAGTTTGATTGGCTTTTTGAGGTATTTTTACGTAGTTTCTATCCATTTTTATTTTTAATAATATTTACTTGTGCTAATGGTTTGTTGAGTCACAGTGAATAGCTTTAGTAATCTTCTGTTGTCATAAATTTTGTTTGGTCAAATATTGTGCTGCAAATCTTGGATAAATTCTTTAACTTATTCATAAGAACTCCAAGTTCCAAGAATTGTCAGTGGCTGGGTTTTTTTTAGGACTAGATGAAGCTTGTCTTGGAGTAAAATATACTATTCTTAAGTGTGTGAGGTTTTGCATATCATAGAATGCACCCGCATTATCTTTTGTAAGTTTATGAAAGAGAAGGCATGACAATTGAAATTAATATGAGGTTCTTTCTCTTCATCTGTATTAAAGCTTTACGATGTGAGAAATTTAAGATTTCAGTAGTATGGGAACTTCTCTTTTCAGAATGTGGCAGTTAACAAAATGTTTCTTCATTTTCTTGGAGGAAATGCAGGAGTTTCAGACACAGGCCTTCTCTGGACATTGTGTCATAAAATAAATCTAATGCAAATAAAACTTTTACAAAAATTTTGGTAATAGCGATTATGAATCTATAATTAAATGTCTAAAAGATATTGGTAATAGTGATTTACTAAAGTTTAACCATAAAAACTATTGTTTATGGGAAGCTTTTTAAGCATAAGAATTTTGCACAAATATGCATGTATTGGCTACGTTTACAAAATTTATAAGCACGTTGTTATTAGAAACGTTGGATAGATATACTTACTTTTAAATGAGAACATAAAGAAATGTTGTATAATGTAGGTTCTAAATGTTGGTAATGGTGATTTATGAAAGAGTAATAGCTGTTTGTTGAAAGATTTTTGAACTAGAATTGTTATAATTGCAAAATAAGATCATAATAAATGTATAATGTTGCATATTTGTAAATTTTATATGTTGGTTTTGGCTGGGACTCTTAAGTTGTAACTATATTTTAACAGAGAAAATTTTTGTTGAACAAAAAATATACTTAATATAAATCTTTTATAATCTAACAAATACGACGATAAATGCTTAATTTATAAACTTTTTGAGTTGGTTTTGGTTGAGACTCTTAAATGGTAACTACATTTTAATCTGGGAAGAGTACATAGACAAACTTGATATATTTGAAATTGAAGTGAATAAATACAGTCAATAATGAGTTTTCATCTTTTGTGTTTCTGACTTATAAGTAGTATAGATACATCAAATCTAAGAGCAGTTGTTAGTTGAAGGTGGAACTCAGAATACTCTGTGCCTTTGATTGAAAGCCGTAGGTGTTCATTTTTTAATTTGTTCAGTATTGCACTTATTTGGACATGCCTTGATGAACAGTGCCTCCTGGATGCAGTTATTAAGCAAGTCATGCATAATATATAGTTCTTTTATCTTTACGTTTATGGCAAGAAGATAAGAATCAACTGTTTTTTTGTGTATTTTCTTGTTCTACTATCTTCCTGTGTGCCTAAAGTTTTGAGATATCTTTATCTTCACAAATATTACATCTCATCTCAGAGTAATTAATATTTGTGAAGGATGCAAAAGCCAAGGATATAGAGGATGTTTTGATTCTCTCCGGAGACCACCTTTACAGAATGGATTACTTGGATTTTGTTGAGGTGGCTTTCTTAGTACTTTTTGTTCACCCATATGTCTATTGTTGCTAAAGTTGAATCAATTCCAGAGCCATAGGGAAACTGGTGCTGATATCACCATCTCTTGTGTGCCAATAGATGACAGGTACTTGACATGAGTGTCTTATAGTAGAAGCTAGTTCAAAACTGCAACGACTATTAACTAACTTGCGCTTGCACTGCAAATTCAATCTGCAAAAATTATGGTCTAGTCTTTACTTCTGTTTGGTCGAGACGAACCAATAGGACATATAATTAACAAGGTACCTTAATTACTGTGTTTATTGGTCGAGACGAACCAATAGGATATATAATTAACAAGGTACCTTAATTACTGTGTTTATTGTTCTTGTGAATGAAACAAAACTGAAAATCTGTCATAAGAATCACCAATAGACGATCTTTGAGTTCAAGTGTTTATGTGAAGTTGAAGAAAACGAAATAGAGAAGGTCATGCAGATTTTTTCATAGAAAAGGCGTTGTAGGAACATAATTCCATGATGTACAATATTTGTCTGCTTTAGTTTTTTTTATGTAATTCACTTTCAAGTTATTTTGTTTGCTTTTATTTTCTTAGTAAGCCGGATATAAAGTAGGGAGTTGCATCAATTTCTTTCTATTTTTGCGAGGACTAGGGTGATTTACATAATTATCTAGACAAAATAAATAATTATATTTGGTTCGTGTAGCTTCACAGTTTGTGCTGATTATATTGTTCAAAAGGTCGAACCTTGCTAGAAAATTTGAATTGTTTTAACTCATTCAGGAGATCGAATTTGGCTCGTAAATTAGGATATATTTAACTATGTTTTAATTTAACGACTTTCTACCTCTAAAAAATTTGATCTTTTATAAGATTTATTGCTTCAAATTAAAGTTCAAAGTCCCATATGAGTTCCGCATGCTCAATGATGCGTATGCTTGATCCGCACTATTGGAAGTGTATTATTCATTGATTACTTAGCTGATCTTTAGTAAATGTTTTTCAAAATTGTTTCTATTTGGTCAACACTGTTTGTTGCTAACCATTTTTGAAGGTTGTTGCTTTATTTACAACAGTAAAGAGGTTGTTAATGGAATTGCAGTTAAACTCTATAATGAGACATGAACAGATTAAACAGAAAGCTTAAAATATGGTAGCTACAAATTCTGGATGAATTAATTTCTAACATATTCTTCATACCATAATGTAAACTCACACAGGTTAAGTATGCAAATAAACCTTAAAGGAGAACAGTAGTCTTGTAACTTAAACTATTTGGTATATATTTATGTCAAATTCCATGATTTACTTGATGCTAAAATATGGTCCTTTTAGGGCGAATTTCAAATCGACTCATAGTCCTTGCATGAAGAGCTTACAATATTTTGTATTCAATGCATGCAGTCGTGCATCAGACTTTGGTTTAATGAAGATAGATAACAAGGGAAGAGTCATCTCTTTTAGTGAAAAGCCTAAAGGAGCTGAATTGAAGGCAATGGTAATTTGCTTTTATGTTTTAATATTTTTTCCTCTTACTCTTGATTAAATTAAGTTATGTACTATTGATGATTTTATGCTCTTATAATTTATATAACTAGGAAGTTGATACTACGATTCTGGGATTGTCAAGAGAAGAGGCAGAAAAGAAACCATATATTGCATCGATGGGGGTCTATGTATTTAAAAAGGAGATGCTATTAAATCTTCTTAGGTAAGTACAATAAACAGTTGTTCTCTTGGGTAGTCCCTTTTGTTATTCTCTTTCAGTGTATGCATAACTAGGAAGTTTCAGAAGGAGGAAGGAATCTTTTTCTCCTCTAATTTGTAGTGCCAAACTTGCCAGTTGTTAGACTGGGTAAATGTGTTTCAAATATCTTGTTTTCTCTTTTATCTAACATCATACCTGTCCATGTTATTGGTACTAATAACAAATAGATCAACCACAACCTCCCTTGTCACATAACCATTTCCTTGTTGATATTGATCACCATCAAAAATCTAACATCATACCTGTCCATGTTATTGGTACTAATAACAAATAGAACAACCACATCCACAACCTCCCTTGTCACATAACCATTTCCTTGTTGATATTGATTACCATTTTGATGGTGCATGCATGTTTCTTATCCATACACTATTTGCATCACCAAAGACCATATAAGCCTCTATGTGGCACCTGCCTCTTTTGCAGTGCCATAAAATCTCCTTCACATACCTACATATCTTCTAAGCATCTCGGTTACTATAAGAAAGTAGCATAGGCTGAACTTAGAACTCATGAATCTGAGAACAGGGAGGTTTTTTCAACTTTTGGAGGTCCATGAAAAGATATTTCGATGAATATACATAAGGAGCTGGCTTTATTCTTTGCTAGATGCATCACTTCTTTGGTGACTCTCCAAAGGGCTTTTGTTTTTGCTTTCCAGAAGCTTCAGTAGATAGCATGCAATACAATTCAATGTCCCCTTTGTTGGCAGTTAAAGGCACTCACCTCACCAACAAAATTCTACGCTTCTTTTAGAGCTTTTTGTTACCACCATGATCCAAATGCAACTCTTTCTGAAGATTTCCTCATCATGGATGGATCCTCTGCATTTCTTTCTGGGCTTGCTTTGTTGTTTATATTCAATCTAAAGAAGCACTGAAGTTACTAAAAATAGGTAAATTTGTTTGTACCGACTAAGAGGTATGCCATTAAAAAATAATAGACTCTAGAAGAGAATAGCAGTACCCAGTCCCCATAATGAGTCACAATACCAAATGCTCCCAAAGCGATAGCAAGTTCATTCCTGAATGATTTTCTTTATCTCCTCTTCTTCCTTTGCTATTGAGTGAATTCGCTGATAGTGAGTTTAATTTCTTTTTCACTGATGATTGTTTATGTACTTTATTCTGTATTCACAATTTGACAATCTGATACTTTGATAGTGTTTATGGCACAAATAGAAATTACTAAAGTTCGTGCATTCTTATAATTCAGATGGCGTTTCCCTACAGCAAATGACTTCGGTTCCGAAATAATTCCAGCATCTGCTAAAGAGTGCTTAATGAACGTCTGTGTCAAACTATGATAAGTTCTTTGTTCCAGCTATAGCATGTTATTTCCTGTTATGCTTCTAAATTTGTGCAGTATGGTCTAGTCATAAAAAATTGCTTAATCATGCTGACAGCTATTCCTGCAGACTATTAAATAGCATATTAAAATGATGAAATATTTAACAATCTAAATAGCGTTGAAGTTTGAAATAACTTATAATGTTTGGAATTCAAATACACTCTACGGATTGGAAATACCATCAGCTTAGAGCAGATAGAGGCTCTGGAAGCAGGCTCAATTGAGCAAGGAAACTCAAAGTTGTTTGGTGGATCAAGGTGGAATAATTCAAAGAGATGGCTTCAAGGAGGTAAGATGGATCAAGCAAAGAGAAAGTAAGTAGCAAGACAAAAGATGAACAAATATAGTAAAAATTTTTCTTCGAGGAGTGGGTTACCAACCAGATGCTTGTATAGGATGAGCCACACAAATTTTAAGAATCAATTGCATGCATGAGTTAAGAAATCATATATGAATATATCAATCTTATTTACTAGTGAATTGAGAATTTTCCAACATTGTGGATTAGGATTAGTTGTTGTATTAGACATATGAAGGCATCTCTATCTCTCCCTAAAAAAAAATTTTTTAAAAAAAAGGAAAGATATATATGGAGGCACATAAAATCATGTTGCTTGGTCCTTCATAAAATTCTGTGAAGAGCAATATGGTTGACTAGGTTTTAGTCATAATTGATTAATTGTATATCTAGCACTGGGTGCTTCTTTATCGCTCAAGCTAGCAGGGGCTTTTTGGTGTATACTGTCTCCCGTCTAGGAATCTTTGTTATATGCTTGAATGCAAAGACAGGGATATTGAACAATGGTTTCCTGACTTTAAGATATTACTGCAATCTATTTGTGCGTATATAGGAAAGCATCTAGTGGAATGAATAAGTTTAGTACTAGAAAATTCTTGTCTTTTGACAAAGAACCATAGCAATCGTCGTAGAGCTCCTTCTAAAGTAAAAACTTCTATTTTTGCACATCCATATGCCTTTCATGCCCATTCCAGGTATGAATCTGGTGTTCCAGTGTCATAGATATTATGAATTGTCATGTGCAATATGCTCTTTGTTTAGCTAGAATTCATCCATTCTACCTGTTGGTTGATGTTTTCCCAATGCAGGCATATCTTTTTAATGACTATTGGGAGGATATTGGCACGATAAAATCTTTTTTTGAAGCAAATCTTGCTCTTACAGAACATGTAAGTTATCTAGCTACAATTATGCATGTGTTTGGGCAAATGCATCTGTGTTGCGTACACTTGTAAGCGGATGTACATTTTCGAAAGGTATATTGCTCTTGACTGTAACATACGATCATTTCATTTATGGATTCAGCATAATGATTTTTTAATGTGCGTATTAAGTATTTGCATACCATAGAGCTAATGAAACTTTGTCTTAGTCTGATTTCATACAACTTGAATTTTTCTAGGAACAAATCCTCATTGGCTCTAAGTTTTGTTTACTTATGTCCACATTAAACATTAGACTGTTGCTCTAGTTAACTGATTCCTCTACTATTTGGGTAACTTCTTTTACCTGTAACTTATCTATCAATTAGACATTTGGCAATTAAAAGGGGTTGAAGCATCTGAGCTCCTTATGTGCAATTTACCACTTCACTTTGAATTCTGACACAAATACTTGTGCTTCTCTTACTTTGTTCTTGTCCATTTACTAGCATTTAGGTACTTTCATCAGAAAAATGCTCCCGTACTTCTTCCTTTTGCAATATGCTATGACTATATTTCCTAACTACTCATGTAGCTAATCGTGTTTAAGTTTCTTTTAAAGTTTTTATATTCTTAAATTTCATTCAATTTGATGTTAATTTTCTTGACTTCAGCCACCTAGATTCAGTTTTTATGACGCAATGAAACCAATATACACATCTAGAAGAAACTTGCCTCCATCAAAAGTAGACGATAGCAAGGTCAGTTATGTTCTTTTGCCACTTGAAATTATTCCTTAAATAAATTTATATCTTTGAGTCAATTGTGACATCCATGACCATAGTACACTGATATTGTGTACTCTGAAGATGAAATGATGTTAGTATTGAGTACTACTGTAAGTGTGCGTATTGGTCCAACTAGAAGGCATTAGTACCTTGCATCTAAGTATTCATTTTTTGTTCTTGTTAGATTTACACAGTCGTCTCTATGTTGGTGATGATGTCCAACAGTGAGCTCCTGTGCTAGAGAAAATAAGAAAATAGAAGTAAATTCAACTTCATATGCTTGCATATTCAACAGCCTTCCCACTTGCAGTCTCACAGAAGTACTTTATGTAGACTTGGTCTACTACGTTTTGGTAGGCTCACCAATCAAAAGCGATCATCACAAACATGTGTTTTCTTTTGTAGTGAATTGAATCACATTCTTAACGGTAGCTTTTCAACGGATTAGTTTACCGGAGAAAGTTATCTACTGAGTGTATCCAAAAACTTATCCCCACCTCATATGCTTATAGTGTTATTTCTATTATATATGAATTCTCTATCTTATAGAGATTTAGATCCTACAATACCCTGACACGTTTGCATAAAGCTATGCCCAGGTTGTTGATTCAATTGTTTCCCATGGATGCTTTTTGGATAACTGTTTAATAGAACACAGTGTGGTTGGCATCAGATCAAGAATAAACTCTAATGTTCATTTGAAGGTTAGTTTTATGAGCATCACAGATTTGAATGTCATGTTTTTGCCAATAGATGTTTAGTTTTTGCAATTCACATAATGCAGGACACCGTTGTGCTAGGTGCTGACTTCTATGAAACTGATGCAGAAATTGCATCACTTCAAGCTGAAGGAGGAGTTCCTCTTGGCATAGGGAATAACACTAAGATCAAGTATATTTCATTCTAGTATAGTATCATATAATGTTCTATATTTTGATTGCATAATAGTTGTGCATGCCTATACACTAACTTTATGATTTGTTTTATGGCTTGTTAAAATTTGCCATCTTAAAAAGATGTTCTACTCCCATTTTTTAAGTAATTCTTTGATGTCTATCTCTTCACTTGCAGGGGTTGCATTATAGATAAAAATGCAAGGATCGGAAAGAGCGTGACTATATCAAATTCAGATGTATGAATCCCTCTTTTCTTCTATTAGTATTGTATAATATTGTAAAAAGCTATTATTTCCTCCGCTACAACCAAGTAACACATTTTTCAGTAGCCATTTTCCCACTAGAAGCTATTATACTGGTTAGATGTTACATAATTGTATAGTTATGCCACAGCTTTAGACAAGATATTTATCTCACTGTATTTACCAGTCATTTTACTGCTTGATATTTCTTTGGTGTATGCAGGGAGTTCTAGAGGCAGACCGTGCTTCAGAAGGCTTCTACATCAGGTCTGGGATTACAGTCGTACTAAAAAACTCAACAATTCCAGATGGGTTTGCAATATGATGCAATAATGCTCAATGCACAGATGGAGCCAAAATAGAAGGATTCAAAATACTGTACAACACAAATGATACTTTTAGTTCAGATGAGGCCACTTCAAGAAGCAGTACTGTGGTAAGAGGCCGTGCTCATTTCTTGCACGTATGTCCCAAAGTGTATGTCCTTAAACTGCTGCCCTAGGTTCTTTGTTGTTCTCCATGATCTGATGTAATTTCAAGTCTCTAATGTTAACTTTTTAATATTGAAATCGTTCTCTCTTGTAAACAATTTTTGTTTCTTATTCCTTTCCTACGGCTATAGCAACGTATGGCTTCTACATAAACTCTGAAACAGTAGAGCAAGCTAAATGCGCACTCAATCACATCCCAGTTTCTCTATTCTTAGAGTAGATACCACTTGATGAAGACTTGCTCCGAATTTCTAAACATTTTTTATTAAATAACTCATTTACCTTCCTTTTGTTTTTCTGATTTTTTGTTTAGATAAGTTTTTTTCTGAATCGTACAATAATATTTATATCCAAATATCCTTGACGGATGAAAATTCAAAACTTTTGAAACAATTAAACAAATTACTAAAGGAAAAATCATTTTGAATTCAAATTAGTTTTCTACTGGCAGCGTTTATCTCCCCAAACTTTTCGATCGCATCCATAAAATCCTTCCCGTTGGCCTTATTTCCACCGGTTCTAGAGCAAAATTTACCCCATTAACTCTACTTCCTATCGGTTCTCGAGCAAATTTACCCTTCAGAGTTTCTCTCTGACGTAATTTACCACCATGGAAATCGAACCACCATTAACAATGGCTTCACAAAGTACATTTACATGTGTGTTGCTTATCTCTTTCTTATGTGTCCATGACATTTTACTGTATCATCTATATCGATGAAGGATTAACGATCTACTACTATGCGTTGATTCTTAGTTGTGTTTTTGTAAATGTGTAAGCAAATCTCTATGAATGATTGCAGGATGCCATCATGAGCCCAACATCCTTGATATCTTTTATCATGCACCCTGGACAGGTCCTGCAAATTTTAACTTGATTGGTTGATTTCTTTGTTCGGAAGAAATATTATAGAAGTCTAAAATGCCAGATTGCCCCATACCAAAAAAGAATATAACACATTCCATATCACACCCAGCATATCTCAACCAATGTTCTGAATTGAGCTGTGATACTGTTCTATATTGAACGATATATTATTTTATTGATCTAAATAGGACAGTGTTAAACACTACGAGAGATGCATAATATTGTTGAAAGCCAGTTTAGTCCTTGCCCGAATGAAGGCGCAGGCAGCAGTTGCTAAATGTACCAGACTTCCCACAGCAATGTCAGCTATGCTGTAAAAATTTCCACTACAAAATTTGTTCTTTAAATACACATAAAATTACAATTGCACGGAAAATTGACGGCTACAGCAATATATTTTACGGTACAATAGTACTGGAAATAAACTAAAGATAATTTGATAAACTGAATAATATTTTCAACTTTTGAACCGAATACTTCGGCTGACATTTGTGTTAATTCCAGTTGCTTCACCTCCATATGGACCGCTAGGCTTCCGGATATCGCGCACTTGCCCCTTCCTCCTAATCAGTGCCTTTTGGTGTTTGATCTGAAAAAAGGGATTTATTAGTTTGTTGTTACTAAAATAACCACAATGTGATTAGATAGCAGCTGCCACAACCATTACCTTGTATTTCTTTCTGGGGTTCTTAGTCAGTTTCTTCCTAGCACGGGTCAAACCTCTA
This sequence comes from Acanthochlamys bracteata, assembly GCA_019914995.1. Lineage (NCBI taxonomy): Eukaryota > Viridiplantae > Streptophyta > Magnoliopsida > Pandanales > Velloziaceae > Acanthochlamys > Acanthochlamys bracteata. Next base: position 6,813,124 of record CM034135.1, on the reverse strand, counting down.
TTCTTTTCCATCTGGCTCCACAGGAAATTACACAAATTAAGACCAATCCGAAAGGAAAGCTAGCACCTAAAATTATAATCAGATATGGTCTCAAACCTGGTAAGTAATCTGCCGTTTACCATCCACTTCATCATCCAACGCAGAAGGGACCGTTGACGATCTGAAGAGAAATCACAAATAGCATGTTAACAAAATGCTCGAATATCATAATTAAGAATCTCATAACGTAATACTTTCAACTATCAAGTCCAACCCCACTTTAGCCAAATTTTTAAGTTATTAGTCAAAAATATTTTCATACCTTGTATATAGATCCGCTTTTGCGAGTAGTTTTTCTACATGCTGCTTCTTTGTCTGTCTGTAGAATTCATCCTCTGAACCTGACACATCAGCATCATCTTGGACATCAGCATCCATATCTTTGAATTTGAGATCTTTATCTCCCTCATCTCCATCAATAGAATTGGCTCCAGCTCTAGCAAGAACTCGAAGTTCATGTTTTCGTCGCCTCTCACCAATGTCATCTCTCATGGGTAAGTCATCATCACCAGATGCGAGCTTCAAAGAATATTTTCAAGTCATTAAAAATAAAACAACGGGAACTTTCAGTCACCATTCCACTTAAGAAGCTCAAAAGAACAACAAAGTAAAATCAACGTTCGAGAAAATTTGATACTTGAACTTTGAAATACGTCTAGAAAGAAAGTCAACAGAAAATCCAGAGAAATTGGAATGTGAAAAGCCACACCATGAAACAAGTAGGCGGCAAATAAAATTTAGAACTAACTGAATGATGGAGTTAAACACTTTTTCACAATTCGCTTCTGACCTCAACAAAGCGACTCATAATCAATCGCCAATGGTCAACGATTACACGAGTTGCTTAAACAATCCTAATCAAACCCTCCTACAGTTGAAGAACAGATAAAATAGAAATTGCACTATCAACCAGGACTGGGATCATGTGAAACAGGGATTTCAAATCCCAACAAATGTGGCAACTCTTTGCTTGCTAAAGTGAGGGTGCCACCCAACTTTAGCTAATAAAATACAATAATGTACGCAGGAAGTTATCCATGTTTCACAAATCATTTGAGAATGAAATAACTAATCGGGATGGAAAAAATTGGCCTATAACAAAAAATGCTCAATTACAAAAAATTTTAAGACCTACATTAATATATATACATATACATGTATATATATAGGAAAGAGATAGGGGCACTCTAATCTTTATACACACTCCAGTGCACTCCACTGCCGTTTGTGGCCGTGGAGACCTTCAAATCCAATCTCTACCGTTGGATATGAAGCATTGCAAGGTGTTAACATGCTGACAAAATTTCATCTGAATCGGAATACAAATTGACCTCCATCCGGCCACTTGATCAAGATGACTAAAAAAGGAGATATATATATTTTCTTAACTTTTACTATTTGTGTCATCATTATCAAATGACTGGATGAAAGTCTATTCGTAATCCGATCGAGATGAAATTTTGTCAATATGTTAATGACTTGTAATGCTTCATATCCAACAGTAGAGATTAAATTTGAAAGTCTCCACAGCCACAAACGGCCGTGAAGTGTGCATAAGAGTTAGAGTGCCCCTATCCTTTCCCATATATATATATATATATATATATATATGAGCACTCATGCCACTATAAGCAATCACCGGCTAGACCTATTTTTACTATATATGTCATATTGACCAAATGATCAGATGGAGATCGATTTGTAGTTCATTAAGCTGAAATTTTGTCAGCATATTTCTGACACATAGTTATTCATATCCAACGGTAAAAATTAAATTTAAAAGACTCCATTTTGGCCAGCATAGCGGCGAGTACCTGTTGAGTGCCTATAGTGGCATGAACGCTTAACCCTGCCCATATATATACACATATATATACACACACACACACACATACATAGGGGCACTCTTTTCCGTCTAGAATTTCAAATTCAATCTTTTTGGTTAGATATGAAGAACTATTAATCAAAAATATTCTGACAAAATTTCAACTCAATTGAAATAAAAATCAACCTCGATCCGGCTCTCGATCAAATGATATAAATAATAAATTTTGATAAATTTTGTTTTTCTTTTTATGTCATTTTGATAAAAAAATTTGATAGAGATCGATTCGTGGCCCGATTGAACTAAAATTTTGTTACCGTATTTATAACTCATAATTTTTCATATCTAATGGTGGAGATTATATTTAAAATTTTTTACGCACCTTTCTACCATGTTTATAACTCATAATTTTTTATATCCAATGATGGAGATTATATTTAAAATTTTTACGCATCTTTTTGAAATGGGGTGCCCCTAAGAGTGAGGTATGGGGGCACTCCCTCCCCATTTTATGACGGGAGTGACCTCGAAATCCAATCTCCACCGTTGGATATAAAGAACTATGAGTGAAAAATCTACCCATAAAATTTTATCTCAATCGGATCATAAATTCACCTCCATCCGGCTACTTGATCAAGATGACAAAAATGATACAATATATATATTTTTAAATTTTCTTACTTTCTATCATCTTGATCAAGTGATCGGATGGAAGTGAATTCGTGGTCTGATTAAGCTGAAATTCTATGAATAGATTTCTAACTCATAGTTTTTCGTATCCAACGGTGGAGATTAGATATAGAGGTCACCCTGGCCATAAATCGAAGAGAGAGTGCCCCTATCCCTCCTTGGATAGGAGCACTCCTTTCCCTAAATGCACTCCCGCGCACTACATCGCCATTTTTTGCTGTAGAGATTTCTAACTTCAATCTCTACTGTTAGATATGAAGAACTATAAGCGGTATTATGTTAACAAAATTTCAACTCAAATAAACCACAAATCTACCTCCATCCATCCACTTGATCAAGATAATACAAATATTAAAACTTGACAAAATATATATATTTTCATTTTGTGTCATGTTGATCAAGTGATCGGATGGAGATCGATTCGTGGTCCAATTGAGCTAAAATTTTGTCAACATATTACCAACTCATAGTTTTTATATCCAACGATAAAAATTAAATTTAGATATCTTCACGGCCAAAAATGCCCATAAAGTGAGCCAGAGTGCTTTTAGGAAGAGGAGTGCCCCTCTCCTATATATATATATATACATATATATATGTATATATATACATATATATATGTATATATATATGTATATATAGAGAGAGAGAGAGAGAGAGAGAGAGTAATTCATAAAATATCATGATAATCTTAATATATGTTAAAAAAAAAAAGAAGTCATGCAATACATTGTAAGGTATGAAAAATACCATCACAATTCCCCAAAACTATAATTTTCAAGAACTTAGGGCAAGGGATGAGTATTTGACTAACATTATATTAGCAAAGATTTTAGCTTCTATGATCAAATTAGCATAGTAAAATCTCTAGTAAACTATACATTAATACTAAGCTACTACTTTCATGTCTATCAAAGTAACTCATTTAGTCCACTTTAGTATCTCAAGGCCAACACAAACCAAACACCCAATATATTGGTGATGGTATTCTAAAACTAAATTTTAATAGTACATCACTTGCAATACTATTCTACTCTAATCCCATAAAAGAGTTCTTTCAAAATGCTACTCAGGTCCTAAGTGAAATAAACATTTTAATCCCTCAAGTGATGGTAAAGATGATTCTCTTTGTCTCTCAAGTGCAAATCATACATATTTGATCCCTTGACCAAACCTCCCAATATTTTTATTCCCTCAAAGACAAATCGTGCATATTTTATCCCTTACATGGCAAACTTTGTTCTAAAAATGTCACCATGGTGCCATTAGTGGAGACTAACACTGAATGTTACCTTTTTAAACAAAATCAAGAGAAGAACTGATATGTTAGTAACGGTTTTAAAACATTGTCATCCTCACTATCAAAACGATGTTAACTGCTTATGGAGAGATACAACATGGACCAAATCTATTAGTTGAGAGATCAAACTACACAATCTTGAAATTGGAGAATTAAAGTGTTCACTTGTCGCCACGACACTTACGGTATGTTTGGATACATGAGTAAGAAATAAGATTAAGAAGACGGATATAAAAAATAATAAAATGACGGATAGAAAAAATAATAGTTATTTATCCTAACGATGTTTGAACATATAGTAAAGGTAACAATTAACTAAGTTTAGATAGAAACGTAAATGAATGAGTAACGAAAGTAAATATTTTATAAAAGACTCACATTGCCTTTTATTTATATTAATCTAACTTTTATTAATATAACTAAACTAATTTTATAAATATAATTTTAATTAATGTTATTAATATAACTTTTAGATTAATTTTTTTTATATTAATCTAATTTTATAAATATTAGATATAATTTAACAAAATTAAAGCAGCTTTTAAATATAAATAAATTTGATCATATAATTTTATTATTTTTTACTACTAATTAAAATCAATTGATAAATATTAAAATTACAAATTATTACAATAAAAAATAGAACTTATTAACTAAAAATAAATAATAAATTAAAAATAAATACTAAATTAAAATAACTATTAAATTAGATTAAAAATAAAAAATAGAAGGAATTTTATCCCACCACTTCCATTTACACCAATAGCCATTGATCCCCCACTAATTCTTCTCTCTCTTCCCTTCCCTGCCGCTGAAACAAACAATGCTCCTTGTTGACAGCTATCTGCACTACCACTTGTGGTTCGGGTCACATCTTTAGCTTTTGTCTCAAGCAAGGAAGCCAACCAAAAGCAGATCTCTCGGCTACCAGAGTCAACAGCATCAGCAACTAAAGCTTTTATAACCTAAAGCGCCATCAGCAATGACTAAAGCCCATCCCCACTTCCAGCATGATTGTGCAGCTACAAGCAGATTGATTTTATACCCGATAAGTACCAACACACAATACCTCCAACTCAGCCTCTCTTCTTTCTTCTTCTGCTTCCCTAGACGAACCCTTTATTAGTAATTGTTATTTTCTTTCTTGGTTACATTTATCATTCATGAGTATTTCCTACTAGTTTTCTCTTGGTATCGAATTGAGTTTTTTCAATGTAGATTATACCCAACAATAAACATTGGTCATGAGTCAAGATATTGAATCTTCAAAGTTTTGGTTTTATAAAATTTCCTACTGCTTCAGATGAAGTATGAAGTAGGTTCTTATGATCAGCTTTGGTTTAGATTGGATTTAACTCTATAGGAATGTTAGAGCATAGCTCCATGTTTGAGAAACTGGAAGATCACTTTATCGGTGAATCCAAACAGGACCTGAACTTTTACATAAGTTGATGACTTTGCTTGATAGGCTCTCATATTGCTTGATAGGTTCTCTGGGATGGCTCTATTCAACAACTTTAGATCAATATTTTGATTCTTTTAAACCTTGATCTTACTTATGACAGACACTATAAAAGTCAACATTAGCAGATTAAAATGCACCCTTGAACTTTTGCAAAGACAAATTAATATGGGCTAGCAACAAAATAAATAAAGCACTATCCACAAATAAAATCTACTATTATCAAATATCTCCTGTCAATAATTTTGCATGAAGTAAATGCCTGGAATGTGCATGCTTGCAATTACCCATCTAATATTTATATTCAAGTAAGCTACAAAATAAGTAGTACTCTGTAATACCATTAAGTTATGGCATACCTTAGACTTCCGTACTTTACCAACAAGATGAGGGTGTCCACCAGGTGCACCTTGTGCTATTGCAGCATGTTGCACTTCATCATCAAAATCAGTAGCAGTATCTAGATGTCTGTACAAAAACAGTTGAGTTTACATCAATTTCGTCCACGCCCAGTTTTCATAATCTAGTGTAAGGTAAATTATACCACAAAGTACCCGTTCACTAGGTTTATATCATTAGATTTCCTACTAGCACTGGACAAGGCTGCTTTCCACTTTGCTTCAAGCTCTGCCCTTAAATTCATCATTTTCTTACTGAGTGATCCAATGCCCCTCTCCTGTGAGGTTTAATTTTTCATCAGACAATAAGGGTTTAAAAGATGAAAGTTTAAGAGGTGTTAAATTTGCTTAGCGTTAAGCATAACCTCAACATTATCATGAGAACCAGCTGATTTCGTAACATCTTGCAACTTGTTTGTTTTGTCGACCTGTATAACTGTTATCAATGAGCAACCCACCATATTCATATGAGAGAGAGCACAAGTGGTAAAGAAGACTACCACAAAATGTTGTTTAGACGACCCATTGATGATGTCAACACGTTGCTGCTGAACATTTTCTTTATTTAAATTTATTTTAGGATACAACATAATTGCAGGGTCCTTCGCGAACTTATCACTAACGTGGTCACCAACATTGGAAGGAAGCTTCAGATCGATCTGCTTCATCTGTGATAGAGGTGTCACGGAAAAAAAAATGCTGTTAAACAGAGATCTTTCGTCGACGGAATACCAAGCAGGTCATCTTCAGCAAGTTCAGCAAGTAGTTTGACAGAAAAGGAAAAAAATAAATGAAAAAAAAAAGAAGTAATTCCAGTGGAGAACAAAAACCCCCCCAATTTCTTGGAGGATAAAATGCAGACCTTGTCTAGCAGTGTCTTAATCTCCATGAGATGTAGAATAACTGGATGACCACGAATGGAGCATCCCTCTGTCTTGAGAAGTAGGAAAAAGGCAATAGCTTGACAGTACGTTAGATGATCAATATATTTAGCTTTAAAGTAATCCATCTTCCCTTTCATCAAGACATCTCCATTTTGCGCCTTTGACAAAGCAAATGTTTCATGAAACATGAGTGATCCTCCAAAATACAGAATTATAAACTCTCCAGATTAATCTCAAAATAACATGAAGGACAAAGCAAATACATCTTGAGAAAAACAAAGTTTCGGCTGCCTTTGCATCAAGCAGCAAAGTGGAAGAATAGACATTTTAAGTTAGAAGGATTACCTCAGATAAGAACAGTTTCAGCTTTTCAACTTCACTAAATGAGTCATTCAACTCTGAAAGCAAACCAACTAGTTCAGGGGCAGAACTGCAAGGGAAGTAAAAACCAAAATACAATTACGAGAGGAATACAACTGATTAACAAAATGACATGCAATAAGTCAAACCAATACAAACAACATTTAACTCTGGATAAAACAAATTAGCAGCAAGTTTAAACTGCAAGTGGTGTGACTACCAGAACATAACTGGAATCTATTTTCAACAAAAGCAATTTCAGCAGAACACCAAAACAGCTTTCTTACAGTTTCCAGCAAACATACAGCCAAATAAGCATCAAAAGAAGGCATATTCCAACAAAAGCTGAAGTTTACTTTAGCATTACCTGTAAACATCCACGTGCTCCTCTCTGGATAGATCATTAATATCTTTGATCTCATAACTTTCGGCAGCACCATCTTCAGACATAAACTTCACACCATGCCCAATAGCAGCTTTTCCTTTGGTCACAATGTCCTATATACATGACATTACTAAGGCAAGGATATAACACATTCTATAAAACCTAAAAAAATAGCAAAAAGCAATTTCAAAAGCTTATATAATTAAATCGTGGAGCCAATTGAATAATTCATAACTAAACAAAAATGGGCATAACATTCTTGACTGAAATTTATCATTTCTTCCTCAACATTTGGGTTTTTCAGCATTTTTTTCTAGTTTTAAGGAGTTTTTGAGATGATAATTGGCAAATAAAATTAAAATAGAACAAATGAAAAGGATACAGGCGTAGATCATTGGCAACCACCAATTTCGTCAACAAGAACTCTCAACTCAGAGACTTGGGACCATATACTTTTGACAACTGAGTGGACCTAGTCCAATCTTTGGTTGTAAGTAGCTCATATAAATTCCCGAGAAATCAATTTTTAATCACATAGCAGAACTACAGGAGCCTACTTTTAAATGAGAACCCAGGCATAAATCAAATGATACCTTCTTCTAGTCTTCTTCAGCCAAACCTTAACTAATTTGGATCAGGCTACATGGATCCTTCCACAAAGAATCCAACCTTAATGAAGTGAGGGGAATTTACAGGTGGCTTTCAACAGAATCCCATCCTCCTTTACCCTGGACTGGAAGTCTTTTTCTTCTAACCTGCTAATGGATGAAAAATCTTATCCATTAAGTAATCCTGCTTCATCTTTAATTGCCATGAGGCCCAGAACAACATCTTTATCAACTAATTCATTTCATCTTCGATACTTTTAGACGTGCAAAATCAATTGATACCTCAGCCTAAACTTCCTTAAAATCTCGAAATGTCTCAATCATGGAAAATTGTATGCAAACCCATTCAATCAGGAAAATATCCACTGTGTAGCACTTTAAAAATCCATAAAACTCCACAGGAGGAGCTTAACAAAGAATCATTACCTTAGAAGGTTTCTCCTGCTCATCACTATAACTGTCTTTCTGGTCAATTTCCTCGTACCCAAGTTCTTGCATGGTTAGAGACTTTGCAATCTCTTCCTGAATCTTCACAGCCTCAGCCTCTTCTTCCATGAGTAGGTCCTCCTCATCACTTGATTGAAGCTAATATTAAATTGAAAAGATTAAGCAACAATACAACGAACACGAATATAAGTAATCGAAGATTATCAACTAAGAAATAGCAAAAACTGGATGCACAAAATTACCTCATAGTCAACATTATCAGCATTATAGTACAAGTTTTTTCTCCCACCCCAGACTGCTTTTTTGCCCTCTTCCTCGCTATCATCATCATCATCCATTTCATCTTCGCCATCTCCAAACCTTTCTTTCAAATATTTGGCTTGCCTTGCAACTAGAATAATTTAAAATAAATGATGGAATTTAAACATTATATTAAAAAAAAAATTTTAAATCATTATTAAAAAAACTATCTATTAGAATATACAAATATGCCAGAGAATATGTTCAGTTCCTTAAAAATGGGTTATAACACACAAAATTTTGAAAACCACAGCACCTTACAGCTTTTTCTTTGAGTTCATTCTTCCAGTTATGTCAAAAAATTGATGGACCAACATTAGGTATAGAAGTCATTGTTGAACATGCATGAAAGTAGGATATACATAAGAGAACAATGTCGTCATTTGAAAGTTATAACTATCGCTTCTACAAATGAAACACTCACTCTCTCCATTGCGGAAGATTGTCATTGTTCCAAATTTCCACTATAGCTACTCCACAGGCGCACATGCAAGAAAAGCTTGAATACAGCTCTTAATAACAAAAAGCCCCTTTGCCTTCCTAGTTTGTTCAAACTCGTAAAGACCATTAATAACTATCGTACAACAATTTCAAGTGTAAAAGAGCTATTCATGCATTAGGGGTAGCCTATATGCATTTCTTCAGCGAATCATGATACTTATTTATATATTGGTCGTTGATACTTAGTACATGGATACATGTTCTACTTTCCCAAGCATATTGTAAAATTCTAAAATGTTTGTAGACCAACAATGCTTCCTTTACAATACAAAGAGATGGTACTGGTTATAATAATAGCGTATGCACAAACAAGAAGTACAATCAAGCTCATCAATATCTTATCAAGTGACCAACTGTAGCTCATAACAACCTACACTAAGATAATAAGGTCATTTGCCAATTTCAAGTACACCAGACCATACTGTTCTAGAAAGTAAGCTACTATTAGTGCTCAAAAGTGCAATAAAAACTCATTGTGCCTATGAAAACATATAAGAAAATTAACAAAGCCTTTTCCAAAATGGTTATCTTACTCTTCGCAGCAAGCCCTTTATCATATTCGACATCATCATCACCATCTTCATCACTATTGTTCTCATCACTTTCTTCATCATCCTGCGAATTTCAGTACACTTAGCATGATAAGATAACCAACGTATACCTAAAATGAACAGTATTTCTATACAACACATAAGAATATAGTAAGTTTCATGCTCCAATCACACTATAGATATAGGTAAGAATAGCAATGGAAGTGTAGGAGATCTGAGAAATAAAAAGATCAACTTTACAGGAATAGCTGCACATCAGCATATTTGATACAGGAAAACTTCAGTAAGAGCCCCATATGGGCATAAAAGTAAGCAACACTTCTCAGAAAAAAGTTGCAAACCACCTGTAAGCATGCTTTTTTCTAAACATCATAGAGAACTTGGAACTTTTAAACACAATATTAAAGAACTAAAGGAATCCATATACAAGTACATCATTGTGTGTGTAAGTACATTAGCAAGGACAAGGTATAAGACATGACAAGGCAATAATTATAAGCTCCATTCCTACATGGTGGACATGGCAACTAGAGAATGTTGGAGTATGCTTGCAAATAAATGGAACAAATGCATGATAACAAAAGTAAACTTCCTTTTAGGATGAACGAGGTTTCTAGATGGTTTAGGGAAAAACACTAAAGCAAACCTTATGCATAACCGTAGATTTCAAATTATCCCAAGAGCACATGCTGATGAAAATTCCCAGAACGATAGTGCAAGTTCAAATAGACTGTGTTCAAGAAGCCAGATTGAATCAAATTTTCTGTCATAACTTCTCTTACAAATTATATCTATTTTGAATCCCTTGATTGCCAATAGAGAGACTAGAAGATTCTTCACATGGAGGAGATGCTAATATGAATATTACTTACATTATAAAGATGAAATAAAAAACAGTTAGTAAGGGAAAGCAGAAATAAATATTTCTTAGAGAGAAATATGTGTCAGGTCATAGTCTAGAGTCTTCTAATAACACCTTCTGTAGCCAGATTGATTAAGAAAATGATAGTATGTTGCTTTCCTCCTATAAAGAGATTATGTCGTGCTATTGCATGAGAAAAAAGATTCTATTTGAGGAACTCCAACTCTAAGTTTAAAATGCTGCTATTTCAAAAAATAAATAATAATAAAAACAGAAAACAACATGCAAGCAAATTAGCACAAGTGAAATGTTAGACAACGTGATAGTGGTGCAAGTTTGACAGGTGATTAAGAGACATCTTCCAACAAAGATACCAGGAAACTGAATATGCACCAAAACGATGGGCTGACCTGTCAGTCAGGTTGGTTCAGATGCTCTTAATAAAAAATCATTGACTAAACTTAAGGCCAAAAAGGAAAAATTAAAAAGGAAAATTTCCAAGTTATCCAAATATGAGAATGTATATACATCTCACTTACAAAATTGAAAACTGGGAGCTCTTCATCCTCATCAGAATCAACTGCACAAAGAATGAGGACAGTGGAAAAAATTAAAATCAGCTTCTTCAACAAAAGTGTAAAAAAAAAAGAAAAAAAACACAAGAAAGAAGAAACAACTAAATTCTGCATAAAGTAACCAACACTCCGTACCATCCCTAGCATTAACATCTATCGGAATCACATCCCGCTTCTTATGAACTGCAAATTTCATACACAGAAAAGAAAAGTCCAGTTAAAAAAAAATGAAATATAGAAGTTCAAAATTCGAAAAGAGAAAAGAAAATTTCAATCAAAATCATAGTATTGGGGTATAGTGTCTATGTGCTTTTGCTTACACGCATCGATTTCATCGTCGATATCGTCGGCTCTGAAATTGTTGTCCGGACGAGTCTTGTTATTAGTGCGGCTAATGTTGGGGACTTTCCGCCCCCTGTTGTTTTTTGGTCCTTTCGCCATGTCTGTGTGTATCCGAAAGTTCAATTTCGAAGGAAAAATAAAAATAATAAAAATCTGAGACTGATAGAGTGAAAAAAAAAATTCTTGAAAATTCAAAATCGAAAGAAGCGAGAAGGGGAGCAAGGAAGAAGAGATTTCAAGATTTGAGAGCTATAGTTAGAGAGGGAAGAAATTCGCATAGAAAGATAGATGTAGCAGGAATGGGAGAACCGGAGAAGCAGAGGAAGGAGGTGAACGGGGTAAGAAGGAGAAGAAGTACGGCGGTGGGGGAAACTGCAGCGGGAGTTACAGGGATCCATGAACTGCTAGGGTTTAAGGACGTTTTCGTTTAGGGGGGCCAACACGGTGAGCTGGGCCCCACAAAAGTAATTTTATCGGGTAATAAAACTAATTTTTTGATCGATAATGTTGTTTAACAAAATTAACGTAATTAAATTATTATTATTTATTATTTAAATAAAAATTAAAAATTATTTTTAAAATTAAATAAAAATACTTTTTGTTAAAAAAAAAATTTTTAAATGCCTCCAGATTCACTTGTTGCGTACAAAGTGTTGGAGATGAAGACTGATAAATCTACACAGGAGTTGCTCTACATGTATTTACTTTTTTTTTAAGAAGGCAAATTTTGTGAGGTCTTGCAAAGTTGCAATCACGAATGAGTGCAAAATAGTTTATGGATAACCAACGGGAGTCCAGCATATTCAAGGCAACGACCTTCTTCGTAGGAGTTTTTTTTCTCTATAAGACTATCCCCATTTGATTTTACAACATCACCATTTCCATCAAGAAAAACAAGCTTTTCTTCGTGTACAAAACGAAGCAGCTTTGCTTTCATTTGTAACTTCAGAGTCGCGTGTAGAGCATATTTACTTCCTGCTGTAACTAGCCTTTTTTTTTAATACTGTGTTTTAAACGTCCGTAATTTTATTTTTTTATCAAATTTTAAATTTCGAATAGTTTATATATTTTAATTATATAAAAAATTTAATATTTCACTTTCGTATACAAAATTTCAGCTCTAATTTTTTTATTTACATATTTTTTAATATAATTATATTTTTTAATTTTTCATACATTTCTAAAAACTATTGAAATATAAACACAAAACTTCACTTTCATTTTATCTTTAAAAAAAATTTATTTTTTATTTTTTATTTTTACGAAACTCAGTTCGGATATTTGAAATACGCCGTTATCAAAAAGTAAGTTCCATTGAGTGTCTATTTTTATTTATCATTTAATAATTACTTTGAGTCTCTTTTTTTTCACAAATAATAATTTTAATAATTATTTTTTGGTCAGTCTTTTTTAATAATTTTATTCTTAAAACTCACTTTTAAATTTTGTCTTGATGCATTCCCGTATAAAGCTCAGAAGTTATTTGACATTCTATTTTATAAAAAATTTTATCAATTTTTTATTTTATTCTTTTAAATAACTTTTTATAATATTTTATAAAATTTATTAAAATTTTAAAATTTTCCATCTAATAAAATATTTTATTATTTATTTAAACAAATACTAAAATTTATTTATTAAAATAAAATAAAAATATTTTTATTTTAGAAAAGTTTTTTTTAAATGACAATACTCCATTTGAATCGATGTGCGAAATTCCTTTAGGAGGTGTTTCAAATACCCGTAATTTTACTTTTTTCGTTCAGATTTTGAGTTCTGAACCGTTCATATGTTTCGATTAGATAAGAAATTCAGAACTTTACTTTCACATACAAAATTTTAGTTCCAACTTTTTTATTTATATACTTCTCAATATAATTATATTTTTTAATTTTTAACACGTTTTTAAAAAGTATTATAATATAAATACTGAACTTTATTTTTATTTTATTTTATTTATTTTTTATGAAACTCAATTATTAATATTTAAAACATACTCTTACCGTGGATGATAGATATCTCGTTCGTTGAGAAAGAGAAGCTTCCCATCATATGAATGGAAATTATCTGTCTACACATGATGCCATTACTAACACAATGCATTTTACTCCATATATACAACATTGTCATAATCCGTAACTGCCGTAACTCCCACAAGGTACATACCTTTATAGTTGGAGATAGAAGCCATGAAAGAACTAAAGAGATGGACATGCAAAACCAGACCAGTTAGGTGAGCTGTTGAACAATGTTGGTTTTGTTCCAAGGGATGAGAAGGAAGTGTTTTTCTCCCACAACGGTGAGAAGCTTGCAGTTGCTTTTGCAGTAGCTAATTAGAGATATTAAACTTTACTGATGGAGCATGTTCTTGTCGGTGATTACTGATGATTTTGTTGTTTTCTCACACACGCAGATAGTAATTCCCTTCTCCTGCAAGCACCGCCGTTCTCTGTCCTCGTTGCCGTTGCTGGCGTTTGAAGGGCACGCGATCGTCGCCGTGAGTTGCCTTGTTACTGTCCGCTGCTGCTGCTTACCTTGTCGCTGCCTGTTTACGCTCCTCCGGACGATTCGATACCGGTCGGCTTCCTACTCGTGAAGGCACTATGTTGGATACATAACGATATTAAGCCTCTTTCTAGCTCGATCAAAGTGCAACTCTGCGAAGAATTCACTGCGGACCAAATCTCAAGCTCCCATACAGACAACTAATAAAGAATCCTGCCTAGAAGTATCAATCTCCACAAAACGCCGACACTTCTGTCGTAGGGCATACAATCGCGGGGGTTTGATTGGACATCCTGCTTCTCTGAGCTCTTTTCGTGCCACGACAGTCGCAGTCTATATGACCCAGGACCCTCCCTTCGTTGGTGATGATTCTTTCACGGCATCGATGGCCGTCGGCTGTTTTCCCGCTCAGCAAACACTTCTTCCTGCAACGCTTCCAAACTGCCGCTGCTGTAACCGTTGAAGAAACGCTTCCAGACTTCTCCCATCCATTTCATCGAACACCTGCCGCTGCATTGCCGTCTTCTTCGGTCTTTTATCAATGCTCCACCCCTCGCTCTACTTCCCTAGTCCATGGCCACCTATCAAAGCTAGGGCTCTCTTCAATCCCACCTTATGTCAATCACCTTATATCAATCTACTCTTCGTTCCACCTCCCTCTTGTTGCACGCAAACTGTTCGATGAAATCTCTGAACCAAGCCTTGTCTCTTGGTCAGCACTCATCTCTGCCTATGCTCGCAGCAAGCTAGGTCGTGATGCTCTTCGAACATTTAGAGAGATGCATTCTCTTGGAATCCAAGTGAACGATTACGCAATCTCGAGCCTGCTCAAGTCTTGCTCTCTTGCTCCTGACTTTTGCACCGGGTTGCAAATTCACGCCATTGTGATAGTCACAGGATATGATGATGATATTTATGTTGCTAATACACTTCTAGTGATGTACGCTGATTTTGGGCATGTTATGGAGTCTCAGATGCTGTTTGATGGGATTTTAGAACCGAATGTCATATCGTGGAATGCACTGATAACTGGGTATGTTAAGAATGACAGGAGTGAAGAGGCTGTGAGGTTGTTTAGCGACATGGTGGCAAGGGGTTTACGGCCGAACGAATATGGGTTCTCATGTGTGCTGAACGCTTGCACCGAGCTGCAGGACTTGCAACAAGGAAAGGAAATTCATGGGTTCTTGACACGTCTTGGATATCATTTGGACCCTTTCACAGCCAATTCATTGCTTGATTTTTATGCAAAGGTTGGGGATGTCAATGCTGCAGCAGTAATATTTCAGTCAATGGTTGAGCCTGACATCATCTCGTGGAATGCTTTTATTGCAGGTTGTGTTCTTCACGGGTATGGTAACCGTGCTTTGTCACTTTTGGTGACAATGAAGGAAAAGGGAATGCATCCAAATATGTTCACGCTGTCAAGCATTCTCAAGGCATGTGCTGAGACAAGGAAGTCAGCCCTTGGTCGGCAAATACATGCTAGCTTGACTAAAGTTGGTTTGGAATCAGACTCTTATGTTGGTGTTGGCCTCATCGACATGTATGCAAAGTGTGAATTTACGGTAGATGCAAGGAAAGCTTTTGATTTGCACCTTCAGCAAGATTTAATCGCTTGGAATGCACTAATTTCTGGATATGCTCACAGCGGATTGCATGAAGAGGCTCTAGCCCTTTTCTTAAAGATGAGGAGTAATGGCTTCAGCTTCAACAGAACCACTTTATCGGCTATTTTCAAGTCCATTGCTAGTTTGCAAAATATCCATGCATGCAAACCACTCCATGGGCTAACTGTTAAAACGGGGCTGTTATATGATACCCATGTCGTCAATGGCCTTATAGATGCATATGGGAAGTGTAGTTGTATGGAGGATGCATGGAGTGTCTTTGATGTGTGTCCATGTCTAGATGTGTTTTCTTTCACATCCATGATTACAGCTTACTCTCAAAGTGGTCAAGGGGAAGAAGCACTGAAGCTCTTTTGTGAGATGCTAGTGAAAGCGCTCAAACCAGATTCATTTGTTTGTAGCAGTCTTTTGAATGCTTGTGCTAGCTTATCAGCATATGAACAAGGAAAACAAGTGCATGTTCATATACTGAAAATGGGCTTCATGTTGGATGTCTTCGCAGGGAATGCACTTGTAAATATGTATGCTAAGTGTGGTAGCATAGAAGATTGCACCTTAGCTTTCGCTGAGGTTTCAGAGAGGGGAATTGTGTCCTGGTCAGCAATGATCGGTGGCCTTGCTCAACATGGGCATGGGAAGACAGCACTTGACTTGTTCCAGGAAATGCTTGATGAAGGTATTGCTCCGAACCATATAACTTTGACAAGCGTACTTTGTGCTTGCAACCATGCAGGTCTTGTGGATGAGGCCAAACACTATTTTCAATCAATGGAAGAATTGTTTGGAATTGAAAAGACCCAAGAACATTATGCCTGCATGATTGACATCCTTGGACGTGCTGGGAAGTTGGATGAGGCAATGGAACTTGTCAAGAGTATGCCTTTCGAAGCCAACGGTGCAGTATGGGGGGCACTCCTAGGGGCTTCTAGAGTCCATGGAAATGTAGAATTGGCGATGCAAGCAGCTGAAAAACTTTTTATTCTTGAGCCAGAAAAATCTGGGACCCACGTGCTTCTCGCAAATACCTATGCATCAGCACGAAAGTGGGACAAGGTTGCTGAAGTAAGAAAGTCAATGAAAGAAACCAGGTTGAAAAAGGAACCTGGGATGAGTTGGGTAGAGCTGAAAGACAAGGTACATACCTTTATAGTAGGGGATAGAAGCCATGAAAGGACTAAAGAGATATATGCAAAACTGGACGAGTTAGGTGAGCTGTTGAACAAGGCTGGTTTTGTGCCAATGGTGGATGTTGATCTCCATGATGTGGAAAGGGATGAGAAGGAAGTGCTTCTCTCCCACCACAGTGAGAAGCTTGCAGTCGCATTTGCACTAATAAGTACAGCAGATGGTGTACCTATTAGAGTGAAGAAAAATCTTAGAGTGTGCAGGGATTGCCACACAGCATTCAAATTTATTTCAAAGATTGTGTCAAGGGTGATTATAATTAGAGATATCAATCGCTTCCACCACTTCACTGATGGAGCATGTTCTTGTGGTGATTACTGGTGATTTGTTTCCCTCACACACACAGATAGCTCCTTACAAAGAGCGCATTCGGGCAAGACTATCTTTGCAGATAAGATATATTTTGCAATTATAAGATGCTCTTTTGGATCTGTCTCTAACATTATGGATTCAGATAGTTTCTCATTAATTTCCTTTGGCAAGGCTCACTCATGGTTTAGATTGCAGTTCCAAGAAGTCACAACAAGCAATTGCAAGCCTCTGCTTCACATGGTACTTTCTCCTCTCGTTCAGCCATGGCTCTCAGGAGGAAAACATAAAACTTTTCACTTTCAAAATTTTGTTGATATTCTTGTTTTAAAGTCAAATTATAATTGGAATCCTTGTTATGAAGTTAAATAATCATTTAGATTCATTGTATAGCTTTTCTTTTAATGAACATTGTAATAATGCTTTCAAATCTATTGCATGTTGACAGCTTCATTTCTAATGGATCAGCCATGGACTTTGATGTTTCTCAATTCTCATTACCCTCTGACAAAGGTCTTGCAACAGAAGGGGAAACCACTTGCTTCATCTTCTTTAACTGATGCCTACCAGAAGCTTTTAGCAGACACTTCGTTACCTAATTAATCCCAGATTCTTGCTTTCAAGACAACATGGATGCTTCTGCCGATATCTTCTTCACTAATTAAACATGGTACTGTTCCTGCTTTTCAAGGCAAAGCAGCTAGACAGAGGAGAAACATTTTTTCAAGTAAGCATTATTTCGTAGTTTTTTCACTATCCAAGGGCGTTTGGGAGTGCTTATGAAATAAAGATTTTATAGAATTGAGAGTATTTTTGTTTTTTTAAAAAATAAGCTCTATTTTTTTATTTAAAAAAATAAAATATGCAAAAAAAAATCTCATTACGTAAAATTTTTCTATATTTTTTAAAATTTTAAATAAATTTTTTATATATTTATAAAATATGTATTGAAAAATATAAAATGAAAAATTGAAAAGCTGCTTTTCTGATAAGCAATGCCAAACAGGAAAATCTGCTTTCGTAGTAAGGATTATTTTTTATGTTTGCTATGGAAATTTTAGTATGCAGAGAAGGACTCTTGATGCGCCTGATATTGTTGATGATTACTATTTGAATCTTCTGGACTTGGACAGCAGTAACATACTTTCCATTGCCCTCAGGAACATGGTTTACTTGTGGGATGCACCGATGGATTAACATCCGAACTCATGGCCATTGAAGATGACATTTAACTGGGCTCCTGATAGCCTGCACTTTGCTGTTGGCTTGAATATTTCTGATGTTCAGCTGTTTCATACAACTTCATTTCCTGGTTAGCCTTGTTATTTTTTCCCTTTGATTTGTTTGACTAATAAATTGCTTAGCTTCTTTTCTATGCCATGGCATCTGCAATTGAATCAATCAATGCATCCATTGGTTTTGTTTTCTCCCTACATCTAGATTTCCTGAAGTAGTATTATGTTCTCAGTTTCACGGACACATGTGGTATACTGAGTGTATGTAACTACCACAACTTTTTAACTGTCTTCACAAAAAGTGTTCTGAATCAGTAGATTGCATGCAGCTTGTCTATGAACTAGAGTTTTTAAAATAAAACTTTTTTAGGACAAAAAATATTTTTTATTTTACTTAAAAATATAAGCATTATTTATTTATCTTAAAAACTAATAAATTATAAAATTTTATTAAGTAAATTTTTTTTATTTTTTTAATTTTAAAATAAATTTTTATAAAATATTATAAAAAATTTATTAAAAAATGTCAAATAAAAATATTTTTTTGGAACGTGGGAAAAACAATACCAGACGCTCTCTAAATTTGGTTCTGTCTGAAATTTTATGCAGCTGAGAACTTCCTGAGATGTGAACCAGTCCTGTGTTGGATCTCTTACATGGAACAACAATCTACTCACACTGGCAGCATGACCGATTCTCCTCTTCTTTTAGGGCTTGTTTTAGTTTCACCGAATACTTTTATCAGATTTTAAATTCAAAATTATTTATTTCAAATTTATTAAATTTATTTATAACTTCCTTGTTATTAAATTTACTTCTATTAAATTAAGTTCTACCAAATTTCAAGCTAACCAAAATTGTTTTTTCCCCGTTGCCGCTCCCGTCGACTGATTGATGCGATCATCGAGCACGACAATGTTGAGAGAAACCGTGAACCCCAACAAAACCCACCGTTCCATGTGAGGTAAAAATAGATAAAATTACGATTTATTACACAGTTCCATGTGAGAGTGATCTTAACGCTCCGATTATTCATACCGTAGTCACAAATCTTGCCTTACACCGGAGTACGGCAACACCAGCTCCGGCCACCATATCTTGACACCTCCTCCAACCTTCATCCTCATGCAGCAATCCTCTTCCCAGCCACCTATCTCCTCCGACCAACTCTTCCTCTCTCTGATCGACGCTATCATCCACATGATCAACTACGTTCTCCTCGACAACATTACTACTCAACTCTGCTGGTGATATCGTTAGGTGCAACCGGAGTCGCCCGTCTTGCCTCCACGCTTGAATGGTTTTCTCCGTTCGTTCGAAAGAGATTTCTTTAATCACAAGCCGCCCATCTTCTCTTATTGATTTGAAGTAAACCGTTCTTCCTTTCCTTAACCTTTGATGATCTTGCATTAGAACCAATTGTTTCTTCTTCGTTGATCATGGGTGCATATTGCAAGCAGCTTTCGCAGCCCAGTATCTCAGTGTACAAGTCTAGCCGGAGCTTTTCGTCATGAAGATAACGCTGCATTGAAGAAATCTTGAAGATCTTCGTGATATTGAACTCAGGATGAGAATTCCTGAGAAGAATCTGCATTAGGGTGGTCTCATGGAGGTTTTTAGGATATTTTTAGGATGTATTAATCGGAATTGGTAGGATTATGTTATTAAGATGAACTGTTACTTCCAAAGTTTATCCACCAAACCAAATATAGGGTGTTAAATTAACCAAATGTTAATCAAATTTGTTCAAAATTTTCTTTATACTTTGATGATAAGTGGGTTTTAATTTCTTCTGAAAATAGGTTTTGACAGTTTGGTATAACCAGCTAATTAACAGCTATCTGTTGATTTCCCAGAAAAAGTAAAATGATCTATAGCTCATTTTGAGTTGATCAATAATTGGGGCATGTTTATTCTTATTGCATTCTTGAACTCTACTAACTCAACTCTTTAAAACACTTCTTTTTCTTAATCTGAAAGATTAGGGCATGTTTATTCGTGCTTGAAATTGAATTACCAAAAATGAGTTAAAACAAGTGAGTTACTTCAAAAATAATTATTAAAAATAAATTTTATTTATTTATTTACTTTTTATTAAAAGTGAATAAAAATAAAAATTTTAGTATTAAATATCCTTATAGCAAATGAAGTTTAAAAGTGAGTTAAAAAAATAAAATTTTTAGTAAAAAATCAACACAGAAATTTTCTGACACTCAGTTTTTTACTGAAAAGTTCAGTTTTAAGGCCTAACTAAACAAGCCCTTCATCTGAAACAGAATTACACAAAACTGGAGCCTAAGAATAAAGAAAAGTTAGTCCATATAAAATCCACTTTGTGCCATAATCTAAAACATATTATTGGCTTCCAAATTGGGGCGTGCAAGAGTGACAATATGGGTTCATAGATCATTTCCGGATCGACCTATATAATAATCAGATCAAAATTATTCAATTCTAATTCGACCCATTTATTTATATGGATCAAAATTGTCAACTTTAATCTAACCTATTTATAATCGGATCAAATTTGAGTCGACCTATTTAATAAATAAATTATTAAATAAAATTATAAATATTAATTTTTAATAATAATATATATAAATTATTAATTATGATATATTTAAAAAGAAAAATATTAAGTTTGACAAAATTTATAAATTAAATAAAAATTAGTTAAAATTAAGATAGATTAAAAATCTATATATACAAATTAAATTCAAATGTTTTGCTATTATTTTCTAATTATTAAGTATTATACTATATAAATAATTATACGGATTAAACGGGTTAATTTCGGATCAATTCGTACCCAATCCGAACCCGTTTAAATTTTTAGAATCATTTTCGGGTTGAGTCGAAAAAGACCTGAATTTAACTAAGACTTTATCCGAACCCAACTTTTCGGATCGGTTTTGGATCGTGTCAAAATTTGCCACTTCTAAAGGCATGAAATGTTCTGAGTGTCCAGTCCTTGGTACTGAGAAAAGTGCATTTCATGAGAAAATCTAATACAATCTGGTGCAACAAAACTGGGGTTAGGCCATTTCAAGTCTTTCTGGGCCAAGGGTCAAGATAAAAATTTTGGGTGCGTTTGTTTTTATTTTTCCCCAACGAAATTTTTTAATTTTTAATTTTATATTTTTTAATACATATTTTATAAGTATTTAAAAAATATAGACAAATTCTATATAATGAGATCTTTTTATTGCATATTTTTATTTTTTTTTAAAGTAAAAAATATAAAGCTTGTTTTTCAAAAAGAATAAAAATACACTCTATTTTAAAAAAGCTTTATTTCATAAGCAATACCAAACTAGAAAAGTAGCTTTTATCAATTGGAGGGTTCTTTTCATTTTTATAAACTAACTCAATTCCAAACTAGAAAACACAATCTAAATCAACTATGTTTAAAGATTCTCGTTTGCCATATATTAATAAAATGCGTTTGAAGTATTTTTAAAAAATATTTTCTAATACAAAAAATACTTCTATTTTATTTTAAGTAATAATTTTCAGTTTTTATCTAAAAAAATATAATAATAAAAAATAAATAACAATAAATTTTTATTACATAAACTTTTTTAATATTATCTAAAATTTTAAATAAATTTTATAAAAATATAAATAATTTATTTAGAAACATAAATTGAAATTTTTAAAAATTAGAACGTTTTCGCCAAAAGCTCCCAGCTACTTGTTGCCAATGAGTGGCCGTTAACTTTCGAGTCCTTCGTACCAATAACAAGCAATTCCGGGCAAAAGTTTCAACATTTTACTTTCGGTGGATGAGTTCAAAAATCTCCAATATAACATTTCTAAGGTACTTGAGAGAGTTCATGTGCACTTATATTTAGTAACATAATAAGATCGCGTTTGGTTTAGTTTTTCAAAAACTACTTTTTAACTTTTTTATATTTTATATTTTTAATACATATTTATAAATATATTAAAAATTTATTTTAAAATTTAGAAAGTGTAGAAAAATTCTACATAATGAAATTTTTTTATTATATATTTTTATTATTTTTTAGAAAAAAAAAATAACGCTCGTTTTTTTAAAATTAAAAATATTCTTTTTAAAAAAAATTTATTTTATAAGCACTCTCAAACACCCCAAACTTAATAACCTTTTTTCTTCAGATCGGTGCGAACAAATTGTTTTGGAAATTAGCGTCTTCAAAAATTTACTACATTGGAACTCTCCAAGGTACTTGTTAGTACATGAGCGACTTGTTTATTCCGACCGGGTGCGTTTGAAATTATTTATAAAACGAAGTTTTTCTGAAATAAAAGATATTTTTATTTTTTTTAAAAATAAATTTTATTTATTTTACTTCTAAAAAAATAATAAATATGTAATAAAAAGATCTCATTATATAAAATTTTTTATATTTTCTAAATTTTAAATAAATTTTTAAATACTTATAAAATATATATTGAAAAAGATGAAATAAAAAATTAAAAAGTTTTATTGGAGAAAAGCAAAAACAAACGCATTCTTTTTGAACTCAAAAAAAGTAATTGAAAAACTTTGCAAATTAACTCGACTTAATTAGATATTGTATATAATAAATAAATTTGGTGGAGTTTTATAAGTTATCCTATAATTAATTCAAAGCCATTTTGACTCAACTAAAATTCAAACTGAATTTTTGAACTTGATAAGTGCGTGTTTCAAATACCCGTAACTGAGTTTTGTAAAAATAAAAATTAGGAAGTAAAATTTTTTGAAAAATAAGTTGAAAATAGAGTTTCGTTTTTATGTTTTAATTGATTCAAGTGGGTTGAAAATAAGTTCAGAAAGAAAAATATAGTAGAATTTAAGTTTTATTTGTGCAGAACTAGGAATTCGAATTTCCGATTCTGTTTGTAATTAAAACATAAGAAGTTCATAAAACTCCAATTCTGGCGGAAAAAACTGGAGTTCCACCAATTTAAAACACACTCTAAGACAGACTAAAAATTTGTTTAATTCAGCATAAGTGATATGAAAGTAGTTTATTTTCAAAATATTTTTTTCAAATAATTTTTTATATTTTATTTTTATAAATTTAATTTTAGAATAGTTTTCACTTTTATAACTCATTTTTTCAATATAAAAGTAATTTGTAGCTCACTTATCAACTAAAAAAGATAACTTTCAATTTATTTTTATAAAAAATATAAAAATTAAATTCACTATCAATAATACTATCATAATAATTTATTTTCAGTAGTTATTTTTCTAGTAACTCACTTTTAGCTTAAAAAACACACTCTTATAAACTTTTTTCTTTTACAACTTATCTACAGGAATTTTAAAAGTTTATTTACATACATGAAAGGAATGCCATGAGACTACTGCATCTTAGAGAAGCCAATTTGTTGGGAATGTTTGATGGTTCGCAATATCCTGTAATGCATTCAACAATAATAGAATTAGAGCGTGTTTTAAAAATTAATTTTTTAATTTTTAATTTTATATTTTTAAAATATATTTTTTATAATATTCAAAAAAATTTATTTAAAATTTTAAAAAATATAAAAAATTTTATATAAAAAATTTTCTTATTATTTATTTTTATTATTTTTAAATCAAAATAATAAAACTTATTTATTAAAATATAATAAAAGTATTTTAAAATTACTATTCAAACACACCATTAGAAATAGGGAAAGGACGTCTATAGGATCACGTGAAAACATGTTTTGTAGAATGCAGGTAAAATCCATTATAATTAGAGATGGCAATATATGATCCGATTTGAAAATATGATCCAAAATCGATCCGTTTAGTTAGAGTTTGGATTAAAAAATTTGACCCATATAAATATATAGGTTGAGTTAAGATTGAATGAATTGGACTCGGTTATTAAATGGGTTGATTCGGATTAACTCAAAATTGACTTACTAATACGAATTATCATATCTTGAAAAAATAATATTTGATTTTTTCTTTCCGTATATTAAAATATTGATAATAAAAATAACCGGTAATAGTAATTTATAAATTATTAAATTATATAGTATTTATAATTAATTATTATTTTTATATTTTAGTAAAATAATGTAAGATGAGAATTATAATATTATCAAAAATATTACTATTTAGGTGTTTCTATAATGACGAATTTGAATTTCTTATAAAAGTTTTTAACAAAATTTTGTTAGATAGTTATGTTTATCAAAATTTTATCAAAATTTTTAATATATATTTATAATCATAAAATTTCAGCTGTCAACACATATTTTAAAAAAATAAAATAAAACAAAATTTTTTTTGAATATTTTAAGAACCGATGAAGATATCAAAAAATGCACATTTTGACGGATGTTCACTATATCTCGTCATTAAAAATATCGTGCACTTCTATTATAACTGATCTTATAATTTCGTTAAATTTTAAAAATATATAATTAATAATTAATAATTTTAATTATTAAATTGGTCGACCCGAATTTGATCCGATTATTAATAGGTTGGGTTAGAATTAAGACAATTTTGACCCATATAAAATCATAGGTTGAATTAAAATTATATAAATTTGATTCAATTATTAAATAGATCGATCCGTGAGCCACAACTTGACGAACTTAAATTGCCACCACTAATTATAGGTTTTTGGAATAGGTACAACATTCTATTGCCTTCCTTGGCCATCATTACCCTTCTCCTAAAAAAGCTGCTCTTCCCTTCCGCATGATGTATGTATAATTATCAAAAGGGAAAAAAGGCATATTCCAAAAGTTCAAAAGGAAGTGAAGCGTTAGAAGTTGAAAAACAAAAATCAAAGCAAATGATTTTGGAGATATTTAGATTGTAATTTTCATATAAAATATTTATTTTTAAAATAAATTTCTACAAAAACTATATATATCTAATAATTTCATATATTATTTATTATTTTTTAATTATAAATTTGTATTTAAAAACTTTTTTATTGTGAGTATTTTTAAAGGTCTCTAAAGTTATAAGGTAATAAAAGAAAAAAATAAAAAGAGAACAAAGGTATACACTGATCGTTTTTGTTTTTGGTACCATGTTAAAAATATTAATACAGCTCTATAACTCATTGAGCTAATTAATTTCTAAAAAATATAATTTTACTGAAATTAACTGGATAAAAGTAGTCTGATAGAATCAGTTACACCAAAGTGGATAAGAAGGGCAAAGAAACATTATTTTTGTGAATTGAGTTGATTAAGAAATTGTTAAACTTTCCATTCTAAAAAAATTATTTATTAAATTATATTTTAAAATAAATTTTTATAATAGTTTATAAAATTTTATAAATTTTTATAAATAGTTTGCGTAATATGTTTTTATTTTTAAAATAAAATAAAATAATTCGTTTATGAAATAAAATAAAATTTTTAATTTAATAAAAAAGTTTTTATAAGTACTTCTAAAATGGTTAGATCTATACAGTATATTTTGCACCTAACTCCAATTTTATTTGCGACAAATCCTCATTTGTTCGCGGATAAAAACATAAAATCCACAAAAAATAGTAAAACGAAAAGAAATATTTTTGAGTTGCGTCAAAATGAATTAAAGTTTGTTTGACTGATGTAGTTAAAGTTAAAGAGAAACCGTAACTTTACTGATTTGAATTAACGTCGGTTGACCAGACCAAGTGCCGTTTGAAAGTATTTTCAAAATAGTATTTTTAAAATATAAAAATATTTTTATTTTTTAAAAATAAGTTTTATTTTTTTACATTAAAAAATAATTAAAATATAATAAATATTCTAATTATGTAAAATTTTAATAAATTTGTAAAAAATATACTAAAAATATATAATTAAAAATTAAAAATTTATTATAAAATAAACAATACCCAATGCTTTCTAATTTTACGCTTAACTCTATATTTGTACCCAAAAATGTTTGGATAGACTTTTAAAAAAATATTTATAAATTATAAATTATATATATTTAAATTTATAATAAAAATTTATTTAATAAAATTTACATTATTTTTATTTTTATTTATTATTTTTTTATTAATAAACATATAAAACTTATATTTGAAAATAGAATAAAAATATTGTTATTTTAAAAACTTTTTATAAGCACTTACTTGTCCAATAGAGAATTAGCCATAATAAATATAACTATTTTGTTGCCAGATTAGCTAAACAGTAGTAAAATTATACCGATTTAAAGCATATTTCAATTGTTACTAAATTCATTTTAAAAAAATTTAATTCTAATATTGTACATATTTTAATTCTATTTATATGAACTTTAGTTTATATATTATAATTGTAATTCCATTTTAATTTTATTAAATTTATTTTATCAAATTTATTTTTATGAAATTAAAAACGTAACTAGACGAGAAACGGTGACAAAGTTAAATTAAGAGTGTATTCTTTGCACATAAAAATTTTATTATTTAAAAAATTATTTTAATTCATTTTTTTTATAAAGAACTATAAAAAATTATTTTTAATTTATTTTTTAATATAAAAAATACATCCTTTAATAATATTATTTGTAATAATTTATTTTTAAAATTTATTTCTAAAAAAACTGATTTTTAAGGCCAAAAAGTCACCCTAAAGCTAAAGAGGTACCCGCGTTTGAGAGTAGATTTTATAAAAATATATTTCAATTTTTTCGGTTATACATTTTTTATAAAATTTTTTAATATTTATAAAATTTATTGAAAATTTTAACAAGATTTATATAAACATTTATTATTATTGTTATTATTATTATCGTTATATTTTACAATAACAAATAAAATGTACTTTAATAAAATAAATATTTTTTATTTTAAAATTAGTATTTATAATCACTTTTAAACGCGCTCGCAATAGATAGCTGGCCTGCAACAATGCACTGCGACAAGAATCCAAACACAACACAACACCACGAAGTCTCTCTTTTTTGCGCTTTTGTTGTTTTATAGATGAGTTTTTTTAATTTAAAATTTAAGAAATAAATTACTAAAAATAATATTATTAAAAAATGAATTCTTTTATATTATTTATATTTTAAAAGTGAAATATTATAAATAAAAGAAAGTCTTTTATCTTCTTTCTATCTTATTATTAACTTCTTCGCCTAACTAGCAACAACAGTGTACACCGCCATAAGAAGTAGGGCTCAGAGCTGCGTAGACATCAGGGTTTGGTTCCTATCTGTTTTAAATGCAACCAAAACCACTCGTACCTTTGCTGTTCCTCTCTTCTTCCTACTTCACTTCAAAAACAAGAAACAGAAGAGAGAAAAAATAAAATCTTTTCCTGTAATAGAGTAAGAAACAAAACCAGGAAGAAATCTCTTTCTGTGCTTTCTGTTTCTACTGGATCTCTCATTTGTTGCTTAGATCTCTGGGCTATATAGTTAGTTTAGTTCAGAATCTTTAGCAACTAAAATTGTTCGCGAAGATGAGTAAGGAAGACTTCCTCAAGATACAGGTCAGATCTCCCTCACTCTATCAGTATGTGTTTGTGTATGTGTTTCTGTTGTTTTCTTGAAATTTTATGGCATTTGTGTTGAATTTCAAGGTGTTGATTTGCTACATTTGTTTTTTACTTAGATTAGATTTGGGTTGTTGGTTTTGTTCCTTTGGTTTGATTTTTGTGTTAATTGTTGTTCTTTTTTCTGTTGCAGACTTGTGTTCTGAAGGTGAACATTGACTGTGATGGCTGCAAGCAGAAGGTCAAGAAGATAATACACAAACTTGATGGTGATTTTCACACTCTTCAATCCAACCTTTTCTAATGATTTTGAACAGAATTACTGTTTTGTAGACCATTCTTCAATCAGACGGCAAAATTAGAAGACATCTGTTGAGATTGAATGATTTTTTCAACCATTTGTGAAATTTCTTGAAGATTTCTCTTGTTTAACCTTTTTCTTTTTCCTTTGTTTGTTTCAGGGGTGTACACAAGCAGCATAGATGCAGATCAGGGTAAAGTGACAATCTCTGGAACCATGGATCCTGCCACTGTAATAAAAAAGCTCAACAAAGCCGGGAAGCATGCAGAGCTCTGGAGTTCCAAAGGCGGCGGCGGGGGCCAGAATCTCAGTAACCAGCTTCAAAAGCTTCAGCTTGATGGCGCCAAGGGTGGCGGCCAGCCGAAAGACAACGGTGGCGGCAAGCAGCAGAAGGGTGGTGGTGGTGGTGGTAATAATAAGGAACAGAAAGGCCAAAACCCGCTACCACAGAACCTGCAGCAGCAGCAGCAGCAGCAGCTGTTTGAGCAGATGAAAGGGTTTAAAGATTTCAAGCTTCCTCCGCAGTTCAAAGATTTGAAGCTGCCTTCACAGTTCGGCGAGAAAGATCCAAAAACTGTCAAGTTCGATCTCCCTCCTGAGGACTTCGATGACGGCAGCGACTTAGATGATGATTTTGACGACTATGATGACGATGAAGATCTCGATGACATAGATGGCCGATTTGATGACGAGTTTGACGAGCCAATCAAGAAACCCATCATTCGTCCCCAAGCTGCTGCAAAAGACAAGAAAGGCGCTGGAAATGGTGGTGGAGGCGGCGGCGGCGGGAATGGTAAGAAAGGTGTCGGTATCGGGGGCTTCAATATCTCTGGTCTGTTCAAGGGAGCTGGGGGTAAGAACAATGACAGTAAAGAGAAGGACAAATCTAGCGGTAAGAAGGGTGGCGGTGGCAATGGTAACGCTACTGAAAAGCAGAAAAAAGGCGGTGGTGGAAGTGATGGTGGGAAGAACAGCGGCGGTGGAGGAAAAAATGGTGACGGTGGACAAGCTGGTAAGAGTAGTAAAGGTAAAGATAACGGTGGTAATAACAACAACGGTGGAAACAAGAAGGGTGGAGGTGGTAACAATCATGGTGGTGGGATCAATCCAGGCATGATGATGATGGGTCAAGGCGGCATGAACATGGGCCAGATGGGTAACATGCATGCTCATATGGGAAAGATTCCTGGTACTGCATTGCAAGGTCAGCCTGCCGGAGGACCTCCCCCAGTTCACTTTCAAGGAATGCCGCCTGAGATGCTCACCGCTGCTGCTGCTGCTGCAAACCCGTACCAGCAGCAGCAGTACATGGCTGCGCTCATGCAGCAGCAGCAACAAAGGATGATGATGATGAACGGTGCTGGGGGTTACGACTACCCATACCCACCAATGGGTTATGCCGGTCGGCCACCGCCTCAGATGAGTTACATGTCACAGCCTCCACCTACCGGAGAGTCGTATGCTCATTACTTCAGTGATGAAAATGCCAACAGTTGCTCAATCATGTGAAATCCGAGAAGGTCAAAAAGTAGGAGGAATTGCTTGTTCCTCCTTTATTGGTCGGAGAAACTAGCTGCTACTTAAGTAGAAAGCGCTGTTCATCAAAAGAAGCTGAGGCTGACCAGAATACAATTTGAACACTGTTGTTGTTTTAGAATTTTCATTTTTTTTTTGCTTTTTCCTTCTTTCTTTATTGAAGAAGAACTATTTTGTTTGAAGGTGGAGTAAGGTATATATATTTTAATTATATAATATAGTGTTATGTATTGTATAATTAAGGTTTGATCCATCAAATCAAAATCTGTGGAGAAAAAGATAGAACTGCTACTGTTGTGAGTGAGAGGAAGAAGGCATCTTCAATGCAAATCATGTGAAAGCTAGTCCGAAATATTGTATCAATTTTGTTTGTTGGTTTAAAAAATGGGAAGAAAAAATAATGAAAACAACTGACTGCACTGTTCACTTTGCTCTGATCTGCTTTTGTTAAGAAATAAGTTATGATCTAATCTAATCTAAAAATTTAAGTGAATAAGTTATAAAATATTTTAATATTTTAATATTATTTTTATTTAATATAAAATTAATCTACTAACTTCTAATTTAAATGTCGCGTGTAATTTGGATCATCAGAGGCGTCCGAAAGAGATAAATAAATAATACTTATTTTTTTAAAATAAATTTTATTTTTTATTTTTAAAAATATAATAAAAATATATATATATCTAAATTTTATTACGTAAATCTTTTAAATTTTAAATAAACTTTTTATTATTTATATATTAAAAAATATAAAATTAAAAATTAAAAATAAGGTTTTCCTAACTTTTGTCTTTTGATGGCGTACTACTTGTGAATTGAATTGGAATTGTAGATGACTATGTTGTGTTTTGCAAGCAGCAGCAACCTGTCTGCCAGTACACTGTTGTCCTTTCCCTTCTACTGATTTTGATAGTTAACTAACACCAAACCATATATTAATGTTTCATGAATTTTAGTAGTACTTCAAAAATATAAAATTTATAATCTATAAATTTATAAAAGTTAAATTAAAAGTTTTTAAAAATTAAGATAAATTTAATATGCAGTGATAATCACCATCGAATATATTCTAATATGCTAATTTATTTGATACCAGGCTTTTTATTTTTTTAATATTGCTAATTTAATATGACCAATACTCTGCTAGTTTATTTTAGGATTTATTTTAACTACACCAAATTTTATTTTTTTCTTTAAATTTTAAGTTTAGTCAATTTACGTATTTTAATTATTATTTTAAATTTCAAATTTTACTGTATTTATTTTTTAATATTACTCCGAATTTTACTTTTTCTAAACTTCACTTTTTATCATACTTTATTTACATAAAATTTACGAAATTCAAATTAAGTGCATTTTTAATAATACTAAAAATATTTTGGTATAACTATTAAGAAGATTTAATGCATTTGTCATGGTTATTATCGTATCATATCTTGCATGATGAAATTAGTTTGAAACCGAAATGAAGCACGCTCGCTTTTTAGATATTCACAAAAGCACAAAACTATAACTCAACAGTTTCTATTTAGAATGTGTTTGACATTATTTTTCAAAAAAATATTTTTTTATTATATATTTTAGTTTTTTAAGAAATTTTATAGAGTTTATTTAAAATTCAGAAAATATAAAAATTTTTGACATAATAAAAGTTTATTATTATTATTATTATTATTATTATTTTTTAACAATAAAAATAAAACACGTTTTTTATAAGCAATTCTAAGCCGGCTCATAGTTCCTTTGTTTCTTAGGTGATATTTAGGTATCTTTTTAACTCTTTCTTATTACAATTTTTCTTTCATAATTCTCAATAACTTTTCTATAAAATTTTACAAATTCTTTAAAAATTGAAAATTTTATTATTATATATTTTTTGAAAATCTCTAAAAAATTATCTCTTAATTAACTAAGGAAACACACAACTCATGAGAAAGGCAAGCAGCTATATATGTACGTAGCTCTTATTGATATCATATTTACCTCTCTGCCATTTTTATAGTGGGTTGTGTGGGTGGGTTCAATCATGGAAAGAACACAATGAACTTCTTTTATTTAAACTTGAGTAAAGACTTCAACTTTATAATCTAATTTGGCAGGAACGAAATATTTGAATTATAGATGTTTTGGAGAGAAATAACACCGTTGAGTTAATCAATATAAGATATCTGACAAATTCGATCCAGATACTAAAAAATTTAATTCAATTCAAAACCTTAACCTAAAAATTTTTAAACTTTTATATTATATTAATATATTTTATATTGTTTTTATTCAATATAAAATTGAATTACTCACTGTTTGAATTCAACAAAAAAAATTAGTGCACTACGAAAATATTTATTTAAAAAAGAATTATTTGAAAAAAATATTTTGTAATTTTTTGAAAAATAATTTTATGACGTTAAATTTATTTTATATTTAAAAAATTTTATTGAAAAAATAAAATAAGAAATTGAAGAAGAAAAGCTTTTTCAAACATGCCAATAGAAAGAATAGAATGCCCCGGAACCTAAAAGAAGGAAAAAAAAAAGAAGAGGAAAGGATGTAATTTAGCTTTTGGAAAGAGCAAAGTTGTAATGGTGGGGTTACGAGAGGAGGAGGGTTCGATAATGAGTTGTGCTTTATGAAGTAGTAGCTAGTAATAACTGAGAGATATGCAATTCTTTCTAGACAATGGACCGCTTTGAAAGATATGTTTCGTAGTACTTTGCTCAAATCCTGCAATTCGATTGCATGTGATTTCTCTATTTTAAAAATATTTTGAAGGCAAAATGAAAAAGCAAAAGAAACACTTTGCCTGAAAGAGTAGGAATGTATTTTAAAGTTTATAATTTTATTTTTTTATATCAAATTTTGAATTCAAAATAATTTATATATTTTAATTACACAAATAACTCAAATTCTACTTTCGTATATAGAATTCGAGTTTTAATTTTTTTATTACATATTTTTTAATAAAATTATATTTTTTAATTTTTAATATACTTTCGAAAATTATTAAAATATAAATAGTAAACTTCACTTCTATTTTATTTTTTTAAAAAATTATTTATTTTTTTTATTTTTACGAAATTTAATTATGAAATATAAAACACGTCCTAAAAGTTAAATGATAAGAGGGGTTGCCTGACTTAGGGCATGTCGTGAGTGTAATTCGCTTTTCGATCACAAATTTATATTATATTTTAATAAATTTTTTTATAATTTCAATAAAATTTATTTTAAAAAAAATAATGTATATAAAAATTTATTTTATAAATAATCTTAAATATTTTTACCTTTTTTATATTATAATTATGTAAGAATTGTGGGCAGCTGTGAAATCAAACTCAGTCTGATCTGATCGGTTCAGATCAGAAATTAGCGATCAGATCGAATTTTTTAGCTGAGTCAAACAACAGGCTGCTCATTATTAAATGATAGAAATTATTAAATATTATGACTTTAATACTCAAATCATTATGATCGAATAATGTCAGTTAGATTTTACTGTCAGCTTGAGGATACATTTAAGGTGCTAATTAGCGCTATCTTTGTTTCTTTTAGGACAAGATTGATTCATGTTTGTCTAGCTTAAATTATTAAAAAGGGAACTAAGTTCTTTAATGAAAGATAAAACTATATATTTTTTAATTTATTTAAAAATTTTAAAAAAGAAATTATAATACTATAAAACTAAAACAAAACTAATTAAAATAAAATACCAAATTTGTCCGGCGAACCCCAATCCGTAGAAATTATTTCAGAAGATATTTTATTTCATGCTCTTTTTCTCTCTTTCTGGTCAAGGAAAGAAGGACAGATCTAGAAAGAGCATCAGAAGATAGATATTTTGAAGCCATGCTGCTCTTCAACCAAGACCAGTATGAGAATATCTGACTGTTTATAAAATAAATTTTTAATTAAAAATATTTATAATATATTTTCTCTTATTTATTTTAAAAATTATTATATTATTTTTTCTAACATTTGATTATAAATAAATTTGAAATTATTTTTATTTAATTAAATAATAAGATTGATGCTAGAATTGGATTGATTGATTGGTTGAGATTCTAAAATTTGTACTGAAATATTGTTTCATGTAAAATTATGCACTTTTTCATTTGTGTTGTTGACTTGTTCTGAGCTACTTCCATTTGCACTGCACATGCTTCTGTCTGTTATTAATTAAATCATTCATCACTTTGTCGTGTTTCATTACAATAATTGCTGTTATATTTCATTCTATAATATTTTTTTAATTAATTTTTTAATAAATTTTTTAATAATTATAACCTTAAAAAGATAGACCCAAAACGAACCATTATACACTGTTCTGCTTAGCTTTTTTTTAAAAATATTTAATTTTTATTTTATTTTAAAACTTTAAAAAATTATAAAAAAACCTTACGTTATAAAAAATTTTTAAAAATATTTTATTTTTATTATTTTTTAAAATTTGAAAAATAAAATTATTTTTTAAAAAAAATAAAAACATTTTTTTATTTCAGAAGAAATCTATGTCAGAATTACTTCCAAGCGCACCTAAATCGATGGTTGGAGGTCTGAGACATTTTCGTAGTCAATAATCGAACTCTTCAATGGATACGCTAATTAAATGAAAATTTAACCAAAATTCACTATCCTTAACCTAGCTCTTGAATTGATGGAAACACAACGTTAGAGACCTTCTGAACTTGGAGTTTGGAATTGGTTTGGCAGGATCTGGGACCTTATAATATGGAGAAAAACTACTGGGTCTGTGAAACTGAAGGAATTCAACATTGAGCCATATGTCAGCAGTTCACGTTCTACATAGTAAAATTTTATATAATTTATTATTATTATTTTTTTAAATTAAAAAATAAAATTTATTTTAAAAAATTTTAATAAAATTTTCATTCAAAAGTAATCCGAAAAAGCGATGAGTTTCTCCGGCTTTGGACATGAAACAACAATCAAAACTTTCAGAGAAGATTATCAAATGTCACTGTACTCTACATGTAGAGAGAACCTAAAGGAACGTTTACTGCAATGCATACTAAATTCTTACAATGGTCGAGTATGAGCAGGTTCTGGAGGAGTGCCTGAGCTGAGAAGAAGCTCGTTCAAGAAGACCTCAGAAGCTAATCTATGGTGAAGAAAAATAAACAAAACAGAAGTCCTTAGAACACTAACGCATGCATAGAACTTCTAAGGTGAAAGAAAATTCATATTTAATTCACACGTAAATATTACATTTGTTTTCATTAAATCTAATATATGAAGCGGAAAAGAAAAAAAACAACAGAGGAATTATGATGAAATAAAAAGACACAATATTAGCTACTAGTTTTATCCAAATTCACTGATCATCACTTTCTGCTTGCCGCGTGCATGGCTGAAAGTTTTGAAACTCAACCTCTGACCACCGCGCGCCCTTTGCAATTATAAGTGACCTCGCAAGTGTTCCCAACAGTGACTTTGAATGTGTGCTTCGGCCTCGATAAGAACACGGGGAGCCGGTAAAGGATCGCGCAAATGCAGCTGTTGTCGACCTCTTTAAGCCACCTGCAACATACGTTGTTCGTCTTAGGGTGGTGGTATTCATGGCTGTGACTGTTATGCGTGTGGCTATTGTGCCCGTTGCCTGTTTTTTTTGAGTGTCTTGCTGATTTGGACTTATGTCCACTGGACTTTCCATTCCTGTGCTTGCTCTTGTGCTCATTCTCGTTGCTACTGCGGTTTTCATGCTCAGCACTGACACTGTCGTTCTCATTGCCATTGCCATTCTTATGATCAGCCGTGGCGTTGTTGTTCTCATGGTCACCTTCCTGGAACAGCTGCATAAGGGGCTCCATGCTAGGCTGCAGTGAATCCTCCACCACGATATTCGAGCAGGCCTCAGCGGCGATCGCAAACTGCGTCGTACAAAGGGGTCTCGGTTGTGGATCAGCAAGTGTCGGCCAAGGCATGAACAGCAGGAATAGCACAAGAGCAGCCGCGGTGCCAGTCATCTTTAAGTCATACATTTCTGCTTAATACAACAAAAAAAAAAAAAAAAAAAGGAAAATTTGCAAGCTTGTGAACTCTGAAGAAGTTTTGCTTTTGTGATTAATCACTGAATGGACTATGGCTTAAAAAGAATCTGTATATATAAAGAATTGAGGGACAAATTAAAGAAGAAATAAACGTCTAGTTTCACACACTTTATGCATCTAACCAAAACAATATTTGGCCAAAAAAAAAAAAAAAGGAATTACAGTAGTCCAATGGTCTTCACGCAAAGATGCTCTTGATTGAATTTTCCTTTAGATTTCAACATTTTACTGGAAACGCAAAATAAGTGCCTTGGTCAGTCATCCAAAGATGGGAATGTTTCCTACCTGCATGCTTGCAGCTGTGGAAACACCAATAAGAAACTTGTAATTTCTGCTATTGATTGGTTGTTGAGTAGATTAAACTGTATGCGCTCCTAAGCACCCGTCTCTAAGTACATATATTATCTCGTCCGTACCGTACAATAAAAACTAAAATATATAAAAGAATATTCCTAATACTACTCATTATTATAATTGTTATGATACAAAATATGGTACATTTTAGCACGTGTGTTACGATCGTATCGTATGTGATAATGTGTAATGTGAGATATTTATTATATCTTATTATTATAATAAATATTAAATTTTTATTAAAATTCTATTCATAATATAAATTAATTAATTTTTTTTTTTTTTGTGAAGTATAGGTGAATAAAGAAACAAATTATTGAAGGAATAAAATAAAGGAGCCAATCATGGAAGGAAATATGAAGCGGCGATCTTCATTGATGCATTTGACCAATCAAACCCAAATCAAAGATTTAGCACCAAATCAAAGATCAAATCTAGCATCAAATA
Source organism: Acanthochlamys bracteata (assembly GCA_019914995.1). Lineage (NCBI taxonomy): Eukaryota > Viridiplantae > Streptophyta > Magnoliopsida > Pandanales > Velloziaceae > Acanthochlamys > Acanthochlamys bracteata. The sequence continues at coordinate 6,776,610 of CM034135.1, read as the reverse complement.
TAGCAACGAATCTACATCAAATCTAATCAGAATATCCTGAATATATCTTTTGCCTAATTTTATGGAAGGAAGTTACACTATAAAAAGAGGTGAATGGAGAGCCAAGAAAGCATCGAAGGAGCAACGAAGAGCCAAAGAAGAGGCAACAAAGGAGTCGACGGAAACCCTAGAGAGAGACGACGAACGACAGAAGGAAGATCAGATTGGAGACGAAAAATTTTTCAGATTTGCTTTCTTCTCTTTTCCTCATATTTTATTTCTCATACAATATTATTGTGTGTAATATTAATATGAGTGGCTAAACTTTCTAAACTGGAGTTAGGATGAAACCCTAATAAATTTAATTTATTTCTTAAATATTATGTGATGTATGGATTGTGAATTTTATGTGAGTTGTTAATTCTTGTTAGAAAGGATGTTTAGATTTTAAATTCGCATGCATGATTAGCATTGAGTTTGATATCTAAATTATTATATTAATTGTGCTTGCGAGGACCAATCGGAGCATAATTTACGAATTACAGGATTAACAATTGTAATTAATATTTACTGGACCAAAGTGAGTGTAACTACATGATCTATGATTTCACAGAATCTAATGCATTGTTAGTAATTTCTAAACAAGGAATTAGAATATCACTAGCGATAGGTGATTTTATACTGGACCAAAGTTAAAGTCATAATTAGAAATCGTATCTAAGAACTGGACCAAAGTGTTAGATACAAGATCTTCACAATCATCATAATCTATTATCATATTTATTTAAAGATTAAATTAGAGGCATTAGTGGTAGATTCTAAAACTCCAGTTGTTTGCATATCTGTTTTTTCGATCTGTGTGTTACTTTTTCTTCTTAGCTCTCGTACACTTTTGATTCGCTTTCATAAACATAACTTTTGTTACTAAAAATTTGGATTAGAGTTAACAACAATCTCTGTAGAACAAACTCGTTATCTGCTATACGGTAGACGACAACCGTGCACTTGCGGGATAGACTAGGATAGAATCACTGAGGTTTTCTTAGTTGGATTTATCTACATCAGTATGAAAAGTAAGTTTAACCGAAAGTGATTTCGTAAAATTAAACTCCGATCATAATTAGAGTTCGATAGAAGTAAAATTCGAATTGATAATTAAAATACATAAAATAAAGTTTGAAATAAATTTATTGTGGAAGTAAAGTTTGACGTCGAAGTAGTAGGAGTTCAAAGCATTAACTAAAACATGTGAATTTGTCAAATTCAAAATCTATAAAAAAAAAATAGAGTTCGTTGCAATTGATATATGCCCTTAGTATTACTATCAGAAATAGAAGTACTACTGAGTACATCTTTTAATAATTTCTCATCTTAAGGGCATATTTTTTGATCTTCAAATATGATGCTGTATCATATTTAACTTTTGAAGATCTTGTTCGCATAAAGATAACATTATAAAGAACCTAAGGCAAAACCTTCACAGATTCAAATGTAAAGGTCAATAAAAAAACGCTAAGCTGTACTTTTAAAATAAAATGGCTAAATATATTAAAAAGATCTGAGATAATAACTTGAATATATTGAAGTTGAATACATCTAGACTGTCATAAATGAGTTAGCTCTTTGGAAAACCCATGCCTAGCAGAGCTTGAAGTTTTAATTCCTTTTTAAATAATAATATTTTAAGAGTTTCAATAATAAAACTCTTAAACTAAAAATGATATTCAACTTTTACGTGAACTTAATGGCTTCAAAATCGTCAGAAGTTTCTTAATTTAAAAATTCATATAAAATTATTCTTAATCTTTTGAACAGCATGATGCACCACAAATGAGAGGAAAGAATTTAAAACTATTATAATTTCTACTGTTTTGAAATAATTAATCTTGAATAATTTTAAATCATTGCATATTTAATGATTTTAAGATTATTTTATTTTAAGCGACTTTGAAATTCATAAGATCTTGACTATATTTAGATCATTTCTTATTTGATATTTTTTATTAGTTGTCCTGCTTGGCCTACTCAACGTTCTATGTTGTGTGGTGTTTGCAAAATTGCTGAGTTAACAACAAAACAGTAGACTTCCAAATGAGTTGAAAAGAGGAAAAGTACTACAATAGTACTATACCAAAAAATAAATTCAGCTAAATGCTAAATATGTCCCTTTAAGAGCAAATATGTAGAAACATTGATAAATATAATTAGGAGCAAACTTGCTCGAAGTAAACATAGCATCTAATAATAAACGAAGTAGGAAGATAAACGACCATTCAAAAAAGTTCATAAAAATCATCTTAATTCTACTAAAAGCAAACGAGTGGTATCCTCCATGTTACTACGTAACCTTAAAAGTATTAAATGTAAGAAAACTCATCCAAAGACATTACGTTGCAACAAAAGAAATTAATATGAGGTTACGAAAGATTAAAGAATAAACATCTCCGAAAGTACATGCTACGCGATCTTAATAACAAATAACCACAATTTTAGTGGAGGAAGTTGCAAACAATATGTACTCAGTTGTCAAAAGTCCATTGGTGAGTCCACCAATAAAAACTTCTTGTTGGCTGAAACCTACCATCCGAAATGCAGCCTACAAAAACATGTAGTAAGTTTATTGTGTTAACAAACAAATGATGAAACCGATTATGTAATTAGTAAAGTATGTTGAAAGTCCTCTCATGTGGTTTTCCTTATAACACTGTAAAATCTACTTCCCTTTCAAGAGAACATATTGAAATAACACAATCAGAAACATTCTCTAAATCTATATTATTTGTTCAATTGAATTGAGTGTTGGGCCATCGAAGACCAAGATTGCTATAAGTAAACGTAGTGAAAATGAGAATGCTAATATGGATGTATAGATATACTAAAATAGACAAAATATTAAATTAAATATACACCAATAGTAGTTGTAGCGTCGATCAAAGATAAGTTAAGAGAAGGTACGTTTAGGTGGTTCGGACATGTCCTGCGTAGACCTAAAAATGCTGCAGTTGTATAGGAATGATGGGATTCTATTAGAACACTTTTAGAAAAAAAAAAAAAAGTGGTAAACTAAAATTAACTTGGCCTAAGGTGGTGGGAATTTAGAAAAGTTAGATTTTTTTGCTGAAACTGATTTATAATAAAATGGAATGAAAAAACAAATTCATGTAGGCAATCCCACTTAATTGAGATAAACGCTTAGTTTGTTGTTATTATTGTTGTTGTGTTAAATTTTATGGACTTAGAAAAGTGAATAAAATTTGTAAAAGGACCTGTTATACTATGTAATTTCTCTATTATTCCAAAAGCTAATTGAGTATATCAAAATTCGGGGTAATAATAAAGACAAACATCTTCACCACCATTAATTCTTCCTTTAACATTAGCACAATAGACCGAATTAAATGGAGTATGATCAATATTTCTAAACTACTTTCCTCCATAGCATCACCTTTCATAGAAAAATCCAAGAGATGGACCACATAATTTATGTTAAAATAAATTATTATACTTTTCTATTATGAGTAATGGCTTTTGGTATGGTTACACCACAAGATTATAAAGAACTAAAGTGTTTAAAATTGGAACTCAAACTATTTAGCTTTACCACAATTACTTTAACGACATACTTCAAAATTGTCATGCATGTACTGTCTTTGTAGATGCTAAAGTACGACAGATAGATTAGTTGTACGGTGAACTCAACTGTATAGACATTTTCTAGATATTATTTTGAAATTGACTTTAGGATACCCTATCAATTGAATCTCAATGTTGAGGCATCTATATAGGCCACAGAGGGGCATAGCAAAAGATGTCCATAATTGACGCCTAAATAGCTGTAGTTTCCACTTTTAAGAATCCTTATTTTGACATATATACTAAAGAAAATTCACTGCATACATACCTAAAATGCAATCTATCATAGTTACCCAAACTAAGTTTGAATATCAACCCAAACTAAGTTTGAATATCAAACTCATATACTTTCATATTCTCGAATGTGTCCTTTTATTCTATCAACCAAATACTAAATGAATCACATTATTATACACCATGAAGCTTAGCCGACTGCTCCAACTGCCAAATAGAGGGTAAAAAGTCTATGCCAACAATATTATGAATGTGACATTCTCCAAGTACATACTTTCATAGTAACTAATTTTTATCAACTATACTGAGAGATAGCATATCTAAAAGTTAACATTGGAGTGATGGTGCTAGTTGTGGCATAGCTCAGTTAAGAAAAGGTCTACCATTAGCTAGAGCCTTATACATTGAGGAATGATTAACTGAATACTCAACTCCCAAGCCGCACATTTGTAATTTCATCCGCTGTCTAGAAATTTCTAAATTGGAGATGAGATAATTGCAATTGTTGGAACCGAAACGTAAGTTCCAAGCCCAACAAGACTAATCTTACTAATTCCGCATTTGTTGCCGATCAGCAAAATCCGATCAAAAGAGAAGATCATCATTCTTTCTGTAATGAACTAACAAATTCAAATTTACTTCACTTTTTGGTTGATTACCTGAACAGATTTGGATCCGTACTTGAACGAAGAGTCGTTGAGCTGGTTCTTGCGTGCGGAAGCGGAGAGGCCATCGCCAGAGACGGCGCCGCCAGCATTCGATGCTGACATTGTTTAACAACAGACCAGCCGTGGGCTATACCAGAGAACCACGATGCCGACGGTGCTGCTGCGGAGGAGGAGGAGGAGGAGGAACGGGGGCCGTGGAGTTGGATGGATTCATGGGGAAACTGCTCCGTCTGCTAATTGCTAACTCATCTGGTCTCTTGAACCATGCGAAGAAGAAGAAGAAGAAGAAGCAGGAGAAGAAAAAAATTGCACGCTATTTATTAGCGGTGCCTGTGCCAGTTCATCATAGTTGGAGCATCGAATTATCATGGTGATGGAAAGTTTAGGATATTGATTGAATTCGTCTACGATGCACTCCGACGTAGTCTACAATTTGAACCAAATTTGATTACCAGTAATATCAAAATTAGTAATTAGCTTAGTACGTATTTTAAATGATCGTAATTAAATTTTATAAAAATAAAAAATAAAAAATAAAAAATAAAATTTTTAAAAAAATAAAATGAAAGTAAAATTTGTGTTTCTATAATTTTTATAAATATGTTAAAAATTAAAAAATATAATTATATTAAAAAATATACAAATAAAAAAATTAGAATTAAAATTTTGTATACGAAAAATAAAATTTTAAATTTTTTGTATAATTAAAATATATAAATTATTTAAAATTTAAAAAATAAAAATAAAAATAAGAACGTTTAAAATACGGAGACTTATATAATTGTAAAGAGCTGTATTCTCCAAAATGTTCATGGTTTTTCTTTCATTGAAGCGTCAACCATGGTGTCATTCACATCGATAGTACTTAGTAGCCTTTTAGGCTATTATGAAGAACTAACAAATCTGATTAATAAATGATCTAAGGCCTAATGAATACCAATCCCCAACTACCTCAAAAAACAATATCACAGATTTGAAAGATGAGGGCGTGAATCAGTGACTCTCTCTCTGTTCAACTTCATGTTTTTCTGGAGACCAACCAAATAAAACCACAAGCATATCACAATCTGCGAACGGGATTTCAAAAGGGTAATTAAGCGCCTGATGGATGCAGCTAAGTGCACGTTTTTGAATGCAATAAAACAATTTTAAAATAAGACTTATTTTAAATTTTTTAATACAAATTTAATTTTTTTATCTCAATAATAATAATAATAATTATTATTATTATATAATATAAAAATCATATATAATTTTCAAATTAAAAATTACAAAAATTTTACTAAAAATATATATATATATATATATTTTTGGAAAAACAAGTAGTGCCATGAGGACGCCAAACACCCTCTTAATGAACAAATTATAAAAATATTTGGAAATACTTTTTGAAAAAAAAAACTTTTTCGAAAAAAAAAGACATTCTAAAATTTTTTTTAAATAATTCTTACTTTTATTTTAAAAAATAATAAAAATAATTAATAAAAAAATTTTATAGTAAATGTTTTATATTTTAAAATTAAAAAAAATTATAAACTATTTTGAAAACTTTATTAAAATATAAAATAAAAAATAGGAAAAAAAACCTCTCTCAAATATGACCCATATCACACACCTTACACCGAACTTAGCCAACACCTTCAAAACATTTTCTAATAGTATTACCACTGCAGCATTTGCACAACGGAAGACTTACTGAGAATGCGAAACACATTACAACTAAAAAGAAAAGAAAAAAATAGAAACCATGAATCATGCTAGCAACTGCATAATTTACATTGCTGATTGATCGCTTAATTGAGCAGGCTGAGTGACTGCTATTAAAGTCTTGTACATAATAGAACATTTTCGAGAGAAGTCTGACATGGCCCTAAAGAGTTCCGGTAAGTGTGTTCTGAGACTCCCAAATGACTTCTCTCTAACCTGTCTGCATAACTTCTGATATTCTTCAAGTTCATCATCAACCCTTGTCTTCAAAGTATCTACCACAAACTTCTTCTCAGCCACAACATCCTTTTGAGCAGCTCCTTCAATGCCCTCCGGATCACTGGCATCCTGCCCCTCAGTTGGTCTCATCATCTTCTCTTGATATTTGCGGTGCCAGTCATCAAAGGCACGAGCCTTCTTTACGTACTCCTTGCGCATATCCTCATACTTCTCTTTCTGCTTAAGCTCTGCTTGCTGATGGCTGATAATAGAACTGACAGCATTCAAGAAATTTGAGATAGCACCCTTGGCCAGTTCATCTGGAAGCTTTTCGAGTTGGTCATGCCATGCACGCAGAAGGACCTGGATGGGGGGTTCAACAACTCTCGGAGGAGATGAGACCTTCTCCTTCAAGTTGCTTTCAATTGGGATTAGGTTCAACTTTAGCCAACTATTTAGAGCTAGTATATAACCCTTTTGGTGAGACATAAGCTTCTGGAACTGGGCATGCCACTCTGTGACAACTCGCAAAAGCTGCGCAGTGCGATCATAATGTTGTTCGCTTGTTTCCTTTGGAGCACTTGAGATGTCAAAACCTCTTAGATCAGAGACAATTTTTAGCTGGCTGTCATGGTGTGTATGCATGGCTTCCCACATTTTAGCCATCCTATTGACAAAATGTGTACATAGAATTAAACACACCATCTTGATTTTATTTCATGACGAGTCTGAATTACAAATCAGTTAGACAACTAAAACAATTCAGAGGAAGTGTAAGCCAGGAGAAGTAATTGCAATGCCTTCATCACGAGAATACCAAAATTTTGATCATACAATACAATCAAGTATGGAAAGGTCAAAGTTACATCTATTTAAGTTTAATTACCACTATCAAGATCTCTGCTTCCCCTAAATCCATATAGCACTATACTGCCTTGAAATATTTATTAGAAGCCACTAAGATGATGTAGGAATAACGATAGTTGAATATATAATTCACTAATGAATGACAAATAGAAGTTTAATCAAAGATTTTATTTACTGAACCAGTGGGCATTCTTTTAGTAACAGAGATAACAGAGAAAGGAACACTATTGTGATGCAAATTAACATACCGCACCTTCAGTTTTTTTGTTTGCCTTTTCTATATGCATGTCAGATGGCATGGTGGAGACAATCTTATCAAGGTGAGGCACCTTACAGACTCACAAGTATAAACACAAAACAAGACAAAAATTAGTGACCATAGTCAAAAAATGCGATGGCAGTGTCACCACTCTCTCATTTATGGTCGAATTTATTGAATAATGAAACAATTTGTCGATAGTTTCAAAACATTAAGCAATGGAGGTTTCAGAAAATGAAATAACGAAGATCATGGAATTGCAAGAGAGATCCAGTTAGACTATAAAGGGCAAGTGTACAAGGAAATGGAGGATGACATCTTCTAAATTCACTACTGAACCTTCTTCTTATACTATGCTGAATAATTCTCTAATAAAACTTTTTTACTGCTATTTCTTGAATAATCAATTTCCGATTCACATATTGATGGACCTACCAGTCTTTCTGAAAGAAGATGGTAAGCAAAGGGCCTACCATATATCACATTTCAAAGTAAATTAAACCAGAAAGGATAAGGAAAATATGAAATATGAGGGCTAAAAGGATCTTCCTGAAGATCAATTGAAGCAAATACAAGATAAAATCAACTGAGTAGTTATCCCCAAATCTTACCCATCAACCAAGAGCACTAGTCTCGGATAGAGCTTATCATCCCGGAGATGGTTAATTTCCGATACAGTTGAATCCATGGACTGCATATCAACTATGTATCTTGTGTGTAGATGACTTACAGCAGACTTAGTTTTCTCCAATGTCTCGGGATTTGCACCACGTTTCTTTTGCTTACTTAGTAAAGCGACTTTTCTCTGGTACTCTATTTTCATAAGCTCACCAGCCTGCTTTCAGTTAACAAGATGCATGAGAAAAAAGAATGTTGCACAGTACAAACTTAAAAAGTCAATGACTTTTCGTAAAGAGTAATTATAAATAGACTATTTGTCTTCTGTGTACCACGGGAAAATGCTTTCTGTACACACAAAAGCATTCACACGCTCTTTAGTAATACATGAAAAATGAACGGAAAGGAAAAATATTCTACAGTTACCATGCTTTCAAGTTCCAAAGTTGGGTGGAGTTTTCTATAATTATATGATCTGGATATATAAGATTACCATATCTTTCTCAACTAAATAAGTGTTTAGATAATGCTGATTTTTATATCATATAGTATGAGGTGTGCAAATCCATAATACTATTTGTTATTCATGTTAAGTGCCTAATTTGACATTCAGTATTCTTAGCAAAGATAAAATTACATTAGAAGTGAATCTATATGAAGGAAAAGGTCCAATAAAAGAAGCTTCTTTGGACTTTACAATTCTTCAATTTAATTTGTGAACCATACTTAATTCGCCAATGTAGATTCTTCCACATAGCCAGCATCAGGCCCAAGTAAAGAAAGGTTATATTAACAGCCACTTGTATAATCCTGTCAAATCTTTATAGCATGAACAGGCAAAGGGTCTATATAACTGGCAGCACATAGAACAGCAGTCCATTAAGGCTTGCTACTTTACCAATCACATTTCTAATTACTTTTTAGAAGAAATTGAAGCTCTATAAAATTATTATTTTACTATGGGTGTACTAACATTCACGTGGCACTATATTTACTTATGGCATATTTACCCTCCTCAGACCTTTACCCATTAGAGATGATAATAATTGGAAGTATCATATATTATCCGTCGCAAATGCTTCATACACGAATTTTAGTAAAAGACTTAACTTTGACCAAATGCACAATACATCCAAAACTACTCGCTTCTAATAATCATCAAATGGTAATTGATTTAAATATTCACCTCAAAACAACATCTAAAACTAGGGTCCATATGGGAATTTGAAATAGTTAAAGAAAAATATTTAGCTATCCTCAAATTAGCAAAAAAGTACTACCTTCGAATAAGGAGTTGTACAGCAAGATTGATAGAAAAGCTAGCTATGAAGTTTACTTAGCTAGCACTTAAGTCTTCCTTAGAAAAAGAAAAAGCCATACTATGTGCACAACTATATATCAAGTTAATTTCAACCGATGCCAACTTCGAAATTATGCCTCGAAATTTTCCTTTTCAGCAATTGGAAAATTATTGAAAAAATCTGATAAGGTTAATTCCATATATAAGACAATCATAACCTATACTAGCTGAATACTATAGTGTGACTTATAAGTTGGAAAATTTCAAGTAACCTATTGAATAGAAGGATTCACCTTTACTTCATCATATAATTTTTTCTCCCAGGCCAGCATTTTATCAAGGATAGTAGCATGAGTCTCCCACTGATCATCATCAAAATCATCTTTATCGACGTTAATGTTGCTTAATCCCTTAATAGACCTATTCCATGTAATGACCTGCATGACTCTTGCTGAGTGATCAATGTGTCCTGCAAAGAAAAGAGATGGGACAATAATGAAAAAATCAAATGGAAAAATGACAGTATCGGCATAAATGAAAAGCAAATTTCGTTGCTTACACAAGTCTGGGTCCATTTCAAGGTAAATTATACTAGAAATTCTAACTATACCATCAAAGAATCAGTAGTAGTTACATATGCAAAGCCAAGGAGATGTACATATAGGCAGCATAAGGCATACAAGTATTTTTGTATAATTAATGGAGATTACTTAAATATGATAAATCTTCATGATGGAATTGAGTTATTTAAATAGTTATAGTCAAAAGAATGTCGCTCCATTCCATATTTTAATCAAAACAAATGATTAAATAAAGTATGAGAATGTGATGCGCGAACCATTACAAATGCAGGAAGAAAAGAGAGGAGAAGTTGGTAAAATTAACTGCTTGCCTCGGTTGTCAGCGAAATTGGAGTGGTAATGCATCCTGGTGGCTTCAAGCATCTTTGATACCTCATCGGCACTCTGAGAGGCCTTCAGAAAATGGTCATCGAGCTCATCGAGTATTTGCGGAAAGCTAATGCTTCGGGGTGGGACAGCTACCATCTTCCCTTTCTTGCTCTCCAGTCCACCTCCCATAGAGGCTGCATGCTGGTGGTGTGAAGGTCCACCACCCGGCTTGACTTTCTTCACCTGCTTTGTAGGCGGTGGTGGAGTAACCGGCTCTTCCATCACCTTATGCGCCGGTGGTGGTGGTGGCCGCGGTGCTCTGTCAGCAGTTTTATTTGGTCTTTCCTCTTCGATCTCCTTTCTATCAGGGATAACATCTTCTACATTACCAAGGGAAGATCCAGGCATGTTAGGGTCCATGGCAAAGAAGTACTCCCAGGGGCCCGGTTGTTCAGACATCGGCATGGGAGGCGGTGGCGGCATGGTCGAATTAGGAACTTGCCTCGGACGAGGAGGGGAAGGCGTCCGCTGGTGGATGATATCCTGTTCATTATCTTCGACTCCAGCAGTGGGAGTAGCACTTGTTTCATCTAAATCCTCATCACCGTCGTCGTCTTCTTCTTCACGGATAGTGGAATCAGTGCGGAGTTGCCTCTTTGGCTTTGGTACGGGAATTTCAGGCATACTCGCCGCACGAAGGAGAGGAGAAGGAGAGAAGTCAGGGAGAGGAGGAGGCGGAGGGGGGAGATGAACAGGAGGTTGCGTGACTGCGCCGGAAGGAGCGGCGGTCGAAGAAGAAGAGGCGGTTCCAGAGCCAGCGTGAGATAATCCAACCTCACAGTGGCCATAATCACTAAGAGCAGCACCAGTATTCTTCAGGCACATAGCGTAAGCAATATGAGCAGCAGCGAAGGCGTTGCGAGAGACAACGGCTTCCCCCATCAACTGTTTCCGTTGCTTGCATCGCGCCACCGCCTCTTCGTTCTCGATCTTCGACTGCCCGCAACCCATCTCAATCCTTCTCCTTCTTCTTGAAGATTTCCTTCCGTCTTCTTCGTTGGGATCGCCAGTAAAAATTAAAGAAATGGAGAACAGCAGAGCAAGGAGCTTTGTTTTGCCTGCTTAAGAAGAGAGCGAAAAAGCGACCGAACCATGTGCTGCTGCTGCTTTATGCGATGCTGATTGTGAATTAATTAGAGTGCGTTTGAAATTATGAAATGAAACTTTTTTAAATAGAAATATTTTTATTTTTTTAATTTTAAAAAATAATAAAAATATATAATAAAAAAATTTTATTATGTAAAATTTTTTATATTATTTAAATTTTTAAATAATTTTTTTTAATATTTATAAAATATATATTAAAAAATATGAAATTAAAAAAAATTAAAAAATATTTTTGAATGTGTTGGCAAAAACAACTTTAAACGTGTTTGATTGAGCTTATTAAATATTATTTTTTAATTTTTTTTATTTCATATTTTTTAATATATATTTTTTTAATTATATAAAAAAATTATTTAAAAATTTAAAAAATATAAAAAAATTACAAAATAAAATTTTTTTATTATATATTTTATTATCTTTTTAAAAATAAAAAAAAATTATTTAAAAAAAAACAAAATATCTTCTATTTAAAAAAACTAACTGCACTCCGTCTATGATCGGCACGCACAAACTAGTCTAAATAGTAGACCCAACAGTAAAGGGTATCTTCGGAATGTTACCAAATAAAAGTGATCTAAATTCTCACCGTTTGTTCTCTTCACATTTCTCATCATCTGCTCTGCTCCATACCGCTCCACACACTCCATCTGAGCTCTCTGCTCTGTTCTCTCTCTCTCTCTCTAACACCATGTCTGCGGTTGCTGCGGCGGCCGCGGCAGCTGCCACTGTTTCTCCTAGAATCTATTCTCCTTCTCTGTCAACAAACACATCAATCTCCCTAGCGTTCTTCTCAACTCCTCCTCACTCTCCAGGTCTGTCAAACTGTTCCTCATACTTCCACCCTCGCCGCCGACTTCTCAGAACCAGCTTACCTTCTGTACGTCGCGGTTCTGCGGCAGCACCTACTATCAATGCTACCGCTGAGAGGAAGAAAGTTCTCATTATTAATACCAACAGTGGTGGGCATGCTGTTATTGGGTTTTACTTTGCTAAGGAGTTGTTGGGCTCCGGACATGAAGTCACCGTCCTCACTGTCGGTGAGGAGAGCTCTGACAAGATGAAGAAGCCGCCTTTCACCCGATTCTCCGTAAATTTTGTTAACATTTCTTAATGTTATTATGATTGTGCATCAGTTGAAAGGGGATTTTTCTTTTTCGTTTTTTTTTTGGTTGAAATTGTAGGAGCTGGTAGATGCAGGTGGTAAGACAGTTTGGGGAAATCCAGCTGAGATAGGGAAGGTAGTCGGATCAAGTACATTTGATGTAGTGTTGGACAATAATGGCAAAGATTTGGATACAGTGAAGTAAGATATTTCTTGCGTGACCTCTTGAGTTTTTTTCCCAAACTTGTGCTTGTGTTGTTCAACTTATTTTTTCTTATTTGTGTCACTCCTCTAGTCCTACTAATAATTTTGCGTTCTTAGGTCTAGCATAACTAATTTATAGTATCTACCTCGGAAGAACATTGTATTTAAATTTATGTCATTAAGCTAAAATCTTGATTAATCAACAAAAGTGAAGAAGATAATTGGAGATCCCTGATCCAGTGAAAGAATGCTTGTGTGTTTTATATGTATGCCATTTATCCATCTAGGTTGTGATCTCTATAGAGAGGCTCATTGGTACGAGTAAGGTATTGATATATTAAATATTCAAGTCGTCTGGGACCAAAAGCAATGGAGTTGTTTCAATTAGGATTAATATTTGTCATGATAAATGGCCTGTAACCATGCCTATACTCTCCACATCAGTTTCTAAGTTTAAGATTTTAAATAATATGTCGGAGACTCAAGAATTATTATACTAGACTAATCTAAATAAACGTCAAGCTCAAGAAACTTTTGAGATTTTCTATTTTAGCGACAGTTGCCTTTTTGAATCAGATTAGCAATTTTATATAGAATACTGACAACTTTATCTACATCGATGAAGCTGCATCACCCTTATAGTGTCTTTTTTTCTATGAGACGCAGAGAGAGTTTACGACACTTATAGTCTATTGCTCTTGATTTAAGCATCATGGACTAGGAAATATGAAAATTATTTGGAGGTGCTTGGCTAGTGTCATCGTACAGAATGTAATTCACTCAAATGAAACTAAACTTTTTCTGTGATCAATTTGTGCTCCTCTAAGATAAAATTATGTAGTGAATGCTCTTCTAAAACAAGCATATGCTTGAAAGATTTTAGGATGAGAATTCAATACTTCATTTATTGGGTTAATTTTAGATTCATTGTTGTTTCTTAAAACAGTCGTTAATTATCATATATGAAATCAGGCCTGTTGTCGACTGGGCAAAAACTGGCGGTGTAAAACAATTTCTTTACATCAGTAGTGCTGGAATTTATAAATCAACTGATGAGCTTCCTCATGTTGAGGGGGTAAGATCTCTCTCCCTCGGTTTCTCTATCTAAATTACAAGAGTGTCTTTTTTATTTCCAAGAATGATATATAAATAAGCAGGAGTTAGGAAGAGCTTTTAAGTGTATAATAATATATGTAGGTAAATAAGCATTACCATATGTAGTGAGATGTTTAAAAATACAAGTGAGATGAAGCATGCTAGAACCAGAAATCTTCATTGTAGGTCTTGAATTGTATTTAACAATTTCTGCATTGAATAATTTCCCTTGGCCTGTGTGGAATTTATTTCTTAATAGCTAACTTGTTTCTAACTACAATACTATGGTGATCGAATTCGTCATCTACTACTTTTTATTACTCTCACATATTCTCTTCTAGGCTAGGGTTTATGATTTAACTTATTTTTTAAAATCTTAGTAACTGGATCATATATTCCAAGAATTTTCATTTAAATAATATTGTGTATCTACTTTTGTCTTTATGCTGTTTTAGATTTGGCATTGTGATAAGAAATTAAATTTATTATATGAACAATACTATGCGGCCCCTTAGTTATAGGACATATTAGCCAAAGATGACTATTACAGTCCATAAAACACAATAACTTGCATGTTTGAATTATATTTAGTATTTTAGAAACATAGTGTCAAGATACGTTTTAGTAGCTATCATTAATAGAAGATAGTTTTTAGTAGCAAAAGTAATTATTGAGATAGAGTTCAAGAATTTAGTATGTGATCATCATTCTTATATGTTAAATTGCAATCTTAATTGTTTCAATTAGATGTGCTAATGATAGATTTTGTGCTAATTCACTTTTATAGGACATTGTTAAACATGATGCTAGTCATGTAGACGTGGAGAATTACATTGCAGATATTTTCTTTGGTAGTTGGTCAATATTTCGACCACAATATATGATAGGATCCGGAAATAACAAAGATTGCGAAGAATGGTTTTTTGATCGTAAGTCAATGATTTTTATCTCTTCAATGTTCTAAAATCTTCATGTTTTACTTATAATCTTGGCTTCTCTCTATAAATATGACTTTATTGAACTATTCATAGTAACAGTTTCACTAACAATGTAATTAGCTCTAGAGGGCTAAATTATAAAAATATTACTTCTCATAGTTTTTGTTAAGTTTTATTTTGGCCCAATATACTTCTTATGCTCAACTTTTATCATTAGTCATGTTTATGCTAAAAAATAGGTCTTGCCATTGATTTAGTCTAACAGTGTAAATCAAGTGTTAACTGGTATAAAGTGTATAACTAATTATTTATTATTTTCACAATTTTTTTTTAATTTTTTCTTCCCTTTTCTTTATTTTACTTTTCTTTCTTCTGCACTTGAATGCGACATTTAGTCTTTGTTGGAGCACCCTCCCTCGGATTTATCATTGGCTCCTCAAATTCCTATCATATTCATTTCTTTTCATTAATAAATCAATCTCAATCTAAAATATTAAAAATAAATAAATAAAATTTCAATTTTCTTCTTACATAAAATCTATAACTCAAAATGTTGATCTATAAATTCTATTAGAACCACATTACACTTCTATTGGAATCATATGAGTCAATAGTGCAATTTATAAAAACGTTTCGGACATTTAAGTTAAGGAGTTTAGTTTTTATATGTAAGGATAAATAGACATAAGAGGATGACAAGAGCTATATATAAAGCCTTTTAATTAAAACATGATTGCCTAAATTCAAACAATTCAATTTTGAAATAGAAGATTTTGTGGTTATTTAAAAGATTGATATTAAGATTGTACTAAAAGTCATAAAATTCATGCAAAGTGGTTTAATTGAAAAAATTCATATTAAGTTGGAGTTACTAAGATTTAGGAGATTATATTGATCATGGAATTTTTGCATATAGCTCGGAATATAAGCCTTTTGAAATTCATCCTTGCAATACAACATTATAGAAAAATTGGATAAAGGAAAGTTATGAGTACAATTTATTGATTATATAAATGTCTTAATGACCTCCTAAAAACTTGACTATAATTCTACAATTAGTAGATAACTTTTTCAATTTGATGTTCAACTAGGATAAGGTTTTATTTAAAGTACTTTTTATCTTTTAAGTATAAGAACCACATGGAAGGTTGAACTGAATCATAAAAAATGTCAAAGTGAAAGTTATTACAATAGAAACGCATCCAAAATATACAAACTTATTTAGAAAAAGTTTAGATTTTAATAAGTTCGCGATAAAATAATTAATGTCTTATGTTTGACAATATAGTAAGTCAACACGCTTGAATTTGAACCAAATAGAATTCAAAGTTTAATGTAGTATCATAGTGACAATGGTGCTTGATATTTTTGCTTATAACTATCTTTTCAAACAGTGCTATATATAACACTTTGCAAAGTGGTACTTATTGTATGTATAAAAGGTTGTCGGTTGTTAAACATGATATTATAAGTAATATATTCAACTTCTGTAAGGTAATACTTTGCTTTTGATCTAACCTAGTTGTGTTTGGTAGGTATTGTTCGTGACAGGCCGGTTCCAATACCAGGTTCAGGAATGCAACTTACCAACATTGCACATGTCAGAGATTTATCCAGCATGTTGTCTTTAGCAATTAGCAATCCCTCAACAGCAAACAAAAATTTTTTTAATTGTGTTTGTGATCGTGCTGTAACTTTTAATGGATTAGCTAAATTATGTGCTCAAGCTGCAGGACGTCCTATTAATATAGTTCATTATGACCCAAAAGAGATTGGTGTTGATGCCAAAAAGGCGTTTCCTTTTCGCAATATGGTATCTTAACTAAATAAAGTCTTTTCATTTTATGCATGAATTATTTATTTATGTTGGAGATACTTATATGTTTCATTATATGTTGAAGCATTTTTACGCCGAACCAAGAGCAGCTAAAGAGATTTTGGGTTGGACAAGCACTACCAAGCTCTCCGAGGATTTAAAGGAAAGGTTTGAAGAATATGTTAAGATTGGTAGGGATAAAAAGGAAATGCAGTTCGACATTGATGAAAAGATATTGGCATCCATGAAAGTGGCAGTTCCTGCATGATTTAAGCCCGATTTTAATATGTATGCATTTTAGATAGGTAGGGAAATCATAATTGGTTTTCCAAGTATGTATGTTTGTTTTAAGCTTTATAATTGTAAAGCTTGGAGAGTCTCACTTTCAATGAAGTGCCATTTTTTTGCAAGCAACATATATGTATGATATGATCTACATATTCGATATACGACATTCATTGTAATATTTCTAATTAATTACTTGCTCATGCTCATTAGTGATAACTGATCAAAAGAATTTTAAGTTGAATATACTTTCTTTATAATGAAAAACTAAATTGCAACTATGCATATTTTATAATGAATATACTTTCTTAAATCAACATTGTTAATGCTATAATTATACGTAGTTAAAAGTATATAGATATTAAATATCTGAGATGTACACTGGTTTTCAATGTAGCTAATAAGGGGCCACATAGATTTTAGGTTTTGTTTGAGAATACTTTTAATTTATTTTTATTTTATATTTTTAATAAAATTTTTATAATATTTTTAGTTTAGGTCGTAAAATTATACTATTACTTATTTTTATATATTTTAGATAAATTATAAAATTTATTTTAAAAATTTTCATTTTAGAAACTTTTTTTAAGTTATTTTTTTATTCTATTGTTCTGATGATCCTTACCCTAGATATGTACCGGCCATAAAATAATTTGACAGAGTTAATCTTCACATCATGAGCAACCCAACCCAAACCAACTCCCAATCCAATCCAAGCAAATCTAATCTACCACCGCCCTCCCCCCTCTCGTTAACACGCGCTATCGACAGAATCACGCCCTACCTATAAATCATCTCTCCTCTTCCTCTTCCTCTTCTCTCTTTTTTTTCTTTTTCTCTCTCCACCCACTATCCTCCCTCAGTTCCAATTCCTTGAGTCGGCGGCCGGTAAAAAAGTAGGGTTTAATCAATCAATGCCTTACACTGTAACCACCGCTAGTCGCTGCCGGAACTTTTCTATCCGGCGATCTCTGAAATCTCCCGATCCGTTTTCTTTAACCAACCACCAAAACCCTAGGAATAAGTTTTTCTTTTAATAGTTGTATATGGCCAGGAGGAAAGGGTCTGGGAGATCCTTGGTAGCTGCTGCTGCTACTAGACAGCAGCATCAGTGGAAGATCGGCGATCTAGTGCTTGCCAAGATGAAGGGATTCCCTGCTTGGCCTGCAACGGTAAATTTCGTCTCATGTTTGTTCGAATTGAGGACGGAATTCGATATTTGTTGCTTTGGGTGGTTCAATTTGATCATGAAACGGGTGGTTATTGATGGATTTGATCTGATCATGGGAATTTTGCTTCGTAGGGTTTACTTTAGCTATGATGATGTTGAATTCTTTGTTAACTTCAGGGAAGTAGTAGAAGAAGCCCTTCTCTTTGTCTTGCTCACCTTATCTTCTCTCTTTGGATTCTATGTTAAAATCGTGGAAAATTCAGTGAGACTAGTTCAACTTTTGTGAGATTGGCATCCTTCATCCTTTTTTGATTTTGAATATCAAGGGTTTGTATGATTACGGGACATTGAGGAGAGGGTCAAACCTTTATTTTCTTTAGGGAAACTAGTGGAATGGGTGTAACTTCTTACTTGCTCACTCTATGTTTTCTTTGCGTGTGTAGATAGTTGTAAGTTTGTCTAGGACGACCTAATTTTAAGTTAGATTCTCTTGGACTTTCTACTAGCTTATATGATTATTGGGTTTATATGACTAGACGATGGGAAATCCTTCAATAGTCTAGGAAACGTAAACGGATGGGAGGATGTGTTATTCCTGGTCTAATATCTCTTCATATTATTTAAATCACAATGAATGGAAACGTACAGAAAATCTTCTTTATGAAATCATATCCTCATTGAACATTTCAATTTAGACAGTTACGATGTTGAGTTGTGCTTTGAGATTCTGTCCATTGGTTGTGCGAATCGGTTCAGTTAGCCTCTCTTAGTTCTTGTTTTAATGAAAAGCGAAAAACTCAAAGCTTAGTGTTGGGCTGCCCCATATCTGTTAAACCTTGATAGAAATAACCATCTTATAATACTGAGTGAAGACATTTGGAAGCTAATTCCAATACTTAAAAAAATCGTTTACTGATATTTTCTAAACCTTATTTTGTAAGGTCTGATTCTCTTATGACAACTTGTGTATATTAGATGAGACTTATTATTGCTAGTTCTCCGTTGTATCTTGTTCGCATTAGTGCATCATGGTCCTCAAGGTTGCATGTAAATTTTTTTTGGAAACTAATTTAGGTTTCTTATTTCACAGATAAGTGAACCAGAGAAATGGGGTTACTTGGCTGTGCGAAAGAAGGTCCTTGTTTACTTTTATGGAACAAAGCAAATGTGAGTGCTATTATTAGCGAGTTAGTAACTACTTTTTGTTCGTGTTTGCTTTTTTATGTTGCTAGTTTGCTTTGCATGTGCATGCATTGCAGAAACATGAGCTCTTAGGAAGGCATTATAGAACTCTAACTTAAAATTTTGGTAGCGAGAATTTTGGCCAGCATCTCACAGGCATATTTAATTGAAATTGTATAGTTTTCAATATTTTAGGTGACACCATTAATATATCGAGATCCAACCAGTGTATAGAATTAAGCCTTTAACAAGATTACTGTAGTTAGAAAAGGGCCAATCGACGATCCTTTTGAAAGCAATCCGAGAAAGATGTGATTACTTATTGAACGTAGAAAAGTTCTTACTTGATACTGGTTTTTCCCCTTACTTGATGGTAAACTATATGAAAATAAACATGTAAGAGATAAAAAAGGTTCCCTTGCAAATATAAGATATTAGAATCATGAATACCCATCTAGTTGCTTGTTTTAGATAAAATTCTTCTAATTAAAAAGACATACCTATCCGCTTTTGTTTTAATAAAATATAAGATATACCTATCTTATATTTCATCACAATTATAAGATATACTCATCCACTCCATCTGCTATTTGAAGGCATAAGAGAGAAAAGTGTAAAACAAATACTCTACAAACAATTTGATTGCGAAGATGGCTTCACTTCATGCCATAACAAAAAGCCAGCAAAGAAAATAATAGATTAGATATTATTAGATACAATACTTGCATCTATACAAACAATGAAATGTTTTCTTAGACATGGAGCTTCCTTTTATTATAGTTGAATATCAAGACTAGCAACAATTATTACTCTTTGTGTATCGCGTTAATACGGCATAAAGAAAGAAGAGTGAATGTCGAAATAAATTAAAGATCTCCTATAATTAGTTCATACATTCTAGATTAAAGAAGAGCGGAAGGCAAAATAAATTCCATGTTATCTATCATTAAAGGCAAACTTGACATGAAAGATTGACAATCATGAATCGGCAAACAACGTGATTTTGAGGATAATGATTACTAGTGTTAGACACATTTTTAAGGCAAATATTAATACTGATTGATGGGAAATTTCTGTAGTTTTTGCATGAGAGGGTTGGTCCCAATGTCCATAACGAATGTTCAAGCAAAATGCTGCTGTTAAAAATTTAAGGTTATGGAGGTAACATCTACTAATCCAATAAAAATTTATATAACAAATTAATATATGTGCTATTACTAAAATACTTTTTCAGATATTTCCATGAATATACCGTGTAGTTAAACATCATTGGGAACTTATATATGTCAATTCTGACAAAGAGTAGTAGGTCATAGTAATCAAAAAAATCTTGAAAATGGAAGCATTATTGGTAAATTAAAGCTATGTACAATCTTGCACAATATATTCCATATGCATCTTATAACCAATGCTTGAGCTAATTGATCAGCATTGCCCATGATTAATCTTCCTACGGGATAAATATTCATCAAATAGATAATGGGGGAGAGAATATAGGAGTTCAAAAAGGGATATAAAAAAGGGCCTTTTTTAGGTCTGCAACTGGGCTCAGCACGAAACTTGGCATCACAGTGAGTTTTGTGGATGTGAAAACTTCATCTTAGCCCAGAAGGTGAACCCACTTCCAAAACCTGTATTTGGTTAGAGTTGCATGCAATTGCACAACCCAATAACTTGGTTGCGTTTAAGTGGATTTTTCCTGAATACATTAGGTTGTTGGGACGCTTTATAGAATGATGAGAGAAGAGGTTGATGATTACTTTATTGGAAGGAAATGTTATAAAACTGAATTCCCTTCTCTTTGAACCATAGTTATCAGATCCGGACCGACCCGTCCGGGTCGATCCGGAAATCGTCGACCGGACGGTAAACCGGTCCGGGTTTACAAAAAGACCGTTTAGCAATCGACCCGTTTCGACCCGGTTTGACCCGTTCTGACCCGCTTCAACCTGGTCGACCCGTCCGTCCGGATCAAATCGGATTGAAAAATTTTTAAAAAAATTAATTAAAAAAGAGAAAGATGATATGTAGCTTAGATTTAGCATTTGGATGTGATAATGCAAAAAATATAATTGATTATTTCTTATTTGTAAATATCAATTATTAGTGATTTTTAAATTTTTTATATTGTCAAATGTTTAAACTTAAATATGTATACTAAAAAAGTTAATTATATCTCTTTTATGATTTATCTATTTTATGGTTTTATTTTTTTCTAATCTCCTAATTTATTTAAAAATTTCTATTTATAAATTTTAGTTGTTATTATTATTGTTGGTGGTGGCAATTATAGTTGCAATATTTCAATCTTTGCAGTGATTATTATTGCTGTTGTTGTTGATAGTAATGACATAATAAAAATACTCTAATTTTTTGTTATGATTGTTATAGCTATTATTATTGGTAGTGTCATTAGCAGTAAATTTCTTACTATAATTATTATTATTAGTTAAAAATATTTTAATATTATTGACCCGACGGTTCGACCGGTTGATCAGACAGTTCAACCCGAGAACCGTGACCCGGACAGTTTTCCGGTTCGATGTCCGGTCCGATTCTTACAACTATGCTTTGAACTTGGTGCTGCTTCATTGGATGCTAAGGATTGCTTCTGCTTTTCTCTTCTTCTTCTGTTTGCTTTCAGAAATATAATGATTGTGTCTTTTGTATTTTTGATATAAGAAAATGCTTTTGCTGTAATTATGCATTGATGGATATTTCTGTCAACTTTTTAACATGCTTAATTGTCTAGCGCTTTCTGCAACCATGCGGATATCGAGGCTTTCACGGAGGAAAAAAAGCAAGTTCTTTTAAATAAGCGCCACGGCAAAGGAGCTGATTTTGTACGTGCTGTGGATGAGATTATCGCTATGTATGAGAAAATGAAAAATAATACCCGAGATGAGTGTGCTTCTGGAAACTTTCAGAGAGAAAGTCAAGATTCTAACTCATTGGTGAGTGACAAGCATCAATTAGACTCGTTGCAGGCTTCTACAGATAGCAGTTTTGTCCCTAATATAGAGGAATTGGTAACAGCATCAGCAGAAGCTGGTTTGTGCAATATAAATAAGGAACCGGCTGAAAGCATTTCTATGTTAAATCAACTTAGGCAAACTTCTCTATCTTCAACTGTTCCGAGAAAGAGATTGAGTGATGTTACATTACGGAGTTGCGCTATAAAAAATAAGGTACCATCGCTGAAAAGGTCTAAAAGCATATCAGAAAGCACTCATGAGTTTGGAAAGTCAAATTTACAAAAGATTGATGTTCAAGATTTATCTGCACATAATAATTGCGAAATAAGTAGCTTAAGTCGTAATGATGCAGAGTTGGATGGCTCTGTAGATTTAGTTCCATCTGAGAAGAGTGACACTCTTGATTCTGCTACTGAACTGTCAGCATCTGAGAAAAATGGTTCTAACTTGGAAGCTGCTCTTTCAAATGATTCTCTTCAGTTAGAACCCAGTCCAGTGGCTGACAAATCTGGAGTTAGGCATGCTGACAAGCATCTCAGTTTGAATGGAAAGCTGGACCCTGCAGTGACAACTGTTGTTTTTAAAAAAAAGAGGAAGCCAAATCGCAAAAGGTCTGATAGTGCAATAGAGTTTGAATCCTTGTGTAAAACGGTGGAGTTGCACAGGGAAGAGAGCCACCCGGAAGAAAAAAGTTCCACTAATGAAAACAGAGGGATAATACATCAGAAAGCAGATGGGGATGAACACCTCCCTTTAGTGAAAAGGGCTAGGGTTCGCATGGAGAAGCTGCACATTGAAGAGCAACACACAGATGAAATTGTCTGCACAAAAGAAGTTTTAAGTGTCGAGAAAGATTCTGAGAAGCATTCTTTACCAAATATATGTTCCCATCACTGTCATGAAGATCCTGTGAACTTAGCAATTGGGAAATCCACAATCTGCTTGAGTGCAAATGATAGTAATCTTGGTATCAAGAAACATTACCTAAACAGTAGTGCTTTAGATGTTGAGTCTGCTTTACCACCGTCCAAACGACTTCATCGTGCGTTGGAAGCTATGTCTGCAAATGCAAATGAACCTGTAAATGAATGTTCAGAAGCCCCTCAGGTTATTGTTGCCTTACCAAGTGATTCTACAGATTATCCAAGACCTAGTTGCCCTGATGTGTCATTCAATAAAAAGGATGGCGGCGCACATGAATTTCCTTATTCACATAGCCTCCCTTGCAACCCATCAAGGACATCCATGAGCTCAATGTCTCAAGATCTTGATGTGTCTATTGAAACATCTTCAGAAGTGACAACAAATAAAAACACCAACTCAAGAGAGATTAGCACTACCCTATGCAATCAAGGATGTAATGGTGTGAACTCTGTGATGTTGGATCCTGAATCTCATAGTAATAGTAAATCATTGTTATCAGCCTCTCCACAATCTCATAGTAAATCATTGTTGTCAACCTCTCCCTTGTCTGGTGATACACAGTCCAGTGTTAGTCGAAGCAAATTTGTGCAAGGGAAGTGCTCTACTCCTGTCGCAGGGAAGGAAAATTTGGTAATGCAACTGGATACTGAAGCAGGATCAACAGAGAAAAATCCAGTCCAAGTGTTGGATGCCTCTGTGAACCCTACACAGCCCTGTTATGAGCTGCGACAAGAAGAAACGGGAAAGGTTCTGCCACTTGAAAATGAGGGTTTTACTGTGGAATTGGTATCTGAATCTGCTGTCAGATCAAGCACTGAAGCTTACGGAAATGTCGGAACTGGAAACATGTAAGTCCCTTGTAAACTTGGGTTTTGTGTTTTATGCTAATTGTTACGGCGTACCATATCCCTAGTAGGTATATCCATATTGTATTTGGGGTCTTATTTTTCTAGTGGTGGAAAAGCTTTTATATGAAGCTCCAAGGAGATCTGCTTGTTTGATAGCCACAATTACCAACTATGTAATGTTATTCAGCCAAAAGGATTGGTGCAATTAGTCTCTTTCTTTGATTACTATTATGTTTTTTATTTGCTGGTTGGCTAGAATCTGCAGATAACTGGTGCTCAATTCCTTGACACATTTCAGTTTGCTTATTATCAAATTACTTCTAACAAAATCATGATACATCCTCGTGAAAGTAGTAGTGGCTTGAAACTTAAATTTAAAGCAAGAGAAAGGAAGTTGCTTATTTTAAGTAACATTTTGGGAAGTCATGTAACAGAATTTACTTATGTAGAGATGTCCAGCGTATTGGTCCGGGCATATAAAATATTTTGGTCTCAACTTGAACACATAAAGAGTACGTATATAATAAGGCATGTGTGATTTTTGAAACAAAAATGATGTTCATAATTGGGGAAATAATAAATATCGATTTTTGGTTGTTATTGTGCAATTGCTGAAAGCTGATATCGAAAAGAGTACACACATGCCCTTTATACATTTAGCTTAGATGTTGAAGTTGAGGGACATGATGAAAGAGTTTTGGGTGAATCTTTTGGTAATTCTAGTTGTTTATCTTGTAAAAGCATGTATTTAGTGTCAGAATATTTGCATTATGTTATTTAAATGTTGAAGTTGAGAGACATGGGAGAGTATTTTCACTTGAATGTTTTTGGATAATTCTAGTTATACTTGATCTTATAAGGCGTATTTTCTGTATTTGCATTAATGTCATTAATTTTGCATCTTTTCTCTTAAATATGCAGCCAGGAGGTTGTTAATGAGGGAAAAACCAAAATGGCCACTAAGGATACTGGATTTTCTATTGATTTGACTCCTATGAAGGTCTTGATAGCTGCAGCTCAAGCTAAGAGACTACTATCTCGATCCACTTCTTTTGGTGATTCCATCGCTGACAGTATGGCTGTATCATGTGCTTCTGCAAGCCCATGTTCAGGCAATCAAGAATCTAGTAAGCGAGGATTGTCGCCAAACTCAATGATTTACTTTAGGCCAGGCTTGGATGATAAGGTTCATCTTTTGCACTGTGGAAAGTCAAGCCTCTATGTGAATGACCTCCAAGAAAGAAGCATAAACAATTATAGTAACTTTGTTGAAATAAATGCTGCACGCAAGAGCTTTGAAGCTATGCTTTGTACATTATCTCGTACCAAAGAAAGCATAGGGAGAGCAACTCGCCTTGCAATTGACTGTGCCAAATTAGGGATCGCTAGAGAGGTATACATTTAACATTTACCCTTCTTTTCCTTCTTATTATACATCTTGTGTGCATCTATATGAGGGCCCTCTTATTGTTCTTTGTTTTCTTATGTTTGTGTATAATCTAGCACTGTGACATGGTTGTGGCTGCATTAACTGAATTATATCATCCACAGTAGTAATGATGGATTATGTGGTGGTGCGGATATTTAAAAATAAACTATCTAGCAGGAGTTTCTATAAAGCAACATCTTGTGATGAATTCTGTATCTGTGCTTAAAAAGCTAACGATGGAAGATATTGTCTTCTGCGTGCACAGTTCAATGAGTCTCCATCTTAGAAACTATGAGTCTGCTGAAAATGCAGGTGGTTGAAATTCTTCTTCAGCGTTTGGAGAAGGAATCAGACTTGTATAGGAGAGTAGATTTGTTCTTTCTTGTCGATTCTATTACACAATCTTCATTCAATCAAAAAGGTATATCGCCATTTTTTTGTGAATTAATTCAGAGAATCAGGCATGAATTCTTATAAAAGAATGTTTTTGAATTGAATTATCAGGAACTGGAGGAGATGTTTATCCTACCCTTGTTCAGTCGTTACTTCCCAGATTGTTGTCGGCAGCTGCACCTCCAGGACATGCAGCTCGAGAGAATCGCAGACAGTGCCTTAAGGTAAGTATTTCTAATATTTTTATCTCCAGAAAAAATGTCTGTAGCACATGAAGTTGATTTTAGTCCTTGCATGTTCCAATCTCTTGAAGGTTTTAAGGATTTGGCTTGAGAGAAAAGTTCTACCTGATTCCACCATTCGCGGTCATATAAAGGAACTTGAGTCCTTCCAAGATGTTTTACTTCGACGTGAACAAAGGACAGAAAGAGCTTTACATGATCCAGTTAGGGAAATGGACGGGATGCTTGTTGATGAATACGGAAGGTCAGTATTGAAACTAATTTAATTTTTGTTCATTTAGTATCTGTTCTTTTGTGCTTTTATGAAAGACAGGTTATCTGAAGTACAATGTCTTAGGTTCAGAACTTTAAAATTTGCCTGTGGACCCCATCTCAGAGTGAGTTGTTTTAATCTAACATAATGTCAATGCTAGCATCTCATCAAAAGACAAAAGAAAGAATCTTTTAGAATTTACTTGATGCTTGGTTTATACTGATGGTGTTGCTACACAATACGATATACCTCTCTGAACATTAGTTCCTACCAGCCATAACCAAGTCTAGCTCGACTACTATGGAACTGCGCTACTGTAATAACAACTTCTATTTCACTCAAGGACAGCATCTTCAGCACCAGATCGCTTTAGTATCTAGTCAGATGCAATATTTTTTGGAGTTTAAGTGCCAAATTGGTCTATCAACTTTTTCTAACATTCTAATCCTGTTCCTAAATTGGAAAAAATTCCAAAGTAGGTAACTTAAGTTGGATATTTCTAGCTCCATCCTTCTGCTGACAGAATCACTCTGCTGTTGTCGCTTGACTTTCTAAATTTCTTTTACCACAATGGAGACAAAGATTTTTTTTTCTGCAGTTGTCAAGCTGAAGATTGAATTGTAGCTGCTGTGATGCATTATGAAAGATCATTCTGATATGAGTATTTTTTGTATCAGCAACACAAGTCTTCAGCTTCCAGATCTCCTTAGCCCGTGTGTGCTTGATGATGAAGACGAAGGAAGTTCTGGTCGGGAAAAGTGTGCTGCTCTGGTCAGTGCAGCAAATGTTTCTGAAGTGTACGAGAAAGTAGCAGATGAAAATTTCAATTTTGGTAAATATCACCATGTTCTAGAAGAAGTTGATGGGGAACTTGAGATGGAGGATGTAGCTCCTCTCTGTGAAATTGAAATGAAATCCAAATATAACCCTTCAGATGGTGGTGCTGTGTGTGCTTCTGGTGCTCAGTTCCATGAGCACCCAACTTTACCCTTTGCTCCTCTTCCTGAAGTCAAACCACCCTCTCCCCCTCCTCTGCCCTCCTCTCCTCCCCCTACAGTTACAGTAGCTCCTTGTAACTCTCTGTGCTCACCTCATGAACTTAAGCCTGTTGCTAATAATTGTTTTCTGAAAACTGATCAAGTAAGTATATCCACCTGCCTTTCCTGTTTGTCTAATATTTAAAAATATATCTATTCATTTTCTTGTGGTGTGTAGGATCTACTAAAGCAACATGTACAGACTGAAATTCAACACCCAAACAAGCTCAATGCAAACGTGATCCTAGGTGATGCAGTGCCTTATTGTATACCAGAATCAGTGGGAATTTCCAAGCAGATGCCACCACCTTACCCTTCTAGAAATTCATCTAATTCTTGTAGTGTTTCTGTGGCTGAGCAATATTTGCATTCTCAAGACAGTAGTGAACATACAGTCAATGGACCTTCTCATAATCTCGGTTATCATCTGCAACCACCTCCTCCAACAGTATCTAATCAGTTTTCCTATATTCAAGGTGAGGCACAGCATAGAGGCCGGCCATGGGAGTTTTGCTCTTCATACAAAGGGTTCCACTGTGCAAATGACATTCAAGTTGGAAGCTTTTATTGTGAAGGAGGTGCGCCACGACCAATGCAACATGATATAGCTCAAAGTGGTGTATTTCTATCAAGCAGACATTCTGGTACGGTGGTGATTCTGTTTTGATTTCTAACTTGTATTCGTAAGCAAAGCAGTAT
The DNA here is from genome assembly GCA_019914995.1 of Acanthochlamys bracteata. Lineage (NCBI taxonomy): Eukaryota > Viridiplantae > Streptophyta > Magnoliopsida > Pandanales > Velloziaceae > Acanthochlamys > Acanthochlamys bracteata. The sequence goes on along the minus strand of CM034135.1, from coordinate 6,748,476 downwards.
ATCCATAATTTCATTGTATTTTCTCCAATAATAACCTTGTATTTTATATTTGACAGGTTCTGTGCCACCTGGAAATGTTGGCGTGCGGCCCATTACCTTGCCTTATGGTCCATTCTCTGAACCGTCAAATACACACAGCCGTGGTTGGTCGCAGCCTTCAGGAGCAGTTGACTACCGCCCTCTTCCTGCAAGACCACCTTTAGATCCAATGGCTCGACCTGCTGGAGGTGCTTATGTTTTCGAAATTAGCTTTTTATAGTATCATTGGCCTTCGCCATTTCTTTTGTTCATACTTGGCTATACAGTTCTGTGTTGTGGTAGCTATTGTTGTGGTGTTTGATTATCATTTCTCCATCTATTATTGCAGCTCCTGGCTACTGGAGACCAAGATAGCCCTTAATTTTTGCAGCTTGGTATGCAGACCTTTTGGAAGTAGTTGAAACCTTTGTGCTTTCGTTTCACGAGGTACATGGGCTGTTATTCTGACTTGTTCCACTTATCAGTTTGTTGGTATTTTATGTTCATTGTTGGCAGCTTACCTGATTTCCTTGGATTGCTTATACAAATGGAAGCCTCCAAAGAAGGACAATTTGCTGAGTCTCCTTAATGAAGACTGAAGATGCCGTTGTCGCCCATGTAAATATGTATTTAAGCATTGCTCTGCACATGCAGAAGTAGGTTAATCATTGCTAGGAAGAGCTGTATGATAAACATAACCTGCCATGTACCAGTATCCTGTTTATTATAGATGATCTTCTTTCATCGACTGAAAGGAATTTAAGCCTTACAACTAGAAATCCCTTTGTTTAAAACAAAACTTTTGTCTTGATGGTGGTGATATGTTCCCAAGCCTATTTTACTTAGACCTTTATGTGATTAGGCAGTCTAGCTTCTGTCATGTTTAGAATATTGGCTTTCCTATTTGGACAGCTAACTTTACTAGGTGAGCCTACTTTTTGTCTTGTTGTTTTTGGGTCATTTTTTTTCTATTGTGAGTTTTCCTACGACATTATCTACACAATTGTCATCTTGAAAACAGTATTTTGTGATAATTCCAGTTACAAATTCCTTATCAAATATGGCATGCAGAAATTTCCAACATTTGATATTTATCTAATACCTATTTCAGATTGCCTTCTTGGATATCTTGAACATGTTTCCATTTGTGTGTATATTCTATTCACATATCTACAAGCTTTATTTCCAGTTTTTGTTGCATTCAACAATCTTTGTTCTTGTCATGTATAGTAATTATTTGACAAAAATAATCGCAGGCATAATAGTGTCTTTCTTCCTACAATATGATATGTGCTTATTTCTGAGGTTCAAGCCTATTTTGTAGCTCTTACTCATATTACATCAAGTTATCAAGCAAAGGTAGTCCATAGCAAAAATGCAAGCTGATACATGATACATCAGCTGTAGATGTAGGTAATCTCCATATAGGAGATTATATTAGAGAGTAAATTTGCTGTAGCCCGTTAGAGATTAAAGAAGTTGTTTGGTTTGTAGCTTTTATAGGTACCTTCTTCATGATGGATAACAGGACTCTTGAGTCTTATTTCTTTGGATTTAATTGGTTCTATCATCGATTATGTGCAGAGAATCACACTGCTTCTATCTCATGCATATCTCAGGAGAAGTTGCTTCCAGGAAGTCTCAAGTAATGCTGATAAGGATATAGTTGGCTGTTTGTAGTTGCTGGTGGTAGGTACCATCTTACTGTGAGTTGTTCCATTCTAGCATAAGTTCTTTTTCTTCTTCTTCTTCTTCTTCTTTTTTTTTTTTTTTTTTTTGTGTTTTTTGAATGACTGAATATTTTGAGGAAATAAATACTTATTGAAATACATTCTTGTGGTTTTGTAACCTCCAAGCCTTTGGCTAGTGGAAAGTTGCATGTTTCGCCAGCATCAGGTGTTACTTATCAATGATATTTTCTGGGCATAAGATTCATTGCGCTGTTTTTCGTATGTTCTAAAACATTTTGATAAAAGGTAGTTACGTCAAGATCTTATATCTAAACTGCACAGCCTTGTCTTTTACGGTGCGGTTGTGAGTGCAAAACCTTTAAATTTTGTGTGGCCTACTCATCAAATTGTTCATACATATTCTACAAAATATATCATAAATTAGAATAAAATGTAAACAGAATATATTGGTTTAAAGTAAACATATTTTAAGTTGAAATAGAGGTATACTGCATTTCTAGATATGAAAGTATTTTGTTATAATTCATCCCTCGAGAATAATGACGAGGATTAAATAGATAGATTAACTAGTGAGGATTTTATAAGATACTAGTTAGGGGAACCAAAAAAAAAAGCAATCTAGGAACCGGACACTTTTCTAGCAAGCTGCTGAATTCGTGTTGACATGTGTCAGACACAGCATTTCATCGGCTACTCTGACGACACGTATGGGATACTAGATTGCCATGTGCAGTATCTGACATTTCAATGACACTCGAACCCACTTGTTACTCTATCTAAAACACCTACAAACATATTTAGACATTAAACTTTAAAGAAAATGGTTGGTGCGTGCTCATTTGGCACAACTTGGTTTCTTGAAATATCCAAAATCATTAGGTAGGTGTATCCTACTAATTACTTTCTTTTAATTTTTTAATTTAGGCCATTGGTTGTGCCATATTGGTTGCAATAGCTAATTTTGCAATCTTTTATTTTATCAATTATTGCATCCCTATATTTATTCGCATGTAGCTGTTGTACATAAATGTAACATACTTAAATACCTGTTTCTCCCTGTGTGGCATCAGTGGTGTCCGTGTCGTGTTTGCTGCATCGAAGTATCCATGTTTGTGCTTCATATAGCAATATAAGCTTGGGTACCTGATATTTTACCAAATTAGCATTTGAGAAGTACGATTTAAATGTTACCATATATTAAATCTCCCCCCATATCTATCTTAAGCCATTATCTTATTTCCCTTTATTTTATTGCTAAAATGCTGATTCGGTTCTTTAACTAGACCCTCAAATTTGCATTTAGGCCCTTAATCAAAGATAGGTGCACCTTTATAGCAATTTAGTCTTTGTAACAAAGACTCGATAAAAGTCTATGTGAGTAATTCAATACAATTATTACTTTGAGCTCTTAAGTTGTAATTGTACTTGTACTCTAGTGAAACTGGTACAATGCATTATGTTAATATCGGTATAAGTAAAACCACTAGTCATTAATTTTGCTTTCCTAATTTTACAATAAATGTTCAATTACTTCCATTTTGGTTTAAATTTTTCATTTTTCTCTTGAAATGTCTGGTAGATAAATGTTTGTACATTTTCATATAGTTTGGTCTAAACTTAAATGGTTAAAGTGTTATCCTTACAATATTGATTAACAATTAAATAACTAAATCATTTCATAATAGAGTGTGACTCAAAGACTATTGCACCCATATTTAGTTGAAGGACCTATGTGCAACTTGAGGCCAAGGGACCAATTTTGATGCCTTGTTCAATTTGCTTGTTCATTTCATAGCTGATGATTCAAGTAGTACATATTAATAATTTTTGTGGGCATTTTGTTATGCATATAGTATTAGGAAAGAATAACTCTAATGATTATTCTGTCCAAGTTTGGATAATTTCAATAACGAGATGGAATATTAATTTAGATAAAGGTGCAATGTACTTGTGTCATTTTTTTCTATATAAGGGCTTAGAACTTAAAACATCCTTGATCAAGTTTATATGAATATATGTGATGACATATGTTGGAGCATTTAGATTGTGATAATCCATTTAAATAGTTTGGCCACATTGTTGTTTTATGGGCTATATAATACAACATCTTTCTCGAATTGATCAAAGGTTTCGGTTTTGGATTTTGCTAATGTTTGTAGAAGTGGTGATGGAAGTGGAAGCATCTAAATGAGGAGTTTCATAATAGTTAATCTAACAAAGGCCTTACAAGCTTGCTCTAAATTTGAAACATTAGTAATGTTAACAAAAATATTTGTATGATTTATGCTTTCAAAAATAATTTCTGAAGTATAAAGTAGGTAGAGTGTTTAATTTCTTAACATGAAAAGTCGATTTTAATTTGCTTATCTTCTTACGAATTTGTTTAGTTTACATTAGTTGGGGAATCTATATAGCTGTTCCAAGTCCATGTATAAGGTTAGGTAGGTATGAACTGAAATTGGGAAATACTTTTAGATCTTATGAAATCCTTATGATATGGATTCTTTGTGAATGGAGTCAATGCCTTACCCTTCTCTGTAGAATAAGGCTTGACTAACAGAGAATAAGACAAATTCATTTGTTTACCTATATTCAAGTCCCCCCTCATAGGCTATTGCAAATGTATGTTTACATGACCCTAATTATTTTTAAAGCATAGCTTGGGTAACTTAGAATATTAGTTATGAAAGACTCTGGTCTATTATTTATAATAATATATAGTTCGTTAGCTCTATTGTCTTATTAATTGGATGCTAAGGAATTAGTTAGATAATTAATAGGATCTGGAATTAACCAACTCATTTGATATATCTTGATTCTTGATGAATGATGGGAGGTATATTTTTAAATGCATGATTCCAAGATAGGTCAAAGTTATAACAGAATAATATAATAAAGTCTTATGCTATGCAGCTAACTATATGAACTTATAGGAAGGTACCTGGCCCTTTGATTGGCTTAACAATAGTTTTTGTATGATTGTATTGGTTTAATCTTTATTCTCTAAACTCGAGTTAATGGCTAACTAAGAACCTTATAACACAGTCCCACAAAAATTTCGAGGTCAGGTGAAGAGGAAAATGCTTTTTTCTGTATTGGGATTAGACCGGTACGGGGTTCCAAGCGGCCACTAGATATTTAGTAGGAAATAGTATCTATGTATTAGTAAGTGTAGTAGTCATGTTGAGGTAGTTGTGAATAGAAAGTAGTTCAGAACAGAGAAATAAGTGGCAGACTACTGAGCAAAGTAAAGAACAGAACTGCGAACAGGAGAGCTATGAGAAAGAAAGACACTATGGGCAAAACAGTCGACAAGAATGCAGTGGAGAACAGAGATTAATAAATTAGCTAGCAGAACAAACAACTGAGGAGAGATTAAAGCATCAACAATTAAGACTGCAGCAGTGGGAAGTGAACAATGGAGCAGCAAAGAACAAAGCAGTAAACAGTTAAGTACCAATCCAGCTGGAGCCAGTCATCGAGCTAGAGCTTATTGGCTTTCTTGGTTATACATGATTCGATAATGTTTTGCCTTCTATAGCAGGTAAACACTGAATTGAGATTCTTTTTGCTAGGATGGGCTTCTGACAAACTTGAGCAAGCTTCTTGCATGAGGAGTCTGCTGGACATATCTTTTTTGGTGGTTTGGGCAAGTTCAATTTTCAAATTCATTGGGTAGTTCAATCTCAAGCATGAGATTGGAATAATAAAGATGGATAGCTAATTACTCGTGGAGTAGTTTGTCAAGAAGAGAAGTCTAGTCAGTCAAGAGGTATATTTGGTAAATTCTATATAGCAAAAAAATATTTATGGAGGAAAATAATAATTGTGTAGCTGCTTGAGGAAAATGATATTCATAATTTTTAGTAGTGGTGAGATCCTGTAATATTCTTGAGGTCCTATAAATAGGAACAGATCTATGTATTAGACATCTTGTTCTTGATTATTTTCAATTCAATTGGTTATAAGATGGAATAGGCATTGCTGAAATAGTTCAAGTGTAATTTGTGTAAGGTGCATCCTATTTCAGGTTCTAAGTTTTCTTATAAAGTCAAGCTTCCTTTGTAGTGGTACCTGAGCTGTCGAACCTATTTGTATAGTTATTTGTTGAAGTTTGCAACATCGGGGACTTGCTATAATAATCACTTTGGTGAGCTGAGGCTCACATAGTTCATGAGAGCTTTCCACTAGCATGAGCAATTAACCTTAGGTGTAATTGATAACCGACCTACTCAACTGTAGTAGTAGCTTGGGGAGTCTGATTATGCAAAAAAAGAGTAGGGGGTTCCAATTTAGTGAAAGTTAATGAGTGGTCTTGTGGGCATATTTCCATTACTTCTATATATTTTTTTTTATCTGGATTATTCAATTTTCGTAGAACTGTAACGCCATCCTTTTCGTTAAATTGGCTGGATGATCTTTTTTTATCAAGTAATACAATGAGTACCCTCATTTGTGCACAGTTGTGTGTTTTTTCACATGTACTATTCATCTTCAAACACCCATTTCTGAGGCATGTATCTCATACCATCTCAAATGTACAGTAAAGAGTGGGGTAAAAAAGAGGTTTGTTAAAAGGTGCCGACAGTATTGAAAAGATTTTATCATCACGGAAGTATTAAAACTTAATCATCACTAGGAAAGGCGTTGTTTTCATTCAGTTCTACGTAGAGAACTATTTTGCATGTGCTGTATAGTTTGTTGTTTTCATTTGTTTATCCATTTTGTTTCCTTTCTTTGCTCAGTCTGAGTGTTTATCTGATAATTATTGTCTCAGAGTGGATAGAAAAATGATGAGACTGTTGAAGACACTGCAGCACTTGAAGCAGGAGTTCTGCGGGGGTGTAATGGTAAGTCATTTACTCCAGTAGGAAGTTCGCTTTAATATGATTGTAATTGTATGAAGTACTCCATTCATTGAGGCAATATAGATGTGGTAGATTTCCTAAAAGTATAAACCCTCTGACTAAGATCCAATATTTTCAGCCAAAAGCTAAGATTCTGTGTTCCTTCATAAGTTTAGGATATACCATGATTATTTTCTGTTTACTTGGAGAGTTATGTTGTCAACTTAATGTTTGGTAATTAGAATTTGACTACGACAAATGCCACAATGCCTTTCTCCTTTTGTTAGGAAAGAAAGTTAATTCAGCATATCTCTTTGAACTTGGAATTGTATGTTGAAGTTGCATGCCTTTTCTAGAAGTGTTATTTTTTAAAGTCTTATTTTTATTCTTCAGTTCATTGATTTACTACTGAATATCGATATATGGCCTTTATGCAAGTAGCAATTGGTCTATTGCTCTGTTAACACAACTCTTCTGTTGGCTTTTCTTTGTGCTTTTATGTTAGTTGGTAATCCTTGTCTGACTTATGGTTGGTACATCTGTGTTGCTTTGACGTTTATCTAGTCTCTGTATTTAAAAAATGCTAGGAGGATATTAAAATCGTTGAAGGATGCATTAGGCCTGTAGAAGGTTATAAACTAGACTCTTTAGTGACAACTTTGTGGTTATATAACATATATTCTTATTTTATGTAAACCTACTCCCACATTGGAATTACCATTTTAGTCTTTTCTTCCAATTGATTAATACGCATTCACAATGCTTTTTTCATGTTTTTTAAATTTGCAAACTTTCCATTGTCTACTTCCTTATTCTTTTTTGCTTGCTATTTATTGGCAATCATAAGAATTGTCTGTCTGTTTTGATATGTACGCAATCTTACTATCAAGTTCTTGACAGTTATATCCTGTCATGCTCGGAATGCATTTTGATTCTTGTACTTTACTATTGTTATTAGACTGGTGGTCTGTTATATTGATCCTCTTGTTTATTATTTTGTCAGTGTAAATGCCATTTTACATTCATGAGATCCTTGCCTTTTTGGTTTTACTTATGACTTGATTCTTAGAGCATAAGAATGATTCGTCTTGTTGGTTATATGATAACTCTTTTGCCATGACTCTCAAATCTTACACTGCTCAGCCAAGTAGCAGATAGAATAAGTTGAGCATAGTAAACTTGGGAAATATTAACGTAAGTAGATGTGTTAATTAGGAATTGTTTGGGGGAGAATTTGTTTCATTGACCATGCTCTTCTTTCTTGTTTATAACATATGTTGGTATTTTGGTTAGTTCTTTCTTATTATCACTGTGTAGCACGTCTCTTGATGCTTCGTATTATATTCTGCCAATCATCCACCCACTTATGCAAGTACAAATGATAATTTTAGTTTTCATGCCAATATCTAACCCAATGTACTTGGAACCTTTTACAAGGTAGTGTGAGATGATTCAGAAAACTAAGTCCTAGTTCCATTTTCTAGGAAGAAATGAATCTCATTTCATAGGATAGGAAGATGGGGCCAGGCAGAATTATGGAAAATGGAAAGTAATAGTTGGATGGACCACCAAGAGGTGGGAGAAATGGTCCATTTGTTTGTAAATGTTGAAGAGCTGTAATATGGAGTTGCTTGAATTAACTGTTAAGTTTCTTATGTGATTTTCTATTTTTCAAATTATTAGTTTTTTAAATTTCTCTTCTAGCTGCTCACTCCTAACATTTTACATCTATTCATAAAAAAATTGAAATTCTTTTTGGCCGTCAGTTCATTGTCCAGCGAAACTTTATTTTTCGATCAGGGATTCTTGGGGTACAACTATTTCTGAAGCACGAGTCACTTGGATGGGTATTAGCCTAGAAGGTATGTGTGAGTTGCAAGGTCTGGAGCTGTGCTCTCGGCCAAGCAGAGCCTTTGTGAAGAAAATGGCTGGAGATTGAAGAGGTATGGGAACAATGCCGTTGTACTTGGATGAAGGGAGCTCTGTTCTTGAGGGGTTCCTCAAGTGGCACATCCATAATGGTGGGGGCAATGAAAACAGTGATGCCGCTACCTCATTGAGATAGTCAAACAGTTGGGGTTCTTTTTATTTTTTATTATCCATGTTTTCCTGTTAGCTTATTGTCCTCAAGGATATCTTTATTGAAATGCATTTCTCTGGAAAAAATTCTACAGGCATATTTAACTCTATTATAGATTATATGTGAGCTAAAAGTTAGGAATGCTGTGCTCTGCTGGTTTATCCCAACCTTCTATGGAGTCGGCGCTCCGGTTCAGAATGCTCTTGTTTCAAAGAGCAGTAATCGATTCCCGTTCTGAAGCAAATTTATTTTTTGGAGTTTTGTTTATGCTTTACAGTTTTCTGTACAAATGGGGGTACAGGAATCTGTGCCTGCTTCTTGGAGATTCTTTTTTTATTTAATTTTAATTTTAATTTGAATTTTATTTGAGAGATAGAGAGAGAGAGATATATATGCTTTCGAAAGATGTTTCTCAGAGTATGTGAAGATGAACGATCATCTCTATAGGGAAAAGAAAAAGGACCTATCTATGATGCATCTTGGATATTTTTTGTGGTTCAATTTGATTCAATTTTTGGATATCTTTGGTTTATTGGTGCGTTTGAGAGTGCTTATAAAATAAATTTTTTTAAATAAAAAATATTTTTATTTTTAAAAAAATAATATAACTATATAATAAAAAAATTTATTATGTAAAATTTTTATATTATTTAAATTTTTAAATAAATTTTTAAATATTTATAAAATATATATTAAAAAATATGAAATAAAAAATTGAAAAAAGCGTCGGAAAAAAATTGAATCAACCGTCCTCTTATAGGGCTGCATCTACAAAACGCCATACAAGCTGCAAACTAGTTTTGTGTTTTCTAAGAATCAAAATAAATAACTTGGGAGTTTTTACAAGTAACTGAGATTGAAAAGCAACAGTTTCAGCGAAATGGAGTTCTTTTGCAGCACTCACATGACTATTCTGAGGATATCGCAATTAAGGGGAGAATATTATAGTACGCTTGTTCTGATAATTTTTATTTTTTGTTGTATTAGTAGTTTACCTTATGTAAACTATTATAGAGAAGTCTAAAGTACTTTATAAGCCTAGAAATTCATAAGATGTGAAAGCTATTCATGTGAAATATTTACAAAGTTTAGATTTGCATGTCAAAATATTTTGGAAGTTAGAGATCTTGTAAAAATATTTTATAAGAATTGTTTAAAGTAGTATTCACTGCTGTTAGATTAAAACTCTACTGTTTGTTACGGAAGTAGAAAGGTTATAAATAAGAGAAGCTAAGAAGTTTGATATTATATATGAATCGAGACGAGAAAGGTTGAAGGTGGTTAAATCTGATTGCAAGTTAAATTTTATATTATGCTCGTGAGGTGGAAACTTGCCTAGGTAAGTGGTGTGGTCTTGTGGACTTCTTTGTTGTGTTTATTAATGACTATTCTTTGTTGTGTTCATGCCTAGGTAAGGGTGTGTATATTCTCTTTTCCATACAATGCGTATCTTGGATGAGGAGAATAGTTGCAGGGTGTCTTTATCGCGAGGAGCAAGTCTCTTGCTAAGACCATCTTGACTATATAAATCTGAAAAGAAGTAAATAAGGCACTGTCCATATTCATGGCTCCACTAAAGGAGGAAGACCCTAGCCGTTCGAACGAGCTGTTAAAGTAGAGACAATATATCTTTCAAGAGTTCCAAAATGTCATGGTTGTAGAGTTGTTGATGAAATTGGGACACAAGAGGAAGGTAGATTACCATATTAGTTAGAGCCTGACACTAGGTCTTTGCTACAGTTCATTATCATATGGAGCCTTTAGAGTTGAAAGAGTTGAGGAGGCACTACGCGAGCGTCAATCAATGAGAATGGTGAAGTTGCTAGATATCAAACAATTCTGCCACAACTTGCAGAAAGTAAGTCAAGCGGTACAAACCCATTCGAATTAGCTATAAGGTAACAACAATTGACTCCAGACACAATTACTGCAGGCTATAAAGAGGAAAAATTCATCTGCATAGAATTTTGCTAAATGCTAGCAAGAGGTGATCGAAACTCAAACGATCCTACTTGGCCAAGGCAGAAAAAACGATGAGAAAATAAGTAGACTACAAGTAAAGGCGCTAAGAATTCAACGAAGTTGACTTAATGATGGTGAGGCTTCTTCCTTATCAGGCTCGCACATTTCAACATTTGCAAAAGGGCCTTGTACGGATATACGATTGGACCATTTCTTGCATAGAACAGCATCTTCAAGATCGCTTATTAGGTAACATTATGGTCACATTTAAAAATTCATCTGAAGTTTACGTGAGTTTTTTTAAACCATACCACAATAAGGAGATCAAGTAGGGGCACATCCCTAATAGCTCCCACAACTATGACCACATCCCAAAAATAAAATGTGGAGGAGTCGAGTAAGGCATCGTACTCATCCACATTACACAAAGTACTCGGTGAAATGGAAGGGCTAGCTTGACAACGCGATAAGTTGAGAGCATGAGCTCAAACTTAGTGATTTTGTAAGTTGGGAGTAGGAACTCAAGCTGTAGCAAGTCCAACTGAAGATCGAGGAGTTCGGTAGCAAACTTACACAACTGCGCTATGAACATTATGAAATAGGTTGGAGAGAATATCACTATATACTTATTTTGAATAGTCTGAAATACTCTACGAAACTTAGATATTTATAGTATGAAAGATATTTGTGGAATATTTAAAAAGCTTATATTTATGTGCTAAGATATTTTGAAAGGTAAGATATTTTATGAAAATATTTTGAAACAACTTTCTAGAGAAGTGTCATTCACCGTCATCTTAAAACAATCTTCTACGTCTGTTAAGAAATGGAAATTATATAAATATGTGAGAGGAACACTCACAAAAGGAGTTGTAATCAAGCACTCAAAGAATTATAAGAGTTTTTCTCAAGTTTTCTGTAAACATTCAATCTTTGTATACTGTTGGTTTACTTTTAGGACAACATTGACAAACGCCACACAGGCTATACACTAGTTTTGTGTTTTCTTAAAAACAAAATAAATGATATCACTCGGGAGTTTATGGAGTAACTGAGATAGAGAAATTATAGTTTCAGTCGAAAATTGAAAAATTTTGTAATATTCTTACATGATTGTGGTGAGGATATTGTGAATAAGTATTACGGTATGTTTGTTTTGATATTTCTTTTTATCTTTTTGGTATTAGTAATGTACCTTATATAGATTATTTTAGAGTAGTCTGAAATACTTTACAAAGCTTAGAAATTCATAAATGTAAAAGATATTTATGTGAAATATCCAAAGTTCAGATTTGCATGCCAAAATATTTGTAAGGTAGAGATATTTTATAAAAATATTTTGCAAGAATATTTTAAAGAAGTAGTCACTACTGTTGGATTAAAACAAACTTCATCGTTTGTTAAGAAGGTAGAAAGATTATAAATAGAAGAAGATAAGAAGTTTGGCATCAAGTATGAATCGAGATGAGAAAGGCTAAAGGTGGTTACATCTGATCTCAAGTTAATTTTGGGTGATGCTCGCGGTGGGTGTAAACTTGCCTAGGTAAGTAGTGTGGCCTGTAGACTTTTCTATTGTGCTTATTAATAACTATCTGCAGTTTTAACTTTGAGTTCATGACCGCTTTAAAGGTGTGTATATGCTCTTTGCCATACAATATGTATCTTGGAGGAGGAGAATATTTGCAAGGTATTCTTATTGCTATAAACAAATCTTCAATTCAAAACCACTTCGACTATATAAATCTAGAAAGAGTAAAGAAGGCACAATTCATAGTCATGGCTACAGTAAAGAAAGAAGACCGTACTTACTAGGACGAGCTATTAAAGGAGAGAATAAGTCTTTGAAAAGTTCAAAAATATAATGCCTGCTGAGTTGCCAATGAAATTGCCACCCATAGAGGGAAATTACTATGTTGGAGACTAACACTAGGCCTCTTGCTATAATGCCCTATCATGTGACGCCTTTAGAGTTGGCAGAGCTAAGGAGGTACCATATGAGTATTGATCAATGAGATTTGTAAAGTTGCTAATATCGAAGAATTCTCGCACAACTTGCAAAAGAGTAAGTCAAGCAGTATGAACCTATTTGAACTAGTAATAGCATAACAATAATTAACTCTACACATAATTACTGTTAGCTATGAGGGAAAAATTTTATCAACACACAATTTTACCAAATGTTAGCAAGAAATTACCAAACTCGAGCGGATACTTGGTCAAGGCAGCAAAAAAGATGAGGAAATAGGTAGACCACAAATAAAGTGCTAAGAATTCAATAAATATGACTTAATGATGGTCCTTATTAGGCTCGCACATTTTAACATCTACAAAAAGGGACTTTTACGTATATACCATTGGGTCATTTCCTATATAGAAGAGGATATGTAAGATCGCTTATTAGATAACACTACGTTCACATTTAAAAGTTCATCCAAAGTTCATTTGAGTTTTTTGAAGCTATACCATGTCTATAAGGAGGATCAAGTAGGGGGGGTGCATCCCTAATAACTCCCACCGCTACCACATCCCAAAAACAAGATGTGGAGATCTTAGCACATCGAGCTATCCTAAGGCATGGTGCACATCCAGATTACGCAAAGTACTTAGTGAAATGGAAGGGTTAGTTTGACGACACAGCAAGTTAAGAGCAGGAGCTCAATTGTAGCGATTCGAATTGTTTTAGGAGTTCCGCAATAGACTTACGCAACCGCGCTACGGATAATTTATGAAATAGATTGGAGAGAATATCATGATATGCTTGTTTAGAATAGTAATAATACTCTAAAAAATTTAGATGTTTTATAAAGTGTGGATGATATTTGTGAAATATTTAGAAAGTAAAGATATATGTGATAATTTTGAAAGGTGACGATATTTTATAAAAATACTTTGGAAAAACTTTCTAGAGAGGTGTCATTCACTGTCATATATCACATATAAAAATTTATTTTCTAGACAAATTAAAAAAAAAAACTCTTTATTTCAAATAAGATCAATTTCATAAGTAATTTTAAACATCTCTTGCATAGTTTTATATTTAGGGATACTAATATATAACCCGATCCGAAAACGTAATCCGAAATCGACCTATTTAATTAGGGTTAGGATTAGAGAATTGACCCTTATAAATATATAGATTGGGTTAGAATTGAACGAATTTGACTAGTTATTAGATGGGTCGACTTGGATTGATCCGAAATTGATCCAACAATCCAAGTGCCACTTCATAAAAGAACAATTCTCTTTATGTTTTTTCTTACCGTATAATAAAATTTGACAATAAAAAATTCGATAATAGTAATATTATAACTTATTAAATTATATTGTATTTATAATTAATCGTTTACTTTTATGTCTTAGTAAAATAGTATAAGATGATAATTATAATATTATCGTTAATATGTAGGTATTTTTTTAATGACAAATTTAAATTTTGTGTAAAGATTTTTATCAAAATTTTGTTAGATAACTATATTTATCAAAATTTTTATCAAATTTATTAGTATATATATTTAAATCATAAAATTTCAGTTATCACCACATATTTAAAAAAAAAATTTTTTTATAGATATTTTAATAACCAATAAAAGTACTAAAAAATGCACTTTTTGATAAGCACTTATTATATCATTTCACCAAAAACATCGTACACTTTCATTTTAACTAATTTTATAATTTTACTCAAATTAAAAGTATATAATTAAAAATAAAAAATTTTAATTATTAAATAAGTCGGTTCGAATTTGATTCAATTATTAAATATATTAGAATCTGATTGACTTTTTATCCCGTATAAATTTATAAATTAAAATAAAGTCAGAACAAATTTGATCGAATTAGTAGATTAATTAATCTATCTACCAATTCAGATCGCTACTCCTATTTACATCCTACCCGACGCAACCCAACCCAATCCTAAGTCTTTACCTGATTATCAATTATTATTTGTTGGAGTCTTGATCGAACCCGAACGAAGAGATATTTGTTTTCTGCGCTTTCACTCTCCCTTCTGCGCTTGCTCTTCAACTTTCTCTCTGCTCGAGCGAGCGATAGCGATAATCATGACATCAACTATGGTGGTGGAGCACCAGAGAGAATCAAGCCCCGTGAAGCAGAAAAACAAGAACAAGAACAAGAAAAGAAGAAGATCGATGGAGGAGCTAAATCTGGTTGAAGAAAACAACAATAAGAATAACTCGGGGACGATGCCAATAAAGAAAAATAAGAGTAACAAGAAGAAGAAGAGAGACGAGGACCGGCAACAGAAGCAGGAGCCGGGGAGCAAAGTTTTGTTGCCGACTGTCAGTCTAGCTGTTTGTGGCTCTATTATCGATAAAACGCAGTCACTCGAGCTCGCCACACTTGTATGTCTTTCTGTTTTTTGGTTTTTGTTTTTAGTTCCCTCTTTTGATTTCTTGTTCATCTCGATTCTTGTAATGATGCAAATATTTCTATATTTTGCGAGTTTGGATTTTAATAATCATTTGGTTCAAATCTTTCGTCTTGGATTATGCAGAATGCTGCGTTTAATTTAAGATTTTTCATATTTTTTTGGGAATTTGGGTTTTTCAATTTTCGGTAGATGCAATCGTCTATGCTAATGCTTATATTTAAATACAAAAAAAATATTTGAGAAGCTAATCTAGAGCTATTTTATTGGAAAATAACTTCCTGAAACCATTTTGTGTTGAGGGGTTGTGGTTTTCTAAGAAAAAATTTGTGAAATGTATATGGAAGCTATTTATTTATGGGCGAGACTCTAATCTCAGAAGTTTCTACCGGACACCTTTAAACTCAGATTAAATATACTGTATTAACAATCCGGCTTTGTTTCATTTGTGATCAGCTTGCGGGTCAGATTGCTCGTGCTGCCACTATCTTCAGAATTGATGAGGTCTGTCATCCCTCTCTGCTCTTGAATTCATGTGTGCATGTAGTCAATTCGTGTACCCTTCAACGCCATGGATCAATTTTTTTCCAAGCCATGTAGCATGTTTAGAGTCTGCTCTTCAAGCTACTGTCTAGCTGATCTTTGGGTATAGATGATGCTGGCGTAATGCTTAATTCACATATTTTGGCACCTTTACTTGGTAAGTGCTAACACATTTAGAATTTGTTGATGCAGGTTGTAGTTTTTGATAGTAAGGATACATCAATTGATGTTTCTCTGACTGCAAGAGAAAATGATGGTGCTGATGAGGATGAAAGCGGCGCAGAGTTTCTTGTCAGGATTCTGCAGTTCTTGGAGACACCACAATACCTTAGGCGCAGCCTCTTCCCAATGCTTAAGAGCCTCAGATATGCGGTTGGAAGAATAGCTTATTTACTGGATTTACTCAGTGTCGTAAGTGTTGTCAGCCTTAACTGTTCACAGTTGTTTCTCAGGGTTCGCTTCCCCCTCTCGATGCCCCTCACCATGTTCGCAGGCATGAATGGTCACCATTTCGTGAGGGTAAAGATTCTGTTTTTCCATTACTCTTTCATAGTAAGTAGATATGGACTAGGAAGAAATAAAGTCTGTCTAGCTAGATCTTAACTTCTACCAAGGTTTGGGTGACATGTTCCTTAAGGAGAATCATCGATTTGAAATTTCTTTTCCACCATCAACACAGGTATACAATTCTATAATCTAACTGGTATTCATATTCATATACATGGTAGGAGGAGTATCTTTATCGCCTAAAACCATTTTAATGCTGAAACAATGACCAGAGAAAAGTCTCTTTCATGATATATCCAAGCAGTCTAGCAACAAACTTGGCTATCCAAAAACTATTTAGGCCAAGTCAATGCCAATAAAATTACAATGGCAGTAGGAGCCTTCAAATTAACATCTATTACTCCTTATCAATTATCCATGAGTTGTGCATGTCACAACTAATGCTAAAAATGTATCTAGGTGGATGTCGATTGTTTGCCGAAAAATTAATCACTAGTGTGTTCCACTTCCATATGCTACTAAGACCTCAAGACGTATAGCAGCCACCTTATACAGAATTTTAAAGATTTTTTTTAAAATTTAATTCTGTGATTCTTACAGGAGTAGTTCTGTTAGCAATAACTGACATTCTTGTCTTACATTAATTTCAGGTGTAACATTGGACAGAAACAATTTGAAGTCAAAGGGAACAATTATTGATGTTGGGTTGAGTAAGGTTCAAGTTTTACTAAGCAGTTTTATTTAACATATTGAAAATGCATCAAAATTTCAAGATGGAAAATTTACGAAAATGTCATCTAGGAACTCCAGGAGTTTGTAGATGGCCGAGTGTCTTAGAAGTAACATTGGCAGTACTTGAGATGTAAATATAGCAAATCACTAAAAAGTATGAAAAAACAACTTATTTAACCATACTTTCAAAAACCAATCTTTCCAATTAACTTTTAACCATAATAGTTTGCTTTTAGCACTTTGTGTTGAGTTTACTTCTAGTAATTAAGTTTAAATGCTTTCTGCAGAATGTTTTGGTTGAGGAAGCACTTGAACCTGGAATTCGTGTTACAGTGGCTATGGGCGCTGATCGTAATATTGAGATTGGTAACTGTGTTAATTTTACAGAAGTGCCCTCTATTTCGTTGTACATATTGTGTCTATACATGGCTCTTACATTGAAAACCCTTCCAATTTAATGATGCTCGTTGTTTTACTATTAAGATGACACGATAAGCCATAGGCCCAACACACTCGAGAATGCAGAAGGGTCCTTTAGAAATGATACTGGAGCTTGTGGCGATGGTCTGCCATAGAGGTCAGTCGATAACTGTAATTTTTAGAAAACCTAACGACTAGGTTGGTAATGCTTGCCCCATCGATGGCTATTTTCATACGGTGCTATGCCCTAATCAAATGAAACACGAATTGCATAGAATAGCACTTATTTACTAAATTTGGAGCCTGTCTAATCAAGTGGGTCCTATCACAAATTAAACCAGAAGAGGAGGTGGTTGACCAAAAGCTGCCTCGAATGGGGAAGTTTGAGTGGCTGAGTGGTCATTGGTGTTGTAAGACTACTCTGTCTAGTGGAGCCAGCTTATCTATTTGCATGGATGCTCTTCAACGAAGCAATGCAGGCATGTTCTAGGCTTCTGTTAATGACTTCTGTTTGGATTAGGGATGGTAACCCATGCTCATGTAAAGTGGGATCCTTTGCAAGCGATGCAACTTTTGCCAGAACGAGCTTAGAAAATAGAATCCATAATGGAGATGATGGAATCCGGGGAACTATGTAAACTGACAATTTTCTTGGTGAAAGTAGTTACAAAGCTCGTAATTGAGTAAGGGTGCCAAAGGGGGATAAAGTGGGATTGCCTAGAGAGGCATTCGGCAACTACTAGGACGACCTCTTTACTGTCAGTCATTGGGAGACTGTCAGCGAAATCCATGGAAATGCTGGACTAGATTTTATTAGAAATTGACAGTGGTTTTGATAGTCCAGCAGGACCCGAATATTCAACCTTGGCACGCACACAAGTAAAGCAGCAATGAGTGTTAGGATATATTTAGTGATGTCAGGCCAATGGAATTGCTTAGAGACCCCTATAGGTCCTGAACTAGCTGTTGTGTCACCCTTGGGCAGAGTTGTGAGTTTTGAATGGGAGTTGCCTTCAAAAAGAGGAGTTTGAAACCCAGATACACTTATGCAGCAATAAGAAGCCATTGGACTGTGTTAACGTCCAAGCAGTCACTACCCTTTGTTGCTTGCAGTAAGGAGGCAGTGTTAGGATCCTTTTGTTGAGCTCGGCGCAAGTCATCCCAGAAAGAGGGCTATCGTGTCATAATGGCTGTAAGGGAAGCTTCTGATAGGGAGATAAGGCATCGGCGATGGTGTTCTCCTTGCCTGAGCGGTATAATATGGTAATCGTAGCCCATCAATTATATTAGCCACTTGCTGATCTTGAGAGGAGCGGCGCTACTTCAAAAGATATTTCAAGCTAAGGTGACAGTCTTAATGTGAATCAATGACCCAGGAGATACAGGCGCCACTATTGGACAGAAAGAATTAGAGTTGTCAACTCTTTCTCATAAGTGGACTTAGCAAGAGCTGCAATCAAGAGTAAGCTATTGGCCTGTTGTCTTATGACAGAATTGTGCCAATTTTTTTACCGGATGCGCTAGCTTTGACGATGAATGTCTTGAAGCATCCAGGAGCAGCTAAAAATAGGGGTTGTAGTAATTGCCTGCTTGAGTTGCTGGAAAGTAGCATTGGTTGGGGGAGTCCAAACAATGGAATCCTTCTTCAGAAGCATGGTCAAAGGTGTTGCTAGGAGTCTGTAGGTTTTAACAAAATGTCGATAGCATCTCGTAAGGCCAAGATATCCTTGCAACGTAGTGGTGGAAATAGGAACTTACGAATCTAGCATAGCTTGAATTTTAGATGAGCCTGCAGCGATGTCGTTCTCGAAGACAATGTGCCCGAAGTACTCCAACTGTGGACAACCAAATAATTTGGCAAGGTTAGCATACAGGCGTTCCTGCATCAAAACAGACGACCAGCACTAAATGCTGCATGTGTTCTTGCAACAAACAAAGTTGCAATAGTAGGTGTGAAAAACTTGTTCATCACTGACAAGAAGGTAGCATTGGTTAACCCAAAAGGCATGACATGGAACTTGTAGTGCCCATTGTTTGTCCGAAAAGCAGTCTTGTGGATATCATCCTCTTTAACATGAATCTGGTGATAACCAAACTCAAATTCTAGTTTGGACAAGAAGTGTGGACTGTCGAGCTCATGTAACAGCTCTTAGATGACCAGTATTGGGAATTTATCCTTCATGATAATATTGTTGAGGGTGCGGTAGTCGATATAAAAGTCCGAAGAGCCATCTTTCTTCTTAACCAGTAACACCGGTGTAAGCAAAAAGCAGAGCAACATGAATGGATAATACCTTGAGACAGCATCTCCTTTACTGTTCTCTCAATCTTTGCCTTTTGGATATGCGGATATTGGTAAGGCCTCAAGTTGGCTGGCAGTTCACTTAGAAACAGAGGAATGTAGTGATTTTAGGAGCTTTTGGAAGTGGACCAAGAAATCGATGAAATACGGCAGCATTTTGATTGAGAAGTTGCTGCAAATCTGTAGGACGAAGAATATTCTGTAACAGCCATCAGATGAAGCAAACAAGTGTATTGGTATGCTGGTCAGTGACGTACTCCACTATTGTGTATGTCTTGAAGGATGAAGTCGTCGCGTAGGAGGGAGAATCTGATGTTACAACACTGCCAATTGCAAACAACAGTTCCTAAGTGCTAGAGTCATTGGATGCCTAAGACAAGATCCATGCCACCAAGCGAGATGTGTTTGTTTATTATCTTAATAGAATGTGGCCCGTCCTTAACCCTAAGTGGACGAACTGCCGTCAAGTATATCTTAGGTGCTTGGCAAGGGACTCGGCAATTAAGTTGTGTGCGCTACCCTGAATCAATTAGTATAAAGATCTATTGGCGTTTGAAAACACTCAACCACTGGTATTGTGGGTAGCAACGAGGACAGGATAGAATTGAGGAGAGGGTTGCATCCTCGGTCAAATAATCTTTAGAGACATCTGCTGGGAACGCCTCTTTTGGAGCATCTGCCTCATCTCTGTGATTGATACAACTATGTAGTGCACTTTTGATGATGTTTGTATCCGAGATCGTAATAAAAGTAAAGCCTTGAGCGCACTGGAGGTTAATGTTCAAAAGGAAGAGGCCAACAGGGTGTTGTCGAGGTTCGTTAGCCTGCATAGAGGTAGGAATTTGGTTCTTTGCGAAATAGATTTTGGATCAAAGTTGCTTGATAACAACTTGTATTTCTGTTATTATCCTCTTTTTTTGTTTGACAGAAATAAAAAAAACATTCTTGAAATGATCATAATGAATTAACAAAGGGTTAATATTTGGAATACACATAACTTATCGAATATTTATTTATACCAGTCCAAACTCACTAGTATCCTTTCCTTTAACAAATAGTCATTAAGTTTATTGAAAGAATATTTACTTGAAGTCCTTTAGCCAAGTGATTATAACTTTTTAACTGGATATGACTTTGTTGATTGAATTTTTGTGCTAATTAAGCATTTAATATCTTGCAGCAAAAATTTAAGGTTTAGATGATCGTGAGAGCAGCTTATGTGCTTTCCATCATTCACCATCATCAAGCTTTATGGTAAATAAAACAGGCTTATGGGGCTATGCATAAAAGACATTACCTTGAAAGCAGAATCGTAACATAGTTTTACTGCTCATCTACTAATGACCGGACTGATTTGACGAACAAGTTTTCAAGTGCGTAATGAAATTTCAAAAGTAGGAAAATTATGAACACTTCGTTGATAGACCAAGAGTGACTTTCCGTTTTTGCATACGTGCTGTGCTGACTACGAATCTAATAAGATGCTTGAATTCGATGTTCTTCCTAAAATCGGAGAAACTTGCAATAACTCAAGACAACTTAACTATGCATTTTAAAAATTGCTAGTGTTTTTCCTTTGGCAAGCTCAGCGCATTACATGGTTCAGTGCAAGCTTTTTTGCCACTGTGCAACTTGGCTTGACAACAAGTCTTCTTTAGCACAGTTGTTGAAATATACAGTTTATGCTGTGAGCTACTTTGTTTTCAAAACATGTCTTGTTAATATTTGACCAATCCGTGACAATAAAATGTGTTTTCAATTTCCTTTTCTGATCATGTAGATCATTTGAAAAAGGTTGTTAAGCCATCCACCCCCAGAGAGGAAATGGGATTGTATTGGGGTTATAAAGTGCGGTATTGTGTGAATATATCACATGTTTTTACTGGCTCTGAATTTCAGGTAGGAAGGATGTTGCTGAGTCATCTTTTCTTCTACTATCTTCCTTTCCTTTGTATAGTTGACAAGATATCTGTCCTGGCTCCAGATCTTCAAGACTAATGACATGTCATTTTTTTTAGGGAGGATATGATTACATTGTTGGTACTTCAGAACATGGCAAGTTTGTTGAGTCATCCAAGCTGATTATTCCAAACTTCCGGTCTGTTTACATGTTTATGAGCAATTTGACAAACAAGTCTGCTTGTGTACTATTGTTTCCATAAGCCTTGTGGTGTTGCTTTTTAAATGTGTAAACACCAATGCTGTATATCTAGTGATAACAAAGTAGACAAGTTGAGAGAGCATGTGGTCATGTCCTGGTGATGTGGAAGTTTAACTAAAACATGTACTTGATGTATTGACTTGCGTTTCATATAATTCCTATTTATATGAAGAAAATTGGCATGGTTAATCGAAACTTTTGCTATTGGACATGAAGTTGCAATTAAAGGACTGATTTATGTGAACCTTAACCTTTATATAAGTTGCTGATTTGCATGCTCCTCTCCTGTGGTTAGCCATTCCAGATTGTTCTTTTTTTTTGTGTATTATTATCACAATTATTTCATGCTATCTCATGAAGTTGATATGCTTTTAATTCCTGCCATGAAGATCTTGCTATGTACAATTATATGGACCTCTATGGCATGCTGTTGCTAGTAGTTCCTGCGAGTTTTTTGTTATGCTGAGTTACTTCCCATATCAGCTTCGGCATGGCCTTGTGATAACATGCTTGTATGAAGGTCCAGCTGAAGGAATAATATATAGCTCACCAATAACTTCAGACACTTAGATGCATATTTTGCTCAAATTTAGAATGAGACTTTGTGATATGCAGAACTATTCATTTGGTATTTGCTGTTATATCCTATTCTTTAATCATGCTTCCTATACATACTCCCTTTGATTCTTTTCTTATCTATCCTTTATTCACTGCATTATTCATGTCAGTTTGACTATTATTCAAACCAACTTATGTTTGTAGGCATCTGCTAATCGTCTTTGGTGGACCTGGTGGCTTGGAGGAGAGCATTGAAGAAGACAGTAATCTAAAGGTAATATGATCAGTTGGAGTTAAGTGAGAAGGATATCGAGTTTTGTAGGCATCTTTAGTAATCCATCCCTGTCATTCTTCACCCTCTTTGGCTTCATTAACTGATGAAGATTTGGTCTAAAACTCGCCTTCTGTGTGTCCCTTTAACACTAATTTGTCACTTTTACAGTAACTGCTGAGTCCCTATATGAAAACGTAAAACATGGTTTTTCCCTTTCGTATTTTGTTAGAAGTCCAATATTTGCTTAATATGACAAGGGCCTTTTAATGGCTATCTTCTTTTATCCATTCTGCTTGTATGATGCTTTAAGCGGCTACTACACCCAAACTTTTAGCATTTAAATATTTTGCTTCTCTAGGTTTTCCTGGTTAGTAGTTATCAACTGGAATGGCTCCCTATCATGCCAAGGTTAATATATACTCAAATGGACTCGAACTAAGGGAGTATATATTAGGCTTGAAATAGAGCTGGGAAAAATTGTTGGACTATACCAGAGGAGAAGCTGGAAGGCCAGGACATTAGATATGTTACATTTTCTACTACTTAAACATGAACTGCTCGGCTACGCAACCTTTCTAGAGCCTTAAACATGAAATACGCAAGAATTCAAGAAGCAGCTAAACGCTTCTTTATGAAGGGACTTAAATTGATATAGTTGTCTAAAACACTCATAGGATTGCTTATCAAAATAATTGATTGTTGAGGAAGATTATTAAGCCTAAGGTTCTTAACCCCTTCACATACTTAATGGTCATAACATACCTTTATTCAAAGTCATTTGTCATTGACAATAAATATAAAAGTTTCTTTTTTCTCAACAATCCCATTTTTGCACTGTATCATATCTTCGTGCTACATGTGATTGCTCTCGCCCTCTCGGAAGTTAAAATATTTTTCCATCATAAAGAAATGCAGAGTACATGATTGCAGACTTGACAGGTCTGTTAAGTTCTTCTAGCTCGAGAGGTTGCTCATTGATTTGAGCTTCTCAATTTTAGTATATATTGTCTAGCACAAGCATTCCTTGGGAAATCAACATGTAAATAATAGGTACTCACATATCATAGAATACAAATTGAATGTGTCTTGTTCCTCAACATTGGGTAGTTGTACTTGCTTACTTCCACATTCTACATCTGATTTATTTCAAAGGTTATTGCTTGTTTTGACAGGGGAAAGGTGTCCATGATGTTTTCAGTAGCTATTTGAACACTTGTCCGGATCAAGGAAGCAGGACAATAAGGACAGAGGTGCTTTTTCATTGTATGTCCATATATGCATGCATCTATTTAGCCATTTGCTCACATATCAGTGTCTGTCTCCAGGAAGCTGTTCTCATATCTCTACAGTATTTCCAAGAACCAATTAAGCGAGCCCAGGAGAGGCCAACTCTCGCTGCCTGCCATACAAATGTGGAACCACCTTCCATTTAGCCGATAATCTCTCATGTACATACATTTTCCTTAGTATTCTGGTGAATCAAAGGAGAGTACCTGCTCAGTTGATATAAGTGGAATTCTTATTTGAAAAGGCTAATTTTGGAATTAAATTTCATACTAATGGATTTGCTAGGTTTGAGGATGTATCGGTTGGCAGAGTTTTATATATTTAACACTAAATTTCATACAGAATTGCTGGTTTAACACTACATAACAAGTCAAACAACACAGTTTTGTATGTGTTTATTGCTGTATTTTAAATGTATTTTAATTTCAAAGTATTTACTACTAATGAGATATTTGTTGCTCTTTCATAAAAAATGGCGAAAAAAGTTTAGGAAGTACTTGCGGAAAAGAGATGCACAAGATATTTTGTTCTTTGTTGAAACTGCATTGCCAGGACCACTCCCATCTCTCATTGCAGCTCCGTTGTTAATCTGAGCATTTGAGACCACATCGACCAATGTCTCTGGCAGTCTTCTGTGAACTCTTTATCTTGTTATCATTTAATGGTGATTTTTGGACTTGTTTTGTATCTTCTTATATTCTTGTCTGATACCTTTAGATATCTGTTTGCACAATCCATATACATAATAGTTCCACTACGTCTATAAAACAGTTCAAATTTCAAGTATTAACTTTCTCTAGCGTAGGAGTTAATTCACAAGAATATCACAAAAGTCAGAGAAGGTACGTTAACTTAAACCATCGCTGCTATAAGCCATCCTGTGAAAGATGTTCCTTGACCAGAAAAAGCATCGAGCAGTCTGAACTTTAGATTCATATATTATAATAGGTTAAACAAGTGATAGAGAAATACATTTCAACCAAGATCTTCACGAAGACGACAAGTTGACCAAGAAAACATGGATAATCAACATCATTGTAGCCTTCGCATTGATTCAAGTCTTCTAGCCAGAAAGGGTTGGATGCAGAGGAAACAAAACTAAGAAGAGAGAGGAAACAAAACTAAGAAGGATCCTAAATGTTTAACTACCTTGAAGGGTCAGAAGAGCTAGCAGTATCACCTTCATTGCCACCTGCATTACTTGCGTGCCACTTAGAGAACCCCTCAAGAAGTGCTTTCCTCATCCAAGGATGTCTACATTGCTCTGATGCCTCTTCAATCTCCAGCCATTTTCTTTCGCGAAGGTCTTGCTCTGGCCAAGAGCAAAGCTCCTCCTTGACATGTAAAGCATACATTGCAGCTTTGCACCACCCTTCTGGGCTATATTCATCTTGATGACTCTTGCTTCTGAAATCATAGTACCCCAAGAATCCCTGATTAAAAAATAAATGTTTCATTTAACAATTACAGGTAGCAAGAAAATGAACTTATTTTTTCAGTGGGTGTTAGTAGTCATGTATATATATATATATGTGGAGGGATAGGGGCACCCCCTCCTTAGAGACACTTCCGGGCACTCTCTCTCTAGTTTATGATCGGGGTGACCTCCATATCCAATCTCCACTGTTGGATATGAAGAACTATGAGTTAGAAATATATCCATAAAATTTCAGCTCAATCGGACAACGAATTCACGTCCATTCGGTCACTTGATCAAGATGACAGAAATGATACAATATATATTTTTAAGTTTTCTTATTTTCTGTCGTATTGATCAAGTGACCGACTGGATGTGAACTCGTAGTCCGATTGAGCTGAAATTTTATAGATATGTTTCTAACTCATAGTTCTTCATATCCAACAGTGGAGATTGGATTTGGAGGTCATTCCGATCATAAACTGGAGAGGGAGTGCCCGGGAGTGCCTTTATCCCTCCCTTATATATATAGATAGATAGTTGGGAAATGGGAATCCCCCACCCTTAGGGGCACATGGGGCAATCCCCACATAGAGTATTTCAAATTAAATCTCTACCATTAGAAATAAAAATTTCTCTGATAAAATTTTATCTCAATCGGACCACGAATCGACCACCACCCAGCATCTTGATCAAGATGACCAAATAAAAAAGAAAATCTATATATATATATATATATTGGCTCTCGATCAAGAGATCAAATGGAAATAAATTCGTAGTTCGATTGAGTTAAAATTTATTCACAGGAATCCTAACTCATAGTTCTTCATAACCAAAAATAAAAATTAAATTTGGAACATTCTAAATGGAGGGTGCCCCTAAGTGTATGTACACATACATGCATATATATAGGGGCACATGCGGCACTATAGATCCATGCCGGCCTTAAATGGCTTGCAAGATTTCCAAAGTGACATTTAACAAACAAAAGACATTTCTACAACTAATCATTCTACCATCTACTGCAACGTTGCAGCAGATGTATTGAAATTGACTGTAACCTTCATTACTCTGCCTGCCTCCCTCATTCCCCTATCATATGAAATTTTATCAATGGTTACTCTCATGAAATCTAGTGATGGTTACTATGCCTGGCTGCCTGCCTCCCTCACCTTCAAAATGGAACTAGATCTTAGTTTCTTGAATCAGCTCAAAAAGTGGAACTGAATCAAATTTCTTATATGTTGGAGAGGAATTGGGAGCAAAGTTAATACTATGACTCCTTGTTTAAGTTATAACTAGATGGATGATTAGAAGGATATAATACAAATATTCCTGAGACATGTTGCACAATTAGAGTAAGATTGTAAGAAAGAACAAAATAGAAAATCAGCAGTCAATCAATGAACTAAAGAATAAGTGAGTCTCCAGAAACTAACACCAAACAAAGGCAATGCAACTACAGAACACAGGTTTGAGTTTGAAAGCAACCTATATACTAATTTCTTTCCACACACAAGAATAAAGATAGTTCATGTTTAAGTAATTTGGTGTTTCTAGTCACCAAATTCTAATCACTGGAAGTTAAGTTGGCAACAGCATGTGTCCTGGTATACCATGACTCTCTATCATGGCAGGAACAAAGTCAAATAACCATGACCTTGCCTAGACTGACCAACTACAGAATATTAGACTTCTACTGAATAGAAATGAAGGTTAGCCAAAGGGAGTTCATATTTCTCAGAACATCTATAGCAAGGTATATTTTCTCATTACTTTATTCTTGCAGTTACTATGATCTCAATAATGCAGTTACAATGATCTTTAAAGCTGATCTCAACAATAGAATAATTGAACTATTATAGATAAAGGAATTACCACTAGATCCCCACGAACTCCTGCTTCCTCAAGAGCTTCACGTACTGCAGCTTCTTCAACTGTCTCGTCATTTTCCCATCCACCCTGAGACAGGATAATTGTCATATAAGAAACTCATATGACAGCAGCAATGACAAATTAACATAGCGGAGGGGGGAAAACAGAAGGAATATAAAGCACATTCAAATAAATTAGCTATTTACAAAAGAGAGCATACAATTGAATAAGTGATCATTAAATAAAAATTCATCCAGCAGACTGAGAAACAGGTCTCAAGGAAATAAATTCACAGGAATTATGCTTCCGAATAAAAAGAACATATGAAAGTAAATGCAGACGAAGGGCCTTCAAGACCATTATCAGCCTCCCCAAGCTATAAACAACCTTACTAATCACGTGCAAGAACACATGTTAATAAAAAAGTTCTGACTGCCAGCCAATAAGCACACCTAAGATGAGGGAGCTCTTGTGAACTACAGGGGCCTCATTTCTGCAACTGATTGTTGTGGAAATCTTGCAAGCACCGAGCCTCGATAAATTACTTACAAAATAGGTTGAACACAAGAACTGCTAAAAGTAAAGCTTGACATTATTAGAAGATGAACCTTGCACGAATAAGACATTCTTGAACTATTGCAACAAAGCGAATGCTAATTTTTTTAAAAACTTTTTTGGCTAGGTATATTTATTATCATATTTTAATAAGCCAACTCAACCACAACATGCCACGTGTTAGAGATATTTCAAATTCTTGATATAAAAACTTAAAAGAAAAAAGAAACCAAAAGGGAAAATTTTGCAGCAATCATCTCATAAACATCAATTACAGCATTAACAATCAAGTTTACCAAATACCCGAACATTAAAGACAAGATCTTTTACACTAACATATATATCAACTAAGTTATTAATGTTTTTATTTTGGAAACCAATGAACTATAGCAAAATCTAACTACTGCTAATTAAGAAAGTAACTTATACTTCACATCTATTGAGACTTCAAAACCCGTATTTCATGACCAATTCCTACCACCACCGTTCGCACAGAAGGGGAAAAAAAAGAAAAGAAAAAACCAAAATAATGTTGTTATATGATATATTTCCCTAATAAATCTTTCCTACAAAGTAAAAAAATTTCAACAGAAAACTTTCTCAAACAAAAACATGATATTTTCCTCATGAAACCTCATAAACTACTATTGTTACTCTCAAGAGAAAAATTAACCAAACCACTAAAGGATTGTTTGGCAAGGTATGGTTCTGGACAATAATATGGTATTTTGTTCAGCCCAATAGTTTTTAGAATACTATAGTTTAAGAATAGGAAGCCACTGTTTGAGATGGTTAAGTATGGTAACATAATACCATGAAACTCGGTCAAAACCAATGTATAGGAATACATAGGGAGAGCAGTCTACTTTCATATACATAATTTAAAAACCATAGGGGTCAACAATAATTAGTTTCCACAACTTCAATGGTTAATGCTAAGAATACCAACTTATGCGCAAATTCAATTCCAAAAAGTGCAAGTTCAGGAATCCAGGATACAACTTGAGTCAACTAATTTTCAACTACAGATTGAATTTCCTTACCTAAAAGTTATCACAACTGCACAAAATCTGAAGGTAATGGTTGAACTCTAGTCCAAAAGGCTAGAGTTTAGATTATGAAAGCATTATATTTTATATTGCTAAAATCTTCCCTTAAGAATTTGTAGTATATAGCCTTTTTTATTAGCATGCCCTACTTTGAATTTGATTTCAAGTATCAGACTCTCAGCATTAAATACAGTTCACTCGCATTTGTCATAAATTAATTTTGGTAGATGCAATGCACCTACTATCAGAACTTAGTTTAAATTTATCAAAAGAAAAGAGACGAACAACTATAAGATTAAACAGAAACTTTTTATGCATCAAAGCAAAAAAAAGTGCTTTCCCTGTTCCACTGGCCTCAGGCCATTTGTGGGGCTCGATTATGAGGGGATATATAACTAAAGCATGCCAATTTTCTGCAACTTAATAGAAATCATATGAAACACAAATCAATACAACAACTAAGCTCACCAAGCTACACTTAATAACAAAAGCTAGTGGTATGCAGGCAAATCCTTCAAAACACCAAGACACAAGGAGTAAGCTTAACCAGAGAAATTGAGTGCCATTTCCTACAGCTACCATCATGCGATTTGTTCTTATTCAACCATGTCTCGTCCCCCTAGCAAAATGCATATCTTAAGATTTAATACGATTTTACAAATGCTGCCTATCTAACCCCAATCCTCCTTCCCCTAAGCTTGACTAGGAACAACATGTAATTTTGTAAAGTTATTATGTTAAATCAGAAAAACAATTTACAAAGCTTAACACTCAAAAAATATTGACAATGATGCATGCTCACATCCTTAAATAGCTTTACATATTAAAATCTGCAAGATGAGCATTATGTCACCAAGGTCCATATTGAACAAACAAAAAAGAAATAGTAAGAAAAACAATGATTTTAGTCCCTAAACATTGATCATATGGATTTCTAAGAAAGTACTAGAACAAAGGAGTTTTGTACTATAATTATAGACTTTTCTTCAATTTACCTTTCCATATTCTCATAATTGTTTTTATTTGATTCAATTCCACATTAAACAAGTCAATGACACCCAAACTTTTGTAAGAAATTATAACAATGGTCTTAGTGTTTATCATTTCTCCATTCAAAATATGATGAGAAGACACCTCCATGAATCAAAACAATATTAATGTCCCAAAAGACTCCCAAATCTTCTAAAATGCTACTATAATATACACACACTCTTGTTGACTCACTACAATTACTACTCTTCTAAAGAATCCAAGATTCTATTTATGTCAACTAAGTGCATTCCATAAGTACCATTTTCAGACCACCATTACTGTCTCTCTCTCCCTCCTGCCCTTCCTCAAGTCACATGCTGCAACCATACGCTTCTACTAGCTCCCAATTTCTGCATCTGTTTTTTTCTGTCTCTTAAGAATAGGCTTCCTAACTCCAAATTCTTCCACAAACTAAAGCTAGTAGTTGGTACCAAATTCTGATCAAAAGGATGGTATATCTTTGAATCTTTGCTAGTCAAGTGGAGCATTATACCATCAATCTATTCCACTGTCAAGAGGCAACTATTGTGTGAAACTCCACTTTTGAACAAGTAATAGCAGCGACGAAGGCATAGAAGTTATAGTGGTTGCTGTAATGGCAAGTTTATCACAGAACAAATTTAGATGGACAGCATCCACACACAAAATTGCATCAGAACCTCCATGTACAAGAAGGCGCAGATAGTCATTCCACATGACTCTCTACCCACAATCAATTCCCATTTCTCTCTACCCACATAATCAAGGTTCAGTTAACTGACCGCAGAACTGAACATGATAAGCATCAATATTGGAGAAAAAAACGTAAGTTGTAGCTCTCATATGCCAAATATAAGCATAACATTTGAACACATGTAGAAGATTACATGGAAGATATTCCTGTCAACCTTTGTACCACTACTACAAAGATAAGCAAATTTGAATACGAGGAGAGGGAGTATAGAAAAATGGAACTAGCAGATAAATTCTCCTAATGACCAAAAGGTCCGAACTTCATTTGCACTTATGATGCTCATCGCTTTAGCTATATAAGGTTAGGTGTTATTAAAAGCTACTAAGTAAGGTGCAAAAAGATATCTGCTCCAGGGAATCTGTCCTCTAATCCCATGGCATAACAAAACTAAGGGAAACCATACAAAGTAGGGAACCATGATAAGTTAAACAGAATCATAATATTACACTTATATCCTCTTTTTACTATACATGATAATCATTCAAGCCTAAAGTTATATACCTTTGGAAATAGAAGTCCTGGACCACTGGGCGAGTTAATCATAAGAACTTCAACAATCTTCTCAGTAGAATTCTTATATTTAAATGGTATGCACCTGCACAATGTATGAACATGTAAGGAGATATTTTACTATAACATTTTGACAACTCCAAATACAGCATGCCATCCAAGTAAATGTTATCAACTAAACCAAAACAATAGCATGCAAGAGTAGTATCATTGTACCAAAGTGTGTAAGGACTGTCGATAGAATACTTGACCTATATTCTTTTAGTTTTTTGGAGTGACTATCTTTTAGCACTCATTATGCATATAGGTTTAGGCACACAAGTTGATAAATTAGTTTTCTTTCCTCACAAGAACTTCGGACTCCATTAAGTTCTTTAGTATAACAAAGCTATTTTATATGATATGAGGGAACCAGAACCATAAGCATCACTACAGTGGAGAATAGCTTAATTTATCTACTTCGTGTCAACATGCAAATAACATTCGTGAGATGGATGTGCTAGCAATTGAACATGTTTTTCTTGCCTCAATATTACAAGGATTCAAAAGTTTGAAAAAAAAAGTGTTTAATCTGCAAGTTAATATTCCGATGCCTTTAATATCTTGTAACAACAAAATCTGCCTGTCTAGGAGTAATTACGGTCCAATACATCAACCACAAACCAATAACTCAAACATGCAGGTTCATCATCAACAGTTCTTAGGCCAAAGGCACAAAAGTGTTTGGTGTTGTAGTCAAGCCCGATTGATTTCTATCTTCACATAAGAACATGAATGCTTCTTACATTGTATCCAGCCATCCAGAAGGCCACTGTCCTGATTCAACCAAATAATGGACCAACTTCTTATACCACAATCCTATTGTACTATGTTTTGTCTAAGTTTTGATGTTGCCATCTGCATTTGATAAACCTGGCACATAATTTTCTCTAAGCGCACAGATGTTCCATGTTCATGTTAGCACCAATAATTTAAAAAAAAAAGATCTATGCTATCACCTAAGTTAGTGTAAGAGGCTTGTCTTTCCTCACTTGACTAGCTCCACTCCAGTAACGATCATGTGAAGAAGTACAAATCAACGTAAGTCTTTCTAGCTAACTAATTGTAACTGCAAACACTTAAGTAAAAACACACTAAGATCTGAGCAGAGTTTCTCTTTAGTCAATAAGAATATTAACATCCTATAGCTTCATATTGGCATATGATAAGATATACCAATTCCGTCAAACAAGAAAGCCGACAAGGAACTTGGGAGAAAAAAATCAAGATCTTCGAATAAAAGGGAAGAAAGAAAGCACTTGAACCAACCAAGAATCTCAAATCAAAAGCGATTGATCATATTATTCTGCTCCGTGCAGGCAAGAAAGTGGTAATGATGCACTGGCAATGAAAGCGATTTATATTCAGCATTGACCCCGCAAGAAAAAGATAATAAAACATACGTCAACAGAAACAAACAGAAAATTAAAAGTTAAAAAAACTAAAAGAATTATTAAAAAATTTAATTTTGAAAAAAAAAAAAAAACACCCCCATCAATGAACAGCATCGCCCCAAAAACACAACATTAGAATATCCACCATAACACTAGTAAACCAAAAGCCAAAAGCAGAGAATAAAACACAGACGTATAGAATATAAAGAAGATAACAAAAAGAGAGTAGAGAACACAGACCCGGCGACAAGGCGAAATCCGTCTTTGTAACGTTGCTGATGCCGACCGGTCCGGGCAACCAAGTCACACATGCTCTCTTACTCCACCGACCGCACCCGCAGCCGTAGCCGCGCACACACAACCACAAGAAAAAAGAAAACTAATATTGTTCTTGTACTGTCTAAAAGGATCAGGTCCGTCAGTTCGTTAAACAACGATGCATCAGCGACGGCATGATTTGATTAGAGCACGCACAACCCATCACCGGCAAAGATTAAAAACATCAAAATGCGGCAAAGCACCGTGGCCGAGAATGAATGAACAACTGTTAGCTATACTATAGAACAACAATATTAGAGGAAGAAGAGTTCATGATTTGATTTGATTTGATTGGAGAGAGAAAGAAAGAGTTTCTCTCTGTAGAGAGAGAGAAAGAAGGGGGGGTTGTGGGCGGTGGTGGGATCGGGAGAGAATGGGGCCCACAGCGGTTTTTTCGCTGCGGTGAGAAAAGAAAAAAGGGTGCGGTGGGAGATGGGAAAGAGGAAAAGAAGAAAGGGTTTGAATCTGTCAACGGAGAAACGGTTACATGAGGGGACTGACTGTAACCGGTTTGTTTATGCGTGCGTGTCACGCAGATACGGTCTCAACAGATTCAGGTCACAGCACGTTCCGCATCTCACAATCTCTCAAACTCCCAACCAACCAAATCTCTTTCTTTATTAAGGAATCGTTTGAAATTACTTAAAATAGAAAGTTTTTTATATTTTAGAATTTTTTAAATAAATTTAATCATTAATTTAAAAAATAATAAAATTATTATATATAAATTCTATAATATAATAAGGGAACGTTTAGAAGTACTTATTAAAAAAAACTAAAAAGTAACTTTTAAATATAGTATTTTATAAATATTTTAAAAAATAAAATTATACATATAAATTATTTTATAACTCATATTTCATCTATACTTTTCAAAATTATATAAAAACTTTATAAAAATAGTGCATAATTTTTTTGGAGTTAAAAAAAAGCTTATTGGGAGAGAAAAGCTCTCCCAAACAAGCCATAAGTCGTCTGTATTTTTTAAAATTTTTAAAAAATTTTCATATAAAAGTTTATTTTAAAATTTTTGTAAAATGCTGTTTAGTAGTGTTTTTGACTAATTATTTATTTTATATTTTTTAATTAAATAATACTTTATAGAATTTTATAATTTTTAAAAATTATAAAAATATTTTACATCGTAAAATTTTATTATTATTTATTTTTAAATATTATAATTTAAATGGAATGACTCAATTTATTTGGCTAAAAGCATAGTTATAAAAACCGGACCGAACATTGAACCGAAAAACTGTCCGGATTACAGTTTTTGGGTTGAACCGTCGGGTTAACCGGTCGAACCGTCGGGTCAATAATATTAAAGCATTTTTAACTAATAATAATAATTATAATAAAAAATTTATTGCTAATGATACTACCAATAATAATAGCTATAACAATCATAACAAAAGATTAGATTTATTTTTATTATGTCATTACTATCAACAACGACAGCAATAATAATCACAGCAAAAATTAAAGTATTGTCACCGTAATTGCCATCACCAATAATAATAATAACAACTAAAATTTATAAATAAAAATTTTAAATCAATTAGGAGATTAGGAAAAAATAAAACCATAAAATAGATAAATCATAAAAGAGATATAACTAATTTTTTTAGATATACATATTTGAGTCTAAATATTTTACAATATAAAAAATTTAAAAATCACTAATAATTGATATTTACAAATAAAAAATAATCAATTATATTTTTTGCATTATCACATCCAAATGCTAAATCTAAACTACACATCATTTTTCAACATAAGGCTATTAATAATTATTTTTGTATTAAATATATTATCAATTTAAAATTTTTTAATTAATTTTTTTAAAAAAATTTTCAACCCGGTTTGACCCGGACGGACGGATCGACCGAATTGAAGCGGGTCAGAACGGGTCGATTGCATAAACGGTCTTTTTGTAAACTCGGACCGATTTACCGTCCGGATCGACGATTTTCGGATCGACGCAGACGAGTCGGTCCGGATCTGACAACTACGGCTAAAAGAACCACTATGATATGTTAGATAGATTTAACAATAAAAAACCAGAATTTGTTTCTCCAAGAAAACCTAATTATTCTAACAACACTCCTTTGCTCTCTAATCTTGTTATTTAACAATTATCGGTATTAATCTTCACAAATTAAGTAGATATATTCTTTCTATTTGTAATTTTTAATAAACTACATTGAAACTTTGTTGTGATGGTTGACAATGGAAACAGAACACTGATATAAATAGAATAGAAGGGGAGCAAAGAAGAATTTGACCGACATTAATGGGCTAATAATGTATTAAACAAAAAATTAAAGGCCGAGGAGTGTTTTATATAACTAGCAAACCACGATGACATTTATAATAGTGCTTTTTTTTTAATGAACAGTAAATTAAATCTTAAGACTAAATAAATAAACAGTTTGAAATAAATTAAAGATAAATTAAATTTAAATTCACACAATGCAATTAAAATTAAATAATATAACCATTACAACTAAAATAAATATGTAAAACTAATTTAAAGAATATATTAATTTTGGTTTTTATTCCCCTCACTGCTTTACTTATGTAAGGATCTAAGAAATTCACAACATATAAGTTTAACTTAATGTTTAATTTTTCAACAAATGTCTTTTCTCTCTATAAAATTTTTAAAATAACCCCTTCCTAAATAATGCTAATGGTGTAAGTAAATTCTTATACTCAAAAATATATACTATAATTCGTTCAGTATAACTAAGTTTATATTTTGAAATTCTTTTTTAACAACAATTAACATTTTGATATAATTTTTAATTTATAAATATTATTTAAAATTAAATTTAAAATTCTATACATAGTAAATAACTATGGAATCAGGAATGGATTATGGAATACGAAAAGAGATGTTTTAAATAATTAAAAGTAATTTTACTCAAATTTTAAGAATATTTATATTATTTTTCAAATTATCAAAACTTTTAATTATTTGATAGTACCGCCCCCGCTGATCTTACTTTAGGAAAATGGTTATATTTTCAAATCTCGCTTCCAACGTTTTGTGTAAATATTTGGTTATGCTCAAGCTATCGCTCGAGTAATTTTATCAATCGTCAAGTAAGTTTTATTATAATTCGTTAACATTTGAAAAAAATTAAAATTATAGGTATTCGCTCGCTTATTCTTTTATTATTAAGTCCGTCCATCATTTAGAGCATATTTATCTAGCATATAAATTCACTTTTTAAAAAAAATTATTTTTAACTCACTTTCAAAATAAATTAAAAACAAAAAATTAAATTCAGTTTTTTTTTCCAAAAATTTTAAAACTAGAATTTTCTCTACCAAACTCATTTCTCAGAAGTGCTTTTCTATTAAAAAAAAAAAAAGGTGAAAGTTATCTAAGCTTTGACTGGTAGAAATTGTTTTAGTGTTCTACAGGATTTTGCCCACCGTGCACTTCTAAAGGATTTATTACTCCATTGGAGCCACAGTCATTGTTAGAGAAAGACAGAACTAGAGACGTATTACCAGAATCACTTCACTTGCATTTTTTGGTGGTCCACCCAATTTTCCCTCTTTTTGCAACTTAGCTAGTACTCAAAAGGAAGTTGCAACTTCTACTTTCCTTTCTCGTAAATGTCTATTTAGAGCCTTTTTTTTTTGTGCTTTGATTTGAGTTTACAAACTAAATTTCCAAAAGAGAATTACTTAAAATATGAAGTTCAACAATACGTTATTTTTAAAACTAAAATTTTAAAATAAAAATTTTTGGCCAAGACTGAATTTAATTTGATTTGAAAGTAAATTAAAAGTGTTGACAAATACGCTCTTAATGTGTTTGCAGAGTCTATATAACCCAAAAAAAGAACCCTGAAAAGTGGTTCCACTGTGGTTTAAATCATTATAATTTATGAATATTTATAAGATTGATGGTTGTATTTCAGAAAGTGTAAGATAACAAGTAGCTAGGTATATACTATAATCCAGCTTAATCTAAAATTCAGTTAATTTGATATGATTTGCTGCTGAAAATGCCATCAAACCCTTATCCTTGAATGCAGCTTATCTTGTATCCTTATTTTCGTGCAGTTTCTCCAGATATTGGTATTGTTTGTTTATATACGTACTCTACATTAGTCTTTGTGGCAGTGGATCGGATGAAGATACTTGGGCATACATATCCTCAATTGCCTTAGTGAAATAAGCCTTTGCCTGAGGCCTCTTGATCTGAGAAACAAAATGTAATCACTGCTCTGCCTATACTTAGTAAAATTTAGTAAAATTTACGGAGATGGGTATCATTTCTTGCCTTGAACGTTGGTGTTAGAAGGCCATTCTCCAAGGTGAATGGTTCTGGTGTTAACATAACTGCTTTTGCAAATTCGAAGCCTCTCAGCTGGTGAACAAAGAAATAACATGCTAAAATGAGTTTCTCAAAAAGGTACTACTTACTCTGACATGCTA
The DNA here is from genome assembly GCA_019914995.1 of Acanthochlamys bracteata. Lineage (NCBI taxonomy): Eukaryota > Viridiplantae > Streptophyta > Magnoliopsida > Pandanales > Velloziaceae > Acanthochlamys > Acanthochlamys bracteata. The sequence goes on along the minus strand of CM034135.1, from coordinate 6,711,324 downwards.
TGCTACGGGCATAGGCTAATCCCAAAGAGAGATTTTCAGATCAATACTAAATATCATTTTTTTGTAAAATGAAAATTTTGATTGGACATAGCATTCCACAATTTATTTTCACAGGATAGCATTACCTGAGCTTGCTTTCCAACAGCATCCATATCAGCTAGCACAGCTGCCCTTGCCCTGGGATCGTTGCATAGCTGTCTTAGATCTTCATACTGCACATACACGAACAAATATAATATATTGGACATCTTCAGAGCTAGACATCTATTAAGACTTTGATCTAAAATATACATAAGCAAAGTAAAACATCATACAATCTACACACAAATTCTTGCATGAGTGACTATTTCTTTCCATCTTATAATAACAGCTCAAATAGTTTATACTGAGCTATTAAACAGAAATCAAGGAATTTTAATTTCGAAGGTAACCGTCCAGGAAAGCTAGCATCCAATTGCAGAAAAAACGTCACTACCTTATAACTGTTACCAAAATAATAAAAAACTAGGGGAATTTCAGTAATAAACTGTACGGAGACAGAAACCAATTAAGAACAAAAATTAGACCAGTGCTACAATCCCATCATAAAATTCTAAGGAGGTGCTTACTTATGAAGACTAAAATGGTTATCTGAAAGAAAAAATCACCTTCATTGGACAAGGAAATAGTAATGGCAGGACTAAACAAGCCAAAGAAGACCAGCATGCTTAACCTTCCTATAAAGAAACCTGAGCTACACTAAAATAGGCTACAGCAACGCAAACAGGAAACCTCACCTTGATTCTTTCTGAATCAGCCCAAGCTCTTAATACATCTGGCTCAACTGCCACTACTGCTACTAAACAAGAGTTTAAGCTGTCACCTAACATACAAAGAAAACTTTTCACTCTTCAAGTCACAGATCAACTATGAAACAACTCATTCAATACGTACCATATACGAAGCACTGAGCAACAAACTTGCACTTAGCATACACATTCTCAATCTTCTCAGGGGCTATATACTCTCCTTGGGCCAACTTAAAAATGTTCTTTTTCCTAATTATTCCCAAAAACTTAAATCAGATTGTAATGCAAGGTAATATTATTGCTCTGTAAAACAAAAACTAGTAGGAATGCATAAGCGTACATTATGCAGTAAACTGCAAAATTATTGATATTTATGTACATCATATTGCTGGCTGTTGCATTTATTCCTCTAAGTGTGCAACCAAGCACTTGAGGTTGAAACTGAATTGCCGAAACTACCCTTTCATTATTTGTAATATTATTTTTATTATTTAGTTATGATAATCATAAATTATTCTTCCAAGTATATAACTAAAATTTCCAACCATAGGCAGTCTAAACTCTCATTCATCAAAATTACACTTAATATTAAACGAGTTGATTCAAATTACTAGCAACACTTTTTTGCACAATGTACTTGCTATCATGTATTTGTTCACATACTACACCCAATTCTATATTGGTGCCAATCATAAACTTTGTTTCACGAAATTCATTGGGATAGGGAAAAGTAATAGTATCCATGCCTTAAAATCGAACATAACATCTTGAATTCTAAAAAAGTAATAGATCTGTTAATGTAATTTCTAATGAAACTAACCCATTTTATAATGTATGCACTTACATATTTAAAACAAACTAATTACTCGAATACCGAAAAGAACTCATTACTGAAGTTGGTCTGTGAGAGCCACTTTTAACAAACATTGGCCCCCAGTCAAGCTACCTATACCATAGAGTCAAAGTTGGTCCTAGCCAACAGTGTTGTTTAAATACAATAACAAAACCAACTCACACAAGATGAGGTATCGTGTCAATTTTTTACTACCAATCTTTTTAAGTTGCACCCTTCAGCTAATACACATAGACGAAGTAGCAACCTGCATCTCTTTGCTTTAATGACCAATTCAATTAAGAGTGCTTTGCTCTAAATAGGACACACTCTTAACTCTCTATGAATTAATTCATGGTCCTATCCTTCCTCATCAATATCCATTCAACCATTGGAATATCATCATTTTCACCCCACTTATTCTTTATATAAGTTGAACTCTTAACTGCCCAACATTCAGCTCCACAAAGCTGGGTATAAGGTCGTTGAAATAATTTTTCAATACGCTACAACAGTATCTTTTGCGCATATAAGACTTCATAAGCATTTCTCCATTTTTACCTATCTTTCTGCATAAAAGAGCTGAGATGTATGAAATACTATTTGTCACCTCATGTCTCCTAATTCATTATCATCACTTTTTTTGGGATAAACTTGTATACCATATACTACATTATTGATTTTTTAGTTTAGATATACTTAGTATTATAAAAATAAATACTTAATAATGAAAAAATTATTAATCTTAACTTTTCTGTCTGTCGCTTTGACTTTGAATTTCGTGATCACCAACGCTGACCAATATTGGGCTCAGTTGGAGACTAGTTCCTTAAAAATGTATTTAAACCACAACCGAGAACATCCTCCATTGGACCTTGACTCAAATGCTTTATGAAGTTTAATGCAAGAGGCAATAGGTTTTGCAATGCAATTCAACTACACTACCAAAATATTCTCTCTCTTCAACTGTGACACGCCTCTCCTTGCTCTGGTGGATGAATGCCCTTGCCATCAAAAGCCACACCATATAATTACATGGCTTTTGTGCTCCATCTCTGATTATTTTCATTATTACTTCGGAGCTCCTAATCATCTACAATCTTTTGGGCTTCACCAAATAACCATGACCAGCAACTTCCAACCACTTCAGGTGTTGTTAGTTATACAAATGTCCACCCATCAGGACCCCATCACTGCTCGATCTCTACATTAACTTTGACAAGCTAAAGACAAACCACTGTTCCCATTTAATCATTTTTGCTCACTAACCATCAAGTTGACCTTTCTTTCTAATAGCACGAAGTCGAACCTAGTCAGTTGTTGCTCCCTTATCACTAGATGCTAATGCTACCTAACAAAAAGCGTTGTAACCGGCCATACAAACTGATAAACTGCTACAATTACTTTTGCTCTAAGCCAACCCTAAAAGCCACAGAGGGTTAACCCTATCTTCACTCTAAACTTCTGCACAGTTTTGGCCTGGATCACGATTGTCGCTATTGCAAACATCATAACCTAGTGGTTGGTCAACAAAAGTCACCTAGCACGCGTCCAGTTTATTGTCCACCTCTGGAGTGCTACACAAGTCAGCATTGTTCAAGTGCCTCACCTCTTTGCATGAATGACTTCTGATTATCACCACCTTTCCTCTCCCTTTTCTTTTATATATCTTGAGCCACAAATTTAGCATAGAAAGCCAATAGAAAGTAATGTCTAATTAGACTATGTTAACTCTACTAAGTGATTGAGTAAGTGATTGAGTACCTTAGTAATAGTAGAGAGGTGTGGATATGTCGAGGCTATTCAAAGTTGGTATTTGCTTTTAAGGTATGAGCACTAATGCTCATAACTATTAGCTATAACTATGAGTAATGCTTTAGTACATTACATTAGCCTACTTAGTACTCTATACTGCTCAAATCATATGCCACCTAATTATTCATGTCAACATGATAATTACGTTGCTCCATTTATGACAACAATGGTTATTAACATATTAGTTATAATTATGCTTCTTCGCTATAATTTCAAAGTCAATTCATGAAATTCCAAATGCTCTTTTGCTAGTGGTGTTGCCTAAATGATGAGAGAAGCCAATACATTATGTCATGCGTACCTCATGAAAGTTTTTCATGAAAAACTACACGTGCGCCTGAGATGAGCACGAATTTTGGTAGACAATTTGACAAACGACATTTAAATGAATTGAACTTGGAACATACATTTAGATGAACTGGACATACATGAGACTAACATATATATATGTTTGAAATTTCTATTTGGTTGTGAGGCAGTATCCACCCATAGTCATATACTGCATATTATTATGTATACCAACCTAAATTATTATGTATACCCAGGTAGAAGAGCACTAAGTTATGCGTCACTGTGCCTAATGCGGGACCTGATGCTCTAATATAGCAAAGTGATTATGCTTGGTGCTCTTAATAGCACAGTTTTAAGTAAGAGATCCAATTTTCTTAATATATCTTGACCTAGTGATTATGATCATTCACATATTCACATTCCATACATGATCCAAGAGATATTATGATCCAATATCATATTGGAAATTGTTATCTGTGTTGGCATAAGTTATGATCTTTATGGTAAATGAGTAGCACCTTACATACGCATACTTTTCCTTCACCTTATTACAATCGCAGCTTGCCCTTTATCCACTGTGAGGTTTTTTAATGTATATGGTTTCTCCTCAACTGATAGATACTAGTGAAGACCCTCAGACTTCAACCCTAGATAGACAATTAAATTGATTTTGTCCTCAAGGGGTTGCTTCCAATGTTTATAGTAAATGTATTCAGTTATTTACAATCTTGAATGCATTTACTACTAGAACTTATGGTTTGTACTTATAAACTACTAACACTTGGCACTTGCTACTTGATAACCGGTACTTTTCAAATTGCAACCTTATCTTACAATGCCAAGTGTTACTACTCTTATTCCTCGAAGGATAGCCTTTTACTACTCGATATTCATTTCTATGTAGCCATATGCATATACATATATGGTGAAAGCAGCAGTCATGTTAACATATGTTTTAATGCCACGTCTATATTTAAGACTTATGTTTTGGATTCTTACATGCAAGGGGAGACTCTTTCAAAATATTGCACATTATTTTGTCTGTTTTGTGTTTTCTTCAGATGTTGAGTTTCCAATAAGTTGATTTGAATTTTTGGCTCTTTTCTTAAGGATATTAGGCTAAGTCAAGCCTTAGGCCCTCCTTAGGCCTTCGGTTGGGCTAATGCTAGTAATAACTCTAGTTTAAACTATGCGCACGAGTAAGAGATGTAGCTAGAGAAACTTATGCCAGTTTAAAAAGTATCACAAGAAAGGAATACAAACTCAGTCTTGTTAAGTATAACCTGCTAAACCTGAACAGAATAACTCTTAATTTTGTAAAAAGATCTTTGGCGAACTGAAAATCAATCATCAAACTTATAGTTATAGTTGACACAAAGGAATTTTAGTAATTTAACATAATTAGTGATTATAAAAAATTCTATAAAAATCCAAACGCCTTTCAATTTCTTCTAGATCAAATTACCTTAAAGTATACTATCATGGCAGGTACGAGGCCAGCGTCATGCAGCCAAGTACACTTTTATATAACTTTTGCGCTCTAAAAAAGATATAGACCTAACCTACCCTAACAGTCAACTGAATGTTCATTAATTTACCTATTTAATACCATAATATAACAAACACAAAAAATTTATAAATTGTTATTTGATGTAAGAGAAATAACATATACCTGTCTATGATTTTCAAGCGTCCTCTAGGTAACCAAAGTCCAATGTCTCCAGTATGAAGCCATCCATCCTCATCCAACACTTCTTTTCTATCCAAAAAATATATCATCCAATCCAATTTTCATCAAATTAGCAGTACAAAGAAAACAAAATAAGGACAAGCAGCTACTGTTGCAAAAAGCTTACGTGTGTACATCGTCCTTGTAATATTCCTTAAAAACTGTTGGACCTCTCACACAAATCTCTCCACGAGGATATGGTTGGTCATCAGATGTATAGTTCATTTCAGGAACATCGACGAGTTTTATTTCTGCCGAGGAAAGAACAACAGCCCGAACATCAAACAATATTATAAACACAAGAAAATTTTGCAAATTTATGGAAAACCACCGCCACAAACTCTTCCTTATAAAACTTGTAATAGACTTGGGAGAAAACAGATATACCATCCCTGGAAGAGCAATTATACCTAGGAGGAGTAATGCATCCACATAAATTGCTACAACACATCAAAGTTGCACTCGGAAATTGGAGTCATGCAATCAAACCACTGAAATATATGTTCATTTTCAATGTTGTGCATCAAAATTGGAGCTTGATATATTGTTTTCTTTTGTTTTTTTATTTTTTTTATTTTCTTTCTTTATTTATTTATCTATGTATTTATTTGTGCCTCAAGCAAGCATCAATATTAATACTATTATAAATCATCTGAGGACTTTGATGTTGGAATTTGAAATTTGCCAAAATTAGCCCTTGTAATTACTAAATCAATACTATATTCAACATGTTTCTTCAAAAAATAACCTTAATAAATTATTATCAATACTATTATAAAGCGTGTGAGGACTCTGATATTGGAAATATTTTATTTGCCAAAATCAGCACTTATAAGTATAACATAAAACCAAAAGTGACCGTAATAAGTTACTACATATGAATACTCTAACGTTAGGATTTGATTAGTCAGAATTAGCCCTTATAAGTTATTAAGTTAATACTAAATATAACATAATTTACCCACAAAAAAAAACCTTAATAGTTACCAATGAGAAACATTGAAAGTATAAAAAATTATCCTTTTATAATAAATTTTGTAGAATCAAATATCTTTATTCACTTATCATTTTATGAAATCAATTTTTTTGAAAGAGTTAAATAGAATCACTGACTCTTTCAATTTTCATTACTAAACTTATTAATAAATATATTTACTCGCTTTATCTCTCAATTTTGCATGTTCCTTAGCACGTCCACAAGAACTAGTAAGTTAAAATATTCCCTTTGGACAAAAAAAAAGGATAGCGGCTAATAGAACAAGCAAGCTTTCAAGCTTACCACAAGAAGGATTCGGGGAACCAACATGGCCAGATAAAGGGTCCTCCTCATCCATGACACTTATAATACAAGACGTTTCTGTCATTCCATATCCTTCAAGAATCGTTCCTCCAAAGCATCTGAAAATATTAATTTTAGGTATAACAAACATAGGAATAAGAATAATATTAATAAAGCCAAGTACTTACACTCTCAAAAAGTCCATTACATCGGGAGACAAAGGAGAGGCTCCTGAAGTCATTAATCTAACTCGTCCACCTAACTTTTCTCTTATTTTGTTGAACACCAACCTATCCCACACAGGGGATGGACTCTTACCTAAAAAAGAAAATGAATACGTAAAAGCACAAATCATCCTAAGGGGGAAAAGAAAAAGACAACAATTAATATGTAAGGTGATGTAACATTAAAGTGATTTTGTCTTACGTCCCCGACTATCTTTTATCAAAAAGCAAAATAAGATCGTAGAAATCTGCAAAATATATTAGAGTTCTGTTTAAGATGTCCCATCTCATGAGATTTTGAATAATTGAACTTATGAGCTTTTAAATTTTTTTAACCAAGATATATTGTTCAATGAACTGGACCTTTCTCTTAAATTTTGCAAAAATGTAAAACTACTTTACAAAATAAAGTAATTTTTCTAGTAAGACATTTGAGTGAAACATACAAAAATAATAAAGAAAATGATAATTATATTCATTTTTCAATTTAAACACCAAAAAATCCATTAACATAAACAACCAGAATCATTGAAACCATGAATACTTCATGTGTCGCCCTCAGAAAAATCATATAGTTGAGAAAGCTCTCTTGTGATGCAAAGGTCTGAGTTGTAGGTTCAGTCCTACTTAACATAATGCATTTATAGTTTTAAATCATTAGAATAAAAAACATAGACAGCAAGGATTTCATCATCACACAGAAGACCCAAAAAATCCTAATTTCAGATGTAAGGTAAACTCTCATCTTCTTACTAATTACTTTTCTTGATTACCATTTTCCAAACAATTAACATTTTACGCATACACAAGTTCAAACAAAAACCCTTTTTAGTTTCATTTACAAAATGCCTTGTGGATAAAATTAGTTATCCATTTAAGTAATACTTATGGCCAAAGAAAAGGTCATCCCACGATGTCTTTTTCTTTACTAAAATCCTTAAGGGAGAAAACGAGGAAGCAATTATCTCAGCCAAAATATTGAAATGATTGTGGATCAATTTACAAGGGTTCATTTGTAATTTTATATTTTCATTCAATTACAAAAGTTACTTTTTCAAAGAAAGGTGAGGTGATTATCACATTTCTTTATCAACATATTTTCTCTTCTTTCCCATAGTTAACAAAATGCTTGTAGGTACAAGATAGAAACCCTAAATTCAACCAAAAAGAATTCAGTATCATTTTCAATTTTTTAAGAACCGTTCATTATCAATATTTATAGTCATAAATAGATTTTAATCAAATACATCTGTACAATAATCTAAGCATTCTAAACTCTAAGCCCATTAAAGTGATCAAACAAGCTCATGAAATACAGGAGCATTAACTAATTTTAAATTAAATGGATCTTTCTCCCTACCTCTTAAGGAAAAAACATATTTCACCATCTTGTCTGATAATCCAATTTACTTAAAGCTTCAAACATCAAAAGAATAAACAAGTAACTTGTACCATTAGATAATGCTTGCATTTTGGCATTAAATGCAACATTGAATAACCTTTCTCTTAAACCTCCTGATGCCTTTACAGCATTGGTGATGCTGCAAAAATTCACAACATATTATCTGTAGAATTCAATAACTGCATGGTTTCTACCAAAGACCAAATATTAACACAGAAAAACTCTTACCCAGCATAAATTCTGTTATATAAACGAGGAACGCTGGCAAATACTGTAGGCCTTAGAATTGCCATGTCATCCAACAGCTTTAAGTTATCCTGCGTTCAATAGATTTCAATGATAAGTATGGCTAGATCCATACACATACCAAGAAGACACTGCATCAGCTAAGGCATCTTACTTTTTTTATTAGACTAAATCTAAACTAAATAGGAGTTACCTTAAAGATATCTAAATTTGCACTAATAATAAGTATAAAAAAGGACTAAAGAGACTATTAGAGAAAGGATACTGTTAGTAACAAAGCACTTAGAGCGAAAGGATCCGTGTAGCTAACCTCATTTAGGGAAAAGCCTTTAGTCCTTGTTGCATTAAATAGAGCTAAAAAGTTGGATAGCAATTATAGAAAACCAACCTATAACATTCTTAAGACGAAATACAGAAACATATTCTATCTCTATCTCGCTCCCCTAGATCTTCAATGATTCTCCCACAAATTTGCCAACCACATTGACGTTATTATCATTAAAACCTCTAAAATATCGACAAAAAAGTTAAATCATCAACTTTGTGCTGAGTAATTTGTTGCACGTGCGGGTTCCTCCTAATTTTTTTAGGTAAACAATTCTAAAATGACCCACAACAAACAATTTAAAAACATGTATCTTTTCTTTCAATGCAACTAGCTGAAAACTAGACACAAAGGTTAAGGGTATAAACTGATTCTTTGCTTGATATGAAGTTGTAAGGTTAATGCAAAAGTCGCAGAAAAGCTTCAGCATTTTATTCTACTGCATGTAAACCAAGTTATCTTATCATGCAATATCATCTTGTATGAATATATTTAATCACTAACAAGCCAGTTGCTTCCTTACACATGACACACTTCGAAACAGCTGCAGCATTTGCCATAACTGATTACCATCAAAATAAAATCAGTAGAAGTGCAGCATTTGTGCATATTAAATTATGACGTGAAAAGTACTGAGAAGCATATATAATCTTCACATTTGACATGGGTTTATAAAATCTTATGGAAAAAGTCATAGTACCAAAGTAGGTATAGGGGAAGAAACAATAGCAATTGATTTCATGGACATGCTAATTATATTAGTATTAACTCAAAAGGGTAGATAAAGGGGGCATTTGAGAGTGCTTTTGAACTAGAGCTTTTCTAAAATGGAGGGTATTTTTGTCTTTTTTGAGAAACGAGCTCTATATTTTTTACCTAAAAAAATAATAAAAATAAGTAATAAAAAGATCTTACTACGTAGAATTTTTCTATACTTTTTAAATTTTTAAATAAATTCTCTAAATACTTATAAAAGGTGTATTGAAAAATGTAAAATGGAAAATTGAAAAGTTGCTTTTTGGGAAAGCAATGCCAAACGCCCCCAAAATCATATGCCAAGTGCGGTTATACTCAGAAATTTGAACGCAAGAGACGCCTTTTTTTTTTTTTTGTTCATAGCTACCCATCACTAAATATCAGTAGGGAAGAAATTTACCCCTTGATAGAAGCCTATGGCAACTCCAAAATGTATCATTGAAATTTGATTAACTCGCTCGTAAATGTGAGCCAAAGGTAGATAGGAGATATAACTGCATGACAGCCAATAGAGGTCAAAAAAAAAAGATAAGCAACAATGACTGTTTAGCAGGATATAAATTATGAACTAAGACATGAAAAAGAATAAAAAAACTCACACATCAGATGGATAGAACTTGATGCTAAGACTTGAACCAGCTGAATTTGCTATTAAACTTTCATGAGTTAGTACGACACCCTGATTAACAAAGCTCATTCAGTCAGCACTTAACAGAAATAACAAAGAAATAGTGAGGAAAAGCAAGAGACCATTGATAAACAGAATGAACGAAATACCTTAGGCGTACCAGTTGTACCACTAGTATAGCAGATAGTTGCAACATCACGAGGTTTTGGAGGACAAAAGGGCTGAAGATTACTTTGGCCCTAAGGATAAATTGTAGTACACATATTAGTAATGTCATGTTCTTGGCGTGTACATAGTTGCATCAGATCAAGCACAACCATCTTTTTCATGGAATGAGCGAATGACGCTGATATTGCATGTTTCTATATCGGCAATAACAGGATAAATGGAAGGCAATGGTGCATGATAATAAGAAATTAACTGCACCGTTAAAATAAATAATGTAATACAAATATGGCTACTGATAAGCTAGTTCCAAGAAAAGAAAACAGAAATATGTTCATAAGCTGGAAGTTTTCCAGACAAATTAATTTTGGAAATGACACATATACTGAATTTATCATAGAACTTCCTTTCCTTAGAGCATAGGAAATATAAAAAGTAAGACATATGCTCTCTCTCCCAAGTCTTCAACTATCCAAGAAGTGTCATAGATCACTGATTCTAAATACCATGGAATGACTTACCTGATGATAAAGTTTGGAGTAAGATATAACTCCAACACCTGCAGTTGAAGGAAGTTTTGGTATGGTCTCATCCATTCCTCCAACTACCTGATTTTAATTATGTATAGACAAACAGTTTAACGAACCTCTGGGACAGGAAACAAACATAATCCATCCAAACACCAGTTATGGATTTTGTAGAAACTTACTACTATAAGACGCACTGAAGGAATTTCTGCCAAGAAACTTAATAACTGCAAAAAAAAAAAAAAATTCAAAAGCATAAAATCCTGCTCCAAAAAAAAAAGGATAAAAAAAAAGTAGTAGAAGTGAAGGTGGTATAAAAAGAGTATATACGGATTTTCTACCGCTTAACCTTCAAGAAGACCATTTCCAAAGCCAAAGAAGTAACATAAGGTTCTGAAGTTAAGAACCATGAGGAATTGATGATGAGGGGAATTTCCCAAAATCAAACTTTATTAGGGAAATATGACTGACGCGGAGAGCTTTTATGGTATTCAAAACTTTTTTCTAATGTAAATAATTTCTTCATTTATTTTAAGAAAGATTGCTGTATAAAACAAATTCCTATTTACAAAGTATATTATGAAACCCAAGCTTTACCATACAAATTTTTATATTTTAGAAAGTTCTAATTTACAAAATGTTATTTTATATTTAAAAATAGATACTTATTTAGATGATGTAAATGAAATTCCATTCTCCGCTTAAGTTTTCGACTGCATATCTACTTTTACAGTTCAACAACTCACATTTTGGCTGTCTCTATCTTGATCTGGTCCTCTACAGTTCTTTCACCCACTTATTATGCTTTTCCTTTATGAAGTTAAAACTTTTCTAAAAATAGAAACAATAATAATAACAACAATCTTTTCTAGAAAATATTCCAATAAGTATAATATGCTTTTAAATAAACATTTTTTAAAATTTAAGAAAGAGAGATAAATGACATTTTATAAGGTCATATAAGGACAAATTGATAACATATTGGGAGTAATATGATTTCAAACATGTGCATAATGGTAGTAGTATAAATGAAGATTTCAAAGTTGTGTGGAGGCTTTGAATGACACAAATTCAGTCGTATCTTGTGATATTTACCTAACTTCAATTTTACAATTGCATTAATTACAGAAAATTGATATTAACAATATACTCTGGTTACAACCCATAAGCATATTGAGAAACTCAAAAATCAAAGGTACCTCCTCAAAGATAAATCAAAGGGTTCAAAATATATAGACAGAGATGTCCAAATACAGAATATAATTTGCAAGTTTGCAACTACATCTTAATTTAGGAATTCCATTCATAGCTCTTGTTAACTGCAAACAGTTTTGCATTCTACAAATGCATCTATGAGAAATGAGGACTTGCACATTTTCTTCTATGGATTTCTAGATTTTACTTTTCTTTCAGAATGCATGAATAACATGCAACAAACAAGATTACAATCACAAGCCAATTATGACTTGGATTACAATCCAGACAAAACCATGTCTCAAACAGGTGAGAAATAGATCCTTTCTTGGTAGATAGAAAATCACCTTTTACAATCAGCATCATTGTGCATTAGAAAATTAACAACTTCTTTCCCTTACCCTCCCTAAAACTACACAACACCTATGTTCTTCGCCGTTAGTTTTGAAGTCATGTAAGTACCATACTCCCACTTGTTTACATTATTATGGACAGTCTGCTGTTATATCAACATTATAAAAGCAACTCACTGAAATAAATATTCACGTCCAAGCTGCATTTTTCCAGTAGTGGATATTTTAATATAAAACATTTGACGAACATATGAACATTCAGAAAAATCCATTGATCTTATTGAGTAGCATGTGAGAACTAATACCTTACACAATTCTAAAGTTAGCTTGTAAATGTGGACCAGCAGAATAAAATAGGAAACAGAATGAGATTTGAACTCACAGTGCTTAGTGTTTGTGGTACACAAACTATGACCTGTACAGCAGCATGGTTTACAATAAACTTTACAGCATCTGGCCCTGGCAAAAACAAAAAACATAGTAATACTTATCACAATAGGTGCAGACAGTACATGTCTATTCAAACTAGATTACTTTCTATTCAAACCAGATTAGTAAACTCTCAATATAAACACCTACCAAGAGTATCGTATAGGGGGACTGATATGTAGGAATATGAAGAGCATGCATGGTCCACTACAATCCACTCTGGTCTGTTTATGAAGTACAGTCCAACACATGCGCCCTATTACAGAAAGAGGAATATGATGGTGACAATGATATGAGAACGGATAGTAATAACAATCAATGCTCTTCAGATACATGTCGACCAACGCTTTCTAAAAGTGACAGTGTGAAGCTATGTGGTGCATGCCGCAAATGCTACCTATTCAGTTCGAGACCATGATTATCTGTAAGCATAGTCCGACTAATACAAAATCTAAATTAACTTAAAAAAATAGTTACAAGTAACTCACTTTAGGTATACCATGGTATATAAGACCAGAACCTATCGCTGAACGTGAAGTAGCAGCTTCTCCATAAGTCGACCACTTATACCTTGCCATATAGACAACGACCAAGAAAATAAGAGCAATATCCTCATAACTCCATGTTTTTAAGACGACAGAGGTAATTATCCAAATGCCTTACTCTCCGATAGTCCCATCTACTCGGATTCTTGTACCCAAGTACTTGCAATCTCTGAAATTATCGACTGCATACCTAATTCCATTTACAGGACCACAGAATATTTAGTCCACCATAAGAATTATGGATGCAGAGACTAATTGATGCAATAAATTAAAATAAAATGATCTCAAAATTCAGACTCGTGACTGAAGTCACTAAACTTAAAACCAAGTATTAATTCAGACTGATTAAAAACAAACTAACAAAAACAAAGGATAGAGTCCTCACACAAAGTTGTCATGTAACGTTCCGATTTCAGGATTTTCTGGATATCTGCTTACAAGTTTCAATGGGGAGCGTGCAGACCTGCAATGAGCAATAGTTCTAAGGAAGAGCTCTTGAAGGATTGCAATCAACAGCACATGTATACCTATAGACATTCCACTTCCCAGTATTCAACTTCTCTGGGAGAACAACACTGTATCCCTGACCTGCAGAGGATACAGAAAAACTAAGCTCCACCATGCGAAGTAGAAGGTCAGTTGAATTGAACAAGGGAAGGAGTTTAGAAGTGGTAGAATTGTTTTTATAACTTTCGGCAACCATTACCCTCAACAGTGTAATACTTGTTTCTGCTCATTATATATGTAACCCGGCACTAAACTCTTTACACTCCAGAAATTTACAAAAGAAATTTGCCAAATGGAACTCTTTGGGATCACATGAGATGCTAAGTTCTTCTCTTTGCTTCAACTGAATCCACTTGACATATTTCTTGTGATAGAGCACAAAGAAACACATTTCACAACCAATAAATAAGACTAAAGCCCAGCAGAGAAAAAGCAGCTAAACAGAAGGATCCTAGTTGTCATTAGTCAAGAAATATGTACACAAAGGAACCTCTTAACTAAAACATCAGTATGTATTAAATGAAGATAAAAAACAGAAACAAATAGTTACTTCTGTCTTTAGAATAATCATAACTGACATGAACTTTAAACTAGTACATAGTTGGCATTAGCACAATAGTCCGCAAAATAATAACAACAACAACAACAACGACAAGAATAATAATGATAATAATAATAATATGTCATATTTTATTTAATATCTCCTTGCCTATATATGCATGAAGAGAACCCCCCAAAGCCTCCAGGGTATCTCATCAGGCCGTTCACTGTTATGACACTGTAGCATGAAAACTAAGTTACGAAACTGACGTAGTTTGAATAACATGCTAATGCTATGAGCCTCTCCTTTACAGCTACTCTTGCAAGCAACATCCTGAGCATTCTTTTCTAGCAACGTAAAGAAGGTTGAAGGACATAAAAGAATTAGGCGTTTTTTTCAAATATAATTATGGAGAAAATCAGTTGTAGAACTGAGACCTGCACTTCTTGAATTTAACATTTTATCAAATACCAATTTATCAATACTTCTTCTGGAAAATCAGCACATCCGTCTTCTCCTCTTTTGGTAGACATCAAAGAGCTCCTAGTCTTCTTCCTCCCTAAAATTGCTCTTCATGGCTGCCATTTACTGGCTTGCCTCTAGATGAGAATTAGGATTAAGATAAATTTCATTCTAAAAAGCTGTTCTATATTAAAACACAATAACTCAAACCTTCAGAATATTAAGTGCTACTTTCTCAGAAAGTAGCTAGCTTACTTAGTTTCCACGAGTATATTTATGGATGTTTTGTCAACAATATTAGGCCTTTAGTATAGGAGCATCAACTTTGTTAAATCTCTTGTTAAAATCTCCTCCTTCCAACCATCTACAACAGTTTCAAACCCCAAAAATAGGCAATAGTTTCTCCACAAAAATATAATATAACTAAAAATGTAGAAAGCAGGAATCTAGTTTCTTTTAAAATCCAATCAACTTCAAATCACCAGAAAAACAAAAGGCCCAGACCATAAAGTAATCATAACTATCTACAAAACAACAATAGTTGAAGCATTGACATCCGTACTAGATAAAAAGAAAGGCAAGTTTCTTAAATTCTTCTGAAGAGAAGCAAATCCAATCAAAATGAAAAATACGTAAAAATAAATAAGTAAACAAACAAACAGAAGCTTAAATAAACAGAAACGGAAAACAGACAACCACTCCCATTCATCATCTCCGCATAACGCGAAGTTAAAAATCCAGAACGTCCTATCAACAGATTCATTCGGTGCATCAATTTCCTTTCAAGCATATTCAATCTAATCCAATCTCATCCGGATCCAATCAAGTACAACGCCAATCCACAACGAGCAAGAGCAAGAGAAAAGAAGTGGCAGCAGTTGGAGTACCGTGAACAAACTCGTCCGCGGTATGATTCAGACTCAATTGCCCACACTGATCTTTCTCCGGCGCCAAATGACCCGATATTGCCAGCAGCCGCCGCTGTGGCGCATCAGTGTAATCCATCCGTACAAAACCCTCTCTCTCTTTCTCTCTCTCGGAAATTTTGTTGCGTTGAATAAACTTCCGCGATAGATTTGTTTGATTTGGATTTTAGTTTCGATCTGGTTGCTTGTGATAGTTTGTTGCTGGTTTTTCTTTTCCTTTTTTCGGTTTTTTTTTTTTTTTTTTTTTTTTTTGTGTCTGCTGCTACGTAGAGCGTCTCGAGAGCGGGGGTCAAAATCATCTTTACAAGCGAGCTAAGTTGATAAAAACTCTTATCACTAATTTCCCCAACCGCTACGAGCCCACTGCGAAAGAACACATTTTTCATTCAATCAAAAAGTTCATGCCAGCTGTTATCTTCAACGATCGGGACACGCTGTAATATATTAATGGTTAATATTGGTGTTTCGTACAAGCCACCGTAGCTTGAGATAAGAAAACGTTTGCAGACGTAAGATTATAAAGATCTTAGTACGAAGCTCGCTGTAAAAAACGCAGTTAAACAGCGAATACATGGAAGCCAGATGGATCACTTAACTAATGATAGGTATAGTTGCACACGTGAGAACAATTGAGTAGATGAAATTGGTGTTCCTTATAACGAACAGAATTTGGTACAGAGAAAGCTGACACATCGTGGCACGCAATCCTGTGCAAACTGCAAAATGGATTATATACAAAAAGTTGAGTTTTCTCTTTTTCATTTAAAACAAATTTTATTTGAGAAGGTTTGAGATAGAAATATAAAGCAAACAAGATAAGATAAATTTGAAGGGATGGTTGGAGTGTTTTTTATTTAAATTTTATAATAAACTATATTACAAATTTTTTTAAAATGAGTTCTTTATTTTAAAAAATTAAAATAAATAATAATAAAATTTTACTACATCAAAAATTTTTATTTTTTAAATTTAAATAAACTTTATAATATTATAGAAAATTTATTACATAAATAATTAGAATTAAAATAGATAAAAAAGCAATTCAAACTGCACATATAATAATGTTTATATTTTGTGCTTGCTGTTTTATTTTGTCTCAGCTTCTTATCTTTTAATAAACTTATAACACTTTTAAATTTTAAAATAAATATAAATAATTTATTTGTGGGAAAACTTTTTATATATAGAAGACCAATAATAATTTGAAAAATCAAAAGTTGCATCAACACCTCTACTAGTTTTATAAGGTATTGTGCAATTATATCATAAAAATTATTAAACCTTCTAAATTGTGATAAGGCTTGGTGAGAAGACATCACTGATATTAATTTTGGGTATAGATATATTATAAGTTGAGTGCATTCTTTTGGGTTTCCAAAATAGAGACCTAATTTTGCTCAAAAGTGTAGTTACTTTTGCCCAGTCTTAAACCAAATGATCCAAAATATATTTGCCACTTTACTCAAATCAATTTGGATTTAACTACAATAATTCTCTTTGTACCATAAAGAAAATTTTAAATAACATTCACTTATGTGTTGTGAAGATATACACCCCACTTATACCTATTACTTCTCTTGCATGAACCATTAGGGATGTTCATTAGTCGAGTTTGATAAGGTATTGTGCAAATTCGGGCTCGATTCAATCAAATTCTAGTATTTTGAAAGAAACTAAAACCAAATCGAAGTATGTTGGATTGGTTTGTATGCTTTATGAGTTCATATTAGGTTGAATTTTTATTTCGAATCTAAATCTATGATACAGTTGAATGCTTAATTTTTATTTAATATATATTTTAACAAAAATTAATACATGTATTTTATGAAGTAGTGGATCTAAATTAGTAAAAATTGCTAATTATAAAAATATATAATATTGTTTATTAAGTGCATCAAAATTTTGTAAGAAAGATCTAAACATATTTGCATAGGTCAGTTTATTCGAATTGTCAAATTAAAGTCTAAAACATATTCAATATTCAAACATTTTAATTTAAAAACCAAGCTCAATTTAAATGACTCAAAATATATGAACCAAATTCTTCGAGATGTTTGTATTAGTATTTAATTCTGGTCGTTTATGGCTTAAATAAAAGAGTGCCTTTAATCAATTTAAATTTTTAACAATTAACAAATTTTGTGTAAGATATCTTATGAACCAATAAGCGAGATATTCAAGGCTTGAATAATGAAAATAAAGTAATTAATTTGATACAAATAATTGAAGCAAATTTAATCTGAATTGTTCAATTTATAAAATATAACTATTTTAAAGCTTAAAAAAATAAAAATATATATAATGATAATTTATTATAAAATCTTTTAAAATGTTATAGCATAGTGTAAAAAATTATAAAAACTAAAATTAAAAAAATAAAGAAATCTATAAATAATACCTAATGGAACTTGCATCTATGTGAGACCTATTATTTCAACTTCATAGTTATCTTTCGATTATAATTGCTATTTAATTATCTTGTGGCAGAAAGAATAAAAAATGATCGACAAATAAATTGATATATTACCAATTGAGAAAAGAGTTGAGAAAGATAAAATTAAAGGATTTAGAAAAACTTCGAATTTAGTTAAGAAAGAAAGAAAGAATTGTATAAGAAAACTATTCTAACAATTTCAATTTGAATATTATTAAGTGAGAATTTGGAATATATAATATTATACAATATCAAACTAGTTAAGAATAATTTTCATATTCAAAATTTCCAACTTATGTTCGTAATTCGGAAATTTAGAACATCTTTACTTAAATTTTGAACTCTTTTTTTTTGGCAAACAAGTTTACTTTTAATTTACATAAAAACTAAATTTAAATTTTTTGACAAAAATTTTACTCTTAAAATTCAAAATTTATAACTAAACATCTCTTTTTACAACAAATAAATACAAACATTAAACTCATATTCAAATTTCTTATTTTAAGAAATATATTTTTGAAAATTTATTCTGTTTAGGGCTCGTTTATCAACCCACTAAATTCACTTTTTAAAACTAATTTTTAATACAAACTAAATAAAAATTTTTAAATAAATTATTTCTATAAAAATTTTATTTTTTTAAAATTTAATTTTAAGATTCATTATTAATACAAAATAAATTAAAAAAACTTATTTTTTATTAAATATTTTTATTTTAGTTTTTAAACTCATTTTTACTGAATTTTTTACAATGTGATCAATGATTAAGATTTGATATATCTTAAATATCTACAGTGCTGATGTGTGTATATTTGTTGACTTATATATGTAAAGTCACTAAACATTTATATGGTATTCTTCTATAGATATGTGTTCTTTTATCATTACGATTGACATTTTTATTAAAAAAATTATTTTTAAATTTATTTTAGCTACACAAAAATAAAAGTATAATTTATTTTTGGCTTATTTTTAAATTTTCAAAAACATTTTTTGGAAGGAAAGGAGAAGTTAATTTTAGCTGGCACAGCCCGCCATTTGCTTGATCCAAAACGCCGACCTTTCAGTTTCCAGTTCACCTAATTCATCAACGAGTCGTACAACTCTGACTAACTAACAACTTTTACTTAGGGCGTGTTTACCTAGAGTATGGAAGTGGAGTTTTGAGGAAAGTGGAATTTTTAGGAAATAAATTTAAAAAATAAAATAAAAAATATTTAATATTTAATAAAAAATAAAATTTTATATTAATTATATATTTTTAGTAAGTTTTAAATTTGAATTTTAAAAAAAATTTTATTGATAAAAAAATTTATTTTAATTTTTATAAGTATTTATGTGAAACTTGAGTTTAAAGGAAGTGGAGTTTAGGGGTGTTGGTAAACACGTCCTTAATAATGGTAGCATTATAATTATAAAATGTATTTTTACGAAATGAATTTTTTTTAAAAATAATTTTTTAACTTTATAACAAATAAAATATATATATTATATTTTTATAATATTTAATTATTTATAGAATATTTAAATTTTTTTTTTAAAGTACAAATACTTATTTGAAATGTAAAGTAGTTCACAAAATTTCGAGGCAGTTTGAGATTGCTTATGAAATAAAATTTTTGTAAAATAAAAAATATTTTTATCTTTTTTAGAAAATGAGTTATATTTATTTTACTTCAAAAAAAATAATAAAAATATGCAATTAAAAGATCGCACTTCATAAAATTTTTTTATACTTTTTAAATTTTTAAATAAATTTTTTATATACTTATATAAAATATATATTAAAAAATATAAAATAAAAAAAAATAAAAAAAAACTGATAATCAGATTTTGAAACGGAGAACCAAACAGCGCCTCTTACGAACATTCCCAAAACTGATTTTCCAACGTGGACCCCACAACACTTCCTTTCTTCTTATGAGTCCTTGAAACAACAACAACAGACTCGCCGAATCTTCCAAAATAAAGGGAAAAGAAACAAACCTTTAACTCCTCTCTCTCTCTCTCACAGAGCAATGTCGGCCGCTGCCACCGCTGGAGCTGCTTCTTCAAACCTCTCCAATCAACGGCACCAACAAAACGGCAGCCGTTCTAATGCTCATTACGTGCGGCGCGCATGCTCTCTGTCGCTCTGGTTCACCAGCACTGCGCGCTCCATCTTCCCCAGTCTCCACTTTAACAACACCCCTGGCTACCGCCGTGCGATCCTATCCGTCGAATCTGGCGGAGGTCAAGGGGGCAGTTTCGGAAACTCAGGTGGAGGAGGTGGTAGTGGTGGCATCGGCGGCGGCGGTGCAGATGGAGAGCCGGAAGAGTCAGGGAAGAATAACCGAAAGGAAGCATTGCTGGCGTTGGCGGAGCTTGGACGGCCGGTGGAGAGCTTGCCGTCTGATCTTGCTGCAGCGATTGAGGATGGACGAATTCCTGCTTCCATCGTGAATAGGTTCGCCTCTCTGGAGAAGTCGCCTTTCTTCCGATGGCTGCTCCAGTTTGGAGGTTTCAAAGAACGTCTGCTTGCTGACGATCTCTTCCTTGCTAAGGTTGCTATGGAATGTGGTGTCGGAATATTTACCAAGGTGAGTTTTCTGTTAAGTCTTTTATTGAAATTTATCATGTTCTGTTATGTGATCCACCAGTGGTATTTGGCTAAATCAGCTGATTCTTTGTTTACGTTCCTTTTCTTTTCCTGGTCTAAAGAGCAATAAGTTTTGGTTTTGCTGAGCGATCAATTGCATATCCTTTTTAATGCTCCATTTGCAACTTGTGGGTAGGCTTAAATGCAAATTTGGTTCTCAGACCGGAAGTTTTACTTGGATCCTTAAACTAAATTTAGATGCAATTTTAATTTGCATATTTTGATTCTTCCATCCCAAAAAGATGAAAAGGTTGTATGATTAATTTTAGACAAAAATTTTTGTAAAAAGTCTATAAATACGTATAAAGTGAACAACTTCTTAAGATAAGTTAATTTGAGAAAAAATGCAAGTAATTGAGTGTTTACTGTAAAACTAAAAGCAAATTTAAGAAGTTGTGTTTTTACAGTACCAATAACAACGTACTAATTATATCATTTCCACTGTTCCAAGTAAAATTATTAAATTTGGATTCAACTTGATGGTCATATCAAGCTAATGATATTATTTTTAGTCTTTACCCTTACGCTTCGTTTGGATTATGGATAGGCATGGGGAGTGATGGTGAAGTTAACAAATTCCCCATCCCTACCCATGTTTGTTAAATTTTCATTAAAAGAAATGATGGAAAATTGTTACCCATCATCTTCACTATTCTATGGTTAAATGTGTACTCACCAAATCGGTGGGTACACATGGTGACACAAGAGGAAGCAATTTTACTTTCCCTTTTATCTTTTTACTTATTTAACTTTTATCTAATTTAATATTTAATTAATTTAATATAAAATTTTAATTCATATTTAATTTTATTTAATATTTTTAAATTAATACATGTTATTTTTTATTATAATGATTTAATTTTTTTTTATTTATTTAATTTTATTTAATTTTTAATTGGTAGAGAAAATAATATAATTATATAATTATTTTTATATTTAATAATTAATATAATTTATATTAATATTAAAAATTAATTTAAAAGTTATACTAATAAATTTTATTTAAAATTATATTAATAAATTAGTTAAAATTATTTTAAATAAAATAATATTAATATAAATAAAAATGGCATTTGAGTCTTTTATAAAAAGTTTACTTCCAATACTCATTTATTTACCCATCTATCGAAACATAGTTAATTTATTATCTTTACCATATATCCAAACATCGTAAGATCAATTAACTATTCTTTTCTATCCGTCCTCTTATTATTTTTTCTGTCCGTACTCTTACTCTTATTTCTTACCTATGAATCCAAATATACCATTTATATTTGGATTGTAGTTATTAATAGTGAATGGTGGTGATGGTGAAGCATTTCACCATATTAACTATATTTGTTTTAATTTCATTAATGGAAGGGAAGGAGAATTGTTTCTCATCCCTCACCATATTTCATGGTAAAATGTGTACCCACCAAATTGGTGGGTACACATTGTGACAAATGGAGAAGCAAATTTGCTTCCCCTTTTGTCCTTTTATCTTTTAATTTTTTAATTATTTAATATTTATTTTAATTAGATATTTTTTAATTAAATATTATTTTAATTAATATGTGTTATTTTTTATTATAATAATTTATAATTTTTATATTTGTTTAAGTTTAATTGATTTTAGCTTGTAGAGAAAATACAAAACTATATGATCAAATTTTAATTAAAAATTTTATTTAATTTTGTTAAATTATATCAACCATTAATAAAAAAATAAATTAATATAAAAAATTAATCTAAAAGTTATATTAATAAAATTAATTTAAGTTATATTAATTAAATTATTTTAAAGTTATATCAATAAAAGTTAGATTAATATAAATAAAAAGGATATTTGAGTCTTTTATAAAAGATTTACTTCCGTTATTTATTCATTTACCTATCTATCCAAACATAGTTAGTTTGTTACCCTTATTATATATCCAAACATTGTAAAGTTAAATAATTATTCTTTCCTATCCGTCCTCTTATTATTTTTCCAATCTATCCTCTTACTCTTATTTCTTAACCATGTATCCAAACATACCCTTAAAGTCTGCATTCTTTCATTTGTGGTGCCAACATGATTGACCCTCTAAAACATATCATCACCCTATATTGTTTGAATTTTTCACACCATTATGGTTTGCTTAGGGATGCTCATAGTGCTCATCTTCTCTTAGTTTAAATCCTTGCAGGGCTAACAATGTAGTCATGAACAATTTGTTATATTATGCACATTTATTTATTTAAGAAGAATTTGATTCTGCATAATGATAACTAAAAGCTTACTTGAAACTTGATAGCAAACATGCTAAGTTAGTTCTTCTTATGCAATGTTTGTGTTTGAAACAATATATTAGTACGTCACTTTGTCTTATTTTTGAAAACTACCAGTGCCTTTGTTTTTTTAACTTTTGTCATTATAATAGAGTCTATGGTGCTGATCCCTTTGTTTCTTTTATCTGCAGTGGCTCTTGTATTTGAAATGATTACATGTGATTCTGACTTTTGTGTGAAACTCTATGAACTTTTTATGCAGACTGCTGCAGAATGGGAGCGTCGTAGAGAAAATTTTGTGAAAGAACTAGATTTTGTAATTGCGGATGTGGTATGAATCTCCCTTCCCTTGCTCATTTCGTCATCCCATAAGTTGATATGTATACTCTTATGTACTTCTTATAGTTTGTTGTTTTCGATTTATATTTCTTTTCAATCAAGTAGTTTTTTTCTTGCTATTATATGGTTTCTCTTTATCCGTCTGGTTGTCTGCCTCTTAACTAGATACAAGCGGATTCATCTTAATGTTTCGTTTCAAGTCATAATGTGCATTACTACATGCTTTTATTTAAAAAAGGATTGCTATGGTAAAAACATCTCAATTATTAGGATCTCTATGGCAGTTCTGGCAGGCATACAGGTGTGGTTCCATTATAGCTGATGCTATTTTGAAAGATAGTCAATAATATATTATAAATCTACCTACATATAACCACATCAACATATAAGAGCATTACTCATGAATGTGCACATAATTTTAGAGACATTGATATAGTTCAATCTTAAGGTAAAATGAGTGGTAAAAAATATTACGACAAAAGATTTATAATTGAAAATGCTTATTTAAATCAAGCATGCTTATGATGATAGGAATAAGACTTGCGCAAGATGATACCATGGATAAGACTCAAACAGTATATTTCTTGGTCTAACTGTTTTCTTTGGATACGTCAAGTAAAGTGCTTTGTCATAGCTGCAAGTTACGTTTTCTTTTAATTTCTTTAGTGGAGATGAGAATATTGAGATAAATGTGCAGTAACCGTGAGAAGTTGAGTAGGACTAACTAGATAGTTTAATGCATCATAGACTTTTTGGAACCCATTGATATTGTTTCGACATGCTTGATAATGACAATAAGAATCAACAACTAGTAGAGAAGTTATGAGCTATTCTATCTCCCTAACGTAATTGTGAATGAGGTGGATTGAAATGACATTGATGGTAGGCAGCAGAGTTGTGATTTGTGGATTGATGTTATACTTGCTCGTTAATCCATTTTGTTTTGTTTCTAGGTGATGGCTATTGTTGCTGATTTTATGCTTGTCTGGCTTCCTGCACCAACGGTCTCTCTACGTCCACCTCTTGCATTCAGTGCAGGACCTATATCCAAGTTCTTCTACAGTTGTCCTGATAATGCTTTTCAGGTATGAGCTTCTTTGTGCTTATATATGGCTCAGAGATTGGCTGATAAATTATACTGAACTTGTAGCCAACTTTATATACTAATACAGTGTTTCTTCAGATTGCTTTGCCAGGGATGTCTTACTCATTTTTGCAGAGAGCTGGTGCAATTGTGGTAAGAAAGAGAATCTGTCTCTTTCAGTTCCTCCAATTCTGGTAATGTTTGGCATGTACGTTTCAATTTCCTAATGTAGTTTTTATTTTGCTTTCTTGGTAGAGGAACGGATCAAAGCTTTTCCTTGTTGGAACTGGCGCATCGTTGGTATGGACTATTTAAACATATATCTACCTCCATATTTTAATTTAAATTACTTAACCAAATTGGATGCAACTTTGTGTATGTTTTGGTAAACGTTGGTTCATTAGTTCGACTGTTACACTATATAAATATTCAATTGCAAATCTACCTTCCACCTTCATAAACCATGCGTTCCTAGTACATTAAGGAATCTTGAAGTAGCTGATTTTGCTGTAGTTTGCATTAAGGATGAATAGTGATATGATTGGAGCAAGACGTTAGCCTGAGCTTTCTCTCAATACTGAGATCTTCTATACAGTTTGAATATCCCTATAGCCAACACGTTAGATTGGTGATTCGATAGGGAAAAAAATTAGATTGAATAGCAATAGCAAGTATGAGGAATTAATTTGCATAAATGAATAAGTAAGAGCATAGTATTTGCAATTATCAAGAGAAATTTTTTTGAATTTGAAGCACTGGTTAAGGTATGGGGAGTGAGACCTTATATTATTATCGATTATATGATAATGATTGAGTAAACTACTCTTCTTTCATGTGCACATACAAGGAAATCCCAAATAGATTATTGTAAAGTTTGTTTAATCTATTGTTGACCACAACTCTGAGACTATTTCATATTAATCCTATTCTCCTTCCAATTTCAAGAAATTAGAAATATCCTTTGTCTTTTTTTTTTTTAATTTGAAAATTTTAATCGACATACATCAAACATTGAATATCTTGATTTGCCACTTCAACTTGTAGTGGTCTTCATTTGCAAAAGTAAGGACTTTCATTCCTTCACAGATTTTGCAATATATTGAGAGTTTATATTAAAGTCCTGTTTTCTGAAAGTTTAATATTCAATCTTCTATTTGATTAAGAATAAAATCGGCTACTCAAAACTTATACATATAGAAGGCATCATGCAAAGACATGGGTTTTTGTTCCTTTATAAATTTTTGCAATATATTGAGAGTTTTTCTGATAAATATGAAAATTTAATTTTGTTAAAAGCGTACTAGTAAATCCTCTATATTAGTTGAGAGCAAAATTGACAATTCAAAATTTCCAGATCATTCTTGCTTGCTCACTTTGGGCGTGTTTACATACCCTTTGAACTCACTTTTTTCCAACAAAAACTCCTCTTCCAACTTGCTTAAAAAAAAAAGTAAACTTAGAAACTAAAGTTTTTACCGCCAAAAAGTCCACTTTCAAAAATCAAATGTTAAAACTAAAAACTGTACTTTCAAACTCACTTTTAAAGTAGCCACAAAAATTAAACTCAATTTTTACAAATTCACTTTGGCAAACTCACTTTTACAAAAGAAACACGCCCTTTAAGAATAGTATAGGTGAACATAGAGGATCCTATATGCAAAAAATTTTATCTTTTATTTCTTTATAAATTTCTACTGTATATTCAGAGTTTTTATAAATATTTAATTTTTAAAAATTTTAATATGAATACTTTTATTTCGTTGAAGGTAGAAGCGGGCAATGAAACTTTCCAATTTATACTTGCTCAACACTGTAAAGTATTGTAGATTGACTTTTTTGAAAAAAAAAAACTTTGGGTAAATTTGCAAGAGAATATCTGTTTGATATCTTATATCGAAATAAATTCCGACTTGCGTGGCATCGTTTATGGAAATTGTTCTTTTTCCAGATCGGTACAACAGTAACAAATGGATTAATCAATGCAAGAAAGTCGTTGGATAAGAATTTTGCTGGTGAAGTGGAGGATATTCCGATTGTACAAACTAGTGTTGCTTATGGTGTTTATATGGCTGTTTCAAGTAATCTTAGGTATGTATAATCATAATCTTGGTTATTGCAGCTCTTAATTGGTAGCTTTGGTTTACTTAGTTGTTTAATCATATTGCTCTCGTTCTCTTATGAAAATAGTCTTTGATTTCTGTTTTTGCAAGTATAGATTATATTCTAATCTTTTTATAATAGTAAAATGAACCAACCAAATTCAAGAAACACAAAATGCCTTGTGTCATAAAATTTTCAAATTCATGATATACAACAACAACATACTAAGTCTTTATTCCACTTGAGTGGCGGTACATGAATCCATTTTTTCCATTCTGTTCGATTACAAAACCAAATTCAACAATATAAAAAAGCAAAAATAAAAGAATCTCATAAACATCATCCTTTGTAAAAAGAAACTCATATATTAATTATAGCATGAAAGAGTAAAGTTTACTGCAAACATTAAAGACAAAAGCTTTCATGAGAGCATATTAAGAGTTTTCATGAGTTTCAATAGTAAAATCCCATAACTTTTCTCATGTAGCCCCACTTGTTACTGTCATTGTTCTCAGTAAGCTATGTTAAACAAACCATTAAGAATAAAAATTCAATTAAAATTAAGATAATCAAAGAATTTTGAAAATATTTTCTAATTAATCTCACCCATAAAGTCACAGGAGTATAAACATTATATGAACTACCATTTTTTAAAATCTAAATGTCAAAAAAAAGGATTTCTCTCGGAGAAGATTTACTAGCAAGTCTCCTGCGCATACCATGGTATGCGTGTTAGTACAATAGGTAAAATGGTTGAAGAACTTTCTGAGCTTATCTTATATATATCTCTACATGCTACTTCATATGAGAAAGACCATTAATGATGACTCTGAAGTGTTAGGAAGAATGTGTTACAATGCCGTAAGACTACCCATTTCCATAATTTTGCATGAGTATTCCATCTAATTATGCAGTGTTATGTAGATAATATGGTTTTTTAAATAAGCTACTTTTGTAGTTATGTTATGAGCTTGTCTTATTTGCTTCTTTTCCTGGTTTAGTGCATACATGTCACTTTTTTAATCTGTAATTCTGCCTATAATTCATTGGTTAGCTTTTGCTAACTATTTGAAAGTGTTACTATATGTATTTTTCCTTTTAATCTCACAACATGGTTAAAATAGAGAGGCACTGTGGATCGCTTATAGGTCTAGTTGTTGTTGATTTAAACTACATTTTGTCTGCTTTTATGGGTTGCAGTCATGGCGATTATATTTTAGAGCTATAAAGAACGAGTACCACAACAATGAGGACACTACAATGTATATGTTACACACCCAAAATGCTAACTAAAATATTAGATCATCGAAGAGAGAATTTCGTGATACTTTGAGGTGATTTGGACATGTGACATGGACCTTTATGCGCTTGTTAGAAGATGGGATAGTTTAGAAACTATAAAGCAGCAGTCAAAGGCTTGCGAAATGTGCATGGAATAGAGTAAAGATCTTGCTATTAGTAATCTTACTTATGATATGGTTTTGAAAGCTCAAATCGCTCAAAAAGATCAATGTAGCAACCTCTGCTAATGAGATAAAGGCTTGGTTTTGTTGCTATTAAGAGATCCTTGGATGTTCCAACTCAGTCTGCTAAGGTGATCGAAGTCTTTTCTCAAATAGTAACTCTTTTTCCTTAGTACGTGCATGCACATTTAAGTAAGCATCTTGCAACTTAATGATCTTACCGAATATATGATTTC
The DNA here is from genome assembly GCA_019914995.1 of Acanthochlamys bracteata. Classification (NCBI taxonomy): domain Eukaryota; kingdom Viridiplantae; phylum Streptophyta; class Magnoliopsida; order Pandanales; family Velloziaceae; genus Acanthochlamys; species Acanthochlamys bracteata. Next base: position 6,682,813 of record CM034135.1, on the reverse strand, counting down.
ATATGCCATGATGGCATATAAAAGATCTATGTAGCCAATTTCAGCTAATGAGATAAGGGCTTGGGTTTGTTGTTTTTAAGAGAACCCTGAATGCTCCAACTCAATCTTGTAAGGCCGTCAAAGTTTCTTCTTGATAGCGTTTTTCCTCTTTTTTTCAACAAATTATCGTTGTCTTTCCAACTCTTTTGTTCTTTAATCATGCTTGGAACTCATTATTCATTAATCTGTTGGAGTCTTCAGCTAGTTTATAATCTCATATTCCTTCTCTTTGAGCTTTTCTATCTGCTTGTGGTTCATGCTGGAGTTACGATATTCGAGAAGCTAGAACAGCATTTGGAGAGGCAGATTAATGACATTATAGGGTTACCCTGCTCTGAAAGCTCATGTTACTAAATTAGTTATTGAAAACTGCATATCCTAATCTTCCCTTAGATGGACAATGTGGGCCAATCTTTCCAGGATTCATCAATCACTTATGTCATATAATGCCAAAATGATTTGCACTCAGGACTATGCCGCATTTGTAAAACCGTAGAGTTCACTTGCTATTTTATTTGGTCGTTACTCTATGCTTTAATCTTCGAGTCCTTTCTCGTTTATACGTACTTTGCACTTATGCGCAAGCCCGAATAGAAGAACGGGTTTGAGTTGTGTTTGGTTTTGTAACCATTTTAAGTAGCTAAGTATCCATAATGATCGTTGGGAAGGCCTTTTGCATTAATGCTCGATCTAGCATTATCTGAGCAATGGCCTGTTCTCTCTTATGATTTCATAAAGAAACTAATATATGACGACATTCTCCAACTTGGGTCTTAATATTGGGACGATTGACCATAAATGTAATGGAAGTATACAGTGTAAGCAGCAGATGACCCATTAACCAAACAAAGTGTGATTATATTACCTCTTGCAAATTATTTTTGCCTTATAAATAACCAAATAGTATGAAGTACTTTGTTTTTAACTTGTAAGCTCATGGAAGTGACTTGTAATAGCTTTTAAACATGCATGGTTGGTTTTGTCAAAGATTTAGGGTTACTCAAGAACCTGTTTCCTTGAACAGATACCAGATTCTTGCTGGCATAATTGAGCAGCGGATTTTGGAGCCCCTGCTACACAATCATAAGGTTTTGCTGAGTGCCTCTTGCTTTGCAGTTCGCACAGGAAACACATTTTTGGGATCCTTACTGTAAGATTCACGATAAACTTTGATCTTCGATCAATCCTATTTTCCCCCCAAAATAGAACAACTGTTGCCTCACTCTCTGATGCATGAGCAGGTGGGTGGACTATGCCCGCTGGGTGGGAATCCAGAAAAGCGAGTAATGTGAAGATAAATTCTTTCTCTCATCTTGGGATTACGGTAAGATTCATGGATAAACTTTGTATCTTCCTGTCCTACCATATTTTCCTAGAAACAGAATTGTCAAGTCACTCTGATTGCATGAACAGGTGCTGGTGGACTTGTACTCATTGGTGGTAATACAGAAACGTGAGGAATAATGTGAATCTGAATTCTTTGTATCTTCCATCTTGTTCTTCTTTTTATTGTGATTTACACGTTGGAGACGTTTATACTCGTGCGGAGATTAGCTTCCGTCAACATTATTTAACTTAAATGTTTATTTTCATGCAATTTTCTTCTCTCTACAAATGAGAGCAAACCAGTCCCAGCTCAAGTAACAATCTTTTTGGGTCGATTTAATGGATCCTACAAATTGCTGCTTACATGCTGTTGTTTTCTCTCATTGGATTTTCTATACCTGCGACCTAACATAAAGTTTCTTTCGTCAAATTAAGATTGTGTACATGTGAGTTCAACTATGCAAAGTTTAGTCATTCTCTGCTTTGACACTCTCTCTTAAAGTTTTGTCTTTGCTCACTGTCATGGCAGCTTCTCACTATAGAGAGCGTCTGGCATTTCACTCTAAAAAAATATTTTTAATTCTTTAAATTATATTTTTTACTATATTTTTTATAAATTTTAGAGAATATATTTACAAATTTAAAAAATAAAAAAATTTTACATAATAAATTTTTATTTTTTAGATTAAAAAAATAAAAATATTTTTTATTTAAAAATTTTTAATTTAAAAAACACTCTTATTTTTATTCGGATCTGTCTCGTGAAGTAATAGAAGTCACTAAAGTAATATAGATCTGGAAAGACTATGACAACTAACATGAACTGGAAGACCAAAGACGGTCGAGGTCGGTCTCCTTCATAATCATGTGGGTTTTATTAAGGGAGTTGTTGCAAATCACTAGGCCACACACTACGTAGCTCCTTGTCCACCAGTTTCACTAGAATAATAATAATACTACAGGATTCATAAGTTAAATCTTTTTCTACGTCTCATTTAAGTTAGGGTATTTTAAAAAAATTAAAATAAATAATAATCAATCTCATGATTACATTTTCTAAAATTTATAAAATATTATACAAATTTATTAAAAATAAAATACTATCAGAAGCACTGTAAAAACGAGCTATTAATTTTTTCCGACATCTCATTTAAGTTAAATAAATTGTGCATAGTAAATTAACTCAAACATAATGAGAGTGGACCATTTGATTAGGAGACAGTATTTATTCATTACAGTGATCCCTGTAGGTTCTACAGCATAGTTAGTAGTAATCATGTGCTATTATAGTCTCACCACTAACTGCTAAACAGTACAATTTAACTCATTAATTCCACTTATTTTGAAGAACCCACATGCGTAATGAGCTGCAGTCTACCCAAAATGAATTAATGAAAGACACCGCCCTCTCCCCTAGCATCACTACCATATTTCAAATATTCTTAACTAAATTTTATAAAAATAAAAAATAAAAAATAAAATTTATTAAAAAATAAAGTGAAAATAAAATTTAATATTTTTAAAAATATATTAAAAAATATAATTATATTAAAAAATATATAAATAAAAAAATTAAAATTAAAATTCAGAATGTAAAAATAAAATTTTAATTTTTTTATATAATTAAAATATATAAATTATTCAAAATTTTATTTTCTCGCAACAAACACCTGCTAGGAAACTCGTAAAGCTGAAACAGCGGCTACCAGCCTGTTGCACTTTTGTTTTGCACGCTTTCCCAATTTTATTTGTGCGTCTATGCTTTGAAAATCTTTTCTTTCCTACACCAACAAACAATGCTTCACTGCTCAGCTACTCTTCTCATGTTCTTCTTCTTCTTCTTCTTCCCTTCATCTATTCAGCAGCAGCAGCTCCATCCTTCCGACTACGCTGCATTACTGAGTATAAAAATCAGCCTCTCCGACATCCCAGGTTCCACATTTTTCTCTTCTTGGGACATGTCCAACTCCAGCAGTCCGTGCTCCAACTTCGCCGGCGTTATCTGCTCTCCGGCTGACGATGAATCTAACTCTGAGAGCTTTGCTAGAGTGTCGGCACTGACTCTCGGCACCGGCCTTACCGACTCACCAGGCCTCACCGGAATGTTTCCTTCATCAATCTCCAATCTTACTGCCTTGACCGAGTTGGTTATTTACCCCGGCCATATATCCGGCTCTATACCAATCCACATTGGCTCCAACCTTCCGCGCCTTCGCCTTGTTTCCATCTCCGGAACGCTTATCTCCGGACCAATACCGACAACCTTCGCTGCTCTTCAAGATCTTCACACGTTAGATCTCGGCCACAACCGTCTCCAAGGTCCGATCCCGTCGCAGCTCTTTTCGTCCAGCTGCCCGAATCTCAGAGTCGTTAATCTCGCAGGCAATGGTGGTCTCTACGGTGAACTCCCGAAGAACATGTCTTCAACCCAGTTACTACACCTTGATCTGAGAGACAACTCTTTCATGGGAACACTTCCGAGCTTGCTTCCTTCCACACTGCGTTACCTCTCAGTCGCCGCCAACTCGATGTCAGGCCCGATCGATTCCTCGCTCTCTGACCCGCCGCCGGACTTAACATTCCTCGATCTTTCTTCCAATGCATTCATTGGAAACATTTCTCCAGCTATCTTTTTGCTCCCTTCGCTCTCTTCAATCCTTCTGCAGCACAACAATTTGTCAGGTTCGGTGGCTTTACCGAATAACTTAGACGACGGAAATGAATGGGAAGTTGTTGATTTGAGTTACAACAAGTTGAATGGGCAACCACCGGCAGGTCTTGCAGGCGCAAGGAGCTTGTACTTGAATGATAACCAGTTCACCGGAGCATTGCCGGTGGAGTTCGTAAGTAAAGTTTGGGCTGGAAGCATGACTACTTTTTATGCACAGCATAATTACCTGACTTCTTTCCCGTCGTCGCCGTTGCCGCTTCCTGACGCCGTCTCGCTTTGCCTCTCGTTCAACTGCATGTACCCGTCGCCGGAGTCTATCTCCGGGTGCCCTGCCGATGATGGTAGTCTCAGTCCTCGGCCTGCAGATCAGTGTGCCAACGGTTGAGATTAATCCCAATTTAACCAATAAAAGCCAGTAGAAAATAGTTTGAAAATAATATCTGCATTGAGATGAGATAGTTTGTTTGACAGTAGTACCAATTTATTGGAGGAGCAATTGATTGCTGTCTTAAAAGTTTTGTTTAAGAGATTGTAGATCTGGAAATTTAATTAGTTCTATTTTTAAGGGAAGCAACCGTTAGAATTCAAATTTACAATAAGTTCAAATTAGAGTGTATTTATTTGAAATAAATTTAATTTTTAAAAATAAATTTAAAATTATATTAAATTTAAATATTTAAATTTTGCATATTAATTTTTTAATAATAATAAATTTTAAAATTAAATTAAAAAATTTTTGATAGAAAAAATTTATTTAATCTTATATTAAAATAAACTTAAAAAAATTAAAATTTAGATGGTAGATAAATGCGTCCGCAAAAATTGAAGATGATGAGTGAATTAAAAAATGGATTAGCTAGTTAGACTAGATCTGAGTTAGTAACGGCTGAGTAAAGAGATGATTCTTGAATTAAAAAAAAAGGCAAGCTAATTAATTTAGTAGATATGTCGGTGTTTCGTCATGACTCGGATCGAATTAGATCCTAATTGGTAGACTTAATAATTTAGTTAGTAGTTCCATATTCAATGAACTTAAAATATGTATTTATATAGAAAATATGTTAATTTAGACCGATCCTAAACAGATGGTGTATTTTTTTTTTATTCTGAATTGAATTTTCATAACTTAATTTTTAAAATCAAATTAGTTAAAAAAATAAATTTCTTAAGTTCTTCTAATTTTTATATTTATTATTTAAATATTTGAAAGTAAATTTTTAATTTTAAAATTTAAAGAAGTAATCTTGATATAAAGCCTGAGTTTAATTTTTATGATTAATTTGGTTTGAAATTAGATTAATTTTTATAAATGAGATCCAAATATTGACAAAAACACACACGGTCTGATTTATACTTAAAAAATAAAAGAAAAACAAGAGGACAATTTTCTAGGTTAGCTTTTTTGGTGTCAGCAGGAAAAAGACATTTTCAACTTCTGCAGCAGATTGGGATCTTTATTATGGATGACGGCGAGGTTTGTCTTATTCCTCTTGTTTTTTTCCTTTCTGTTGTTCGTCACTTCATTGTGCTCTTGGTTTTGTTTCTAATTTCAAATTTTTGATTTCTTGTTTGAAAATTTTGATTTTCTTCTTTTCGTCTTTGGTAACAGAGTACAAAAACCTGTGAACAGGATACGATAGCAATGTCTCTGTCTAATTATGACGTAGGGCGTATTTACCGAGGGGTGTAAAGTGAAGTTTTTAAAAAATAAATTTAAAAAAAAAAAAAAAAATATTTAATAAAAAATAAAATTTTATATTAATTGTATATTTTAGTAAGTTTTAAATTTGAATTTTTAAAAAATTTTATTGATAAAAAAAATTTATTTTAATTTTTATATGTATTTATGTGAAATTTGAGTTTAAGGAAAGTGAAATTTAGGGGTGTTGGTAAACACGCCCGTAGTCACTCAGCATATCCAAAAAATTTGTCTATAGATGCGCAGGTAATGAGATAGAATCTAGCATCATTGTCTTTGCTCGAGACTCGTTTCTTTTGTTTAAGAACTTATTTACTTCACCCAAAATAATTTAGTTCTAAAACATTACTTACCAAAATGTTACAATTTAACTTTTTCATAAATTTATTTTCAATAAATTATTTTTTAAAAATTTGCTTTCTGAAATACTTTGGTACGAGTAAACACGCCATGAGTCTTTCAATACGTAAATAACATACAATTAAATAGATACGACATATTTATATTTTAGATTACCTGTAACTGTTCGAATTTGAATTTATCTTAAAAATGCGAAATCGCGAAAATAAAACACGAACTCAATTATTGGGTAGACAATTTGGATTAAATCAAATTGTTCAGAGCAATACAGTTGCAGTAGCTTTTTGAAATCCCGGACTCACGAAATTTTAGAGAGTAATTATAAAATAAAACTTTTCTAAATGAAAAAATTAATTTAATAAATATATTTTATTTTATTATAAAAATAATAAATATTAATAATAACATTTATGATATATACTTTTTTTAATTTTTAAAAATTTAAATAAATTTTAAAGAATATTATAAAATACTTATTAAGAAATACGAAACGAAAAAATCAAAATAAAATAAAATCCAAACACATGGCCAAAAAGTGCCTGAAAGATATGATTTACCGTAAATGTTTCTCTAAAAAACAAGAAAGCGCATGCCCTGCATGAAATCTGTACAGAAACTTGCCACCAAATTTTAGAATAAAATAAAACGGACCAAATATCTTGAAGAGTAAACTTGAGAAGCTGCACGCAAACTCGACAAAGTTTTTTAGACATTCAAGGGGAAAAAGGCAGCTCTACAGCACACAAAGCTGGTCGAAAGATTCGGTAAATATAAAGATTTTCTTCACATTGCTCTTAACTATATATCCATTACAGGAGTAATCTGCATTAACTATGTTTAAAATTCCAAACATTTTGATGATTCCGCAGGTTTCTCTATCAAACTAATCCGAAATGAAGACTATAAGAATGACAATTAGAACATATGCAAAACGCCTACCCATGTGGTTGTTAGCTTTTATGCATTTAACAGGTTAGTGATTGATGCTTGGCTATATAGAGCTTACCCCGCAAGCATGTCTGATAGAATCGTTGCCTCCAACTATGTGATTCACTGTTTTGCAGCAAAATGGTTAAAAATTGTCTCCAATGTTGACTGACTGATGCTGTATTCTTGTATCCCAAGGCTTTCTCTGAGGATAAACAAGGGGGAAATTAGTGAAGTAAACATATAATAAATACCTAAATCCATAATTTATACCTGTTGCGCTCTAGGTGTCCAAAAATATCAGCCAATGATAAGCCCTCTCCATATGGCAACTGAAGTTAAAGATGAGAATTGCGCTTAGCATAACTTTAGATTCAAATGCTAGAATGATTAGTCTTATAGATGAAATGCTAGCTACAAATTAAAATGCAACATTTGATCATGTGTTTATAAATGACAATTTGCAAAAGATAATATTGCAATTATCTAAAAGTCATGCACTGCTAACTTGCAGCTTCATTGATTAAATAATAATCAAGAATTTCAGATTTAGGAATTTAGTCGGTGAGAAACGGAAGTATGAACTTTTGCTCAGTTCAACATAATTATCTTCCAAGAAGATCATTACACTAGAAAAACTAGGTAAAAGCTTATCCAGCCTAATGCATCCGCAGTATATTGAAGATTCCTTTGTGGGTTGCACAAACATTCAACAAACAAAATATTACCTGTCTCTCGACCTTCTTATGATGAAGAAAAACTATAGAATGGAAACTTAAATAAGAATCAGCATTTTCTCACGCCATCATTCCCAGGAGATACTGTTCTAAAATTTTGCTGAAAACTGAAAGCATTGGAACAACTTAAAATAACAGTTAAAACAACAAAAATTCAGATGCGCAAAGACAACCAAACGCTCGAGTAACAAGGGAATAATAACATTAAATGATTAAACCAAATGCATGAATTTATTCTTTTATGATTGAAAGAATGGAAAATTTTTTATTGATATCATGCATAATAATTCTAGACGAACTACCTGATACTTGATGCTCAGTCCGTTGTACCCATGACATGTAGCTCCAGGAAAAGATGAAAGGATAAAGAATTCAATCCTTAAGAATTTCTCTTTGGCCAACCACCACTCGGAAAATATTCTTAGCGGTATTCCACCTATAAGTAAAAGAAAACGTGATTGTGAAGGAAAAGAAAGCTCATAAAATGGAAAACTTTCTAGTTTAGAGTGAGGCAACCTCCCATATATTAAAATGATAACTTCCTTGGGGTATCAATGTCAGGATCATGGTATAAACTTGTTATAATTAACACAAACCATAATCTAAGTAACGGCACATGTTACATAGATTAAAAAATGCATATTCAAGGGTAGCTGGAAGAAAAACAAAAAAAAACATTCAGATCTACCTACCTTCTCTAATTAGTTGCTCATATAGTTGTTCACCACATATACCATCAGCAACAGGAGGTGAAGATACAAGATTCTGGATTGCATCTTCATGTCCAAGCCAACGTGCAACTGAAATTATCATTTCCTTCGTCAAACTAATTTCTGATATGTTGTCTGACAAAGCTGTACTAGTTCCACCAATGCAGATTTCGAGATCATTGAGTATGCTCTTCCTATGTGAAGGAAAATCAAAGAGAGTGTCGTGAATTCTTTCACATAAAGTATCCAAATCACTGGAGCTGACCTCAGTAGGCTTAACCTGCGAACAATAAAGCGTTTCGGTACTCCTTCATACATCAAACAAACTTCAACCACTCCTTTAATTTATTCTTTATGAAAAGAAGTGAGCAAGCTTCAACTACTAAATACCTCAATCTCCAGATGATTTCCATAGCGTGTTTTCAAATGCTGTGGGCTCCCAATGCATCTGAGCTGGCCAGCAACCTTTACCAACAATGAATAATAAGCTAGATGGCATGTCCTACAGGGAAACATGAATTTGACTAGGAAATGCCATTACCATGATACCAATGCGGGTGCAAAGAGCTTGAGCTTCATTCATGCTATGCGTTGTAAGGATCACAGCTGTTTTCCCTCGTCGTGTTGACAAACGAGATATGACTTCCCACATAAATCGCTTAGCAATAGGATCCATTCCTACATTTAAACATTGCAAATTTTGGAAATTTGAACAGTCGTATAAAACTAGGAAAAAATATTTATCAATTGTATCAAAATATGTTAACAATTGGAAGAAATTGCAGCAGCATATAATGGGGTAAAAGCAAGAGGAACTAAATGAAAGACGAAACAGTACTGGAGACAAAAATATATTCATAGACAACGAAATAACTAATTACCATAGGCGACTTCGCCAGAAGATTCCTAACTAAAGAGCAGCATGAAGTTCTCTTGAGCTAACATAGAATTAACATAAACTTTCCAGAGCTTGTGGCACCATGATCACATTTTCAGCTTCACGAGATAGACCTAGGACCAAATGGTTACATTTTATGCAGATTACAATTTTACATTATACTGCCGGTAACTACCATTCTGCCCAATCCTGCTCTATTGAAGGACCATTCTTTTTGGCATCTGACTAGCTTCACAAAGAAGTTTTCAGGTGGCTTGAGGATAGAAATACTACAGAAAGAAATGTGACAAAAGGGGCCAAATAAAATTCCGAGACATTTTGTCTCAAAAAAAGAGTTCATGATAGCAAATCCTCTTTGGAAAAGTTTAGCTACCAAAGAAATTCAACCCCCCCAGTAGTAGAGTGGTTTGGAAAATGCTACTGTCAGTAAAGTTTGGCTACCAAAAGAACTATGCACCAGACATATTGTTGGTTAAGTTCTTTCCACTTATGACTTTGCCCTGCTGTCTACACAATAAGCGAGGCTGTAATGCGATGCTGGGAAGCTTTGGCAATAATATATAGAGTGGAAGGCTTGATGGAGTGGGTGGCTGATGTAGAGCAAATATTGCTATCAGAGCAATTCAGATAATGAGGCAAATATGAAAGCTTAAGAAATTAACTCAAAGGCCTAAGCCTATGAAAACCTCTACTCATTCCCTATTCACTATCTAATGCAGGAAAAGTTTTAATTTATTTAGCAATTTATTATCATAAGAAAACTGAAAAGAGGAAAACCTGAATGTGTATCACTTACAAAACAAGGATTGTTTTGTTCCACATCTTATCTTAAAAATTTCAATGAAAACCTGTCACCTTTTATCAAAAAATAAACGGTTTTCTATTCTCCTAAAGTTTTTAAACAATTGGAACAAACTCTTAAAAGCGATTGTGCAGCAATGTACAAACCTGTGGATGGTTCATCAAGAATTACAATAGGTGGGTCACCAATCATTGCAATGGCAACAGACAACTTGCGTTTGTTACCTCCACTCAAGGTGGATGATGGTTTGTCTGCGTGCTTCAACAAATCAAATTCCAGCAATTTCTCATTGACAACCTAGCATAACCAGCCAAGAAAAGTATACATGAAGACAAAATAAGGATGTGCAATAGCTAATTATGTTTGATACACAAAAGATCTTGTTGCACCTTCTCTAAATTAGCATCAGGAACAGCTTTTATTCTGGCATAGAGCTCAAGGTGTTCACGGGCTGTCAGAAATTCCAGTAGAGCATCAAATTGAGGACAGTAACCAACCTGCAAATGAAAATCATTAAACTGGTGGTGCATGTAATACGCCAAAGTAATTATGAAACCAAATCCTCAAACATGTTAGTAGTTACATGACGGCGGGCAGCCTTCGGATGCATGCGAATATCACTGCCAAATATATAGGCAGTTCCATCTGTTGGGCCTTCTTCTCCTGAAAACAGTAGAAGAAACATAAAATAATTAGCACAGTAAGCAAGAGTAAGTTCTACGAAGTAAGAAGTTGGAGATACTTGGATATTCTATACACCAAGTTAGTACACCAAAAATATAATCACCTACATACCCAACTTTTGCTGTTAGTACTATAGAGAGTCAGAAATTATTGACAATGGTTTTGGTAATATTTGTACTGAAATATTAAAAAGAGATGATGGGCCAGAATTTTCTTTAGTGTTTGCTTGTTCTCTCATGGAACAATTTTCTTAACCCTTAGGATGCAATAGGTTCACACTAGATTGATCAAACCTATCAGATGGTATCAAAGTGCAAGAGCCCATCTAATTTAAAGCGAATTCCGCAAATTTCAATTTTTCCTTGGATTAATTAATGCCTCCCATCTTATGTAATATTAATCACCAAAAAATATGCAAAAAAACTAAAAGCTTAAAATTACAACAGAACTTTGTGAAGCTTCAACTCCCACACTGTGTCCCACTCCTACAATCCACTATTCATCTTTAAACATCAGCTGCAGGGGTTGTATCTCGCCCCCATCCCAACCTTACACACAATGTGGTCCAACACACAACGTGATGGGACTAATGGTGAGCTCCTGGTGGGATACATAGTTTTACTAGAAGAAATATGACAATATACATAGAGTGAATTTAATAGGGTTAGGTAAGTACCAGTGAGCATCGATAAAGTTGTAGTTTTTCCAGCTCCATTGGTACCTAGAAAACCAAAGCATTCTCCTGCATGGACAGAGAATGTTAATGATTGAACTGCAACCTTTTTGGCATGACCTGTTCCAGCGGGATAGACCTGGTAACCAAAGCTACAAGCCATAAAAATTTTTGCTATGTGAATAAATAAAGAGATGTGACATCTGATTCTGTACTCACATGTAGGCATGTGCCCTAAAACAAACATCACAAAACTATTAAAGCAGTAAGACAAGACATTGTACCTTTCGCAAATTCCAGAGACTGATCAAAGCATTACTAGAATAGCCACTCATTACCCTATGTCTTTCAGCTGCAACATCAACATCTTCATCTCCAATTGCAATGTCTACATTGTCAGAAGATCCCAATAAAGGCTGTGAAGAGCTACAGGAAACTTCATGCTGTCGATGAATATAACCATTCCACCAGTCGCTTATTGTACTTAACTTAAGTTTGTTGTAAGGAAAGAGCTCAAGAATCAGAGCAAGCATAAAGTAGACAATACTCTGTTATCAAAACAAAGTGCAATTTAGAATTTGAAAAGGAAGCTATTAGGCAAAAGTTTGTAAAAGATGATTACGAAACCATTAGGCCTAAAATGTGTTTAACAAGATGCTTGTTGTCAAAACTTAACTACTTAAGAAATATCCAAAAATACAAAACCCGGAAAGTTCTAGGGGAAGGAAAGATCTAATGCATAACCCTAAACTTACACACACACACACACACTTTTGTAAAATATGAATTTTCTAAATCTTTTGGAAGATTAAAAAATTAAAACATGAAATTTTTATTAATAATAATAACATTTTAATGTCACGTCCTCAATAAGTTAACCATGCTGTACATCAAGACTAACATTTTCATGGTCAACTAACCAAGTGGTACCCTATTCTACTTTTTCTGAAAATTATCATTTGAACCAAAATAAGAAAAACCACAGTAACCAGTGGTAGATGTGAATGCCACTTTGGTGGTACGTATGAAACATTTGACATTAAGAGGTAAATCTGAAATGGACCTCAAGCTTAAGTAATAAATGGTGATGTTGCCCTTATGAAAGTACTAAAAAGTAGTCAACATTCATAAAATATTAGGTCTGATAAAGGAAACTGTCTACCTCAATGGCTAAATAAAAGATTGATGCACCAGCTATGTTCCAGTCAAAAGCATCACTTCCTAAGCGCATTTTTATCCCTTGTCGTCGAAGAGCAAGAGACGCAAGGCCATCAGCAAAGCAATACCCTGGTGATAACCTAAAGAAGTGCTGTCAAAGCAATTGTGGATCAGGACAGGATTTACAAGCTCATATGTGAAAGCAAAACCAATAATACTTCATGAAAGAAGAAAAGTACAGACTTCAAAGCCAGCCCAAAATGTCCAAGTGAGCCAACAAAAGAAAAGTCAAAATTTAATGAAATACCACAAGTAGAACATCATATCTTTAACTGAAGACCAGTAGGATCTGTCATAACAACAGTGAGCAATGAAATTGTCTTAAGTTTTCCAGACAAATTACATAGTGTGAATGCTATTTTTATTGAAACATAAAGTTTCACAGTTGGGCATTTAATCGACTTAACTAAGTTCTTTAAAAATTGGAAGTTCTTTGCCTTACTAAATTAATACTTTTATGCATTTCTTCTTTCACTCTACCATTCTATGAGCTCTCATTCCCAAGAGCAATGCACATGAAGAACCACTTGCCAACATACTACATACTTTTGTTTAAATATTCTATTTAGCTAAATGTTTGCAAACCTCCATTCCTTGTCCATATCAACCATTTTGCATGAGCAATAGTTTCTAATCCATTCACGTAAAGCGACCCCAAGATTTTCAAAATTGGTCTATGCTGTTCCTATCTGGCTGATCTTGTTTCAGGACGAGGCCTATCTGATCTAGAACATCCCTACTAATGGGTGAGCCTGTTTTTTTGATCCTCGTCGTTCAGGTTCAGCCAAGTTTAGGTACAAATCTGTTGTATCAGACTGTCGCCTGACCTCATAAGTCATGCTGACGTGCCATTCATGCTCCTATTCTTATGATTGAGCTTTGTATGATTTAGATATACATATTTGTTTCAAAATATATAAAGGATTTGGAAAATTGATAAGATTTGCAATGTGTTCTTAAAGCAAAATACATTGGAAAGATATGTTAGATCCATTAATTGTTCAAACCTCAAATGATCTAACAATGGCAAATTTATCTTATCCAATCCTGATTTTATTCTTTTCACAAACTCCCATCCCAATCCTAACGTTTCGAACCATTGTCCACTCATCCATTGAAGAATCATCATGTATACCACGCTAGTGTTCTGTAGTCAATGATACTTGTGCGTCATTGGGACAAATAAACAAAAAAGGTATCATGTGAAATAGTACAGCTGCCCAGCTAACAAAAAAATCAAACCACAGTGACTTGACATTGTATTACATACAACAAGTACCACAAGGACGCATTTCAAAGGAGTACAAACCTTCATAAAAGAATTCGCTTTTCTAGTTGCTTCAATGAGCTCCATAACGAACGAAATAACCATCAGTATGAGACCGGTAAAAAAGTGCACAAGCAAAACTGCATTCTGTAACAGACAGAGTTAGTAATTTAGCAAAATAGTACATGCTAGAACTGCTAGCAATAGTTGGATAAGTTTAGAGTTACCTGAGCAACTGAATGGTCAGAAAAGAAAAAACTGAGGCAGTATGTTGATGAAGCAATAGCTAATCCGTATTCTAGAAATAGCATGACAGTTGGCATGAAGCATCCACTTCCAACAAATTGATTAAGACCTGCAACAGTGGCAAACATGTGCCACATCAAGGGCTGGTACTAAGAATCAGAAGGAGCATATAACCAAATGAAAAAGTCATGAAATATCCTGTTCATAAGGATAACTACCCACCAAAAGCAAGGAAAAGAACAATGGCAAGTGCTGTAGGGAACAAGAAGCTGATGAAATCCCATATATAAGTTGATAGCCAATATGAAAATACAGAGACCTGTATCAAGATCATTTATAGATAATTACTATTTCATAAGATGCAAATTATGCATTCCTCTTTTGGAACTGAAGATGTGCGCAAAAAATGTTGTACCCCACTAATTAGCTGCTGATGTTTAGCCTTGACTTCACGTTCCTACAGAAAATATGATAAAGGATATACTGATTATAATTGCTTGCCAAATACGTATGTTGTGTAAAAGAAAATGCAATTTAATTACATGTGAAAGGTTAAAGTTAAGAGGACAAGAAACGAATCTCAATTTCTTTACCAAAATATGCACAGTGATGTCAATAAGAATAAGAACTACTTAATACAAAATATTAGCTCAGAGTACATTCTTTGACATATGCCAATCTTTTTCTAAAGAGTTTTTTTGCTTGTTACGCTTACAATTACATTTAGAATAATAAATGTTAAGGATATCTTTTCCCACTGAGTCAATTCTATCAAATGTTAATAGAGAACTAGCAAAAAAGGGTATAAATAAATAAAAAGATCAAGGAAAGTATGACCTTAACAACAGCTACTGCAAAAGATGCCGGAATGAAAGAGAAGGCAATGTTGACAATTATTGCAGCGGAGAAAGCATCCAAATCCTACAAGAAAAGAACAGCAGTCGGCATTTGCAATATAGAAATGAACTGCAATGCAATAAACTACTGAAACTTTAAATGTGAGTAAAGCTACTGCGACTTAACTGAATTAGGCAATAATTCTCATAGAGAAAAGATAAAGTACGCATGCATAAATGATTGATACAGACAAGCTATGTAAGTATAACAAAACTAAATCCAGCAGCGCTATTCACACTAACATCTTTGAGATCACAAAACTGAAAATAACACAGACAGTACACAGATAATCCATATATGCATTTTGTTAACTAGAATAAGGGATTGTTCTAGAGATGGACCATTGCACCAAATAATTGGAGGCCTCTATGAAGAAGATATCTGGAAACAATTAGATACTAATAAAGACTATCTTTTGAGACCGTAGGGTCATCTAGAAACTGCAACATGAAAGAACCAAAGGTGGAAAGTTGATTTTCTGAAGCAAAAGTGGAGCCTAGCTCTGTGGTTCCAGCATCTTGTCCAATTCAGAGCTTAGATATGAAATCTACACACACTATTTCATTATTAAAAAAACCATTTTCAGAAAACTTGTATATGCAACTCATTCAGATGACATAGGCCACTATGCTCCTACCAATCAACCCATTTTCCTACCCATGCAATGGCACTCATGCCAAGACCAATTTTGCCTGTACAGATGTATCTCTAACCTAACAAAGTGAATCCTAATTTAATTACAAAAAGTAGCAAAGCTAGCATACCTAAATGAAGAAAATATAGTGGCCAACAACAATTAATTGTCACCCCAACAGGTGTAGTTGCTACAAACTTTTTGAAACAATATATCTAAACTACAAGAGTTTTTTTTTATGAGTAAACCATACGCTATCATTTATAAGATTTAAATGAGTATGTGAAAGTTCTAATCAAGTATGTTGGATGAAATTAGGAGTTTGATAATGTAATTATTAAGAAATGATATACTAATTAGGTAACAGGAATGCAATTCGTAACACAACAAAGTTTTGTTCCATAAAAAGATATCAGAAACAGGAATTTTTAGACAAAAACAAGTGAGACTGAAACAGAAGTATTGCAAATGGACAAAAGGATAATAATATCATATCAAACTGAAACAGAAGCGTAACCACCAAGTACTACTGTCGAAGTTACTTTATCATTTATTTTGGCCAAAAATGACTGAACATAACATGTCATATCTTGCAAATTAGTGGAACTTCTGTCATTGATGTTGTTTCGTTTAGTTGTAGTTGTTATTCTGTTTTGCAATTGTATGGAGCTCTTTCAACTTGCCATATTATTATATCTGACTTTTCCCTGTTATCTAAGGTTTACCTATTCAGGTGCAGGGCTCAGGCTGTTTTCAGTTAGAGACACGACAATATTTATACCAAACCTAGTTAAATAAAGCTTGGTGGAAGTCATTGCATTGAGTACTACTACTTTGATATTCGATAAACCTGCAGTATGGGATGACATAAGTTTGCTATGTTCGTAATCTCTAACATAAAAGATTTCCACTAGAGATAAGGAAAATGAAACACTCAGCATAGCAATTTCTATGCATGCCATCCAGATTGGTGGAACAAAAGGCAAGTATATTTAAATAAGGAGTACATGATGGAAACATACATGACGCTGCGAGTGCTGAGACCTTGTCAATGGTAGAGGGTGATTACGAGCTTGAATTGTCATATTCACATTACCAGTAGCAATCCTCAGTATCGCAGCATTAACCAAGTTAATATATGTCGGTGCAGCATGCTGACATGTACTATTGTGGAGGACGGTATAACCTATACTCCCATCAGCATTCAGGTCATCCATGACCACTGCACCATACCTTTAAGGGACAGCCACAAAATGAGCTCATTAGATGTAACTTAAAGCTATTAAGAAAGCAAACATGAACGACTATATCATTTCTTATCATGCTTTTTAAGCATGCAGAAGAATAAAATTCAAGTTCTCTTTTTTTTTGTTAATTTAAATGCTAACCTCATAAAGGTTTAGTAAATTTCCCAAGGAGTTATTCACTGTTGCAAGTTAGAATATTAAAAGACCAAATGTTAGAAGTTGAATCCATCATGTTTTCCACTTATATTCAACTCTCTAGTCTTTCATTTTTTTCACTTGATGCCATTTGAAACATGCACAAGATGTTTGACATTCTATATTCCACAATGTATAAGAATTTCAAACAACTTGGATCAAGCTTAATATATGGATCCTTCATTTGCAACACATTGAAAACCATGCAAAGTTAGTCACTGGGTTCAGCTTAAAGTAGATTTTTTTGGATGTACCAAAAAGATTACATAATGACGTTGAATAACTCATTATAAATTGCTGAAGTATTTACAAAAACGTTGTCTAGTGATGAATTTCTAGTCTAAAGGAAAGGCAGTTCTAATGAAATAGAGTGACTTGAAGGACAGGGATCATTTAGGCTAGTAAGTTGCAGTATATACTCATGATACGTGAAGTGAGTATGAAACACGTTAATCTAAGGAAATGATTGTTGATTGATAATAAATAATATGTACCTTGACTGGTAGGATTCATTCAGACTAGTGATAAGGAATTCACTCATGGAAATAAGTGCTGGACCCAATTGGGGTCCAGCAGCTTCAATAGCATCAGCGAGGGTTTCTTCTGGATCAGGAAACTTGAAAGCCCGTAGTTTCTCTTCCTGAATCCAACCTCCTTTCATCCTAGAAGCAACCTGTACGAAATCAAATTCATTTTAAGACACGGTACTTTAAACATGCAGTCGAAGCACAGTTTGTGGTGTTTCAACCAAGAAATCACAGATATAAGTTCATGAAAATAATTAAAGGATGCACAATCAACTAACCATTCTAGAAATAGGTAGGGACAAATTGAATGGAATAGGTCCTCCACCACCTCCACCAGTAAGTAAAGGATTAAAATGTGAAGTCGTCAGCAACACAGAGCTCTGCTCAGGGTGTGGCTTAAGTTTTAAGAAAAGCAAGCCTGAAAGCAAGAACACAGCTGGAATGAAGAGCTGAAAAAATATTGTTCTGCGGTCTCTACGTGCCGATATTGCCCGTTTTACTATCAACGCTTTTGAATGTTTACAAAATGTGGACTTTGTAATTATACCACATCCACAAAATATAAGAGCAAGTGAAGGTATGAAACCAAATACTGTGGCAAACATTAAACTGCAAGCTCCTCCTATAGTTGCAAATATCCTTCCCAAAAACATAACATAAGCTTCACATTTTCTCTTGGAATCTGGGGATTTTGTCTTTGAACCATCAGTAGTGTCAGACTTCACAGTGTCAATTGCTGGCAGTTTCACTTGAGATCTACCTCTACTGCCTTCGTCAAGGTGTTGTCCAGAAACTCTTAAGAAGACTTCTTCCAAAGTAGTGACCGAAATTCCATAACTTTGAATACCATGAAGCTCCTGATTATGAGAGTTTTGGGAAGATATCATGGCCGTTCTCCTTACACAGCTCTCAATTTCTCGGAACATAATCTCAAACGAGGACGAAGATGAAAGAGGAAGTCTAAAAGAAACTTCTGTTCCCACCTGAAAGCAGATGAAAATAACTCCAAGCTTACAACCAATGGTACAAGAGAAAAGATGCAGATCAATCAAAAAGACTGTACATGTATAAGCTAAATTGATGTCTGTTCTGCTAAGAGCACAAGATGAAGTTTATTTAACAATAAAAGAGTCTCCATTACATGCGTTCATTGCAATAATTAAAAGGTAAAACAGAAATGCTACTTGCATGAACAAACTACAGTTCAGATAAAGATTGCTTGGTTGTTGGCTTGTATTTTTGCACTAACTTCTGACTTGAAAATGATTTTGGAGATATATTATTTTGGTTTAGAATTGATGTCAACAGGTTTTATCAGCTATACATTTTTCTACTAAGTTTGGATGTTACATTATGGCATATTAAACAGCTGGAGCGACTAAGAAATCCAGGCAACCTGCTTGTACTGTAGGACCAATCGTATCAAGCACATGATATCTTTGCATTATAAAAATTAAAGCCAAGGTATCAAAGTCATTTTATTCTTTGTTTCTTTTGGCATGGTACTCTTATCATCACTCTGTTAAATCTTCTTTTTCCTTCACAAATTTCATATCTTTTATTTATCTACTTTAACCTAAATCATCTCAATTAAAAGAATCATTCAAGAGCTTGTTTCTGTATCAAGCTATGTGTTTGTTTCTTCCACAAGAACAACAATATAAGATACTGCAATTATCTCTAAGTTTTAGCATCTCTTGCAGATGTGAGAAGGTACACAAAATATCAAGCAATGCACTACAACATTGCGAGAAGGTTCAATAAGAAGGAAAATTAAAAGGATTTATAATGTCATAGAACTCTTATCACCTCCAGCTGCAAAATACCAAAATCATGAAGTTATTGGAAAAGAGAATGAGAAGATACACAATTCACAGAGTTTATATAACAAAAATGCAAAACCAAAAGAATGGACACTTTCCAGCACCCCAGGTAAAGGATAAGCCATACATCAGATAAGAGAGTTGCAGTTGGCACATGACGGAGGACAATATCTGTCGCCAAAGAACCACCAGGTGCAGTCTAAGTTGCGTGCACAAAGAAGAGTTAGAGGCATGCCTTCAGATGTGATTAAAGGAAAGAAGCAAAAGCAATTGGAATGATTAAGACAGAAACCTTTGATAGTGTAAGTGTATAACCAACCCCATAACGATGCTTCAAGTAAAGAGAGCTGCAACAAATAACAGATGATCAGAAAGGATCTAAAAAGACCATATGGAGTTTCCAACAATCTAAATGCACAGACACAGATATGTGTTAAGCGTGTAAATTCACAAAGTTATTTGTAGCCAACAAAATAAGTTGTAACATTGACTACTTTCTATATATGTCTCATATATATGTGCTTAGTTACCAACTAATTTGAAGGAAGACCTTGGATTGATAATTTTACAAAACCGTGGCTTATCCCTGTCCAAAAGAACATCTAGATAAGAAATGCCATGTGACCCAACAGGTTAAAAGTCCTTGAGAAGGACCAGTCTCAAAAATAAACTTTAACTGTTGTTCGTGGCGCTTGTCCCTGCAGCATACATGAAATGGGATGGACTGCAGGTTCAGCTACTTATCCTAATCTAGATGGCTTCTGTGTGTGCGCGCACGCGCGCACGAGAGAGAGAGAGAGAGTTATTAGCCGGTTCCATTTTTTGGTCATTATTCACTTTCTATTTTCTTCCACCATATTACTCTCTAACATAACAAAATCAAGACTGCACATTAGTACATTAAGATACATACTAGTTGAGAGCAACTACTTGTACTTTCTTTCGCAAACATTTAACAAGTATTGTCTCTCAAATTGATGCGAGTTTTCTACTGAAGTCACACTAAATTATATCATATAGTGCAGCAAACTATAGACAAAATCCACATTTCTCTAAGATCAAGCTTTAGAAGCTTTAAGAATTACAAGAGTTCTTGTGCTGTAGGCTCATGTTATTTAGTAAGAGTTTAGTTTATCCAAAACAGAATAGGCATTGACTACGACAGCAACCGACAAGCCAATCAAGCTGCAGCAGTAAAAACCTTTTTGTTTAAGTTCTTGAAGAAAATCCAGAAACGGATAAATGAGTATCCAAATATTGATGAATGTATAAACAGAAGATGATGCTGCAAGGATGCGTATGCAATTTGTACATGCATGTGTATGTACATGATAAGTCGAGAATGATATTTTCTCAGCTTAGAAAAATAGGTTGGTGATACCTTCCACAGCATCTCAAATGACCACTAGCCATTATAGCTATCCGATCACCTAGAACATCAGCTTCATCCATAGAATGTGTCGTCAATAAGATAATTCTCCCTTTCTTAATTTTTTTTATTAATTGCCAAGTTGAACGCATTGAGTATGGATCCATGCCACTAGTAGGTTCATCAAGAATGACAACCTGCTCATTAAATTAAATCAGAATCAAGCAAATCTGATGTACAAGCCAATTAACAGAATTATAGGCAAAACTTCCAGCACCTTGCTATTTCCAATAAGTGCTATTCCAAGAGATAACTTTCTTTTCATTCCACCAGAAAGACAGCCAACAGATATATTGGTTTTGTCAGCCAAGCCAACCTACCAATAGGATTCAGAGAAAACAGTCGATTATTTCAGCACTTATAGTATTCAAATTATACCGTCTTTCTTATCATGCTGCAGTTATTTAGTTACAGTGACATACTCATCTATGACACTTATTCTAAGAAACAGATGAAGTACCAGTAAAGGAGATGCGATGATTGGTGAAGTTCAATTCACTTTTCTAACTTCTAGGATATCAAAGTAAGAGTGACAGCTAGAGCTTAGCTTAAACCTTCTTTAGTCAGACACTTTCTGTTTAACTGACAATCCAAATACAAAGTAAATATAAACAGAAGTAACTTGTTGAGCTATGCTGCTCAAGTGCTCAGGAAGAGCAAGCTGAGAATACTGAAAAGTCCAATGGAATAGTATAATAAGATCAGTTATCATCAACTTCAAAGGAAGAGAAAGATAAGTAAGAGCAACAATGTAGAGGTTCGAATAGGCGTGATACCAAGATGATCAAACAAGGTGAATGTACAGTGTAATTGCATGCTCATTTTGAAAGGACACTAAAACTTGTGATGTTTGATACACTAAAAGAACTAAGGAACTGCCAAAACTTCTAAGTTGATGGAAGCATTGTATACTTTTATATTAAGAGATCCTTACAAGTTAATTTGCTCTACATATCCTGCTACAACCAACTGAAAGGACTGAGAACTGGCATTAGGCTCCAATATCACCAGATGATGCAGGGAAACAAAATCGGAAGTCAAACATACTTATTATTTAACCAATGGATTGGAGAAAGCGCATACTTCTCCAAATCCTAAATAATAAAAATGTGAAGGGTGAAGTTCTAAACTCACTTCATCAATCATTTCAACCACTTTCTTATCTAACTGGTCTTCGTCAACCCCTTTCAGAACTCCAAAGATCTCCAGATGTTCCTTAACCTGAAAACAAAAGAGAATTTGATGGTTAGGAGTCCCACATATCCACTACTAGTGAACATACAAAATGAATTAGTCACTAATTAGGGGAAAGAAACAGTCCCAAACATGGCACCTGAGACCAAGGTACTAGCAGCAGTAACAACAGAAGGTCATATAATAAAATCACATGACACAAAGCTCATGTACACTGAGAAGTACCAGCAAAAAATACGAATAACAGCCATGATTTCCTAAATGACACAGTAAGGGCCAGTCTATGAAAGCCTAACCTCAATCCTCTCATCAATGAAAACATTTTAAGTGCTTCAGGAAAGTTAGCACATTTGGAACCACAGAACCTGGAATTGCTATCCGGAAGCATATCAGGAAAATGAGGTATAAATTAACACGATATGTCTAACAGGCAGAGTAACACTGGTTTAAAATACAGAATGACTTCACCTGCAAATACATAAGGAATAATCTGCAAGGCTTGGCCAGAGAAGTAAGAGGATTTTCAAGGAGCAGTTCTGCCAATGAAGGGTGTTCGCATATGATTTACGATATATTAATAGATTAATTGGAAAGCTCAAACAGGAAATGAGAGGACCATGTAGTGCTCCTCTTGTGCTACTTATGCGGAATTAGTAGATGAAAGGTAAATATGCACCAAGTGCATTCCGATGAAGTCTTAAGTACTATTGGACGACGTGAAGTTAGTATCTCTTACTGATACAGAGCTAATTTTGGTGCAATTGTATGCTTCCAATAATTTCCTGAGATTAAGACCAGATCCCCATCCAGTTCCACAATATAAAAAGTGAATGTTTACACAGGATATATCATTGGCAGCTACATACATCAAACAGGAGAAAATAATCTTTAAATTTCACACCTTGTCCAAAATACATAGTAATAAATATGCAAACTTGGAAGAGAACCAAAAAGCAAGCAACCTATAGTAACCTTTATAGACACTAGAGTGAGAGAAAGAGGACACACTTAACAATAGCAAGAACTAAAGTATCACCAAACTTTTCAACTACACATACACACTATAGAGTATACAATATAAATATAGAAAAAATTTTAACGCAAACTGTTAAACAATAGAATTACAACAACTCTGAAGACATAAGCAATAAAGAAGAAAATTGTCAACAAGTTAACGGAAAATAATAATAAAAGATGTGCAGATTGCAGCATCAACCATGGTGCAACACAGATCCGGTCAATAGCGCTATGATGTGGTGTGTGTCCAAAACGCACACAGCCCAAGGAGATAGGCCTCATAACAAACAGGAGCTATCAGTTATGTCCAAACATACTGATATCTAGCCTACATGTACAGTAATGACTTTGGCCCATATTTGATTTGACTGTTTCTGAAGTCTTTGTTCATGGAAAGAAATAACATACACCTCTATGTACAACTATAACAACCAAGCCTTATTCCACTAGGCAAGGTCAATTACATGATCTTTTCATGTCATCGTGTTCTATCAAAGACCATATCGCTACTCAAGCCACTAAAGTAAATCATTTTTCATGGTAGCAGATACCACTGTGTGATATACAATAAGGCAAAGTCCAACTTGCACTCTGTAAAAATTATATCAAGGAAAGCTCTGACATAAATCTTTCAACCTGGTCGGAAGTTCTTGCAGAACGAAAGCATTAAACCAGGAGTTTGAGATTTAAGTCATTATATTATGGAAACATAAGACGACAATTGTTATTCATTCTTACAATGAGAATACAATTACTTGTTGGAGTTTCACGCTTTGATGCTTATTATTAGGTTTGACTTCTAAACCGTCTTCTAAAGTAGAGAAGACAAATCAAACCAACTCAAACAGAAGGTCCAATAAATTATACTTCTTTTAGAATTGAACTTCAATTACTTCAAAGGCATAAAGTAACTGATCAGCTCGAATTCCATAATGGAATTACATATAGACAACTACAGATTAAATTGAAGTACACCAATCATTCTTACCGTAAGTTCTGGGAATAGGATATCATTCTGCGGGCATACACCAAGTGTCTTTCTTATCTCATCCTAAAGAAAAGAAAAGACACAGCAATTAGTAAACTTGCAATAGTTTTTTAGATGCATACAGGTACACATTCAGACAGTATTGTTAACCCATGGAAATAAGGTTAACAGCCATAAAACTACAGAAACATAAAAGAGGATGCGGTTGGGCCGGGGAAGATACTAGGTAAAAAGGAACTGTGCAAGATGGAGTAGTAGGAGAGAGAACTTCCATTTTTTGGCACTTCAGTTATAGGAAATGTAAACAAGCATTCGACAGTCTTTTAAAGAAGTCAGCATAAAGAAGCAAAGGAATGGAGAAAGCATGCCCAGAGAGCATGAATATGGAGAAAAGATAAGAAGAAGAAGGGACATCACGCTAACACATTTCTGTTGCATATGACCAAACGTATTCACTTGTGAACAACATAATAAACTCAAAAGTCACATTTATAAGCCAAGATACCAAACAATATAGTAGATTTATATAAAAACATTTACAAATTCTCTAAATGGATAAGAAACCCAAAAAAGTGCTTGAAGCCAAAAAAAACCAATAAAAGATGCAACTTATTCCAGTCAATAGTTGAACTTTGAATTCTGTGTCACCAAAATTGGGATGAAGAAATCTTTGGCTTGTATATAGCAGGTCTCATGTCTGAAGATTACATCAAAATAAGGTCAAAAAGATGTTTCTTCATCAACATAGGATATCAAGTGACATTATATTGAAGCTAAATGCAGTCAACAGTCCAAACATCATAAGCCCATCACCACATTGCTTAAAAACTCCACAAAGTCCCAAAGAACATACCATTTCACTTTTGATGCTCTTCCCAAATATAACAGCATCCCCAGACGTAGGAGGAAGTAAACCAACTAACATAGAAATTGTAGTGCTTTTACCGGCACCATTGTGTCCTATAAAAATGAAAAATAAATATTATAAAAACAAGAAAATGAAAACTACAGGAACAGAGGAGTATCTCAAGTTTTATCTCCAACAATCTGCATTACTAGTTGAACAAAAATTGATGTTAAAAATAGACCTACAGAAATATTTGGTAGGAAGAAATTAAAGCAGGAAAATTTTAGAAAAAAAAAGGAATTAATGAATGACAGCGATACCTGTTCTTATTTATGTTAAAAGATGAAAGAACAATCATACACAAGGATAACAAGATAAAAAAAAAACGTTTCAAACAGCTTGGGACTTGTCGCATAAGATGCCTTATGTTAGGATTGATACAAGGCAGCAGGAGATAAAGGCCCAAAACGACAACGATAGAAGCTAAAACGTCAGCAAGGAATATGAAGACTTGGTTTTTTTTTAGCAGCTAAGGTTTAAAATATGGGGAAAAATCAGACAGATCAGATTTGCAGATTGAATTGATCAAGCAACCCTTACGATATATATACTTACATTTAAGAAAATTAAAATTATAACGAGCACTAAAATTTTTGCAAACTTCAAATATGAATTTAACATATATACTATATGTTCCTTTAAGGGTAAATGCTAAAAATTCCATCAATTACCAAAATTATTCTTAAAGTTTTTTATTTTTATCAATTTTTAATGAAGCACTTCCAAATATTTTTGAGAAATTAGTGGTCATGCGCATTGATTCAACTTTTTCACCGGCAATATTAAGGTCAAACGCCTGCGAGCATGGCTTATTAGGGTCCTGCACTTAGTGTGACCAATAGGTGTGGCAGGCTTGAGGTTCTTGCTTGCAGAGCAGCCTCAGAGGGCATTTGCAATAATAGGTCAGAAAGGTCTAATCCAAACTTTCAGAGGAAGTCAACTGTTCCTGACCAAATCCCAACTTAATGAAAAGATTTGCGTCATCTCGATAAATACAGGTGATAGGAAGAAGGTTCTCCAATTCCAACATGAATCATGCCATGAGGAATCCGGATCTCCTGATTTTGCAAACCATTGTAGTAGCAGTAGCAGTTGCACTAACAAATTGGCTTGCAATATCATCATTGTGTCCTTTATAAATACTTCTAAGAACCTGTTACTGTATTAGAAGATAAAACATATATCACATTGTCAAAAAGGGGATAATGGGTACCTCAACCTAAACACTAACACAAACTGGTTAAAATATTTTCAATACTACTATAGGCAAGGTCATGAGTTCAAAGAGTGAATAGCAAATTGCACATAGAGAAGCACTCAAAATAAGACCCTAATGCAGCATACATGTCCGAACAGGGAATTACATGCCTATAATGCAAGGAAGATCCTAACAATGTTAATATATAGCAGGAGAAATAAATATTCAGCTTAACCATTAAATTCATATCCAAATCTCTTGTAGAGAAAAGAGCCACAAGAAGCAGACAGAACATTTTTCAGTAATAGATATCATTGGACAATAAGACCTCTGTGATAACATTGGTGAAGTCCAGTTTATTGCAAGAGAAAAGGGAAAAGAAAAACATTTCAAAAGTTGTTCTTATACAAAAGTAAAATGTCTACTGTAAAAGGTAGCAAAATAATAAAGCAAAATGTTGAATGGATGTACCAAGAAGGGCTAGTATTTGGTTCTCATAAAGTGTGAGATGAAGATTATTTACAGCACAACATTTCCGTTTCTTTGACAAATAGACCTTACGAAGATTCCTGATCTGGATACATCTGAAAAATCCCAACTCATAAGCATATAGCTACAAAGTAAGCATAATAGACGAGTGGCACACACGTACCTGCCATCTAGTTCTTGTCTTTTCATGTCCAAGCTTATCGCCTCAATGGCAGGCTCAAAACTATCTTTACCAGGAAAGGATAGATCATCTTTTGTTATTGTGTCAGGCATATCACCATCTACATTCTGAGTAGAACGATGGCCCATGGCTTTCTGCCGATACACAAGTTTACTGAATAAAAAATTCCAAGGATACCGAATCCCATTCTCTTTAGGAAGAACCTGTACATGACCCCATAAGATTTGTCAGATAAAGTATCTGGTGTACAAACGAAAGACAATGTCAAAGACAAAGCATGTACAATATGCTGACACAAAAATGAAACAAATTCTAGGTCCAATATGAAAATTAAAGAGGTTCCTCATTCTCAAACACGGGCATCCATTATGAAACAAATGTTCATCCTGATATGATAATTAAAGAGGTCAGTGGCTATATAACGAATCTGCCTGGTGCAAAATAGTGCCGTAAGTATTATTTCTCCTCTAAACTTAGCTCCAAGGTCATGGAAGAATTTCAAATATTTATTGGAAAAGACTGCTACTTACAAACGGTGAACAGAACATCTTATTCCTATATTCTAAAGATAATACTTCGCATCAGAATAAAAAAGAACAAGAAGAAAGAACTGAACTTTACAATGCTGTACAAGTGTAGAACCGACCGAGAACATGTCACGCACTAAACCAAAATAATAGACAGAGCTTCAATGAAGTATGACTGCATGAGCAACCAAAACAGCATAAAAGCACAACCAAGTAACTCCAGCCATGACAAGTGATAGAACTGTATCCACATTTTAATTAATCATATATGTATCCACATTTAATTAATCATATATGACCTTAGCTAAAGGAATTGCCAACACCAAATAATTCCAATTGTGCAACAGTTTCCAGATGAATTTGTCAATATGCTATTTTGTGTCATGAAAAATAAAATTAAGAACTCCACAGGACGTTGTCCAAGTCTATTATCAAAACATGTCAGGACTTTGCAATTGGAAGAGCACAAAATAAGGTTTCGAGAACATAGAAGTTGGCATTCAATAACTCAAAATATGAAAGGATAGATAATTCTTATACCTTATCAAGATATAGCCCAAGTAAGCAGTACAAAAGTGTATCAGCGAGCATCATCAGAAGGCAGGCCAAAAAGTTGACACCCGAGGAAGCCTAAAATTTTGGGTCCAGGAAATAACCATGCTTTATTTATACAGTTTAATTAAAAACCCATTAAGAAATAAGAAGTAATAAAGGAGTGCAGTGAATTTAAACCACAAGGATGGTGAAATTACATCAAGTTAATAAAAATGACCTGCCACATATTACTCCAACGAAGTCCAACATGAGCACGCTCATAATCAGCAAAGTTAACCGTTCCAAGAGCAAATGCTGTAGGTGAAAGCAGAGATGCCAATATCTTCCATATCCTTACAACAAGAATCTCAGCAGATTAGTCTAACATCTAGAAAGGATTGAACTTTACCCTCAAAGCATTTAAGGACACTTACATAGGAATAACTGGATCATTAACAGTATAATATGGCAAAAAGGTTCCCAAAAAAGACAAGGTGCCAACTGCAACAGCCGTCTTCGCCCGAGAGAAAAATGTTGATATAAAGAATGAAAGCATGACCGCGCTCAAACCAAATGATAAGAAATAGACAAAGACCAGCGATTTATCACTATACTTGAACAAACTGCTCATTGTACATAGTGTGATGATTCCAGAAGAAATAGCAAACTGCATCAAGAAAAAGACTGAAATTCATGAGAGATGCCATATAAGATGAACAACAAAAAATTTGAATTCCATCAAAACTAACACTTGACAATCAAGAAAAAGAATACAGCTAAATGGAAATTATACGCCATCTGTCTTATTTTGAGATTTCATATGCCTGTTTATACGTTATAGGAAATTTAATTGACTAGAGACTATAAGTTTCCTCTTAGTAGTTAATTTGTTCCTAAAATGCATTTTTCAAATTAGGTTCTTTTTCCAGGAATTTGAATCTTTACACGTCAAATTGGCACTTGTTTGGCACCATTTTTTATCAAATCATAATATAATATTAACATATAAGTATACTAATGAATCTTTAAGATGAGCAATTTGGTAGGCTGTCCTGTGTGCTCAAAAACTAAAACTGGCTTATTATCCATTTTTTGGATAAGTTTTATTATGGCAGTAAGGGTAGGATATGCTTGGATTTGAACCCACAACCAAAAGGGTCAGACATCTCATACCAGCAGGTGTCAATCATTACCAATAGCTTTATAACATTGATGAAAAATGTCAATATAAATACCTACCACTGGAAAGCTAGTGCATAACTAAATACTATAACTGACTATCAAATAGCAGATTAAGAAGAATAATAAACATAGGACATTTGAATAATTAACCATTCCTTTTTAGCTAGCCTTTCCATTATATCTGTTATACAATATTAAATTGAATAACTAATTCTTCAATGCAACTAAAGGATTTGATACTTAATCATTTTCCAATGTCTTATAACTGTAAATTTGATGTAGCTATTGACCAAAATCAGGAGCAATTTATTCTTAGATATAATCTTAACGCACTATGACTTAATTTGAAAACTCCGTTTCTGAACAGAAGGAAAACCTTGGAGTCCGTTCTTTGATCATCGTGTCTAACATGTAATAGCAAGTACAACCTATATATAAGAAGTGAGAGACAGGAAAGAAAACACTCATAACCACATGGGCTAAAGAATGCATAAAAAATAAGCAGCCGAGATAGCTTTTCATATGCATAATCACCCAGTCAATCACATGAAGATAACAAAAATGCTAACCAAAAAGGGGGAACCTTCTTAATGCAATCAAATGAGTCTATAACAGAAATATCTGTCATAGCAATACCTGTAAAATATACGTTATGAACCAAGCAAGGTAAAATATCTCGTCTCTCAAGCCCATCATGTACAAGCCTTCCTTAATCTTTTGTTCCTGAGGCATAAAAAATCTATTTTAAGTACCTCTTTTAATAAAGCATTCACGAGTCAGAATAAGTAAACCCCACCTTCCGGGGTAAGGCTTACTACTTATTGTTGTATTGACTAATTAAAATACACAGCTATAAGAGCAGCTTACCTTCTCACAAACGGCGTAGCTTATAAGGCGAGATATCGGGTAGAGAAACCCCAAAAGATATCTATTGAAGAAATTTAATGAATAATATGCCAGGAATTTATGGAAAATCAATTTGTAAGAGATCATCACGCAAAAACTATACAACCGCAACAAATTGACATCTATTATTCCATTACGGATGCTAGCCAACTTATCACAATCATAAATGTGGTCATATAATTACTGTGACGTTGGATCTGCATAAAGCTACTTCACTCAATCACATTGCAGAATAGTTTTCATTCAAAAAATTCAGAAGAACTGCAAAATGTATCTTTTGTCCCTTTTTGCGATGTTTGGAACCAAGAGCAAGCAATTAAGTAATAAAGGAAATATTTAACTAACAATATCTAATTAAGAGAGGCAATCAGTTCAAGATATGAAACAAACTAGGTTACCTGATAAACAAAAAAGTATCTCTATCAACTACTTGTCCCATTGAAATAGCTTTCTTGTTTTCACGGATGCCTAAACCTTAATGTAGGAGACATAGTTAAGTGCTTATATAAGGACTCAACAGCCAACACCTGCCACCTGTCTTGTTAAAGTGTGCAAGTCTCTATTTGGGTTTCCCACATTGAGGATTCTGCTCATTGTAAGCATAGTGGTGAGCATTACATCCATATTCCTAATAAACCAAAGACTTTATCTGAAAGCAGTTGGTACCGATAGACCAAAGTATGATGTTATCTTAGTTAAGCCATATTCTTACAGTTAGAAGGTTTTTAACAAGAATCAATTATCATTAGTTGCCATGACTGTTCGGAGTGTTTTGGTTTCTAGTACGAGAAAGAAACAAACCCATTTTTACCCAGCAGGACCATTCCATTTACCTAAATAAAATTATGATCCAAGAAACTGGACTGAATTATACTCACAGCACACCCATGACGCTCTTTACAATAGATTGGAACTGGTCATCTGTGTATTCACGAGTTGGGAATGGGGCAATCCTGATATTTACTGGAACAAATCTTGTCCATGGAAATTTGTAATCAGAAAATTTTCTGTCTTTGTCACTTAAGAGTGGTTCAGTAATTTCCTTAGAAGCAAGAGGAGTATCTCCCTGTGCAAGAAGGATTATGGCTGAATCCAATATCTGTTGCAACTGCAATAACATGGAAGCATGCACACTAGTAAGAAAGTAACAATGACCATGAAATAGAATGTATAATGAAGATTTGCCCATAAATCAACTTCGGAAATGAGACATTTGGATCATTGTGATATATACTCCAATTTTCCAAGATACACTTATTGGCGTTCATGACAAGTAGAAATTTACCCAATCTCTAACAGCTTCATTGGTTAACAATCATGTAGTTACAATTGTGGTTGAATCATTCCCTATAAATGTTCTTGCCAACTGATCCAAACATAACCACATATCTGTATCCACTATAAACAATTATATCATTATGCATAATACCAACCAAGTCTTTGTCTAATTATTTATAAACTGCACTGACATTCTAATGATATAAAATTCCATGGAATAGGTGAAAATCCTGTTTATGCAAGCCATATACACCGCACATTCAGGTCCCCTCAAGTTTAGGGCCTGTTCATAACACTGGAGGCCTAACTCACTTTTTGGAGCTAACTTCTGCGTCTAGTTTCAGTTCAGTGTTTAGGTACACGTAAGTGGGAAGAAAAGTGAGTTTTTGAGGATCTGAGTTTTAGACTCCTGTAACAGGATGAATTCGGGCCCAATCTGCCTGAAGTCAAGTTCGGGCTCTGACTCCCTCTCCACAATTTCAACTCGCCCAGCACACTCATCGTCTTTCCTTCCCCCCAAATTCTCCACTTCATGGACAGAACTAATCTTTTCACTGCTGCCAGATCCTCCATTTTCAGAATGCTCGGTGGACAGCTACCTGGTTTCTCATGCTGCAGCAAGCTGATGTCAGACCTCATTTTCTCCAAGATCTCTTGCATTCAAGTCTTGAAACACCAATCCTCTGTCCTTGTTGTTTCTTCTCATTCCTACATGCTAGTATCTTGATCTCACCAGAAAACTTGTACAGCATTTTAATCCAACAAAAATCTCCACAAGTAGCCTCCAAATACAAAAAATGACCCATGGTGTTCAACATTAACACCACAACTTCTTTCCTTCTTCAACAATTTGAAATCTGATATTTCTTCCTTTCTTCAAAATAATTTTTTTAAAAAAAAGAGATATATGCCACCTGGGAATAAAATGTATTTACAAAAATTCTGTATAGTATAAATGAGAATCCTTTAGATACAGTTGTCCAATTCTTGTTGCAGGATTGAATTTTGACTTTTATTTCTAATATAAAGGGAGAAACTTCTACGGATATATTGTTAGTTTGATGTTGAATAAAATTAATCAATTTCTTGATTTTTTTTTTTAATTTCTTCATATTTAAGATCAGAAAAGTTGGTTGCAATATCATGTTGAAAACTGACTCAACAATAACACTAGCAGCTTTATCTTGTAGGATTTAGTATATAAATAACTATATTTAGATGTAAATTGTAACTCGACTCCGACAACACCATATAGACAATTAATAATGGAACTCTCTTCTCAGTTCACCTGAAAGTCACCCTCACCACTTCCGAGAGACCCCATCTTCTCTGGCTTATATGCAAGTGAACAGACCTTTAACAAATGGTCTATACGCATGCTACTTTAGATCTATATGTTAGCAACAGATTTATCAGATCAATTAAATATGATTTGATAACAGCTTGGAGCATTGAAGGGAGCTACTGGCAGTAGTTCAATATGGAACTCAACACACCAAATATATTAACGAAAAGGGAGACAGAGTTAACCAGGAGAAAAATACATACAGTTAAAAATCCACTAAACCCGTATTGCAAGGTCGGTATTACGTCCACGCCCAATACAAGATCATCAAGATATTGCCAATTGACATCCATAATGGTTTTAACATCAGGAAAGCCTGAAACTGCCCAAGTGTGATTTAATCTAATGCTATAATCATAAGTTTGGGGACCATGCTGATGAAAAATTATTGCTCCCTTAATCTTGGGATATGATACGTTCCTGAATGAAAATAAAATAAAAATGAAAGGTTAGCATCAGTTCTCTCATCATGATACAAGCCTTCATCAAGAAAGACGAGAAGAGAAAACAATTTGTAAGCAACTTAATACTATTCAGAAAATCAATAGTGACGAGGGAATATTATAATTGAGGGAATACTCCTACTACTGAGGTATCCAAACGATAAGTAAAAGAAAAAATGGAATTCAAAATAACAGACAAGCATAAAGCGACAAATCCAGGAATTTTAAGAGAAGTCCTAAGTGCTACCCCGATTGTTAAAAACATAATATTTACTGTATATTAAAAACTTTAGCAATAGTAGAATAACAAGAAATATGATACATTCAAAAATAAATAAAACTTGACTAGGCAAATTAAAAAGATTTTGCTAAGGAATAATAAATAATAAGTGATAATAGCTAGACATGATAGAAATTTGATGACCAGATAGGAAAGAAGATGCGAATGATCTTCACCAAACTTATATTCGCATGCCAAATTAACACATCCAAAAATTTCAGAAAGATACTTCAATAAATACACTTACAACTAGCCTTTCAATGCACACAACTAGTTTGAACACAAAAATTCCCTAGAGATGTTGAAGAAAACTATTTTAGATAATAGTAAGGATCCATCTAGTATTAACTCAGAAAGGTTATTAGTAGTTTGAGTTCACTATTACATCGACCACTCAACAAGGACAGCATGTTAATATGTATGTTAACAATGTGAATAAGTCTTCAAACTAACAACAAAAACTACTTTATTAAGTTCTGCGTAATGCGGGAATGCACGATTGTAAACTTCGGAATATATACTTACTTTGCACTGTCCTTTGTTCCATAAAGGTCCGAGCGTATATAAGTTTCCAGATCCAACTCATCTTTGTAAGTTTTCCCAGCAACCTATCCAACAGAAAAATTGCTTTCAAATGAAATCATAGGAATCCAACTATTGAATCGAAAACATCATCAACATGCTAGCACTCAATCATTACACTGTTCATGAAGTTTTAACTTAATCGAGCAAATTAATCAGTGCTGTTTTCAATATCCATATGGCTTAATACATATTAAACATGGAATACATACAGAAATTATGCGTTAATGATTTTTAAAGAACCTAACAAGGAAATAGGGATTTACTGTTTCATCTTCTGTTTCAGTGTAAGGAAGTCATTCACCCAACAAATACTTTTTCTTTGTAAAAACCCACTAAATTGACAATTACCAAAGAAGTTATCTGTCAACAGCAGTAGTGTCAGTAAATCACTTCTCCTTCGGATCCTACAGACAGTTTCACTTCTCGACATAGCTAAAGTAAAATAATGTTCCACAATGTAAAGATTTGTTAATGACATCTGCTTGAGTTTCCTTTTTGGGAGTATCTCATGACATCTTAGTGCTGCCCACTTGAAATTACTAACTTTAAAAATAGCTCCTGAAGAAAGATCCTTAAGTAGGAGCCACAGACACTGGCCCACATGAAGAGACTTTGCAGCAAACATGTATACCCAGCTTCACAAGAAAATATCTACAGTGTCAAGGCGTCATAGCAACACCCCCCAATCAAGAGATGCTATACAATGATAGTGACCGAGCTAAAAGGAAGCAAATATTCAAACACTCCGCAGCAGAAAATACTCTCCATGGTAGCTACTAATGCCCATAAAGCCACTCAAAGACATAAGAACAAGCAATTGTAGCTTCTGGAGTTCCAGCATAACATACAAACAACTTTGTAGCCTGAGACTATAAAGCACGAGTGTTTTAAAACAATAGATGAAGAAGGCTTTTTAATGCAAGCTTCTGAGACACAATTCTTAGTTATACTTTATATCTAGGGAGATACATGAAAGAAAGAATCTAGCAAGAGCTGAAAAAGGAATCGTTCATCAATCTTGTCACAAAAGAATTCTGCCTGTGTGTCACTAGAAGCTAATAAAGTTTGTGATAGCATATTATTATTTATCCATAGCTCTACTATTCGGAGTTTTCATTTGAACCCTTTATCATTATAACTAAGCTTCTCATCCATAAGGCTCCTTTCAAACAACAACTGAAACAGACAACAAAAGAAGCAGTAAACAGCATATGCAAATTACGAGAGACTGCATATTGAGCAGCAACCATATCAAAGAGTAATCCAATAACTCTTCACTTCTCACATCAGAAGACAGAATGTCCTAAAATGATTAATAGTTAATATAATTACTTAACATTCAATTATTAGAACTTGCATGTCCATGCTTTACCTTGAGGAGTGGAAACTTCAAGGAGAGCGCATCAAGAATCATCTTTGTTTGCTTAGTGTCTGGTGCAAATGCAAGGTGCTCACCTTTGGCGACCAACAACTTTAAAATACTGTCAAAGCTGGGCGATATGTCACTCTTACCGACATCTACAAACATGTTCTTCTTGATATATCTGCAGAGTATAGCCCAATGCTCAC
The DNA here is from genome assembly GCA_019914995.1 of Acanthochlamys bracteata. Taxonomy (NCBI): domain Eukaryota; kingdom Viridiplantae; phylum Streptophyta; class Magnoliopsida; order Pandanales; family Velloziaceae; genus Acanthochlamys; species Acanthochlamys bracteata. The sequence goes on along the minus strand of CM034135.1, from coordinate 6,647,181 downwards.
AAAATCAAAGAAAGAGATAGAATTAACAAATAAATGCTTCAGCATAAAAGAGGTTTCTCACGCTTGGACAGGGTGAATTTGCGTGTCAACTCTTGTCCGAACACCGATCAGTAGTAGCATTACAATTGTGGGCAACAGTATCTACACGAGTAAAGGTACAACCCTCATGGAAGTTAGATACTTATGTAAACTAGTAAGCAATGTGTAACTACTTGTAACAAAAGGTTTGCCGATAAAATCAAACAGAACGGTGGCAGCACCCTCATTATGAAAACCAGATCATGATTAACTGCTACAATTTTTTTCTTTTTTGTGAGACAATAAAATTCCAGCGGCAAATCATCACAGACACTGCAAGTCGAAACACACAATCATTGATGAAAAGAAAGAATAAAATGGAGGAAGCATCGAATTCCACAAACAATTAACCAACTAAGGACTAAAATCCAAGAAAATAAGTCAATAAATAGTAAAAAATTACTCAATAAGAATGAATTTGAAAAACGAAGAAAGAAACAGAGCATAAGTTTGGGACGAGCAGCCAACAAATAACTCATAGAACAAGCACAAAAACAGATTGGCCGAAATAGAAAAAGAACCAGACGACACAGACCAGTTGGAGGAAACGGATAACATAAAACAATCCGAACGAACAAAAAAAGACCAGCCTTGGGAACATCAATAAGCACGGCAATCGATCAGTATAAACAAAAACCAGATTCGATACCAATTAAAAGAAGAATCAAAGAAGCATGAAATACAAAAAATCCTAAGGAACAACAACAAAGAGATGGACTACCTCTGTGGCGGTGGTGAACGGGTGACGAATTTTAAGAAGCCAATTCTTGCGAAGCATGGCCCGCAGCTGCCTTCTAAAGATTTTGCCACTTCCCATCTTCTCCGGCTCCTCTAGCGACGAATTCCCCTTCTCAGGCAAGAGCGAGCATCATCAGTGGTGGTTTCTTTCGGTTCAGAGAACTTCAGAAAAGGGTTTCTCTGATTTTTCTTTTTCTTGGTTTCTTGTTTTCGTTTGCTCGCGTTTAAAAGAAGCAAACGGAAAAGTTGCCTTCGCCGAGTATGTTTGCAAGAACAGCCTCAAACAACTTTATTAACATTATTGGGTACACTATAATTTCAACGGTTGAGAATAAAAGAGAGAAACATATTTTCATTATTATACTTAACATTTCACTTTGGTAGTGTTTGACTATTATTTCAATTTTTTATTTTTTATTTTTTAATTATAAAATTATAAAAAGTTTTACATAATAGAATCTATTATTATTTATTTTTAATAAAAAAACTCATTTTCAAAATTTAAATATTTAACAAAAAAAATTTCAAAAGTACACTCAAATATTCTCTTTAACTTGTTTGTCATATTGAAGTGAGTTTCTATAAATTAATTTTTTAAATAATAATCTTCAAAAAATGAGTTTAAGAAATGAGTTTAAAATTTTGTATTTAATTTTATTTAGAAATGAATATAAACATGACGCTATGTATTTGATTAAATTTAGAATTAAATATGATAATATATTATTAATAAAAATTTGAATACTTTTAATTACCCTAAATTGAATCAAATTCGTTTATACCATATTTAGTGAATGCACTGTAGGAAAAATTCTGTTAAGAGCATGTAAGAATAGTCTACTAGTGGATTTTAATGTTATTAATAGAGGCTCGATTATGTAAACTAATTCCTTTGAATTCGGCATATTTTCTTGGGAAAAAATGGTTTAATTTGCATAGTGATGCTGACAGAGGGATGCAAATGTTCCTATTTTAGTGGCTAGTGAGATGATAGAGTTATTTTTAAGAGCTGATAATAGAACAGGTCATACAAGTTTTTTTCTTTTTAATTTTTTTTGGTTGTGATATTGACTGAAATATCTAAATGTAAAAAAATATCTTTTTTTATTTTAGAATGCTACCATCGAGTCAATTAAAAAAACTTTGTTGGCTTATACTTCAAGTCATCTTAAAATCAAAATTGTCAAAACCAAGATTTTACTTAAGATTGACCCGGATCCTGTAAATTGTATAATTTTAAGAGTTAAAGTTCAAATTTATCAACCATGTTAGCAAAAAAATATGAAAAATAGGATTTTAATTAGTTATTTTAATGTTCGCTCGAATATTTTCTATCTTGAAGTGTCCGACATATGAAGGATTTTGTAATTGAAATGCTAGAAGAGGTTACCTTTTTTTAGGGGACGTTTGAGATTGCTTATAAAATAGAGCTGAAATAGAAGATATTTATTCATTTTGAAAAAATAAACTCTATTTTTTTGATTAAAAAAATAATAAAAATATGCCATAAAAAAATCTTACTACGTAGAATTTTTTTACACTTTCTAAATTTTTTAATAAATTTTTTAATACTATAAAATATGTATTGAGAAATATAAAATAACAAAAAAATTAAAAAAGAGCGTTTGAGAAATGCAACCCTAAACGCCTATTTGAATGTGATACTAGACCTTTAACTATGGTTTTCCACCTTTTTTGGCAAAGGCGTGCTCTATATATGTGTTCTTCTATTCAATTTTAGAATAGTTTCTATTTTGAAAAATTTTCTTTCGAGAAGTTTTTGTTCAGCAATACCGGATTTATTCTTTTGGTCTTGACAAGATTTGTTCTTTTGGTCTTGACAATATACTAAAATTTATTGTTTGAATAAAAGGGTTCATAAAGAGGAGGAAGTAGAACAAATAGGAAAGGAAGACGAAGGAAGGAAAGAAGAAAATTTTAATAGTGTTTCGATAAATTAGTCAAGAAAAAAAAAGTGTAGCTGTAAATTGTGTTTGAATTAGAATAATAGTATAAGAAAAATTGTGAATAAAAAGAATAAATACTCTTAAACTTTTCTTCCTTCTCTCCCCCACTCTCTTTTCCTCCTAAATTGTAAACTCTTATCCAAACACACATTAGAGGGGAATTGTTTTCCCTTCCTTTTATAAAGACCCCATTCAATACTGTCTCAGGAAGTAGCAAATACTGATTCTTTTGAACACGCAGTTCAAGTTTTCCACTGGCAACAAATGTAGAGTTTTTTTGAGCTCTTCAGATTGATAGTAAATTAAGATTGTTAAAACAATAGTGAACTAGCAAGCTCGAACTAGTTCTGTAATTTTCAATCAAATAAATTTGGACAGAGTTTGGCTTTTGGATCTATAGACAAAATTTTGGTGACTATCTACTGAACATCTTCGATGTTGTGTCATAAGTGCTAGTAGATCTTCAGACTCGCATGCAGAGCAGATAAAGGATCAGACTTTAAGTAATAACAAGTGAAAATAAGGTGAAAAAATGCAACAGAACTGCTACAAGAAGAGTAAATGCATCCTAACTAAGTTGGAAGGATATGATAAATAGAATGAAATTGCTCAAAGCTTAAGTTGCTGCTTAAGTTCCAGCACTTCCAAATAGTCCCTTTGACGCACACCCTCATGAAGAATGAATGCTACAAGCACAATGAAAAATTGCTGCTTAAAGGATCGGAAGGAGCTTGAGACATATTGAGAAGTTAGGTTTACATGGTGAAAATAAAAAATTCAATGTGCACTAAAGAAAATGACTTCATGATTCTATAGAGGTTTGAGAATGCTGTTGTGCAATGTTTTTAGGAGGAGGTTATGACATCTTCACACAAACTGCAAAGATCCAAGTTGTGTGCACTTCTTGGAATGGACAAGATATGACTGTATCAAGAGATATGCAAGTAAGGACTAGATGACTAGCTTAACATTGTATAAATGCAGGTGAAAGTTGCAAAATATATTCGTTTATCTCTTCCGTTGCTGGAGGATAAAGAACTCTGAACATGCACTATTTGTTGTTGATTTAAAGCATGTTTACGACCATTTTTTAACTTAGTTTTTTTTTCGAAAAACTCTAGTTTTAATTTACTTTCAAAGCAAAATAAATACAAATTTTCAATGCAGTTAATAAATTCCCCCAAAATTTTCTCTCGTTTTAAAATTCAAATTTAATAACTAAAAAACTTTACTTTCAAACCACTTCAAAAATAAAATAAGCATAAAAACTAAACTCACTTTTAATCGTTTTTTAAATAACTCACTTTCTATAATTCAATTTTTTGCCGAAAGAAACACACACTATAAGTACTCTTAATAGCCCTGATACATATGTCTGAGGTTGTAAATTTACTTGTGCATTTAATGTGTGGGATGTTCTTTAGAAACCCGGCCAAGAAAGGAACAAAAAACATCCATGATCACATTCATAAACAAGTCATAAGCTAATTCCTGCGTGTTTTGGAAGAGTCCAGCATTATTGAACTGAAAGGAGTGGCTAAAGACTATCTTCAATAAAGTTAGATTAAGAGCTTATTTCAAATACCTCGAATTTCACTTTTCTCTTTAGATTTTGAGTTCGGTCACTTCACATGTTTCAATTGTCACTCTAAACTTCACTTCTATTTTCACACCGAACTCTACTTTTATCAAAATTTAACTTCAAACTTCACTTCACTTGTTTCAAATGTCACTCCGAATTCTATTTCTCACCGAACTTTACTTTCACAAATTTAATTTCGTGAAATTCAATTATGCGCATTTGGAACACGCCCTAATGGAACTTAATTTCAAACACCGTTCAATGCTCTCTCTTTACCTGATTTTGCTTACTTGCCATTAATTTGTTAAGCTCATTTGCGCTCTAAACGTGACATGATGCATTGTATTATTTAGAATATTTGAACTCTTCTAATCCTTCTATATTTTGGAAAAATTCTTTAAAAATTTTTAGCTATATAAATTAAAGATCAAGTGCCGGTTTCAATTTCTCAATATTTAGTCACCGTTCGGAAGTCCGTTTGATTCTATCTTTCTTTTTTAATTTTTTAATAAATTTTATACAATATAAAAATTTATTTTAAAATTAAAAAATATAAAGAATTTATATATTATAAAATTTAATTATTAATTATTTTTAATTTAAAAAGTAAATTTTATTTTAGAAATATTTTAACATATTTTTATTTAAAAAGTATTTCCAAAATGTCCTCTGAAAATTAAACTTCAGAATAGTACAATCAATATTTGGCGCTAAATTGAAAGGAAAAGAATGCCAAACATAAGTATCCCTTTTCAATTTTCAAGTAGTTCAGAAAATAAATGGTGTTTACCAACTCATTAAACTTCATCTTTTTCAAATTTACTTTAAATATAAAAATAAACAAAAATTTTCAAATAAAATTTATTTTTATTAATTATTTTAAAATTTAATTTTAAATTTTAAACTTATTTTTAAAAAAAAGTGAGTTTACTTTAAGATAAATACACTCTAAGTATCTCTTTCAATTTTCAAGGAGTTCATTGGCAAATACAAATATTCTTTAAGTATATCTGTGATTGCTAATAGCAAACAAGTGTTTGCGAGCTCCAGCAAAGTCAACTTTATTTTAGTAGCTTCAACAATATTTTATTGCTGAAGCTTAGGACGTATTTTAAACGCTCGTAACTCTATTTTTTTTTGTCATATTTTAAATTCTGAATAATTTATATATTTTAATTATACAAGAAACTCAGAATTTTATTTTCACATTCGGAACTTCAGTTTCAACTTTCTTATTTGCACACTTTTCAATACAATTATATCTTTCAATTTTTAATACACCTTTAAAAACTGTTGAAACACAAACACTGAACTCTATTTTCATTTTATATTTTAAAAAACTCTACTTTTCATTTTTAACTTTCACAAAATTCAATTATAGGAATTTGAAACACGCCCTTAACCATTAAGAAAAATCATTTTACTGGTCAATAGTTGAACATTTCGATTTTGAGTTAAAGTGGCTCCGACTTATGGTTAAACTATCTTTGTACTAAAAAGTAAAATAAATTATTAAAAACTGAGTTACTGTAAATAGTATTGTTGAAAATAAATTTAATTATTATATATTTTTCTAGAAAAAGTGAGTTGAAATAATTTTGTATATTTTTTTGTTTAGCTGAAGATAGCTAAAAGTGATTTTTTATGAAAAAAATTGAAATAGTGAAAAGAACATATCCATATACTTGTGAGTAATAATTTTGAAGTATGTATATATCGTGTTACGGAAATATATCCATATGGTTACAGGAGACTTAGAGAGCGTTTGGCATTACTTATAAAAGAAATAGTTTTTTAATTTTTAATTTTATATTTTTAATATATTTTTATAATTATTTAAAAATTTTATTTAAAAAATTTAAAAAATATAAAAAAACTTAACGTAATGAGATCTTTTTATTATTATTTTTCATAAAGAACAAAATTTTTTATTTTATAAAAATTTCATTTCAAAAATTCTTTCAAATGCCCCCTTAATAGGCGTACTTAATTCTAAAGATCATTTATGCTAAAAAGTCAAATGCTGATTTGAATTTTTTTTAAATGATACAAAAGTTGTGACCAATTCGGGTGTTATTTGGTATTGCTTATAAATTTTACTTATATTTATATTTAAAAAAATTAAAATATTGTATTGATTTTTTTTAAAATAATAAAAAATTCTACATAAAAAAATATTATTATTATTTTTTAAATAAAATAGACTTATTTTATAAAAAACTAAAACATTTTTATTTAGAAATTTTTTTTTAAAAACACTCTCAAGAGCTATCATACAACTTAACCCAGATCCAGAAGTAATGTATGGAAATAGTATAATTTTGCTTTCATCTTTCCCAATGCCAATTGATTTTACTATAGTGATGTTTGGCCGTTGTGTTTTAAGTGCTTCTTTATTTTTACTTCAATCATTTGTTTTCTAAAACTTTTCTATAATATTATAAACTATTTTAAATATTTTAAAAATATAAATAAATCTATGTAATAAAATTACATTCATATAATTTGTATTATCTTTTTAATTAAAAAATAAGTTATTTTCAAAACTTCAAAATTAATTAAAAAATAATTTTAAGCAATTACAAATAACCACTATGTGCATCTTTGATTTTAAATTGAAGTGTCCAACAACATTTTAATCCAATTATTAATAGAGACATCATCCACTCATGCTATAATTACATATCGCCCAACTGTCAACTAACCTCTTCATGTAGCTATTAAAGGTTAATTTAACGTATTTTTAAAATAACTTTTTTTAAATAAAAAATAATTTATTTATTTTTAAAAAGTAGATTTATTTTTTTAAAAAATAATAAAAATATTATTATTAAACTTTTTAAAATTTTAAATAATTTTTTTAAATATTTCAAAAAAATATATTAAAAATTAAAAATTGCAAGTAATAAATGCTTTGCCAAACACGCCACGCGCCGAGAACACATATCTCCAATCTTCTTAATTCACTACAACACATTTGATTGATTACCATTTTTTGGGACCAATATTTTCTGAATAAAATTTACTAACCAATTTTTGTTTAGTTTTATTTAAGCAGCAATTGCTCAAATTAGTCAGAGTTATGAAACAATTCGAAAACTAGTAGCAAATTAAAACAACAGCTAGATTATGTGATTATTATTGTTAAAATTCTTGTATAATTCTTATCAATACATTCTTATTCTGTTAATTAATTTCAGCCGTAAGCACGAAGGATCGTTGAGGCAATTTAAACAACCATTAATGATAGACTGATTAATAAATTAAAAAGCTTTCAAGATTTTCTTACCATCAATGCGAGTAGTTTTCTATCCTTTTCCAACGCCCACATCTCTCTCTCTCTCTCGCTGTTCTGCAATTAATGCTCCGGATTACCCAAAAGTAATCCCAAGATGAAAATTATGTCGAGAATTTTATGCAGCTATGAATCAATAAGGAGGAGGAGGAGGAAGAGGAGCAGAAGTTGTTGTTGCAGAAGTTGGAAGCATGGCGGTGAACTTGATGTCGGCTTCGCCGGGTGCGTACTTGGTTTGGGAAGATCTCATCGCAGTTCTTCCTAACTACGGAAGTTCGCATCCACCGCGGAAGCTGCTCCATGGACTCAGTGGGTATGCTTTGCCTGGCCGGATTATGGCCATACTTGGACCCTCCGGCTCTGGCAAATCTACCCTTCTAGACTCCCTTGCTGGTAAGAGCGAATTATCTTTTGTGTTCTTTTTTCCAAAATAGTTTACTCGCCAAATTATAGAAGTCCAAATGATGAACTTTGTTACTTTCGGTCTTAAGGTGACGCTTGTAGTGGTGTTTGTCATTTTGAGTTGCTTATTATCCAGAGTCATCTCTTATGATTATGAATAAAACATAAAGGCAATGCTCTTTAAGAAAAGATAAAATAAAATAAAATCAATGATGAGTTGAAGTGATTCTACTCTTAATTAACAGGAAGAGTTGGCAAAAATGTTGTTTTGACCGGAAAGGTTCTCCTCAATGGGCACAAGAGAAGACTCAACTATGGAGTTATGGTATGTTTGACATAACCAGAACATGATTTTCTTATGCTAAACAAAGTTTTTTTGGGAAATATACGCTGCAGAATCCATTAGTGGAAATATAATTTACTGAGGCTCGAAAATTCAAATCCTATCATAGGCCTATGTCACGCAAGAAGATCTGTTGTTAGGAACCCTCACAGTTCGTGAAACCATAAGATACTCTGCTCATCTCAGACTTCCAGCAACTATGTCAAGGAAAGAAGTGCAAGCAGCTGTTGAAAACACTATCCAAGACATGGGCTTGGAGGACTGTGCGGATAGAGTCATAGGAAATTGGCACCTTAGGGGTATAAGCGGAGGCGAAAAGAAGCGGCTTAGCATTGCGCTCGAGATCTTGACACATCCTCGCCTTTTATTCTTGGATGAGCCTACCAGTGGCCTTGACAGTGCCTCTGCCTTCTTTGTGATCCAGATGCTGAGACAAATGGCTAGAGATAACAACATGACCATCATCTCCTCCATTCACCAGCCTAGCAGTGAGGTTTTCACACTTTTTGATGACTTGTGTCTGTTATCTTCTGGAGAAGCTGTTTATTTTGGAGATGCAAAGTTAGCAACCCAGGTAAATAAAATAGATTTGCATATTCACAAGATCACGTTAGAAGATTCTATGTTATTCATGTTTCATTGTTTTGCATAAGTCAGCTTAAAAGTTTTGTAGGACACTGATTGTCCTTTTCCTTTTGATTGATTGTAAGTAGTTTTTTGCCGAAACTGGATTTCCATGTCCCAGCAAAAGGAATCCTTCAGATCATTACCTTCGATGTATCAACTCTGATTTTGATCAAGTCAATGCAACATTGATGGGCTCCTTAAAGCACCGTGTGGTAAGCATGTCTCTAACTAATTGCTTCTAGATTCAGTTGTTTTTGATGTTTTACAAAGTGCATTTCTTGCTTTGTGTCTCAAGGTAGTGGAATCATCTTCAGATCCCTTGTTAAACTTCAAAACTTCAGAGGTCAAAGCCATACTTGTTGAGAGATACAAGAGCTCGGAATATGCAATGATGGCGAGGAGGAAGATTAATGAGATAATGCAAACTGTATGCATCTTGCTCAAACTCCAGTTTAATTCATATGTCTCATCAGTCTTTTTTCAAGTCTTAAATGTTGTCAAGACCATTTTTCTTTCTTTATTTCTTTCCTTTTCACTTTACCTTTTTTCTTTCCTTTTTTATTTTTTGAGGGAAAGGTTGGGTGGTTGGGTTCTTTAGCTTTAATTCAATAAATTTTGTGTTCAGTACATCTTTTCTTATACTCAAAATTATTGAGTTCTGTCATCAAACTAGAATTCCATTTTAAGAATACAGTACATTTTCCCTGAAAGCTCCAATTAAGGACACTAGCATAAGTTAGTTCTAGTAATAACAAGTATGAAACCTTCATTGTCTAGTTCTTCTGATATTACACCCAACGCCAGTATGTTGCTCCATGCCTGTGGTTGTATAGTCCAAAACCAGTTAGCTAGCTCCTTTCCTTTACATGCTCTACAGGTGTGTGCCTTTGCTCGAACACCCTTCGGTTTCTTTCCAACCTGCACCTCCATACAGGCTATATTCGTTTAGCAAGATTTCCTCTCTATCGCATCCTTGTAATAGCTTCCCAATTCTCCCCAACATATTCTGCATGCTTTTATGGCTATCTCTGCTATAAGCTTGACTAGCAAATTTCATGATGCTCTAATATACTTACAAGAAAAGAGTGAGTAGGTGATACATTCTGCTTTCTCACTGCAAGATACATTCTGGTGTTCTACCCCCCTTCTCTCAAATTGTCCCTTGTTAAAAATCTGTTCTCGAGTCCTAGCCATACAAAAGCTACTACTGTCGGTGGAACATTGGTCATTCATATTTAAAGTATATGAAGAGCTTGTTCCTACTTCATTCAGTACTTGATGAAGTTCTCGTTATAATGAAATATTCCTTTCTCTATCTTCATTAAGCTGAACATCAGGTAACAATTGGATGAGATTTATATTTCAGTTGTTAGATCTCCCTTGGATACCCATTTGTTCCAATTATTTAATTCCTACTGCCATCTCAAGATTCTGCAGCTTTTTCACCTTCTGTAAATGCTATTGCTGCTATCTTACATTTAGAGCACAGTCTTTATTTGCTCGGTCATTGCCTATCTCTTCCTGATGTGAACTTGAAATGCTTTTGCGATCCCTTTCCAAGTTGGAGAGCAATTAGCACCATATAGCTTCCTTCTTTTAGTGGGCCTTTCTTTCCGGAGTATCTTTTTTCTTGATGTCCAATGTATCTGTTGTCAACCATTATCAACCCCATAGCCATTTTGCTAGCAAGGCCTTGATGAAATTTTATAAATTTCTGATTCCCTGTGCTCATCTTGTGCTCTTACTATAGTTGACCAGTTCACCAAGGCCAACTGCTTCTTACTTCCAACTATATCATTCCACATAAAATTATCTTTACAAGTTTATTGATTCTATTCAGTACAGAACTTGGAACTGGGAAGACTGACAAATAAAACTGGGGCAAGAACTTAGTACAAAAAAGTTCAAAAACACTAGTCTTCCTGATATGACAAGGTAGTATCCATCCTTCTAACCTTGTAACCACCAATGACAAGACCTTTCTAATTTATTGTTGTAGTTGCTATAAATTAAAAACCGTTTTGTTTAACAAATTTCTCAAATATCTCATCCTCCTCTTGGTGTTCTGTTATTCTAAGGATGGTTTCTCTAAGATTTATTTGAGATTTACTTTAACACAGCATAGCTACTTATTTGAGATTTCTCTATTGTGTGAAAGTGTATTGAAAATATTTATGATATACCACAGTCTAATCTAATCGATATGTAAATTGTTTTATTGTAGGAGGGGCCGACAGGAGAATCAAAGAAGGGTAGCCAAGCTAGTTGGTGGAAGCAGCTCAGAACTCTGACAAAGAGATCTTTCCTTAACATGTCCAGAGATGTTGGGTATTATTGGTTAAGGATCGCAATCTACATGGTGGTTTCCATATGTGTAGGAACTATCTATCATGATGTCGGGACAAGCTATACTGCTATACTGGCCAGAGCATCATGTGGAGGCTTCATTTCAGGGTTCTTGACCTTCATGTCAATTGGAGGGTTTCCTTCTTTTGTCGAAGAAATGAAAGTTTTCTCACGGGAAAGAGCAAATGGTCATTACGGTGTTGCAGTATATGTGCTCTCCAACTTCCTTTCTTCTTTCCCTTTCTTGGTTGCAGTGGCTGTTATTTCTGGAAGTATAACCTATCCATTAGTGAAGTTCAGCAAGAGTTTCTCCCGCTATGCTTACTTCACTATCAGTCTATACGCAGGCATTTCAGTAATTGAGAGCCTTATGATGGTAGTCGCGGCACTTGTTCCTAATTTCTTGATGGGCATAATAACAGGCGCTGGAGTTATAGTACGTTAAACAGACATCAACTAACTGCTAAACAATGCCTGAATGCTTCAAAGGTCAAGTACTTAGTAGTTCATGTTTCTTTTGCAGGGAATTATGATGATGACATCTGGTTTCTTCCGTTTGCTTCCTGAACTGCCCAAACCTGTATGGAGATACCCAATTTCTTTTCTCAGCTATGGTTCATGGTCCTTGCAGGTACTATAACATGCTACTTAACTAGGAAGCAAAATTAAAGAATGCTCTCGAGTAGGACGTTCAATAGATTAGCTTTCTTCTCTTGTCATTTGATTTGGAACATAGTTGTGTGGTTGATCTCTCATGCGCTTACTACTTGTTCATTGAGCAGGGAAACTACAAGAATGATATGACCGGGCTTGTCTTTGATCCTATGATACCTGGTGACCCAAAACTAACAGGGGAATACGCAATGCAGAAGTTGCTTGGAATCAGCTTGGACCACTCCAAGTGGTTGGATTTGATGGCTGTTTTCATCTTACTCCTGATGTACAGGATACTATTCTTTCTTGTTTTGAAGATTAAAGAAAGGGCATCTCCTCTCCTTCAAGCTATATATGCAAGAATAACCGTTGAACGCGCACTAAAGAAGCCATCCTTCAAGAAGATGCCATCTTTCTCTTCACAGTACCACTACCATCCTTCTCACCCTATGGCGATACAGGAAGGCCTCAACTCGCCGCTTCCATGACAAGGGGAACTAAGTAACGCTGCTGTTATTACCTTCATTGTATGTAGTTTACACATTCAAATATATAGTTTTTCTGTCACTAGGTATGGTAGGTAATGTGTATTCTGCTATTTACAAGTTGCTTGTTTTCAAGTTACAAATGGCCCATTCTGTTCAAAAGTTGCATAAACGTTTACGGCATATTTACTTCGACTTGACTTGAAAGTGAGTTATCAGAAGTGAATTATAAAAAACGATCGTTGAAAAATGAGTTTAGTTATTGTTTTTATTTTTTATTGAAAATGAGTTTAAAATAAAATTTTTAGTTCATATTAAATGTGGTTGTTGAAAGCAGGTTAAAAATGAGTTATCTATATTGGTTGACTGAAAGATTATCTATATACATAAATAAGTTAAACTAACAGTAACATTTTAATATAACAAAAATAGAGCAAACCATAAACTTAAATTAAAATTGAAATATGAATATAAAATATAATCAAACTTTAGCCAAATTTCATTAGCAATTTGTTTTTCGTATCACTGCAAAACTTTGGGATGAAGTTTATCATATGATACTAGTTTTAACATGTAATTCTCACCGACGCGGAATTCACCTATATTTTTCAAAATTTTAAAAAATTATAATAGTTTTATTAGAAAATGAAAGTTGAAATAGAGATGAAGAAGCACTTGAAATGCAACGCCAAACATCACCTAAGATGTCTTCATCTCAATGATTGATTGTATTGTGATTTTAATTTACGTAAGTTGTGATTTTAATAATTAGTACAGGGCTATATATCTTGAGCCATTATCTTTGAGAGTTGATGGGGCTTCCATTTAAAAGAATCAAATTTCATGTTTTATTTCCTTTTTTTTTTTTTCTTCAATGACCGTTTTACTTGACAAGTTTTTTTTTTAAACTTTCTATTTTCTTTCTTCTTCTTCTTTTTTCTCTCAATAATAATTATTTTTGCAACACGTCTCTAAGTATGTATGTGCAAGTTTTTGAATCATAAACAAATACTGCATCTGTCGATTTACATTGTCAAAAAAATATTCCTACCATATCACATAAAATCTAGTGTCAAAAAATCTTCAAATAGATGAAAATAGATTTTATGTTTCGATCTCTATTCAATCATTCTCAGTTCAATACTTTCAAATTGAGCTCGAAATTCAATCTTCATCGTTGGAATATAAAAATTATAATTTGAGAACACATTGATAAAATTAAGATCAATCAGACCACCTGTCAATCTCAATCTAAATTTTTGATCAAGATAATGTAAGAAAATAACAATGGTCATTATTAAAAAATAGAAAAATGATCCTTATGCGAAACCATTTCGTATCAGATTATATTATTCGACAATTTCTGATAGAAAATATTAAAATGGGTTTAAATAGCTCGAAATTCAATCTCCATAATTATATATGAGATTATAAGTTGGGAGCAAGCTGATAAATAATTTTAGATCAATTGGATTATAAATCAACCTCCATTCAGTCTTTTGTTCAAGATTACAGTAAGAAATCAAAGAGAAGTTGAATGTTTTGGTTCAACCACTTTTTGAATGGTTTGGTTCGAATTGTTTTAGAATAAGGATAATTATTATTTTTTGAATTATGAATATTACTCGACACCTTTTAATTGAAAATTTTAAAAAAAATTTAGAAAGCTTCAAATTCAAATGCCATCATTGGATATAAAAAAAACTATATATTTGAAACATGCTGATAAAATGTCAGCTTAATAAGACTATAAATTGACCTTTATCTGGCCAACAATGGTTATTATTTGAAAAAAAATCGAATAATGATCCTTATTTATAAACAGTTCTAGACAATTCTTTGATAATTTTATTTGAAGAATGATCCTGTTCGAATAGTAGTATTTTCAAATAAAGAATATTATTCGGCTTTTTAAATAATGATCATTATTTTCAATTAAAAATTTTAAAAGGAGCTTAATAAGCTCCAAATTTGATCTTCAATGAAGAATTATGAATTGAATAACATATTGATAAACTTTTAGTACTATCGGATCATAAATTAACTTCGATCCGGTCTCTTAATCAAGATGACAACAAAAAAATTGAAAAATGATCCTTATCATAAATAATTATTCAATTTATAATTTTTCATATCTAACTGTAAAGATTGAATTTAGAGCTTCTAAACCCATTTAAAAGTTTCAATCAGAGAGTGTCGAATAATGATCGTTATTTGAAGATAAATGGAAAATATTATTTACTTAAAAAAAACCATTATTCGAAAAGGACCGTTCTTCGAATAACGATTGTCGAAGAATGATCTAGTTTGAATTTTTTACGAATAAGAATCATTATTCGATTTTTTCCAAATAAGGACCATTTTCAATTTTTATTCGGTTTCTTTAATCAAGAGGCTGGATCGAGATTAATTCGTGATCCGATTGGAATAAAAATTTATCAACATGTTATTCAATTTATAATTCTTCATATCTAATAGTTGATATTGAAGTTGAAGCTTGCTATACCTCTTTTAAAAATTTCAATCGAAAAGTGTCGAATAATAATCATTATTTGAAAATAACTAGAACATTATTCTTTTTTCGTAAAGACCACTATTCGAATAGGACCATTCTTCAATTAAGGATTGTCAAAGAATAGTTTGATTCGAATTGTTTTCAAAAAAGGATTATTATTCAACTTTTTTGAATAATGGCAATTATTCAATCGTTATTGTCTTCTTACTTTTATCTTGATCGAGAAATTAGATAGAGATTGATTCAGATCGGATTGAACTAAAAGTTATCAGTGTTGTTTTTAACTTATATTTCATTATATCCAACAGTGGAGATAAGATTTCGAGCTCTTCTAAGTTCCTTTTGAAATTTTCATTTGGAAAGTGTTAATTAAGACTTTAAGAGTGATTGAAGAGTAAATATCTATTTTCTTATTAATTTTTTTCATCTCTTTGAAAGTTTTTGGATGCTGAATCTTAAGTGATATGGTATAAAATTTTCTTCAGCAATGTAAATGGACAACTGCAATATTTTTTTGTACTTTTCTTTTTGTTGAAATATTGCACATACGATATTTAGAGATGCATTGCAAGATTAACTATTGTTGAAAAGATGAATAAAAAAAGAAGAAGAAAAATAATAAGAAGGAAAAAAAATGATTGAGAGATGCTAAAATAGTTTGGTCAGTTTTAGTTCAAAAAATGGGTCAGAAAAATTAATTTGAAAGTGGTTAGAAAAAAAAAATTTACAATAAAAAGATCATTTAAGCAAAAGACTCTTTTGAGCTACTTTTCTATAATTGATAGTAGAATGCATTTGTGTTATACAAAATTTTTGTTCAAGAGTGTGTTTAATTAGTAGGAAGTAAGTTTTGTAAGATTGAGTTCGGTGGAACTGAATTCGATAAAAAATAGATTAGATATGAGTTTCGGGTAAACTTTAACACATGTAGTAAGTTTGAATAAAAATCTAATAAGAGAAAATGAGTTCTATGCAAATTGAAACATACCCTAAGAGCAATTTTGATAAATAAAAATTTTGTATTAAATAATTCAATTTTTTAAAATTTAAGTTTTAAAGATAATTAGTATAGTTAATTTTGAGTTCAAATTTAAAGTTTATTTAGATTTTAGTCTCAACCTAAATTTAAACAAATTTTTTGATATAGATATAGAAAGGATAGGAATATATATATATATAAGCAATAGTTTTTTTTTTAATTTATAAGAGATAGAAAACATATTTCACGGCTTTTGAAATGCTTCTCTTTTATAAATAAATTAATTTATAGAGTGTAACTGATTACTCTCTGTATAAGAGTAATAAAAGGAATTTTTACTAGTTTCTTCTTTTATAAAAGAGTTACCAAATATAAGTTAAGGATAATAATTGATTTCTTACTTGCTTCACTCTTAATTCTTGATCTAAAAACGCACGTAATTTTTTTTTATAAATAAATCTTTCCTTTCCCTATTTCTTCTTCGTTTTTTCTTCGTGTCCTTTTCCCGCAGCAGCATCTCTTCTTCCTTCTCCCGCAGCCGCCGTGCGAATCTCTTCTCCCCATCGCTAACCTACTTCTCTTCTTCCTCCGGACTTCTATCACCCACTGCTCCTGTCTCACTGCCGTCGGGCAGGCGGGTCAAACTGTCGATCTCGGCCGACCGCGTCCTGACCCTAGCTTCTTCGCCGATCTTCCTCCCAGAAATCGACCGCGGTAGGTAGCCATTCCCTTTTCCTCTTTCTTCTGTTCCTTCTCTCATCATCAATTTCACGACCCCTGTTGCGACCACCACCGTCTCCCTTCTCCGTCCGTGCCGCCGTTGCTTGCTTTCGAAGTGCAAGCTATCGCCGCGTGGGTCGCCTTCGTTACTGTCTACTGCTGCTCCTTACCTTGTCGCTGCCTGTTTTCCCTCCTCTGTGCTATTAGATTTTGGCTGGTGCCATATTCGCAGGTGGGACCCACTTCGCAGTTGAAGTGCAATTCTTGTTTATACCCTTTGAACTCGCTGATGAACCATCTGTCGATCCATTTCGCATTTCGACACAGGTGTTTCCTTTGGACAGTAATTGAAAGGCTCGCCATTGTGCTACAAAGCCGATTTGGGGCCAATTGTCCCTTTGCGTTTGTAAGCCTTCTATACTCGTTAGCCCTGGTATTAGACCAGTATTGTGGGATGTTAAATGATCATCTGAGTATTGAATAGCAAATGCATGAAAAAATCGGACTTACGATTCAGATGCGCCTTAGCAGCGATTTGGTTAAAAGTATGGATTTGGTTGTGTATTAAGATTGTTGGTTTGGTTTTCATTTATTGTGAATGGGTAATAATTTTTGCATACATGTATCAGGATCAGAAGAGGAGTTTAGGCTGAGTGTTACTGGTTGGAGTAAGCTTGTGGGCCTGGGTGATTGCGTGGACTGCAGGTGAGGGTTACTCGTGTTTTCTTTTTTTGATTTTTTTTTATAGCTTACCGAGTTAGTTTTCCGGCACAAGTACATATTCTTTGGAACTTCAGTATGACCTGCTGTTACCAGTGCATAACATGATCTGCTCCCTCATGCTATATACTATGGAATGGTGCATGATTAAATAAGAATTATGATTAGTTATAATATTAGTATGCAAGTAAATGATAGGTCTAAAGGGCTGCCTAGATTATTACCTTTGCACCTTATGATTGTCTAGCTCTTCATACAATCTAGTAGCATTAATGCTAAGCATGTCTTGAAATTTTCTATACAATGCACAATTTATAAATGGACATGGCATTGGAAGTAGTTTCTTTAAGTAGACGTGTTGTGCCCCACTGAGGTTGTGGTTGTGACATTGTCCTTCTATGGAATCAAGAGTTATTGCATTCATTGAGGAACTTCTTTATATTTAGGCCATTATCAATATCAAACCTAGTTGAATTGGTCACTTGTGCTGCTCTTCCCTCAGTTGTTTAATCTCTACTCCAATTGCAATACTAAGTCTTTTCTGTTATCTCTTTCATTGCTTCAGTTCTGTTATCTGCGTTATCTGAGACACAACTTTGCCTTACCATCATCTAATTGCACGGTACATCTACTTCTGCGAATACACCTTTTGATCAAAATAGTTGCTACATTCTTACACTGATTGATTTCAGAATGCCTTCTCTTGTGCTAATAGAACAGTTTCTTTGTCTTCTTTAACAAATTCTATAAATTTTAAAATTTGTGTCTATAAAGGGCATCTAAGATCATGGAAGCTGCAAAAGTTTATCGCAATCTTCTCAAGGCTGTCCAAAAGCATGTTGGTAAAGGTGGAAGCAGAAAGCATTTCAGAGATTATTTGGCCGAAGGATTTCGACAGAGTGCTGGACTCTCCGATGCTGCCACTATTCAAAAGAGATTGAAGGTTGCACGTGACTATACTTTCTTGCTTAACAGTGTCCATCATCATAAGGTCCACAGCAACTCCCACTTGTGCAATTATATTTTAAATCTTTTGTTTCTGGTATGCTTCCAACATAGCTTTACATATAGATTTTCTTTAGATTTTTTCAACCTTCACTTGTGGATCGGTGTGTATTTGTTTCGAACTCCTTTTCAACTATCCTTAACATTATTGTGGTTTCTACTAGGCATATTTTGTTTGTTGATTAGGAATATAGCGCTATCAATTCTGGGAATGTTAGAGTTGTAAGGAGCAACTAAATTTGGATAATTCACTTTGTTTATATATACCATATATGGTTATTCTTATTCAGACAAAATTCCGGATTGTTGAAATTTTAATGTGTTTTGTGGTAACTGTATATTGTATTGCACTTAGATAATGCTCTTTTACATTTTTGCTCACTTAGTTATTTATACATTATATTCCTCATAAGTTACTTGTTCCTCTCTAACAGTTGTCATATCCCAATTGCTTTCTGCTTATAAGCATAGTTGACTCTTGTCCAAAGGAATTCCTCAATCTACTTGGATCATGAGTGTTTTATACTTTGTAGAATGTGATTTTTCACTTTTTCTTCTTTTACAATCTTTGTCTTCCATCACTAGCAGTTACTTGGCTGCATGAGTCTGTTGCCAGGTGAAGTGTTTTGTACGAGCAATATCTTAATTTTTGTTGCATATTTAGGATTTGCTTTTCTCCTACAATATTGCTGTGGATCGATCAGACGAGATGAAGAAGATTCTGAACAAATCTGCTGCTAGTGTGGGCCTTAGACTTCCAGATGTTTATGAGCGATGATTGACCTCATTTATATTACAATCTAAACTGCAGTTTATAATCCAGTTGGAAGATGGGGAAGAAGATCAGATCGATTGGTGTATCATTCCTATGATGGTTTGTGAGGACAATTCCTAACATAATCGGCTGGCCATGCTTTGGTTCCTGCCTTCTGATACAACAATATTACTCTGTAAAAACCTTTTCATCTTGCAGCTAGAAGTGGAGAAGCCAATTTGCAAACATAGTTTTGAAGCTTTTGATGTTTATCAACCTCATACCAGAAACATGGGTTGCCAAAAGGAGTTTGTATGCAAAATGCTGAATTCTACTTCCTGGGCTATCTTTATCGCTACTGTTAGTCATCTACACTTGACGATAGGTTAGATATTCATATAGTTGATGCTTACAAGGATTATACATTTCCGAGCGAGTCCTAGTCCCTGAAAATCTTACCTTCAGTATTCTCTCGAAAAATTTAGTATGGTGGACATTAAGGGTGGGTTTAACTTAGGGCGTGTTTATCACTTATCTATAGAGTAAACTCAGTAAATTTAAATTTTTAAAAACTCAATTTAAAAATTAAATTAAAATTAAAGATATTTAATAAAAAATATGTTTTATTAATTTTATATTAATAACAAGTTTTTAAAATTGAATAAAAAATATTTTTGATAGAAAAATTTTATTTTAATTTTTTTATTTATATTAAAAATGAGTTTAAAAATGTGAAGTATGAGGTAATAGTATCATAATTGTTAGGCCCGGATCAAATCGTCGATCTGGACAGTAAATCGGTCGGATTTGCAAAAAGATTGTGACCCGTTTTAATTCGATTTAACTCGTTTTGATCCGCTTCAATCCGATCGACCTATCCGTCAGGATCAAATCGGTTTGAATAAAATTTTAAAAAAATTAATTAAAAAAATTTAAATTGATGATATATTTAATATAAAATAATTATTAATAGTCCTATGTTGAAAAATGATATGTAGTTTAGATTTTATCTTTGGATGTAATAATGCAAAAATATAATTGATTATATCTTATTTGTAAATATCAATTATTAGTGATTTTTAAATTTTTATATTGTAAAATATTTAGACTCAAATATGTATATTTAAAAAAGTTAATTATATCTCTTTTATGATTTATCTATTTTATAGTTTTATCTTTTTCTAATATGCTAATTTATTTAAATATTTTTCATTATAAATTTTTATGTTATTATTATTATTGGTGGTGGTAATATGATGGTAATACTTTTGTGATTGTTATTGCTAGGGGTGGCAATTCGGATTCCTGGGTCGGTTTCGGATCAACTCATATAATAACCAGATTAAAATTGTTCAATTATAATCCGACTCATTTATTTATATGGGTCAAAATTATCAACCCTAATCCAACCTATTTATAATCGGATCAAACTCAGGTCGACCCATTTAATAATTAAATTATTAAAATAAAATAATAAATTTTAATTTTAATAATAATATATAATAAATTATTAATTATGATATATTTAAAAAAATATTAATTTTGATAAATTTTATAAATTAAATAAAAATTAGTTAAATTAAGATAAATTAAAATATATATATATATAAACAAATTAAATTCAGATTCTTTGCTATTATTTTCTAATTATTAAATAATATATATTATATAAATAGTTAAACGGGTCAATCCAAATCTGACTCGAACCTGTTTAAAATTTCGGACATTTTTGGGTCGACCCGAAATCGATCTGATCCGGCTAAGGGTTGACCTGAACCCGATTTTTTCGGATCGGTTCCGGATCAGGTCAAAATTTGCCACCCCTAATTATTGCTATTGTTGTTGATAAATACCATAATAAAAATAGTTTAATTTTTTACTACAATTACTGCTGTTATTATTATTGATAGTGCCATAATAATAGTAAATTTTTTACTATAATTATTGTTATTATTAGTCAAAAATATTTTTATATTATTGACCTGACGTTTCAAATGGTTCGATCCGAAAATTATAATCCGGATAATTTTTCGGTTCGATGTCCGATCCGATTTTTACAATTATAAATAGTACACACGCTCATGGAGTAAACTTGAAACTTTAAAAAGTAAAATATTTAATAATAAATAAACTTTTATATTAATTTTGTAGAAATATTGTGGTGTAGAGAAACACGCTCTAAGCAAACCAATTAAGTTATGTTTACAAACTCTTTTAAGATAATACTAATCTCTAAAATTTTTATTCCAACTTACTTTTAAAATAGAATAAATATAACATTAATCAAATCTTTTCCCTAAAAATTTATTTTAAAATTTAAAACTAAATTTTATTTTCAATATACTTTCTAATAATTATAAAATTTTAAACTCAATAGTATACTTATCTATCAATAATTTATTTTCAAAATTTTATTTTTAAAAACTCGTTTAAAACTAAAGAAACACGCACTAATTGCCTCTAAAACCGCATAGCTTGTTACAGGTTTTTGACATATCATCCTGATCTTCCATTTCAAATACAAGATGAGAATGAAATGCGCATTCAGAATTATCCATAACTGAACATTTTACAAAAGGACTGATGATGTCAACACCACTACAAGTGCTTCCAAAATACTCTAAAATTACTACTCATCAAATCATTCTGAGTACTCTTCAAAATAAGCTGAACCCAGCCTTGACAGAATTACTTCTTGTTCTCTCCAGAAAAAAACAATGATACAAATCTTAAGAGGATCACTCTAGCCAACAAAACGACGTATACATTGTTTCAGATGTCTCATGCACATTATTCTATACACAACATAATGAGTAAACAAACACTGCAACCCAAAACCAGGAAGCATTTGTGCTGAATCCGAATTAAGGGAGGTATACTCCACCAAAAGCACATCAAGTGAATTTTCTAGCAATGCACTACTTATCAAATGTGACGAATCCTTTCTCCTTCAAACTCTCAATCGTCTCTTTGATACTTGTGGCTAGAGGAATGTAATCAACGCCCAAGCTTTTTGCCCTTTCCTTGGAGACTTGGTATACTGGCATATACGGTTTGTCATCCGCACACCTACAATGTCATTCATTGCCTCAGTTTAAACTAAAAGGACTTCAAGAAAAGATCTCTTAGTGCAGACCTTCAGAAGCAACTCAGGAAACCTAACCAACTCTATGGAATTGTTAGAAACTAACGGTTGCTTCAAGAATCAATCAGCCATGATGTTACACTCTAAAATACTGCTAATCCTCTACAATCAACAGAACAAGGAAGCATATAATAACTGTGGATGAATACCAGTATAGGAGTGTTAATTTTAAGCAGTATGGTCTCTTCTCATAAGGCAGAAGTCGCACAGTAAAAGCAACCACTTCTAAAAGGCACCATCCTTTAGTCTGAATAATCTACGGACAACTACTTGCATGAAAATAAAGGACAAAATGCAAAACACAAGCACGAAAAGCTAACTTATCAAAAATAACTAAAGATAAGAAGAAAGTATTCAGATGAACTCACTTAGCAGGAAGCTCAAGGTCTGGGTATAGTTTATGTATAATGTTCAAAATTTCTGAATAATGTGAAACGGATTCAACTAAGCAGTAGCGTCCACTTGCTGAGGACATCTCATATGCTAAAATGTGAGCCATAGCTACATCTTTAACATTCACCCACCCAAGAGATGCATTTGGGAAAGTTGATGCTCCTGCAAGTAAACAGACACATGCCATAATAAATAAATATACAGCCGTAGCCAACAATCACTGAGTGACTATACTCTTACTTTGGGTGCAAAGCTGCCAACAGATAAAATTTCATGGGCCACTATAATAAGAAAATCCATTTCAAGACATTCAAACTACTGATACAAATACCGATTTCTAAATCACTAATCCAGAACAAAGTTAAAAAGTTGTACTCAAACTGTTCTTTCGAGTATCCACGTTGAAATTGTTAAGTATAGCCCCAGTAACCATTTGAAGTTTGTATTTATTACAATGAATTCAAAATTGCTATCCATATAATGTGTGAAAAATCTTGATAGAGCCAGCAGTTTGGAAAATGTTACATTTAAGGTATGACATTGATGATTGTTGGCTCGACTTAGCATGCGACTGCTTAAAGGTAGGAAGATCATGAAATCAGTTTCTTTATTCTTTTTCCACTTATTAATTGCTAACAAATGTTTGAATGAACTACTCAACAACCAATATTGAACCACCCAAATATTGCCTATGTGAAACAACAACCACTTTGTTTGGCTCCTCTCAAGCATCCGAGTCACGCCTATGTAACAGTGAGCACCAAGGATGCTGTACATCCTAACTACTTTCTATTTACACAGCGTTAATTCTCAAAATAGTTATAGCTATTTATACTTTCTACATACCATAGCCAAAATTTTCTATGCTAAAGGGGAGCAACTCTAATATAAAATGCAGTTAAGAGATATGCTGTTATTGACATAAGAAACTTCTAACATACAACAAATAAGACAACTTTTAAACTTCAAGTGAAACAAGAGGCAAAAGAAGAGGTTATACTACTACTCTAATATATAATGCATAACTTTGACTACCCTCTGTCTTGGAGCTGTAATTGTATTTAGGGATGTACCTTTGATTAAGTTCAGAATTGTAGCTGCACTGTCATTTAGGGTTGGCTGTAGAAGAGGTCCAATAACCACGGCCGGATTAATTGCGACAATATCTATATTGTTTTCCTTTGCAAACTTCCAAGCAGCCTCCTCAGCCAATGTCTTAGAGAGTACATACCACTTCTGTGTAAAGAAATATGTGCACACACTGAGAATAAGAAATTATGCATTCATTTCAACAGAGCTACTCACCGTCAATGAGGCAACTATCATTGTGATCCACCATAAAGATGGAAGAAAACCTATGCACAGCATTAAATTATCAATGATATAAAGAGCAAAAAATTTTCATCTTAGAAACTAAAAGAGAGAGCTTTTGCGATTGCTAATACGGCTCAACTATTTGTATCACTATCAGACCTACATAGGGACAGGGACAACATAGAGATAAATCCCGACTTCTCCCCAAATTTTATCTGTAGCGTTGGATACTTATTTGAAGCGAACAACAGAAATAGAAATCAGAGGGAATTTTGAAGTGCTAAACTAGCACATATTAGATTTTCAAATTAGGTCCATTTTTTCATCATTTATTCTCAAAGAAGTTACCTTCGACTTCTCACAAAACTCTGGACTAGAGAACCATGTTTCATCGACAACCACATCAGGAGTTCGATCTCGTCCATTATATGCAACAGCAGCCATTGATGATGTTATGATTACTCGCTTGATTGATGGATGTTGAGCACAAGACAGTAATACATTGATCGTACCCTTGACTGCCGGATCTATCAATTCTGCCTGGAATAAATATCAGTGATATTAATTATTAACAATCCTACCCTGTAACCTAGACCCATAATGATAATAACCACAGACCGAAATAAAACAATCAATACAAGATATGTTTCTTTTATGAAATTTCTTAAAAGAAAGTTATTCCAATAGTTGTTTTCTTTGAAAGTATTAGCATATATGTTATCCAAGCAGATGCCAAGAACTCAAGGAGAAAGGAAGTTGCTTAATTTTGACAATGGAAGTAATTGGATGATGTGACTGTCCTAGCAGCTGCATATGCTTGATGTGAAAAGAGACAATCATGCAAGTCTCTGTGCATATACTGTTACAACTTACATCGAACTATTGACAGATCCAAATGCAGATGTTATTTAAATGATTCACCTGAAATGTGGAAGTACTAAGTAGCACATGGAGACAGTGAAATTGAAATCATAAATAAGTAGCAGAGCGTCTCCAACTGGTCTATGCAGATATTGAGTAGACATAATTGCACAATGTACTCATATATGGCCCATTATCCAAAAAGACGGAGAGATCAGTTCTACTGGAAGGGCAAGAATGAGAATCACTTTAATAGTATGGTCTATGAAGTAAGGAGAATCTAGTAATGTGGATACTATAACTTCGTTGCAGAACTATGGGTAGAGGAAGAAAGACGTGCTTAAGAATCAGGTACTATATTGTATATGGTAACACCACAAGGTGAAGATTGAATGATTTGAGTAGAAGTAGTAGTAGTTTAAGATGATAGTATGAAAAACAATATGAAATTTCTGTCTTCTTTAACCAACTAATACCGCCAAGAGAAGTGAGCTTTCAAATATATGATCTTACCTAAATTCATCAAACCCCATGACACAAACTTATTATTTGCATCACAGATAGTAAGAAAAAGAACCAAGAATTCTCTTTTTGACTGGGTAGTAACTAAGGAAAGCAACCTGGTATAGGAAAAAAGAGATTAACCTGTGGGTCCGTGACTGCATGAAAAACAGGAGATGCCGTGTGGAAAACACATTCACACCCATCAACAACAGGATCAAATGATCCTTCTTGCAGTAAGTTTGCTTCAAACAGTTCCAACCGTTCACTAGCTCCATTAAGAGCCCGCAGGTGCTCTGTTTTCTTGGGATTAGCTGATAGAAAATACTACGTATTAGGTACCAACAATCAAAACACCGAATCCAAAATCCAAGCTCTTGAAGATAAAAAAGTTCATTTAAGGCTCATAACCAAAATGTCATGTGATCCGTATTAACAGAAAGATCTTACATTTTGCCCTTCAGAATTTGAATCTTCTCTCATTTATAGCAACTGGTTGATTTGCTAAATACACATCAAATAGCGCACCTCCTGCAAAAATACAACAGCACCAAAGGCGCACCTACTTATGGCAGCATTTGGCTACAACCTAGGTGCCATTGAATTCTATTGTGTGCCACTAGCACTAGTGTTGCTAGTAATGGTAAAAGTGCAAGTGTGCTCTAGACAGTAGATGGACTCTCCATGAGTACAGATGTGGTGTCCACTTAGTTTAGCTTCACCACTTCAAGACGACCTAATGGATTTCTAGTTGTTCACATGGAATATTCATAAAGAGATTAATGCTTACTTCAATGGCAGCAATGCTAGTAGCAACAGGTAACTTCTACAGGAACTTAACCGGATTAACACAACCAAATCCTTAACATAAATTCCCACACAGAAGTTAGCAAAGCAAAAAGGTGGGGGATTAGTTTAATACGATAACCTGAGTTGGGTTTAGCAACTATGGATCTAACTCACAAACCACACATCAAACTTTTAAGTCCCCGGAACTTGAAAGTCAAATAAGTTTTCAAGGTTAGCACATTTCCATTCCATATACTAACTTAACAAGAAAATTTTAATTCATTTAGAAGCTTGTTGAAATTGATCCAAGCTTTCAAGGAAGCATCTTAGAAAAGGCAAGTAAGTACTTGTAAGCACCTGGAAGAAAAAGGATTTGTTTCTCCAATTCGGGGGAAGCATGACAATATCTTTATTCATTGACAAAACTACTATGTTAGTATCTTGATGACCACATTGTTAAACTTTAAGAGGCCAAGAGAATAATGTGTCTGTGATGCCAAATGGATCAACAATAACAATCACCTGTAGTGTACAAACATTAGCCAAATGCCCTATTTGAGAGCAGCTCTAAATAGTTTATACAAGTAGGCTGAGATAATGGTCACATGCGACTCTACTGGTGCCTACACATGTGTACTTACTATGACATGATCATTGTACCTGGATGATCATGATAGTATGCTGGCAGGGAAAATACATGTTATAATAGAACCTAGAGAGACAAATTTCATGCGGTCCACCTAATGGCATTGAAAGCAATTAGTAAATCCAGTTCAAATTTCCTGTTACAGTGAAAGAATGCATGTCTAACAGTAATTACTTCTACGTAAAAATACAGTCTATCATCAAGGCATGTTTCAATTGCAAGGAACTCCGCTTCCTCCCTCCAGATTTTTTGTTCGACCAATTCATGTGTTTTACTTGCACTCCGAATTCCACTTCTACTTTCACACCAAACTCGACATCCACCAAAATTTAACTCTAAACTCCACTTTACGTGTTTCAATTGCTATTCCAAACTCTACTTCCACCGAACACCACTTCTCACCAAACTCGCTTTCACAAAATCACTTTCATATAATTAAAACACTTCCCAAACAAAACCTAATATGAGAAAGAAACAAACAATTAGCACTACTACTGGACAAAAATAACCAGAGGTACAAGAAAAGATGGCGGCAATGGCCGCCCCCACCAAGTGAATTAGACATATGCCAACAGCAATGTCCCCAAAAACTCCGAGGAATATCTCCATCTGAATATACCTTTCTTACTCCATCATAATTTTTTATTTTCCCTATCTAGGAAATATAGTAAGCATTATCTTACAACTTAAATCGGTTCACACCACAAAATAACCTTCAGTTTTAAATACCTCTCTAATAATTAAGAAGTTCTCCTTAACACTACCATTTGGCCACAGACTTTGCAAACTAAAACAAAAGACATAAAATACTCCTGAGACAACAGGTTTAAAGAAGCAACCAAAGATGCTCTAATCCAAATCCTATAATTAAATATGATCATACCATCAAACTAAGGGGCTTTGTAAAATGGAGTTTTTTTAAAAAGGAAAGTATTTGCATTCTATTTCTGAAAACAAGCTCTATTTTTTTACCAAAAAACATAAAAATAAGCAATAACAAAGTCTATTTTTATCTACTTTCAAAATTTTTAAATAAATTCGGTAGAATGTTGTAGGTTTATTGGAAACCGCGAGTGAAATGAAATGGAGGAAACGCAACGCCAAAACGCAGCCTTAAACATGATTTCAAACAAGGAAAAAGGAAAAAGAGCAACCCTGAAAACATTACAACTCCCTGCTCTGATGCAGAAGTTTAACAGCAGGTCTCTCGCCACGCTACACCATAATAAATCACAAGCGAAATCTCAAAAACCAGATTACGCAAATAGGAAAGAATCAGTGAGATCCATTCTCTTATTAAAAAAAAAAAGGAACACCATAGCAAAAAACTTGCAGCAACTTTTCAAAACTAAAACTCTAATCAACAAAACGGTACACGACACGATTGATAGTTTTAGTTACCGAGATCACGGACGGAAGCCTTAACGGTGTATCCGCGTTCAAGGAGAAGCTTCACAAGCCAGGAAGCTATGTAGCCTGAAGCGCCGGTGACGCAGACCACCTTCCCCGCGCCAACGTTGCTCATCTTCTTCTTCCTCGATTCTTCTTCTTCTCGTTGTCCTTAGTCATCGTTTGTGTGGCAGTGGTGTCGATCGTGGCACTCGTAGTTAGGGCGTGTTTACCAACACCTCTAAACTCCACTTCCCTTAAACTCAAATTTCACATAAATACATATAAAAATTAAAATAAATTTTCTTTTATCAATAAAATTTTTTTAAAAATTTAAATTTAAAACTTACTAAAAATATACGATTAATATAAAATTTTATTTTTTATTAAATATTTTTTATTTTTTATTTTATTTTTTAAATTTATTTTCTAAAAATTCCATTTTACTCAAAAACTCTACTTTTTACACCCCTCGATAAACACGCCCTTAGTAGCAGAGGGAAAGAGAGTGAAGGTGGGAAAGACATCTGGACCCTATTTACGTAATTACCACAAAAGATGTTTGGAGTATCCATTGAATTAATTTTTTTAAAATAAATTTACATAAAAGATAAAATTCTTTTTATTATTCTATATATTTAAATATTTTAAATAAATTTAATAAAAATATTATAAATTTATTGGAAAACGCGAGTGAAATGAAATGGAGAAAACGCAACGCCTTTAAAACACAGCATTAGAGAACGTTTTGGAATTATATTTTTTAAAATTTTTAATTTATATTTTATAATATATATTTTTTAATATTTAAAAATTTAAAAAATTTCTATATAATCAAAATTTTTAAACATTATTTTTATTATTTTTAAAATAAAAAAGTAAAACTTATTTTAAAAAATAATAAAAATAAAAATTTTTATTTCAAAGAAATTTTATTTTATAAGTATTTTTATGATTTCAAACAAAGAAACAGAAAAAAGAGCAACCCTGAAAATATAACGATAATATTATATGACGTATAACTTTTTATAATTTTAAAATTTTAAAATAATTTTATACAATATTTAAAAATTTTTATCAAAAAATAAAAAATAAAAAGTTATTATTCCAAACATCAATTATATCATCTCATGAATTTGGATCTGCATGACTTCACTCGTGACATTTTCTTTCGCCTGCTTTTTTTAAACTCCATTCTATACAAACGTCTTTCAAACGACTTCTACAAGTTTGAAATACATAAAATAATAATTTTTAAAAATTTTTTATCTGTAATTTTTTAAACTTTTTAAATTTTAGTAAATAAACAATTAAAATGAACTTAATAGATAATAATAGTACTGATTGATGATATCACCAAACTACGATTGCTTCGAAAATACTCTAAAATTACTATCATCAAATCATTCTGAATTTCTCTTCAAAATAAACTGAAGAGAGTGCACTGATACAAAATTACTTCTACTTCTCTCCAAAAAAACAATGATACAAATTTGTAAGAGACAAATCTAGCCAACAAAACGATGTATATTGTTTCACATGTCTCAGGCACATTATTCTACCAACAACAAAATCAGTAAGCACTGTCACTCGAAATCAAGAAGAGTTTACTCTGAATGCGAATTCATCAATGGAGGTAAATTCCGCCAAAAGCACATTGAGTGAATTTTCTAGCAATGCACTATTTATCAAATATGACGAATCCTTTCTCCTTCAAACTCTCAATTGTCTCTTTGATACTTGTGGCTAGAGGAATGTAATCAATGCCCAAGCTTTTTGCCCTTTCCTTGGAGACTTGGTATACTGGCACATATGGGTTGTCATCCGCACACCTACAACGGCATTCATTGCCTCAGACTTAAAATGAAAGAACTTCAAGGAAAGATCTTCTAGTGCAGACCTTCAGAAGCAACTGAAAAACCTAACCAACTCTATGGAATTGTTAGAAATTAACGGTTGCTTCAAGAATCAATCAGCCATGATGTTACTCTAAAATACTGCCAATCCTCTACAATGAACAGAACAAGGAGCATATAATAACTGTGGATGAATACCAGTATGGCGTGTTAATTTTAAGCAGAATGGTCGTTTTTCATAAGGCAGAAGTCACACACTAACAGCAAACGCTTCTAAAAGGCACCATCCTTTAGTCTGAATAATCTAGGGACAACTACTTACATGAAAATAAAGGACAAAACGGAAAACCGCGAGAACGAAAAGCTAATTTATAAAAAACAACTATAGAAAACAATAAAGTATTAAAAGAAACTCACTTTTCAGGAAGCTCAAGGTCTGGGTATAGCTTATGTATAATGTTCAAAATTTCTGAATAGTGTGAAACGGATTCAACTAAGCAGTAGCGTCCACTTGCTGAGGGTACTTCATATGCTAAAATGTGAGCCATGGCTACATCTTTAACATTCACCCACCCGAGAGAAGCATTTGGGAAAGTTGATGCTCCTGAAAGTAAGCAGATACATGCTATTTATACAAAAAAATACAGCCCTAGCCAACAATCACAGGGTAGCTATACGCTTACGTTCAGGTGCCAAACTGCCAATGAATAAAACTTCACGGGCCACAAAACAAGAAAATCCATTTCAAGACACAAATTCAAAATAGTGATACAAACATACCTGTTTCTAAATCATTAATACAGAACAAATTCAAAAAAGTTGTACTCAAACTGTTCTTTCGAGTATTAACGTTAAAATTGTTAAGTGTAGCCCCAGTAATGAATTTGAAATTGTTAACCATATGATGTCCTTAAAAATCTTGATAGAGCCACCATCTTGGTTGCATTAACTAATGACTTTGATGACTGTTGGCTTGAATTGGCATGCAACTGCTTAGACGTAAGAAGATCAGGAAATCAGTTTCTTAAGACAGTATTCTTTTTCGACACATTGCTAATCAATGTTTGAAAGAAATGACCAATATTGGACAATCCAATATTGGCTACATGATACAAAGACCACTCTGTTTGGCTCCTCTCAAGCATCCAAGTCGAATCTACGTAAAAGTGAGCACCTAGGATGCTGCTGCACATCTAACTACTTTCTATTTTTTAATTATACCATGGCCAAAGTTTTCTTTGCTAAACGGAAGCTACTCTGATATAAAATGCAGTTACGAGATATGCTAATATTGACATAAGATACTTCTAACATATAACAAATAAGACAACTTTTAATCTTCAAGGGAAACAAGAGGTTAAACAAGAAGTTATACAACCTACTCCAATATATAATGCAGCTTAACTTTGATTACCCTCAATCTTGGAGCTGCACTTGTATTTTTGGCTGTACCTTTGATTAAGCTCAGAATTGCAGCTGCACTCGTATTTAAGGTTGGCTGGAGAAGAGGTCCAATGACCATGGCTGGATTAATTGTGACAATATCCATATTGTTCTCCTTTGCAAACTTCCAAGCAGCCTCCTCAGCCAATGTCTTCGAGAGTACATACCACATCTGTGTAAAGAAAAAATGAGCACAAACTTAAAATACGAAATTATGCATTCCTTTCAATAGATTTTCTAATCGCGATTGAGGCAACTATCATTGTGATCCGTCACAAAAAAGGAGAAAAACTTATACTCCCCATTAAATTATTAATGATGTAAGGAGCAAACATTTTTTTATCTTAGATAAAAGAGAGAACAGAACTTATGGCATTGTTACTATGGCTTGACTACTGCTATGGCTAACAGAATTATATAGGAACAACATAGAGACAAATACTGACTTTTCGCCAAATTTTATCTTTGTAGTGCCAGATACTTATTTTAAGCAGAAGAACAGAAACAAAAATTCAGGGGGAGTTTTGAAGTGCTAGACTAGCAGATACTATATTCTCAAATTAGTTCCATTTACATCGTTTAATCCTGTAGAAGTTACCTTCGACTTCTCACAAAACTCTGGACTAGAGAACCATGTTTCATCTACAACTACATCAGGAGTTCGATCCCGTCCATTATATGCAACAGCAGCCATGGATGATGTTATGATTACTCTCTTGATTGATGGATATTGGGAACAAGACCGTAATACATTGAGCGTGCCCTTCACTGCTGGATCGATCAATTCTGCCTGGAATAAACATCAGTGATTTAATTATTAACAATCCTGTCCTGTAACAGTGAGCTAGACGCATAATGATAATAACCACATACCGAAATCAAACAATCAATACAAGATATGTTTCTTTTGTGAAATTTCTTAAAAAAAGTTATTGCATTAGTGGTTTTCTTTGAAAGTATTAGCATATATGTTTTCCAAGCAGATGCCAAGAATTCAAGGAAAAAGGAAGTTGCTTAAATTTTTGAGAATGAAAGTAGTTGGATGATGTGACTGTGCTAGCAGCTGCATATGCTTGATGTGCAAAGAGACAATCATACAAGTCTCTGTGCATATAATGTCACAACTTACATCGAACTATTAAATGATAGGCCTGAACTGTAGAATTAGTAAGTAGCACATGGAGACAGTGAAATTGAAAACCATTATAAATAGTAGAGAGTATCCAACAGGTCTATGTAGATACTGAGTAGACATAATTGCCAATGTACTGATACATGGCCTATTATCCAAAAGATGGAGACACCAGTTCAACTGGAAGAGCAGGAATGAGAATCACTTTAATAGTATGGTTTATGAAGTAGAGGAGATTTTATATGTGGACATTGTAATTACGTACCAAACTCTTTTAGAGGATGAAAGATGTGCTGAATCAGAACCTATAACATATTATGGCAACACACAAGATGAATATTGAAAAATTTGAGTGAAAGTAGGAGTAGTTTAAGATAACAGCATGAATAACTATATGAGATCCTTGTCTTCTTTAACAATCTACTAGGGCCCAAAATAAGTGAGCTTTTGTATACATGCATTTTTGAAAAATTTAACAAACCTCATGACACTAACTTATTGTTTACATCATCGATGTAAGAAAAGGAGCAAAAGTCTCTTTTTGGCTGGGTAGTAACTAAGGAGAGCAACATGGTATAGGGAAAAAGAAACTAACCTGTGGATCCGTGACCGCATGATAAAAAGGAGATGCCGTGTGGAAAACACATTCACACCCATCAACAACAGGATGAAATGATCCTTCTTCCAGTAAGTTTGCTTTAAACAGTTCCAATCGTTCACTAGCTCCATTAAGAGCCCGCAGGTGTTCTGTTTTCTTGGGATTAGCTGATAGAAAAAAGTAGTACATATTAGGTACCAACAATCAAACATGCCAAATCCAACCTCTTGAAGATTAAAAAAAAATAAAATAAATCATTTAAAGATGGCTCATGGCCAAAACGTTATGTGATCCTTAATAAGAAAAGATCTTAGATTTTGCACTTCTGCATTGCATCTTCTCTCATTTATCGCAACTGAATGATTTGCTAAATACACATCAAATAACTCACCTCCTGCCAAAATCCACCAGCATCACCAAAGGGTGCCATTGAATTCTGTCAGGGTGCCACTAGTGCCAGTGTTGTTAGTAATGCTGAAAGTGCAAATGTGCTCTACATAGTAGATGGACTCTCGATGAGTATGAATGTGGTGTTCACTTACTTTATACTCATGCAACTCTACACTCTACTGGTACCTGCCCATGTGTACGTACTATGACATAATCATTCTACCTGGAGGATCAAGATAGTATGCTGGCAGGGAAAATATGTGTTATACAACCTATAGAGACAAATTTCATGTGGTCCACCTATAAAGATTTGGAAGCAAATTCCTAATTGCAGTTCAAATTTCCTGAAACAGTACAAGAATGGCATCTTTAACATTAACTACTACCATGTCAAAATACAGTCTAGCACTTTATGAGAATGAAACAAACAATAGCACTACTACTGCCCAAAGATAACCAAGAGGTACAAGAAAAGATGGAGGCAATCATCACCCCCTCCAAGTGAATTAGACATATGCCAACAGCAATCTTTCCAATATCCCCATCTGAAAGTACCTTTTCGACCCATCATTATGTTTTTTTTTCCATCTAGGAGATATAGTAAGCATTTCTTACAACTTAAATCAGCTTGTACACAAAATTACCTTCAGTTTTAAAAACCACAACCAATAAGTATGAAGTTCTCTCTAACACTTCCATTTGGCTACAGATTAGCAATTACAACAAAGAAAAAAAAAATTCCCTACAACAATAGGTTTCGTGAAGCTAACAAAGACGCGCTACTTCAGACGAACTTTAACCCCTTAGAAATGCATACGGATACAGTGTATTATAAGCGGATCCAAATCC
This sequence comes from Acanthochlamys bracteata, assembly GCA_019914995.1. Classification (NCBI taxonomy): domain Eukaryota; kingdom Viridiplantae; phylum Streptophyta; class Magnoliopsida; order Pandanales; family Velloziaceae; genus Acanthochlamys; species Acanthochlamys bracteata. Next base: position 6,612,665 of record CM034135.1, on the reverse strand, counting down.
TATATTAAATATGATCCAACTATCAACTACACTTGACTTCGAACAAGGAAAAAGAAAAAAAGAGCAACCATGAAAACATTAAAACAACTCCCTTCTCTGATGCCGAAGTTTAACAGCAGGTCTCTCATCCACGCTACACCATAACAAATCACAATCCAAATCATAGAAACCAGATTGATTGCAAATCGGAATGAATCAGTGAGATCCCGATTAACTTATTTACCAAAAAAGTGCGTACAAGATTTCGGGGAACGAAGGGCTGGACTTTCAAATCCGAAACCGACAAAAGGAAGAAAGAACACCATAGCAAAACTTGCAGCAACTTTTCAAAAACCAGTAACTCGTACACAATAGGATGGATAGCATTAGTTTTAGTTACCAAGATCACGGACGGAAGCCTTAACGTTGTATCCGCGATCAAGGAGAAGCTTCACAAGCCAGGAAGCTATGTAGCCTGAAGCGCCGGTGACGCAGACCACCTTCCCGTTGCCAACGTTGCTCATCTTCTTCTTCTTCCTCGAGTCTTCTTCGATCTTCTTCTTCTTCTTGTTAATTGATTGTGTGGCAGTGGTGTTGGTCGTAGCACCCGTATTAGTAGTGGAGGGAACGTGAGTGAAGGTGGGAAGGACACCTGGACCCGGCACTTCGGAGTTCGGACCGTTGTATGTTGCGCGTTGACACGTTTCAAAAAAAATTTTTAATTTTATTTATAAATTTAAATAAATTTTTTATAATATTTTTATAAAATTTTTTAAAATAATATATAATGAAACTTTTTTATTATTTATTTTACATCAAAATAATAAATTTTATATTTTTATTCAGAAAAATATTTTTCAAACTTTCTTGTAAACAAATCCGTCTATTCAGATTTGTGGAAACTTTTCTGCGTCGCCGCTTTACGCGAGTACTTTCTAACCTTTTTTAGCCATGATCTGATGAATTTGGATCTGCATACTTCATTCGTGACGTTTTTTTGGCCTGCTTTATTGGGGTATGTTTACCTACGATTCAAACAATTTTTTTTATTTTTAATTTTAACTTACTTTTAAATTAAAATAAATATAAATTTAAGCTATTTTTATTATACAAAATTTACTTTCAAAATTTAAAATTTAAACTAAATACTTCACTTTCAAACTCATATTATAGTACAAAATAAATACAAAAATTTACTTTTTTTAACTTATTTTTAACTTTGGGTGTGTTTGGCGTCGCGTTTCAAATATTTTTCACTCTTATATTTTATTTTATATTTTTAAATAAATTTTTTATAATATTCTATAAAATTTATTAAAAATTTTAGAAAATAAAAATAAAATTTATATTGTAAGATCTTATTATTATTTATTATTATTTTTTTAGTACAAAAATAAAGCATTTTCAAAATAGAATAAGAATGTTCTCTATTTTAAAAAATTTTATTTCATAGCATTTTCAAACACACATACAAATTCGATTCTAAAAGTGCGATTTAATACCATGATAAACACGCCCTTAACCAGTGAATGCAGGTGTAGTGTGAAACAAATTAACCATATGATTCATTCATAACTTTTAAATTTAAACAAAACTTCTAAAATATGGTAGAAAAATTTTTAATAAATATTAAAATGAGTAAAAATAGACAATCGACGAAAATCTTGTATTTGCAAATAGTATACATATATGCGTAGTAGAGGGAGAGGATGATGTATTGCAAATTTAGTTAGTGAGATACAACACTAGAGGAGTTAATCAAAATAAAACATCCGAAGGGTTCGATCCATATACTAAAAAATTCAATCAAACCTAAAAGTTTAAGTCAATAGGTTATGAAACTCTCTAATATATTAACCTTTTTTTTATCTTATCTTTATTTAATATGGAACTAATTACCTCACTCTTAATCCAACAATCTTTCTCTCAAGAGTGAGCCACCTATATTTTCTCATCGTCCGAGCATTCTATTGCGTACCAAATACGTCGATCGCTCAGAATCCCAGCCACTTAGCCTCGAGCACCGTCACTACACACCAATAGCCAGCTTTCAGAACCCAATTTGCTCCGAATTCTTACTCACACCTTACAGAAGTTCATATGAGTCATATTGCTCTTAACTTGCTCATTGTACTATTAGCTAGAATTTGCTCATTGTACTACCAGCTAGAGCTATAACATGCGCCGGTCGCCTCGCTTGTGCACCGTCTACGCAACTAAGAATCAGTCTTTAGAGCGTAACTTGCTCTGAATTCTCGCTCACATCTTACGGAGGCTCTATGTGAGTCGTACTGCTCTTAACTTACTCACTCACTGTCAGCGAGAGATACTATTTGCATCGGACTTTCTGCCAAACCATCGGCTCTGATACTATTATTGGAGAGATTCAATCTCGAAGGAATTAACCAAGATAAGACATCCGAAAATTCAGTCCATATATTAAAAAGCTTAATCTAATCCAAAAATTTAAACTAATAGATTATAAAACTTTTTAATATATTAACTCCTTTTTTATCTTATTTTATTCAATGTATGACTAATTTATTCACTCTTAACCCAAGGAATTCAATAATAACCTACAATTATTTGTGGCATTTAGAGCATATTTATTAATAGTTTTAACTCACTTTTATGAATTTTTTAACTCACTTTTTATTCACTTCTAATTTATTTTCAAATTAAAATACAAAAATTAAACTCAATTTTTGTCGGCAAAAACTTCTTTCGATCCGTATGTTATAATAATTAAACTTACTTTCGATCTTTATTTTTTTGTGTAATTCATCCGTTTTCAATTTTGATTCAAATAAGCATGTGGTTTTGTGTCAAATATGCAAATTTGATTGAGAAGTTACAGCACAATAAAAAATAGTACGTTACTTTAGTTTTATTGCAACAACTTTACAAATGCTTAGCAGGTATTTTTTTTAAGGCTTCTATAAATAGAGTTTCAAGGAAGGATAAAATTAATAAATGTATTAAATTAAAAAAATTTGGGACACTTCTTCAGCTGTATTAAAATTCTTAACATCATCGTCAACATATAAACTATTGATATTTAAATAATTAATTTCATTAATACTTGTATAAGTAATAAAGACATATTTTTTTTTAAAAAAATGACCATTAAAATATGCAATTGAAATCTGGAAATTCTAATAGATATTTTTTTTTAAAACAATAATATAAGTTTTGGACGTAAACTAAAATCTGGGAGACATTTGAAAGTACTTAAATTATAAAAAATAATTTAGAAAAGCTTACTTTAAAACATTTTTAAATAAAATTTGATTTTATCTAAAAAATAATATATATATATATAATTTTATGACGCACGGTGAAATATGCGGTCTAATTTTAAAAAGATTAGTTAAGATATAATTTTATTTATTTTATAATAATGAGAGTGCGTTCAAACCATACCTAAAACCGTGGAAGTGTATAATCCTTATAAATTTTAATATTTTTGGTAGTTATATGTACACAACAATTTAACTCATTTTAATATTTCAATTAAAAAAACAATTGAAATGAATTTTTATTGATATTATTTATAGCAACTCAGTTTATAATAAATTACTTTGTAATAAGTTCTTACTCTAGTAAAAATACACTCGAAATCTTTTGAACAAATTATATGAAGCTTTTTTATTTTATATAGGGCGTGTTCACCAACACCCCTAAACTCCACTTTTTTTAAACTCAAATTCCACATAAATACATATAAAAATTAAAATAAATTTCTTTTATCAATAAAATTTTTTTAAAAATTCAAATTTCAAACTTACTAAAAATATATAATTAATATAAAATTTTATTTTTTATTAAATATTTTAAATTTTAAATTTTAATTTTTAAATTTATTTCTTAAAAATTTCACTTCACCTTAAATTCCACTTTCTACCCTCTTGGTAAACACGCCCATAATATAAAGTGTGTAGTAATGGTCTTTGATGCTTGCTATCATTTTAAGGAAGAAATTATGGAGGTGTTTGAAAATACTTTTAAAATAAAATGTTTCTAAATTAAAAAAATAAAAGTAAGCGCTAAAAAAATTCACTACGTAAAATTTTTTTATATTTTCTAAATTTTTAAATAAAATTTTCTAAATATTTATAAAAAAATATTAAAAAATATAAAATTAAAAATTAAAAAATTATTTTTGAAGAATGTTTAGCCAAACGGTCCCTATGTTTATTGGCTATCTATCTTGGAAGTCCAAACTTTCTTGTGAAATTTTGTTTGAATTATGCTGCTCTTGATCATGGCATTACTTATATGGTTTTTATTCATCTATTTCTTCATTTTTTGAAAAATCTACTTACCTTCGTGATCCAATCTTTGGAGAGATTCTAAATTTCTTTATTCATTATTCTTTTGGAAGATTTTAAAAAGCTATTTTTTGAAGCAGTTAATTTTTTTAGCACAACTTTTAGGACATATTTGGCAAAATATATTATTTAATTTATCATTTTGTTTAATTTCCCGCTTGCTAATAAAAAATTTAAATTAAAATTTCTAATTTTTTTAAATATAGGTGAATTGTACATCATAAATTTGTGTATATATAATTTTTAACTTTTTTAGATAAAAACTATAATCGGGTATCAAAAAGCCTCAAAATAAATTCTTTTTTCGAAATTTTTTTATTTTAAGCACCTCGAAAAATCTCTAAAAAGAATACTTTTAACATTATGTTTAGATTAATAGTAAAAAAGATAAAAAAAGTAAGAGAATTGATTAGTTTTTATTCTTATCTGAAAATTCTTTTGTAAGAATAACAAATGGTAAAACTTTGTGATTTTTCTTTTTCATTTCTAAGTTAAAAAATTACTATCATAATATATTTAAACAAAGTGAAAGTAAATAATTACTATTTGTCTATATTATTCTTTTTTAATTATTGTTTCTTACTTATTATTATTTTATTACTTTATCTAAACAGTTCTTATAGATAATCCTATATAGTACTTTTTATTTTGCACTATTTTACTAAAATATGAAGTAAATAGTTAAATATATAATATAATTTATAAATAATTATTATCGATTTTTTTGTTGTCAAAATTTTAGTATACTGTAAAAGTTAAAAGAGTTAGTTTCTTTAAAAAGTGATAATTCGGATTAATAGATTAATTTCGGATCGATTCGGATTTGTTTGTTTTAATAATCGGATTAAATTCGTTAAATCCTAATCTAACTCATATTTATATGGGTCAAATATATGCAAGATAATGCTTTATGTATTGGTAATAGATTGAGTTGTATTATTTTTTTTGCAGAAATTAGTTCCTATGCAGTTGTAAGAATCGGACCGAACATCACTCGAAAAACTGTCCGTATCACGATTCTTAGATCGAACCGTCGGGTCAATAATATAAAAGCATTTTTAACTAATAATAACAACAACTACAGTAAGAAATCTACTGTCATCATAGCACTACCAATAATAATAGTAGCAGCAATTATAGTAAAAAATTAGAGTATTTTTATTATGGCATTACTATCAACAATAACAGCAATAACAATCACAGAAGTATTACCATCATGTTACCACCACCAACAATAATAATAACAACAAAAATTTACAATAAAAAATATTTAAATAAATTAGAAGATTAGAAAAGATAAAACTATAAAATAAACAAATCATAAAAAAGACATAATTAACTTTTTAAATATACATATTTGAGTCTAAATATTTTACAATATAAAATTTAAAAATCACTAATAATTGATATTTACAAATAAGATATAATCAATTATATTTTTACATTATCACATCCAAAAGTAAAATTTAAACTACATATCATTTTTTAACAAAGAGCTATTAATAATTATTTTTGCATTAAATATATCATCAATTTAAATTATTTTAATTAATTTTTTTAAAATTTTATTTAACCCGGTTTGATCCGGACGGACGGGTCGACTGGATTAAAGCGGGTCAAAACGAGTCAAATTGGATCAAAACGGGTCGATTGCATAAACGATTTTTTTTATAAATCTGGACGGTTCAGTCCGGATCTGACAACTATGATCCATGAGAAATGTACAAGTATTAACATAAAAAGTCATTCATTTTGTAGATGACTACAACATCAAATTCTCGTTTTTCTATTTTGAATTCTTTGATGAAACAAGTTTGGGGATTAATTTATTTGGCCATTTAGGGAATATTTACCAACACTTCAAACTCACTTTTTTTTAAACTCACTTTTAATATAAAATATATACAAAAACTATTTTATTAATAAAATTTTAAAAATATTTAATTAAAATGCTTATTAATAAATTAATATATAATTTTATTTTTTATTAATTATTTTAATTTTTAATTTTAATTTTTAAGTTGACTTTTAAAAAACTTACTTCACTCACTTTATCTATAAGGTAAACACGCCCTTAGCAAGTTAATGAGTTCCAGACGAAATATGTAAGAGTAAACTCTCCAAGAAACAAGATAAATCAGAAAATTAACAAGATTGTCTTAAAGTTTTAACCTTTGACGTTATATACTTGTAACTAGACATTTTTTCTCTAGAGCATGATTATTTAAGGAGCGTTTGAAAATGCTTTTTAAAAATACTTTTTAAGACAAAAGTTATTTTTATCATAGTTCGATAAACGAGCTTTATTATTTTGATTAAATAATAATAAAAATAAATAATAAAAAATATTAGTACATAGAAATTTTCTATATTTTTAAAAATTTTAATAAATTCTGTACAATGTTATAAATTTTTATTAAATAAAAAATCGATAAATAACATCTTCTGAAAAGCATTGCCAAATACGCCCTTATACTTTAAACTCAATTTTTTTACCAAAAAATTTCACTTTCTAACTTATTTTTAAAACAATAAACACAAAATTCAATTCACTTTTAAACTTCACTTCCAACAATCATATTTTAAAACTAAATACTACACTTTTAAGCTCACTTTCAATATAAAATAAATTAATTAATTAAACTCACTTTTATCAATCACTTGTTAAATAACTCACTTTTCGAAACACTACTTCCGAGTAAAGTAAACATCCTCTTATGCATTGTTTGTATTGTAGGTACACATGGGGAGGAATGGTGAAAGTTAAGCAATTTTTATGTGTACCTATATTTGTTTTGATTTCATTAATCGAATAAAGGAGAATTGTTCCCCTTCCCTCATTATATTTCATGGTGAATTGTGTACCCACCAAATTCGTGAGTACACAGTGACAAAAGGATAAAAAAAAATTCTTTCCTTTTTATCTTTTTATTTTCAAAAATTTTTAATTATTTAATATTTATTTTAATTAGATATTTTTTAATTAAATATTTATTTTTATTAATATATATTATTTTTAATTATATAATTCATAATTTTTATATTTATTTAAGTTTAAAATAAAATTATATGATAAAATTTTTATTATATAATAATAAAACTACATGATCAAAATTTTTAATTTAAAATTTATTTAAATTTGTTAAATTATATCAAACACTAATAAAAAAATTAAATTAACATAAAAAGTTAATCTAAATGATATATTAATAAAGTTAGTTTAAGTTATATTACTTTAAATTAATTTAAAATTATATTAATAAAAGTTAGATTAATATAAAAAAATGACATTTAAGTCTTTTATAAAAAAATTACTTTTTTTACTCATTCATTTACTTGTTTATCCAAATATAGTTAGTTCATTACTCTTACTATATATCCAAATATTGTAAAGTTAAATAGTTACTCTTTACTATCCGTACTCTTATTATTTTTTCAATCTATCCTTTTATTCTTATTTCTTAATCATGTATCCAAATATACCCTTAAAGAATTACTTTCTTTTTCATATAGAACAACTAACCATTTTCTATATCTTGAAAAAAAGTTTCTATTTCATTTTGTTTACGTCAGAAGGTAACTATTCACTTGTTGAATGCCACAACTTTTTTTTTTCAATTTACATGCATATAAGCCGTAAATTATCAACCTCTATACATAAGTTTAGTTTCAGAGATTATACATCCATATTTAAACAAGAACTAAGGAGATAGAGAAAATATGAGAAAAATTGTGAAAAAAGAGGGAGGACAAAAAGTGTAAAAGGAACTAAAAGAAAAACAAAATATGAAATATAGAAGGAAAAAATTGAGTAATGTGAAATAAAATAAAATATTTAATTTCTTATAGAAGTACTTAAAAGTATCTACTTATATTACTCTTGTAGTTTACTAGAATTCATGTGGGTTTTTTACTTTTTGAAATTTGAAAACCTAATTTTTGTTTGGGTAATAAACTACACAGGTTTAACTTGCAAGCCCATGACAAAGCCCAAGCCCATGCTCTTCTTCTTAAGTTTCACTCATTTGTTATAAAAAAAGAAAAGAGATAAATAATCGACAGCAATATTTAGGCCCCATTTTATATTGCTTATCAAATAAATAATTTTTTAATTTTTAATTATATATTTGTTAATATATATTTTATATAAATATTAAAAATTTATTTAAATTAGAAATTATAAAAAATTTCTACATAATAAAATTTTTTTATTATATATTTTATTATTATTTTTGAAAATAAAAAATATTTTTAAAAAAAATATTTCATAAATTTTAATAAAACAATTTCACTCATTTGAAATCTATACGGGCCGGCCCAAACATCCTAATGCAGCCCACAATCTCTATAAAATTCTCGCAGTAAACCTTAAACACTTGAGAGAACCACCGAGGCAGGCTCATATCTTCCCCTCCCACCACCGTCTCCACTCCCTCCTTCGACTGCCGCCGCCACACTTTAGAAAACAAAAAGCGAAAGGATGGTGGCCTTGATTCAGATACCGGAGGACATGAAGTCCAGGGCCCAACTGCTGAACATAGATCTCGAATCCCTCAATGTTGATTCTCTTCCAAACCCGCCGCCGGGCGATGATTGCGGCGTTCGAAGGTAAAATCCCTAATAGTGGATTCGATTGTAAGGAGATGGAAATTGATGTTGTTTTGTTTTTCGTTTATGGGAGCAGTGATGATGAATCGGATTACGAGCCGGAGGAGATTGAGAGGGAAGACGGATTTAAGAACGTTATTGTTGTTGATAATTTGCCGAAAGTTGGACCGACCAAGTTTGACAAACTTGTTGGAGTTATTAAGAAGATCTACACACAAATCGGTGTGATTAAGGAAGACGGATTTTACATGCCTGTCGATCCGGAGACTCAGGAAACACTTGGCTTCTGTTACATTGAGTTCAATACTCCTCAGGTAGATTACACTCCACCTGTCGATTTAGTGGATTGCATTAGTGATTTGGTAATTGTTTGTTTGGTTTTTTTTGGATTTATGCTTAACGGCTGTTTAAGTGCTTTGGATTTGCCTCTTTTTGTGCTTTGCCATGTTTTTTGTTCCCTTTTATTTGTGGAAAACAACTGAGATATGTAGAGCTTTGGACCTGTTGTGTCTTTGGATTATTTTGTTAGGCAATTTTTTGGCCTGCAATGCAGTTAATCAATTGAAAGATTGATGCTTAGACGAGATTCAGCCATATATGGTGATGATGTCTGCTTTGATGATTTCGTTTTATTAATTTTTTGGTGGACTTAGAGTTAATTCACAAACTGTTGCAGATTTAGAAAGGTGCTAACTTTGTTTGAATGATATGATAGGAAGCGGAGCTTGCTAAGGAGAAAACAAATGGCTACAAGTTGGATAGATCTCATGTATTTGTTACGAATATGTTCGAGGACTTCGAGAAGTATGAAAAGATCATGGATGAGTGGCAACCTCCTCCAGCCAAGCCCTATGAGCCAGGGGTGAGTTTTAGTTACTGACTTGATGTTTCTAATTGTGTTTCTTTTTATTTTGTTGGTCTTTCATATTTGCTCGCCATTTTTAGTATTCTTTTTTGTGGTTGTTCTCCTTCAATAAGCTGCTAGGCCTGTTTTGCCAAGTAACTCGAATCAAATCTCTCAAATCCCAAATGCTATGATTGTTGCGAAATTCCCATCCCTTTGTCAAAGAAAATGTTGCAGTTCTAGACAAGGTTTCCAGTCCTAGCTGAATGATGTATGGTTCTTTTGATCTTTCCTTAGGTAATAGCTGATGCAATATAAGGTAGATGTTATAGTCCATAATAGAAATAATGATGCCTGGTGGCCCTGCCTTGTGTTTGGAATGGCCATACTAGTTTTTCATTCTTTACAAATGAAAGTTTCCTGTCATTTTTCTTATAATAATTGCTTCTATTGCTGTGAGAATCTATTGCATCACACATGAGAAGAATGAAAGACTTGGAGTTAAATTGTCCTCTATATGTATCTCTCATTCTCGGGTTGTTATGAAACAGAGTATTAAGCTTATGAATACAGTTTAAGATAGTTCAGGTGTGTACTAAGTGCCTCTTGATTTTTGGGGATCTTGCCAATTGTTCTGGTAGGTGCATCAGATTGCTTCTTCTGACCACTATAGAGCAGTGGCACTAATAGTTTTGACAATTTCTCATTGTAAAGCTCCAGTTTATCATTTTGGTAGTATTTCTCAACTTCAGTAAATGGGCCATTTGCAATTTTCAGGGGATCTCCCATTTATAAAACTATCAAATAAATTTGGATCCATATGACACTTTGAGATTACCCCTTTTATGCTCTTAGATGATCTTTTATGTTATTAGCTGTGAGCCATATGCAAGATTAGTGTCTTTACAGATAGCAAGCTTCTTTCTTGTTTTTTGGTGGTGGGGGGATTCTCTTGGGCCTATATTCCTAAGGTTGCAGATTGTTTGTTACACTAGATTTTCTCAAGTCCTTTCTTCCTTTTTACAGTAGTCTCACCTGCATTTAGAAGCATGTTATCTTTTTCATTGATAGTTGTTTATCTTCCTGTGAACTTACTTAGATTTAATTCTTTATCTGTACAGGACAATATGTATCAGTGGCTAATGGATGAGAAGGCTCGGGATCAGTTTGTTATCCGTGCTGGTAGCTCTACTGAAGTTTTCTGGAATGATCCTAGGCAAGGGACACCTGAACTTGTTTATCGCCGTCAGGTCAGTGGATGTGTGAACCTTTTTTTCTTTTTTCTTTTTGCTTTTCTTATTTCTTCTTTGACATCAATATACATCATACGTATTGTATGCTGGAATTTCTTTTATTTGCATTGTCATAGTTTCTTTCCAAAATTAAATTATGAAACTATAAAAATTTAAGCACAGTTTGTGGTTTCAGGTTGTGTGGTTGATTCCATGAGCCTCTCTCTCTCTCTCTCTCTCTCTCGTTTTGTTTGTTAGAAGTAATACATCTTATGAAGGTTTTTGGGAAGGTTTTGTTTTTTTCAAAGTTGAGCATGAGCGGTTCGTGCGAGAAGTGTCTTAAGACACTACATTTATTGACACATATCCGGTATCTTAATAATTATACTCCGGCAGAGAGTTGAGGATTTACCTCAGCTCTTTGTAGCCCTTTGGAGGCAGTAATGACATTCTGAGATTTCTTTTACAGGATATTTGTTTGCATGAAAGTTTAACCTTTTCCTGAAAGTTAGTGATCAGCATGTGAGCTTTTTTAAGTATACATGTAAGAGTTCCTGTCTCATTAACTCATGAACCAGCACTCTTCATATCTAAGACTGTTAAAATATTGTGTTGTTTTATTATCAGATAAAGGTCTCCCTTTCTTTTATAGACCAGGTGAGATACCAATAATGTAGTAAATTTGGTTACTCTCTATCATTAGCAGAAGTAGAGGATGCTTTCACCTAAAGGTGGTACTATTTTGCCAGAGTTACTGGACTTTAGGCCTACACAAGATATTTCAGTTATGAATGATTTTGCGCTTGCCTTAATTTCTTTTAGAATATGCCACTGTGTCATGTCTGATATCATTTTGTGTTTTGCAGCATTGGACAGAAAGTTTTGTTCAATGGTCTCCTCTTGGATCATACTTGGCCACAGTTCATAGGCAGGGCGCTCAGATCTGGGGAGGTGCTAACACCTTCAATCGTCTGGCAAAATTCGTTCATCCACAGGTTCTTCACAGATCATAAATTGTTCTGTACTTTGTCCTTTTGTTTTGTTTCTCTTTGCTGATATGCTCATTTAACAGGTCAAACTTGTTGACTTTTCACCTGGAGAAAAATACCTGGTTACTTACAGTAGTCATGAACCAAGCAACCCTCGTGATACCCATGTAGGACTTCTTACTATTGCTAGTTTGTCTGTCTTAACAGATAATCTATTAATTTATTTCTTTTGTTACAGAGGGTCGTGCTGAATATTTTTGATGTTAGAACTGGAAAACTGATGCGAGATTTTAAAGGAAATGCTGATGAATTTGTCACTAGTGGTAGCGGGGGTCTTTCTGGAGTTCCATGGCCTATTTTCAGGTATGCTTTATGTACTGCATCATGTTATGACTGTTTTGATCCAGCTGCTGGTAGCAGTTCTTTACGGGTTTTACATTGGTCAGATGGGGTGGTGGAAGAGAGGACAAGTATTTTGCGAGAATTGGCAAGAATGTTATCTCTGTCTATGAGACAGAGACCTTTACACTTATTGACAAAAAGTCAATCAAGGTGGAAAATGTTGTAGACTTTAGTTGGTCCCCTACAGATCCTATACTTGCAATGTTCGTCCCGGAATTGGGTGGGGGCAACCAACCAGCTAGGGTAAGTATAACACTCAGGAAATTTCTTTCTTGTATTAATTAATTGTAAAATTGTACGTTCTGAGTTCTGGGTGATTTCATTTCTAGGTGAGCCTCATACAAATTCCAGGCAAAGAAGAACTAAGGCAGAAGAACCTCTTCAGCGTTAGTGATTGTAAAATGTACTGGCAGAACAACGGAGAGTATCTTGCTGTGAAGGTTGACAGGTACACCAAGACAAAGAAGAGCACCTATACTGGCTTTGAGCTCTTCCGCATAAAGGAAAGGGATATTCCAATCGAGGTCTTAGAACTTGATAATAAGAATGATAAGATAATTGCCTTTGCATGGGAGCCAAAAGGTCACAGGTTTGCTATCATCCATGGAGACAATCCTCGTCCTGATATAAGCTTCTACTCGATGCGCACTGTGCACAATACTGGACGTGTCTCAAAGCTCATAACACTGAAGTCAAAGCAGGCTAACACATTATATTGGTCTCCTGCTGGTCGCTACATTGTGCTAGCTGGTTTGAAGGGGTTTAATGGTCAGTTGGAGTTCTACAATGTTGATGAGCTGGAGACCATGTCTTCTGGAGAGCATTTCATGGCAACAGATGTTGAATGGGATCCCACTGGAAGGTAGAATTTTGACATGCAACTTTTCTTTATGCTTTATATATACATATTGTCTTATTTAAGTCAAATTTGTATGTTCTTTTTCATTAGGGCAGTCTATCTTTAGGAGTTCATATAATATTTTTATGATCTTCCCAGATAGCTTGTCGTAATGTTGATTAGTTGGTGTCATACCATTGCATGGGTTATGTCAGGTTATAGTGCATTCTGTTTCTTGGTTTTAAATGAACAAAATCCATGTCATGCAGTCTTTAGATGTTTATAATGTGTTACTTGATATTTGGTAGAAAGAAAAGTGTATATTCTTAAAGCATAGAAATAATTTCTTATGTTGAAGCATGCATGTTAAGGAGAAATACTCTGTGCATTTTGTAGATATATCGCAACTTCAGTAACTTCCGTCCATGAAATGGAAAATGGGTTCCAGATATGGTCTTTCTCTGGGAAGCCTCTGTACAGAATTTCAAGGGATCACTTCTTCCAGGTAAATAGTTTGAACCGTGTATTATTTTGGCGCGGTCTTGTTATTTTTTGAAATTTGATTTTTTCCATCTTCGGCACGAATAGTATTTGTGGCGCCCAAGGCCGCCATCATTGCTGAGTGCCGAAAAGGAGGAAGAGATAGCTAGGAACTTGAAGAAGTACAGCAAGAAGTACGAGGCTGAGGATCAGGATGTATTTTTGCAACTCAGTGAACAAGAAAGGAAGAAGAGAAAGATGCTTCAGGAGGAATGGGAGAGATTAGTGACTCAGTGGAAGAAGCTTCATGAGGAGGAAAGAGAATACAGGAGGCAGCTCAGGGATGGTGAAGTTAGCGACGAAGAACAGGAATACGAAGCCAAAGAAATAGAAGTGGAGGAGGTGATTAGGTCTTATGAAGAGCCTGTGGAGGATTATGTGTAGCTTTTGCATGTTTGAATAAATCCCTATTGCCTACCCATCTTTAAGAAAGGTAGCTAACATAACTTGTTAGAACCATCCCCAATATTGCATTATCTGTTTTATTGTGACTAGTATTGTAAATTAGTAAACCGTGACTCCTGAGATTGTATTTGTTTTATGCCACTCTATCTATGATCTTAGAGAACAATGTTTTGTTGATATTTGGAGAATTTATGGTCCTTTGTTAAGCATGCCTATTACTTATAGTTCTTTCAGAAAGGGTGTTAAACTGCCAAATCAAAGTATGGTGTTTGATTATGAAAAAAACTATTTAGGTGCTCCGTTGGCAAAACAATATCTTTTGAAGTTGAGTGTGTTTCTTTTATCCTTCAAATAAAAAAATTATTTTTAGTGTTTTTATGTTCAATTTTAATAATACTATTTATAGTAAATTATTTTACTAATTTAACTTCAGTCTAAAAAATACACACTAATAAAATTTAAGGTGCTGGAATTACTGAATTTTAAAATATTTATTTACTTTCATAATTTAATTTAAATATAAAAGTTTTATTAATATTTTTTACATTTTAGAAAATAAACATATTTTTAAGCAAAAATATTTTTAGACTGAAGAGAAGAATAGCGAATGCAAACACCCCTGGAACCATTTTATCTTCTCTCTCTGTCTCGTTCTCATTCAGATTAAAATGGCGGCTTTGGTAGTTCCCTGCTATCACTCTTCTATTGCAGTTTCTTCAGATAAACACCGGCGATCACCAGCGAGATCTCTCTCTTGGGCGGAGTCGATCTCCGACATCAAGCTCTCCGCCGGCACCAACCTCTCTTCTTCCTACTCTTCTCGCCAGGTCAGATTCCAACCCTACCAACAGTTTATTGGTCAATCTTGTTGTTGGAGTTGTTTGTTACTGACACTTATAAATAGACTTTGTTGGTAGAGAAGTGTTGTGTAAAAGAGTGGGTCTTTGACTTCGATTAATTTGAGCAATTATTTGGTCATTTATCAGAACCGTGAATTTAGTAGATTTGTTGCTGATCATGCAACAATTTTACTGTTAGTAGTGGACTTAATCTTTAAATATTGTCCTCGGGCGAATTTACCTTAGAAGAACACTGGCAATCTATGTTTAGATCTTTTTTTTTTTAGTTATTAACTGCATTGAAATTGAACAACTCGAGAAGGTCTCAGAAAGGTCTGAAGCCGTTGCCAACACTTTCGGAGATAACTGGCATTGGTTGAAGGTGTTTGCATTAAGGGATGATTTACTGGGGTCATGCATTGCTACTCAAAATTACTTTCTTTCCTAATCTTGATTCCTTTTCAAAAACTGAATTCAAGGATAGCAGCAAAAAATAAATGTCTCTAATTTACAGGAAAGAGTAGACTTTTTAGAAAAGCAAAATGCTTGACTGATGAACTTGTGTTTTTTTTTTAAACTGAGAGCAAGTTCATGAATTTGAAAATGTGACATTTGCTGTTTGCTTTGAATTGGGCATAAGAGCCCTGCAGCAATTGCAAATGCTGATGTTCAAAAGGAACATAGGCAACTGATACGCACTATAAGGGGAACTAAACAGCTGTGGATCTTTTTTTTTTTTGTGCCAAGCTTGCATAACAAAAGAAAAGCTTTTTAGTTATTTGTAGTGTGAAAATACTCAATGGCTCCTTGATGGAATGGAGATGCTGTGGCCACTAAGTGCAAGAGGCTGTCATAGAGAATTTGCTGTTATTTCTGCTTTTCACCAAGTTTCTATTTGGCTTCAATGACCATTGTCTGGATGACACTGTTTAAATCATGTTACTAAAATTAAGTTCAGTAATTTTTCTGTTTCATACTTCAACATAGTAGATGTTGTATAATGTCTTCAGGTTTTCTCTGTCTTTCTTTTCATCCACCAGTTATTTTCAAGGGCTAAAATTCAGTTTCCTTCATTAAGTTTCTATGGTCACGTAGGTTGGTGTTGTGCAAGCTGCTTGGACACGCAGATCAAGAGGTGAAGCTGCAAAGAGGCCAAACAGAAAATCATGGAGTCAAAGGACTGATATGTACATGAGACCTTTCCTATTAAATGTTTTCTTCTCAAAGAGATTCATTCATGCCAAAGTGGTGCATAGAGGGACTAGCAAAGTTGTTTCAGTTGCAAGCACCAATGCTAAAGATCTCAGGAACACTTTACCCTCCCTCATTGACGATAATGCTTGCAGGACAATTGGGCAACTTATTGCTGAGAGGTCCATGGAAGCTGATGTGTTTGCAATGTCGTATGAGACAAGGAAAAACGAGAGAATCGAGGGTAAACTTGGGATTGTACTTGATACAATAAAAGAGAATGGCATAATTTTTGTCTAGATAACCTACCTATCAATTTAAAAGATGAAACTGTTTTGATAACGAATAGTTGCTCATATTTACGAGAGAGTGGAAATATATTTCTGTGAACCGTCTCTACTGCAGCATTTACAGAATAGCATTTATCAGAAGTAGAGTAGCAACTTTGCTCCCAGTAAAAGGTGAAGGCTAACATACATACACCAGTAATACATTGGTCTTCGGTCTCCTAGGGGAGATTGAGCCGAAACCAGTAATATTCGTGCTTATTGCTTTCAAATTACAAATCAAAATCACTAAATACTCTTTGTATATAAGAACTACTTACATACAAATTTTCATATATTTTGGATGCATTTTGACCTTTATTATCAAATTTCATATGTGTCACTACCATCTATGGATAATAACATTTATCAAGTTTGATTTGAATACCATATGGAGGAACATAACACTGAGAAGAACTAAGGACACGTTTAGCAACCAAAACCTATAAACATTTGAACCCTGTTTTACTTCATTCTTCATATAGATAATGAACTAGGGAATGTAGTGACGTTATACGTTTAGCTCCGACTCCTTGAAGCAGGAGGATGAGATGCAAGGTGGACTCCTTTTGGATACTGCAATCAGCTAGGGTCCTACCCATCTTCTAGCTTCAGCAAAAATAAGGCACTGCTGATCAGGAGGGATGCCCTCGTTGTCCTGAATCTTTGCCTTCACATTATGAATTGTATCAGAGCTCTCCACCTCCAAAACGATGGTTTTCCCTGTCAAATTCTTGATAAAGACCTGCATTCTACCATGAAGTCGGAGAACAAGGTGGAGCGTCAAGTCTTTCTGAATATTATAGTCCACCAGAGAACAGCCATCTTCCAACTGCTTTCAGCAAATACAACCTCTGCTGGTCAGAGGATCCCTTCTTTATCTTGGATCATAGCTTTTGTTGCTAGTGTCAGAGCCCTCTACCTCTCAAGAATGATAGTTTCCCAGTTAAGGTCTTCACAAGTATTGCATAGCACCCGTAAGGTGCAGAACTAGGTGCAGAGTTGACTCTTTCCGAATATTGTAATCAGCCGGATGCCACCATCCTCCAACTGCTTCCCAGCTAAGATTAGTCTCTGCTAATCCAGTGGGATGCCCACCTTATCCTGTATCTTGGTTTTTCACATTGTCGATTGTGTCAGAGCTCTCAACTTCCAAGGTTATTGTGTTCTCGGTCAAGGTCTTAGACAAGTATCTGCACGCCACCACGTAATCTAAGGACAAAATGAAGGATGAACTCCTTTTGAATGTTATTATCTGTAAGAGTTCTACCATCTTCCAGCAGCTTCCCTGTAAAGATAAGACTCTGCTGGACTTGTGGAATCCACTCCCTATCTTGGCCTTCAGATTGTCAATTGTGTCAGAACTCTCAAAACCTCCAAAGTTATTATCTGGTCAGAGTCTTAACAAAAAATCTACATGCTCCATGAAGGCGCAAGACAAGGTGAAAGGTAGACTCCTGAATATTGTAATCAGCCAAAGTTCGCCCATCCTCTTGCTGCTTCTCAGCAAAGATCAGTCCCTGTTAGTGTAGAGGTATTCCAGCTTTTCCTGAATCTTAGCTTTGACATTATCAATTGTATCAGAACTGTCAACCTCGAGAGTGATAGTTTTCCCAGTGAAGGTTTTCACAAAGATTTGCATCTGCAGAGCAAATCATTTCCATAAGAAACCACAAATATACAGCTTACAACATTACACAAATACAATCAATATACTAAACAAGAACAAAATCTTCAAAAAGTAAAAACTCAAGATCTTGAATATGATAACCAAGTCCAAACACCACCATAGTAACTAGAATTTAATGACCGCACCACAAATTTTGCAGCATTCATAAAATCATAAACAGGTACAAGTTGCATACAGTGATACAGATATGCTTTACCACTCGTGCAAAGAATACTAGCAAAAAATTTAACAAAAGGTTCCATAAAAGCATTAACCAGCAGTCTCAAACAAGAATTGTCACCAAACACATTCTAAAAGAGTAACATCTTCAAACAAACAAACAGACAAGCAATCTTATAGCATAAGCTTCAAATATTGAACTAGGAATAACAATTCAGACGTAGAAATACACAGTTGGAAGATGGCAGACAACAAACGAATAACTAAAATTCATTTGTCATGGATTCAAACATTCAAAAGTAATGCTTCCGGTTCTAGAGTACGTTCGAAAGTGCTTATAAAATAAAATATTTTTAAAATAAAAAATAAATTTTATTTTTTTTAATTTTAAAATAATAATAAAAATATGTAATAAAATTTTTTTATTACGTAATATTTTTTTATATTTTTAATTTTTTAAATAAAATTTTAAATATTTAAAAAATATATATTAAAAAATATAAAATAGTAAATAAAAAAAAGAGCGTTTTCCAAACGCTCGTTAAAATCTACAACAAATATTTACCGAATAACAAAATTTTAAAACCAAACATCAATTTCATCAAACACAAAGCTAACAAATCAAATAAAAAATTTGAAAACCCTACATCGAACCTTGACGAAAGCTTCTCAATGACCTGCAGACCACTAGAAGAAATCTGTTCGATGAATGAAGAAGCATTTGGAGAAGCCCTTGAGTTCAAATTAGTTAGAATTGTTTAACAAAAATCTGACCATTACTCTCTTATTCAACAAAGATAGATCAAAGATATACACAATTCTGAGTAAAGAGTTTTATACGCAATTTCAATTAATTAAATTGGTATTAAAATAAGATTAATTCATTTTTTTGTGTTAATGGAATCTTCCTAAAAGACTAAAACAGTAAAACTACATGTGGTTAACTTGATTTTCGCTAAGGGCGTGTTTATCAAGAGCGTAGAAAGTAGAATTTAGAATAAAGTAAAGTTTTTAAGAAATAAATTTAAAAATTAAAATTAAAAATTAAAAATATTTAATAAAAAATAAAATTTTATATTAATTATATATTTTTAGTAAGTTTGAAATTTGAATTTTTAAAAAAATTTTATTGATAAAAAAAAATTTATTTTAATTTTTATATATATTTATATAAAATTTAAATTTAAAAGAAGTTGAGTTTAGGTGTGTTGGTAAACACGCCCTAACTAAACGAAGATTTTGTTATTTTGTTCTCGAGTTCTTTCCTCTAGAAGACAATTTTAGTTTGGCACGTGAGTAGTTAGATCTTAACCGTTCGAACAATCTGGATTCGTTACAATCTCGGTTACGCTCGATGCTTTGATCTCAACCGTCCGACTAAGATGATTCCTTTATAATTTCAGGTAAATCTGAACCGCATGTTAAAAGATTTTCCTTTTCCCGCCATCTAACAGATTTCAGATTATCATTATAACTAATCATCCTTCGAGTGATTCATATTAAATCTCTCCTCCTAAGTCTTCTATCTCTCTAGCTAGGTTACAAATAATTATTAAGCAGTAGTTAGTAAACCTTAATTAAGTAATTTACTTGTTCTTAGCCATGGAAAGATTAAGATCCCACGTACCACCTGAAGCAACAAATACCATTGTCAACATTGTTAACAACGCTGCAGAGGAGAAACAAGAAAAAGAAGAGATCGCAAACAAGCGAAGGAAGAACAACAACGATGACTACGGCGGCAATGGTCTGTTGTTGCCGATCGGATTCCGTTTTGTTCCAACTGAGAAAGAGCTCATTAAGCTTCTCAGTGATAAAGTTATCAAAGGCACTGCCGACTGCTACCGATTAATCGTAGACGAAGAAGTCTATGCGATTCATCCCAAGAATCTTGCAGGTATCAGACAATTATATATTTTCTTAATTATATAAGAAGTCTATACACTTTTTATTTTATTTTAATTTTGTTTCTTGAAGCTTGTTAACAATGCTGTGATTTCTGTTACTTTTCGATCGATCATGAAATGCGTATATATCATATCCCTTGAGCAGTCACGATCGATATCTGAGTTACGTGCCATTGCTCTGTTGTTAATTGATAAAAATTTTGTTTATATGATATCATTGAGCTGTATGTACATCGACTGCTTTCTAATAAGCGTATATACTACTTCAATTGAACTTGATCAATGCAGGGAAGCACGAGTCGAGGAAGTCCAGTGGCAATTGGTATTTCTTCTCGTCAAGGGACCGAAAATATCCGAAAGGAAAGAGACCAAACCGGTCTGTAGCTAACGGAGATGGTTTTTGGAAAGCTACTGGTAAAGAAAAAGACATATCTGACTGTGATGGAAAAGTTGTTGGTTGGAAACGGGGGCTCAATTTTCATGAAGGGAAACAAAAGGCCGGAAAGAATCAGAAGACCGGTTGGAAGATGGTTGAGTTCACCGTCGATGAGTCTCACATCGATCTTGCAGGCGGTTCCATGAAGGTATACTGATCTGTTCTTTTCTTTCGTTCCTTGGTATTATTAGTTAGTTGTTTCAGTTACGTATACTCTCAATTAGTCCGTTATGTTATTTGTAAATTTGTAAATTTTCATTGGGTTATATACGTACGCAGCTTGATGAATGGGTGTTATGCAAGATATACTTTAAGATGAACAACAGAAAAAAGAAAGATAGAGATAATTCTCAAGACAACTCTTACGAACAAGAAGAAGATCATGATGAGGAGAATTCTTCTAATCAAGTAGAGCAGCAGCGGCTCGTCGTCGTAGATTCTTCAGCTGTTCGAGGTAATCAACAGGCCTCCACGGACATAGTAAGCGTGCCTCAGTCGATTAGAAGCTTACCACTGCCACCATCAGCTGCCTATAATCCTCCTATGATCCATGATGGCTATTATCAGCGTGATCACTTGTTACATTCTGCTTCTGCTATGCGTTCTTGGGTCCATGATCACCATCAGCTAGCTTCACAAAACGATCGGAACAGCTACTTGTTAGAATCTGCTTCTTCCTTGCAACCTCTGTCAGCTAATCCGCAACTGGCCCTAGACCATCAACGGCAAGATACCTTAAACAGCCAGCAGAACAGCCTGCTACAATCTGTTCAATCTGCTTCGGCGCCATTCTGTACCATTGGCGATTCCATGTTGTTCCCTGACGGTGGTCTCCTTGGAATTGAACTGAACTATTATGATCAGGATATGTTGCTTGCACCACTGCCACCTTTGGTAATGGATGTCAACTACAACCAGCCACTGCCTGATCAATCAGGTTTGCCACCGTTGCCTGATCAAGTCAACTTTGATTGTATGATGCATAAAAACCTGAACTATTTTGGGAATTTATCGGATGGTAATGATTATCAGCAACAACTGCAACTTAACTACGACGCAGATTTTTATAGTGATCCGCTGATGCCTGCAGTCAATAGGAATTTTGAGAAGTCTGCTGCAAGAGTGGTTGGCAGAAAAGGCATGGTGCCATGAGCAAGTAAGCACTGATCTTAAGGAGATTGCGGCAACTTTGGCCAGCATTAGGGCAGATGAATGTAATCCTGTTTTCTTGCTTTGATATTTCGTTATCATCAAGAGACTATTTGATTTAGTGATGTATTCAGTGAGTTGATTTGTTGTCGTCGTTCGGATTAGTTGTAATGAAATTTCTGTTCTTTACTTTTTGATAAAAAGAAATTTGTGTTTTTCATGTTTTACAGTAGATTTGATGTTTTACAGTAAAATCATGGTATCTTTTGTTTCTTTTGCATTTTCTGATTGGGGTTCTTAATTTCGAAAACCTTTCACTATTTGCAATGTATAAGACAGCCCTTAGTTGTTGTGACATTAGATGGTGACAGTGAATGGATATCAGAGGTATTCCATGTTAATTTGAGCATCCTAGTTCTTTTGGATGTTTTACAATTTAAAGTAGAGAATTATTTCAGCTGTGAGCTTATGATTTTCCAAACTTGCTTCCTACCTTTATGTACAATCTTGATGGGCTTCATCTGTTGGAAACCTTGTGTGATCTCCTATTAAACCCATTTGGCTCAACTATTTAGATATCAAAGCAGGATGAGTGGTATTTCAGAGTGAGTACCTCTAGCTCAAACTACTTGACCTGCGAAGCTGATCCCCTGTTGACTACGGTAGTAGAACCATCAGTAGCAGCAGAAGTTTGATTGCTGAAACTTCAGTGCAACTGGTTCCCAATTTTCAACGGAGCTAACAGGACAACATGAACATGTCAAAGATATAATTGATCTTTCCGCCTTCAACTGCAAAGTTCAACTGAATTTGATAGCAGTAGAGGAATAAGCAACACGGACAAAATAGTAACGAAATTGAAGCCGTCAAGGACAATCGAGCAGGAGATCAATGATTGCTTAGTAGAAGAACTTTTTAGTATTTTTTTCAAAATTAATTAATAATATTCAAATTTTTATAAATATTATTTTAAAATTATATATAAATAATATGAGATTAAATATTTTTTCATCTGTCCTCTAATGAAATGATTTCTTTTAAAGCGATGTGATACGAGTTACTTGTCCGGCCTATAATAATGAAGTTTATAATTGTGTTTGAATGAAATTAACGGTCTGTCTTGAAATAAACTAAATTATTTAATTTATAATTAAGTGGACAATTATTATTGAACAAAACAGATAATCTGTTCTAAAATAAAATACATTATTTGTCCTAAAATGAAAATGATAACTATTTTTGAATAATACATATTTTTATTTTAAAATAAAGTAGACTATTTGTTCTAAAATAAAACGAACAATAAAAGTCATAAATAAAATAGATAATAAAATTAGTATTAGCACACATTTGAAACTGATTCGGTTCAGTCTGCTCTTATAATATATGACAAATTTTAGAATAACCTAAAAACTAATTGACATTGAAAAAAAAAGGCTAACTTTTATAAATATTATTTAAAATTTTTAATAAGTAATATAATACTAAATTTTCTTAACATGCGACTCATTGAGGATGAAGAAGATGCGTTTGAAAGTACTTTTAAAATGAAGTTTTTTTAAAATAGAAAGTATTTTTTTTAAAAATAAATTTTATCTTTTATTTAAAAAAAATAAAAATAAATAATAAAAAGATCTCTATTTGTAGAATTTTTTTATATTTTTTAAATTTTTAAAAAAATTATAAATATTTATAAAAAATATATTAAAAAATATGAACTAAAAAATAAAAAATTATTTTTTTTGAAATGCTATGCCAACACTCTTAGTACTTAGTAGCTAATACTGAGATCATCAAGCTAAAAGACTACTAACTGCACCGACTTTCTCCCCAAAACAGTGCGCATATCTCTATCCACAAATAAATGCGACATGCTTAAGAATATATAATTTTGTTTCTAAATGTACGTTTAATAGATGTCATATTTACCCTTAATGTGATTCAAATGCACATAATATGGATATGTTCTTCAATCTGGATTGTACTTAGCAAGACTGTTCTTGCTAACTGCGCTTAGTGAGATCAAGGATTATTGGTGGTTGTTGATTTTGTTGCAATAGTTAATATTTTTCGTTAGCTAATCAGTTCTACTTCATTGGAACTGAGGATTCATTTTTCAAAATTTGAACACTACGGGAATGGTGATGTTAAGGTTGTTCTTTCTTGTGCATGGATCTTTGTCGATATGACTCTATTAAACCTTTTGATATATGTACTTTTGACAGTTTATTTTGTTGAAACAATTTGTTAGTAAATAGTTATTTGAGTTTTTATTGAGTTATTATCTTTGTGCAGAGGTAGATGCCATGGATTTTAAGTCAACTTTATATTTGTTCATCTCAGCTCATAGATCGACATCCATATTAGCAGTGCTTGTGCTATTTTTGGTTGACGATTGTTTAAATGTTTTATTTATGTATTATATTTGTCAATGCAGCTAGGGTTACTTGGTTCTTTTCTTTTAATTTGCTTCGAGGGAAGCTCAATTTGGCCATGTAAGGAAAGACCTATATGCTTGAAAATGTAAACTAATGGATGCTTCTCTTAAATTATATTTTTTGCATATGCTAATTTATAATTTTTTTACCTATATTGAGGTTTACACATTGATTTTGTGTCTAATTTGCGCAGCACTTCTCAAACAAGTTTATGTTTGATCAAGCACAGAAACTAAGTCTAATTTGTGTCCAATGAATCAAGTTCATCTGGTGTATCTTAATTTTTGTATGATCAAGCATATAAACTAACCTTAAATCAAACAGTAGCTTGTTATTAAGCAAATTTAGACTCTATATGAATATGTGTGAAGATGATGACATTAGTTTTTTCTGATGTCCAAAAGGTTTTGAAGGAAACATTGATCAGACATGGGCTCACCTTTGAATCGGACACTGATACGGAAGTTATTCCAAAGCTTGCAATATTGGTCTTGACAATGGCTCATGATGAAGTTATTTCCATTGCCTTACATGCTGTGGGTACTCCTTTAGGAAATTACGGTTATGTTATCCCTTTTCCTCAGTAATAGGAAAAAAGTAACAAACTTTTGGCAGCCTCTTATTTTCCAAAGCGTGGGACTCACCACCACATTGTAGGAGACACTATCTCTAAGCATTATTTAGGGGCATTTGAAAGTGCTTACAAAATAAAGTTTTTTTAAAATTAAAAATATTTTTATTCATCTTGAAAAATAAGTTTTAATTTTTTATTTTAAAAAATAATAAAAATAAACAATAAAAAAATTTTACTATGTAGAATTTTTTTTTATATTTTTTAAATTTTTAAATAAATTTTTTATATACTCATAAAAAGTATATTAAAAAACGTAAAATGAAAAAATCGAAAGGAGCGTTTGGAAAAAGCTGAGCCAAACGACCCCTTACACTATTCTCATTAATCTTTACAGGATTTGTTTGAGACTCTGTAGAATCTATAAGCATCCTAAACAAATTGCTTATATCTTTGTACAAATTCAATATATTAAAAACGTCTTCTATCTTTTTATATTTATTGTCGTTAGAAGGTTTAGCTAAAATTTTCTTAACTTTGGTGGTAATTTGGGTTTGTTGTTGGGGTGCTTCTCCATCTCCATTTTGACTTTTCGTTTTTCAAGAAAATCTTTCTAAAAATTTGGAAGATACGGACGAATTGTACGTCATTGAATCTTTATATGCATAATTTTAATTATATTTTTAAGCTTAAAAAAGACAAGCTCGTTTTCAAGAAACTCTCATAAAAGCTCCTTTCCAAAATAACCACCTTATTTTAAGCAACCCCAAACGACCTCTTAGTGTTTCTCTCGATCTATCATTGATCACTATGTTTTATTTAGTAAGCTACTGCCAAAAGGATGGCAGTATATTAGCCTTGACAAGTAACAATGTGGTTGCTTTGTGGTATATTGCTAGATATGTATAATTTTCAACAATATTGATAGCTTTTTTTCCTTTTGTTCTCTTTAATAAATTTAATCAGCTTGTTGTGTTTCTATTGTTTATTGTGCAGGTGATCAAACTGTCACTTTTAGTCAAGTTGTAATAGAAGTCATGAGACAGCTTGAAGGTGCATATGTGCTTATATTTAAAAGTCCACACTACCCAAATGAATTAATTGCTTGCAAACATGGAAGCACATTGATTTTGGGTGTTAAAGTATGCTGCCTATGCCCTTTATTACTTTTCAAGGATAAGTGAGTGCTTATGAAATAGAGCTTTTTTAGGATAGAAAATATTTTTGTCATTTTTAAAAAATAAGCTCTATTTTTTTTACTTAAAAAAATAATAAAATATGCAATAAAAAGATCTCATTACGTAGAATTTTTTTACACTTTCTAAATTTTTAATAAAATTTTTAAATACTTATAAAATCAATATTGAAAAATATAAATTAAAAAATAGGAAAGTATCGTTGGAGAAATACAATCCTAAACGGGCTAGTAGCTGTAAACTAAGATTAGTTATTTTGATCTTTACATTTCTAAATTTAGTTACCTTTTAGGTGTTTTCTAGTATTTGGAATTTAATTTCTTATTTTTTTATTAAATATTTCTTTCTCTTAAAATCATTTATGTGATAACCCTCTCAAGTTAGTAATATATTCTCTTTCAAGCCTTCTATCTTTGACAATTTGGGTTGAGAGATTGCCTTACCGACTCAAGTGAAAATTTTCTGTTGCCTCAGGAACTTACCAATGATATTTCTAATGTGACATTGTTTCATGATGTAAAATCCCTCACAATGAATGGGAAGCCAAAGGAGCTTTTCTTTTCAAGTGATTTGTGCGCTATTGTAGAGCATACCAAAAATTATTTGGCAATTGAAGACAATGAAGTGGTTCATCTTAAGGTAACCTCTTTGAATATATGTGCATGTTGTAATTATAATTCATGCAGAGTAATCTTTTTATTGGTATGCTGATTTGCTAAATCTGATTGTTGTGATTTCTCTGGTTGACCTGATTTTGGCAGAAAGTTTTAGTAATGAACTTCAAAGTTTCTTCATCATTGTTGGTTAATGGCATTTACTTTTATTTTTTCTTTATTAGTAGTTTATTTTATTCTGTCATATACCTGAACATACGTTTTTTGATGTATACATTCATATTTTTATGAAATTCAATGAATATTTAGATGGTATATCCATTGCATTTGTCAATATTTCTTTCTTAATCTTACTTTCTTTTAGCAGTTTTACATGAATGTTCGGATTTTCTTGACAAAGTGGTTATTGAAACTAGTGCGATGGTAACATTTGCATCTTTTGGAAGTTATGAGCATTCTTTGTTTAAGACTTGTTTTTGTAATCAATGTTGCAAGGAAAGTAGGAAATGATGGGTTTGTTTGAATTCAACAGGATGGGTGTGTTTCTGTTCTAAAGTTTGACTATTGTAAAGAAAAGCCTGTATCTGTGCAACGTGCTTTATCAGTGTTTGAGATGAAAGTTGAACAAATTAAAAAGGGAAACTATGATCATTTCATGCAAAAGGAAATTCATGAACAGCCACACTCTTTAACGACGACAATGAGAGGAAGGCTGAAAGATAATAGTGTAGTTCTGGGAGGGCTTAAGGATCACCTAAAAACGATCAGCCACAGCAGAAGAATCATATTTATAGGCTGTGATACAAGTTATAATGCAGCTTTGACAGCAAGACCTTTTCTGGAAAAGTTATCTGGTAAGTAAGTTTTTAATTTGAAGAATTTTCAGCATTTCAGGTAAAATATTTCAGTTTACAAGATATCACTGGTTTTGATTGTCCAGGCACTCATGTTAGTATGGAAATTGCAAGTGATCTACTAGATAGACAAGGACCTATCTACAGAGAAAGATACAGCAGTTTTTGTTAGTCAATCTGGGAAAACTGCTGATACTCTACTCGCACTTGAATATGCCTTAGAAAATGGTGCATTGTGTGTTGGTATAACTAATACTGTCGAAGCACGCTTGCTAGGAAAACACATTGTGGAGTTCATATTAATGCTGGCTGTGAGATTGGTGTTGCCAGCACAAAGGTAGTGTGTCTGTCACCTTTTATTTATTATGCTTTCCTGGCACTCAAAATGTTTAGTGTTCTTATACCACGGACTGTCTTGTATTTTATTTCAGACGTACATAAGTCAGATAGTAGCGATGGCCATGATGGCGTTGGCCATCGGAGCTGACAGTATTTCTACTCATGCTCTCTGACTTACCAAGTATGTAGTACGAGTCATTTCTTATTAGTAGCATGCGTCGGCATTTCCTTATGTTTTTATTATAGACTCATGGTTGCTGGGCTGTACATTCTCCTTTTGCGATCTCATTTTTCATTTTTATTTGGCACATAAAGTTAGCAAGGTACTAAATCATGGTGGGAAAATGAAAGAGCTTGCCAAGTCATTGGTTGAGGGTCAATCTTTACTCGTATTTGGTAGAGGTTACAATTGTGCTACTGCATTGGAAGGTGCTTTGAAGGTGAAAGAGGTAGCACTAATGCATAGTGAAGGTATGCTTGCAGGAGAAATGAAACATGGACCCCTGGCATTGGTAGATGAAAATCTGCCTATAATTGTTATTGCGATACGAGATGCTTGCTTCAGGTTAACATTGACTAAGAATTTTGCATTTGTTTGTTCTTTTTCGTGTGTTTAGTGTTTTTTGTTCCCTTCACTAGTGCTATCATATATTTTATTAACAGTAAGCAACAGTCAGTAATTCAGCAACTCTATGCCCGAAAAGGTCGTCTAATAGTGATGCTCTCAAAAGGTGATGTTGCAGCTGTATGTCCTGGTGGCTCGTGTAGAGTAATTGAAGTTCCTCAAGTTACAGATTGTCTTCAACCCATAACAAATATAATACCTTTGCAGGTATGCCATATCCCACATTATTTACTAGATTGCCTCTTTGATAGTGCACTATTTACTGCATTATGTTGTTCTGCATTTACATGGAAGATAACATCTGGTCATCTCTTTTACCGTCCTTAATCCAATGAG
Source organism: Acanthochlamys bracteata (assembly GCA_019914995.1). Taxonomy (NCBI): domain Eukaryota; kingdom Viridiplantae; phylum Streptophyta; class Magnoliopsida; order Pandanales; family Velloziaceae; genus Acanthochlamys; species Acanthochlamys bracteata. The sequence continues at coordinate 6,583,827 of CM034135.1, read as the reverse complement.
TGGTAATGTGAAAACAGTTTTGTATAAAACTTAAAGATCTTAACATAGAACGTTAAGTAAAAGATTGTCCGCTGTGATTAGCACATACATGCTTCGTACTTTTGTGTGTCGTTGAACTTCTTCCTTTTATCATCCTATGAGCCTATGTTTGACATATACATTAACTTGCAATCTGTGATTATCGGGGAAAGATTTTTACTGGTTGACTGTCTAGAGTTCTCAATCAATGAGGTTATTGGTGTTCAATTCATTCTTTACTAAAACTGACCTGAAAACACAACTTAAATCTTGGTCTGATTTAAATGCTGTGTCTCAGCTGACTCATTCCCTGATTGGTTTATTTTGTACATGATCAATCCCTATTAAATGAATCTAAAGGGGTGTATCAGTAACTGAATGGTGAACTTATTGTGATCGTCTTATAGACCTTTGGTCCTTGCAGGCCTTTTGAAATTCTTTACTCTAATCCTTTTAGTTTAAACACGTCTTGTTTGGTATTTGGTTACTTATTCAATTATTCTAGTTGGTCTTTTCTACCAAGAGTGTTTGATGATGTAGTTAATGTGGAATAATTGAATAAGTAACCAAATACATCATCTAACACTCTTGGTTTGATGATGTAATTAAATTTTTCATAGATTGGTAGATATATGCACGCTACTTAGTTTGTATATTAAGTAAACAATTTCATGTGATATCTACGAATCTACGAAAAATTAGAGCGTGCATATGTCTGGCTGCATCTTTCTAATGCTCTGTTTATGTTATACTGCCTCTTTGTTTTGTTCTTTCCTTTTGGAGGTTGAAATTTGTTAGAAGTGTTTATTATAATTGAGGAAATGCCAAAGTTGTCTAAGTGATTATCTTATTTTTATTTTTTATAACCACATTCATCTGCATGTGAAGTATTTAGGCAATGCCATAAATATTTCTGCCCTCTATTTTCTTATCCTCATGGATACTTTCTCTACTTCCCATTTATCAAACTTCAAGATTACAGCCTGAGAAAATTCATTTATCTTTTTTGTGGTGGCTAGTTTGCGAACTTTATAATCGATGTTTTCATCCTTCTGCAACACTTGGCTTATCATCTCACAGTTCTTCGTGGGTATAATGTGGACCAACCAAGGAATCTTGCCAAGAGCATTACAACTCAATAAAACAGATAGCAGTTTGTGTGTACAGTTCAACTCAGTGACAATTCATTGATCTTTGCTGCAACTAATGATCACTCTTCCAAGCATGTGGTTTAATTTTAACACTGAGGTAGGGGGTACGGTTATGCATTGTATATGAAGTGTATATAGGAAGCCTTTATTGGCTCACGATGATATGTAATATTCTTTCCTTTCCCCTTCCATCTGCTGAGCTTTCTGTAGTTGTTTGGCTTGTAATGTGTTACCCTCCTGTGTTGTATAAGCTCAAGAAAGCTTGACAAGGAGCTAGTGCAAGTATAAACATTTTTTGTTCTGTAGATCATGCTTGAAAAACATTTCTTTCTAGTTGAATAACTCAAGTCTGCATTTCTTCGTTCTTTTGAATAACTCTTTTCAAGTCAATTCGAGTTTTCCTTGATCAATGATAGAGCAGCTATGGTTTGCATTTCATTTACTTATTCAGACAACAGAAAATATTGAACTAATAGCATGTCGGGAACAGAAATGAAATTAACAAGACTCCTTGAAGACTCTTTTGTAGAAAAACCTGAAATCTCTTGATAGGTTTCCAAAGAGAAGAATTCCAATTTATGCAGCTACTCTGAAGTCTGTTGTTTACATACCATATAAAACAAAAACCACTGCAACTGAGATACCAACATCAGCCAAAGCTAGGCTCATTACGGTCCAAAACAAGTGACTTTAACTTGAATCCTCGTGAGATGGGATTCAACAAGGTGCAACCATTACGTATTGTCCAGACAACACATCTAATTTAAATTTAGAGTACCTTAAAGTATCTGTAAAATTGTACCAGTCTTATCGATTTAGAAGGCAGTTTTAAGTGTTGTCTAGACAATGATAAGGTCGTATTTCAAATGACCGTAATTGAGTTTAATAAAAATGAAAAATGAGACGTGAAGCTTTTTGAAAAATGAATTTGAAAGTATAGTTTAGTTTTTATTTTTCAATTATTTTTTCAAATAAGTTGAAAATAGAGTTCGATTTTATACTTTAATTATTTTTGAAAAAGAGTTGAAAAAAAAGACTGTTTAGAAGAACGTGAAAATGAGAGAGTGAACTCAAACGAAAATGTAGATTCACGCAAAACTATATTTTTAGATTTTTTTATAAAATTAAAACACATAAACTCACCGAAACTTCAAATCTAATAGAAAAAATTAGAATTCCAGTGAATTAAACACGTCCTTGGACAACTCAAGCGGAATCCATAACCTAGAGTTGAACCAAGCATATTAGGATCCAATCATGGTATCCCAAAACTAAATACGACTTGTTATTTAGACAACATTAGTTGATGCAACGATAGCCTAGCTCCATGAGGCAGAGCAGCAAATTGGTGGGAGTGCTTGTTTTTGTTCGAGTGAACTGGTGGGAGTGGACTAGCTAGGATGATTGAATTTTCTTCGAAGGCTTGATGGCCGTCTACGATGCTATATATTCGATTTTAACGGGGGCAGACTACGCTTGTTGTAGGGCTCAATGAATGAGGATTTACTACTTTACTTTTTTTTGTCTTTACTTCAAGTTCTAAAAAAACAAACAAACTAGTTTTATCAAAAAAAACATTTTAGAGTTATTTATATACAAAAATTCATTGTTTGAAAATTACTTTTAACTTTCAACTCATTTAAAAACTAAAATAAATATAACTAAACTAAGTTTTTTGGGCCAAAAAATAAATTTCAAAATTAAAATTTTACTTTCAAATTCACTTTTACAAATTAAATGAAAAATATTACCGAACTTATTTTCAATTTTAAACTTATTTTTTATAAACTCATTTTAAGAAATGAGTTTGATATAAAGATAAAACGCTCAAAAAACCCCTCTTGGAGAGCGTTTAGTTTTACGTTTCTCCAACATATTTTTAAAATTTTTAATTATATGATTTTTAGTTATATATTTTATAAATATTTATAAAATTTATTTAAAAATTTAGAAAATATAGAAAAATTTTATATAATGAGATATTATTATTATTATTTTTTAAAAATAAAAAAAATAAAATTTATTTCTTAAAAAAATAAAATTATCTTTTATTTAAAAAAAAATCTATTTTATAAGTCCTCTCTCAAAGGCCCCGAATCATGTGAGCATCGCAAACTAATTAGCCAAAAGACAGACAAAAGTGGTAAGAGCTGAGGACAGAAAGATTGAAAGCTTATCCAAAACCAAAGGAACGTTCCCTTGTGGAATTAAGAGAAAATGGCTCTCCTTCTCTCTTCTGCTTCCCTTCTCCATTCTTCTTCTTCATCTTCTCGTCCTGCTATCGCTGCTTCTCTGTGTAAGTAGTAAAAATCTCTGAGATATAATTCTTGCTTCTTTTTCTTCTTGTTATTCTGATTATACTTTGTGCTTGGTTATTGTGTTTCTTTGCAATTGAGTTCATGTTTGGATCTAATTCTGCGTCCATTCTGAGTAAATTTGTTCTATGGGGCATCACGTCGAACACTTTGTGCGCATAAATAATGCTCTTTGTTTTCGAGAACGTTCATTGTTTTGTACTGTTTCTATAAGTGTCTTCTTCAATCCTGATGCTTTTTTCCTTAATTGGGAAATTTTATTTATCTCCCTCCTTGTTTAAAGCTGTCGTCTTTTTGTTCATCTGCTTTGCTTTTGCCCACTTCCTATACATGCAGTACTATGCTATATAATTCCCTTAGATAATAATCTTCTGTTGATTGGATATTCTCTTAGATAATAATCTTCCTTTTTCTATGATTTGTTCTAATCTTCTGTTGATGGGGTATTCTATTAGAATAATCTTACTTTTTCTATGATTTGTTCTGATCTTCTGTTGATTGGATATTCTCTTAGATAATAATCAGCAGTTCCTTTCTCACGATGGTTGACTTTGGATGTGAGATAGTAGTGTTCATGCTCTTGTTATCCTTCTATATTGTCGTCATTCATCTGAAATTTTGAATCCTTGAGGAAGTAAGCATGTTTTGGTTTCAATGAAAGCTTGTATTGTTTTTGGAGTTGAAGGACAAGGTATCCGTTTGAACTATTTAAAATATTGGAACATTGTACCAAATTTATGTAGCTTCTGTTGTCTGTTTCAGCTTCCAGAACGCATGGGAGCAGCCTGAATTTGCAACAAGTCTCTTTTAGCTGTGTAAGGATCCCAGGTCTTCTCTCAGTTTGTGAAAGAAGATTGGTCATTGTCCGTGCTTCTTCAGAAATTGATGGAAAAGATGCTGCAACTCCACCTGAAGAACCAAAAGAGGCTGTGTCAATCGAGAATCTCCCATTGGAGTCAAAGATGCAGATGAAGATCGAGCAAAAACTCAGGATGAAGATGGCCAAGAAAATAAGGCTGCGGAGGAAGCGGCTTGTGAGGAAACGACATTTGAGGAAGAAGGGACGGTGGCCACCTTCCAAGATGAAAAAGCTGAAGAATGTCTAATCTTGGTTCTGGGGTCAATCAGGTTTATGAATGCCTTTCTGCTTATTGTTTTGAATAATGATTCCTATCTTCTTCTTGTGTCTTGACTAATCTTATCATGTATTTATTTGTCTGAATTTTTAACGACGTCAATACTTTTTTTCAGCATTGGAAATCTAGATCTTGCTTTTAGTCATTCTTAGTTGATATTATCTGTGAAACATGAATCAGCCATTTTTGTCCATGATAATCATCCAGCAAAGAGGCATGTAGTGGTGGAGCCTTGCAGGTAGATGTTAGTTTCGCGTGTTCTCTAGAAAATGTGTGTTAATGCATATACATCAGAATGTAATAGAAACTTGAACTGCCATTAGATACAAATGATATGTTCAAATTTTTGACGTAGTGGATACTGATTAGTTCCATAAACGATCTATTAGAGGTTGTACATTGTAATGCTTGGACAAGGTTCTACTTACAAATTTCTCAACTGAGAACTAACCGTATGACCTAAAGTCATTCAATATCATTGGAGGAAGTAATAGCTTTTCATATTTGTCTTCAGTAGTAGAAATTGCTTTTGTTCCATAGAACCTGATCTGATTATGGGAAAGCACCCTCTTGCTTATCATTAATCGGTGTTGTATTACCTTTATATATCCTTTGTGTAAGACTTCTATGTTCTGGATTGCCCCCTATTGTGAACAATATTGTCTTAGTGCATATTTTTCCAAGTTGTAGATAGAATCTTGAGTTGTCACTAACAAATACTCAGATCAGTTCCTTGGTGTATCTAATCAGAACTTAAGGTAGAACGATGTAATGTTTGTCGTTCATACTATAGAAGGAAGTAATGGGAGAGCACCGTCATTGTTTACTTGTCATATCCCTGTGCGGTATGACTTCCATGTTTTTCGTTAATGCAAGACTTGTATGTTTTGAGTTGCCTAAAAAATTCCGTAAGTTCTTCTGAAATCACATGATCATTGACGTTTCAGACTTGCAGTAGTACAGACTACAGAGTTGCAATTATCTTCTAGTAGCTTGAAATTTGCTCTCTGATAGATTATAACTATGTTATTGTTTTTTCATGATTATGGAACTTATTTGTTTTATTTATTCATTTATTTTTGGTTATGTGGATGGATGATGAAACATTGTAGATCCTTTTTAGAAGTTTCTTACTTGTTTCTGGATAATAGTGGCCTCATAGTTGTCATGTTGACAGTTATTTGTGAAATAGAATTCTTTTCTTTCTTTTTTTACCTGAAATAGGTGTCCTTTAGATTTAATTGCCGCATGTAGATTGTAGGAAGTTGAATTTGGTTCTAATCTTGTGAATGTGGTAATTGTAAAGTGGTGAGTTGAGGCCTTGGAATTCTATCCCTTCTCTGATTTTCCCTTCTTTTTCATTAAACTTGCTAATGTGTTTTATACAAAAGTATATAAATCTGTAATTCCATACATTTCCCTGAACTGATGTTTTTGTTGTTAATGGTAGTTCTTCCTCTGTTGTTAAACTTCTACTAGCTTGTCGCTGTCATTGCTGCCTGTTGCTTGCTGCTACTGTTGTTAGGTGATAGTTTTTATGTTCATTTGTTAGATTGTGAAGATTTAAAATCTTTGCACCTACTGATTGCTACAAGGAAAAGCACGCTTTCAAATTCACGTAATAGAGTTTATCAAACATAAAAAATAGAACATAGAGTTTTTTAAAAAATAAATTGAAAGTAGAGTTTAATTTTTGTATTTTAATTATTTTTTAAAGTGGGTTAGAAATAAAATAAAATATTTATTTTTTGAAGTGGTTTAGAAGTAAAGTATAATAATTTTGAAGTATAATTTTAAGTTCCATTTATATTTGATATGTGAATAGAAAAAACTGAAATTGTGGGCATTTGAAATACAGTTTTAATAAATTAAGTACAGGTTGTTAGAAGATGAGAAACTCCAAAGGAGAACTCTTAGAGGTTGAGTTGTGTCCTTTTTGCCAGTCAATGCGTCGTCGCTGTGAAACCTGCTGTCATGAAAACTTGTGCTTGATCCTGAATCAGAGTCATGAAGTAATTATTTATTAGTATAAAAATGAATTCAAAGGTGAATTTGAAAATGAGTTAAAAATAGATTTGAATAATAAGCTCATTTCGGTCCAAACTGATACATTAGGAGCGTATTTTAAATAACTGTAATTAAATTTTATAAAAATGAAAAATAAAAAGTAAAATTTTTTAAAAAATAAAATAAAAATAGAGTTCAGTGTTTGTGTTTTAATAGTTTTTAAAAATATGTTAAAAATTAAAAAATATAATTGTATGCGAAGTGTACAAATAAAAAAGTTGAAACTGAAATTTGATATATAAAAGTAAAGTTTTAATTTTTTGTATAATTGAAATATAAATCTGAAAAGAGAAAATAAAATTACGGGCATTTAAAATATGCACTAAAAGTTGACTCCAAATTTAATTTTTGACAAATAAAAGCGAGTTATGGGTAAAGTTAAACATGCCCATAATATAACAATAATCAAATTTATAAACAACTGACAACTAAAAAGAAATTTTCAGTTCACCATGTTACATTCAACTCATTCCGATTGTATCGTCATATTGTGAAGATAAAGCAAGAAGGTTACTAACAGATTCGGTGTTCGAAAGACTTTAAAAATTTTTTCGCTTTAATTTTTTATTATACATTTTTAATAAAAGTTTTAGAATATTTTATATAATTTTTTTATATTTAAAAAATATAAAAAAATTTTATGTCATAAAATTTTATTATTTATTATTTATACTTTTTTAAAATAAAAAATAGAATTTATTTTTTAATATTTTTAAAATACACTTTTTTATAAAAAACTTATTTTTCAATAAACACTTTCAAATATTACTTTGGTTTGATCACACTACTAATCTTGCTTAGCGGAAACATTCCCTTACATTTTGTTTTAGCAAATTAGCCAAAACAACATTTAAAAGTTGGATGAACATATGTACACAAACAAGGATGTATTTTGATTAGTTTACGTGAATTTCGTAAAATTGAGTTTGATTAAAAAGTGAATTAGATATGACCTCAGATTAAATTGAAATGCAAAAAATAAATTTAAACTCAAAATGTAACATGAAAAATGAATTATGTGCATTAAAACAGACCGTAAGTGTTAAAAAAAGCAAATGTATGTTTTAGCAAAGTTGTCACACATGTTTGTTCAAAAGCTAAAAAAGATAAATATCCTTGATTTACTGATTCCATTTTTTTATTTTAAATTTTAAGTGAAGAAAATATTGATAATATATTTTATTATTAGTTCTAGTTTTTGTAAATAAAAATATATTAAAAAATAATGGAAGGATGCTCAAAATATTGGTAACAGCCCGTTTGCATTGCACTCGAATAGTTTTTTAATTTTTAATTTTATATTTTTTGAATATATATTTTATAAGTATATAGAAAATTTATTTAAAAATTAAAAAAAATATAAAAAATTTCAAAAATAATGAGATTTTTTATTATATATTATTATTATTATTTTGAAAGTAAAAAAATAAAATTCGTTTCTGAAAAAAGAAAAATATTTTTTATTTTAAAAAATTTTATTTTATAAATACTACGCTTAATTACTACCATCAGTAAATCTACTAAAGTTAGCATTACGGCTTACATATCAGCTCACTTCTAATACCAAGCAGAAAGTGATTTAATAGTCCGACAATTTAGTCGAATACTATGTCCGACTATTGAATTACCTTGTAGATTGTCGTTTGAGTTTAATTACCTGTTTGCCATTGTGAGAAGGCGGGTAGTTTTTATGTGTGTTTGTTTCGGACAGAAGAGTTTCTGTTTCTCATTTTTGGGGACATCTGTAAGAGAGAGACGGGGTTGTTGTTAGATTGATTCAAAGGGTTTTTGATTTGGAGAAAGAAGAAATATTTTGATTGCGCCTTCGCTCCAGGTTCTGATCTGTTGTCTTGAGTTCTTGGTTTTGTTATGTTTCTAGTTTGTTTTTCTTTTGTTTAATCTCGGTGTTAGCATGAGATTCTTGAGAATTAACGCTGACTCGGATCGGAAAATTGGGTTTTTGAGCTTACAACTTTGTTTAATATCGTTTAATATTAACACATACTTAAATTACTCTTTTTTCTAAATTGTGTTGATTATGTTAGGAGTAAATAAAGTTTGAGGTAACAAAGAATGAAGAATATGTATATTGCTCTTTACGTAAATTTTGGCATTAATTTTTATTTTATTTCCATTTCAGAAATCTTATACAGTGCTGTAGAAATTTTCTGAAGAAATTAAAAGGAAATAATGAATTGTACACATTTAAATTATGTATGTGTAATTTTTTTTAAAATTGAATTTAAAAACATAAGTTTGTTTTAAAAAAAATTTCACCAAAGATTTTACGAAAAGTATCTTTTCATGAAATATGTTTGTTTGCTTTAAATGACATCTAATACTTGTAATTTGAATTTAAATTAATACTCGACCTAGATGCAGAAAGTGATGCATGTATAAGATGTGCAAAAATCATGCATACATAAACCTCTTAATTGTGGCTTTAATTTGCAATTTCCTTAAAAAAGAAAAAGAGAAAAGAAATCCAGTTAGATTATTTTGAAAAGCCTTAAGTGGATAAAGCCATGTAACCATCTCCAACTGCAAGTCTGCAACTACTTGGTCCCCACTTGTTATATATTTTATAGATAAATAAATTTGTTTCTCTGTTTTTATTTATATATTTTATTTTTGGATAATTAATTTTGTCTCCCGCTTTACATTTTACATTCCACGCAGCACACAAGCTTGTCTGTCCCTATTTTGCCACCGCTCGAAAGCAATCGCTTCTTCTTTTATTTCGTTCTTTGAAAATTTTATTTCAGTTCATGAGAGATTCGATTGAAATTGGTTAGGGTTTCAAGCACTTGCAGAGATGTTCTCGATCAGTGAAACAAGCTTCAAGCCTACTAGATTCCGTACTACGCCTCCGCTACTTCCCAATCGCCGCCGTCTCTATCGCTGCTCTGCTCGATTCTCTTCTCCGCTATGGTAAAATGACATGATTGGTCACCGTAGGTTTGATTTTTGGATTTTGATCAGTAGTTATGTGGGTCAATTTAATAGCAAAGGGGCAGGAGACAATATCTGATAAAAAATAGAATAGCGAACTTGACAGTATCTCACTTTGGGTTGGGTTAAATTGGTTCTTGGTTTGGTAACTTAATAACACAGCCCCTTAATAATCCTATATTAGCTAGGTGTTGGAAATGACATGTGCTTATACATGATAAATATTACTAATCATTTGCAAATCCAATCCTACATGTGGTATCGGAGTCCGTTTGGGTGGAGCCATCGTGTCCATTGGGGGTGATTGTTAGGCCTCCAAATTAAGTTAAGCGTGGGATAGTAGCTGAGAGATGGAGTAGGTGTCCAAGTGAAAAACAGATTTGTTAAGTGGACTATGCTTAGTTTAGTAGAAGAGAGATTGGTGATGGTGTCCGACTGAAAAATGATCTAGCAAACTTTATAGTAGGTCAGCTTCTTGTCTTTTGTTGTGTCAAGTTAGATTTTGGTTCGGGGGGCTTAATAATCCACGGCCTTTAATAGTTCTATAATGGCTGAGTGCTGAAATAGCATATGCTTATATATGAGAGATGCTAGCTCAAATGGCTGGCCAATTATTTTGGTGCCCAGATCCGATCCTACATTTAGAAGGAAACTAGTTGGCGAAATGTTTCTATATCTAGTGCTCAAAATGCAACATTCATTAGATGGATTATTGGTAGCTGCTACTTTATTAAACATGTAGCATAACATCTCTTTCCATTGCTTTTGTTTTGATTGCTTTGAATTAGCAATTTTCATTTTAAGTATGTTCTCTATATGAGAATACGTTGCCTTCGAGAGAATATGTGATGTGTCTTACATAATGCATGATAGATGTATTCATGAGTTGACATTATTGTAGTTTCTAAGTAGGAGGTATGTGGTATTTGTATGCCATTATTAATAGATTAAGTTTTCGAGTATTCTTAATGAGATGCTCTTTTCATGTTTGTGTAGTAGATTTGAGTTGATGATCACCATTAACATGATTTTAGCAGATTTTCTGTTATTTTCTCCAACTTTACTTCGACTTACTGGAATTTTGTCTCAAGATGTCATTTCTTTCATTCTCCCTTGGTCTTTATGTTGATTGAAACCAAGAGTTTTCTATTTAACCTATTGTCAATAATTAGCAATTATTAATGCATAGTAAATTGTCCCACGTGCATCCACAAATCTGACACTTTGGCGTCTCTCAGAATAGTTAGCTAGAGTATGATACTATGGCTACAAAAATTGCACAAGAAATTGCTACTTTCACTATTTAGTTAGTTGAAATGATAAAGGTGCAACTTAGCTGTTGAGATAACAAGCTTTACAAAATTGTACCTAAATCATAAAAGCATTGCACTTGATCTGAACTGGATCAGTTTGGAAATGCAACACTTTGTGCACCAAAGGTTTAAAAATTTTACCGGATTAGCTATAACTTAAAGTTAATCACCATTTTTGTTGATAATATAATTTCAAATTGCATGACTATTGACATGAAATTTTGTATTCATTCTTTTCATATGAATCATGTACTTATCCTGAAAACTTAAAACTCATTCTCCTTGAATAGACTTGTAGGCCTCATTGTGTTCATGGCCGTGCTTCTAATTTAGTGTGTATTCTTACGTAAACTGGTATGACTGACAACATACTTGTTTCCAAATAATGATTGTTCATAAAGTTCGGTTCTAAACAGTATATCTGCGGTAACTGTCTACCTTACTCTAACTTGTAGGCTTTTGTGGCAGTTATGTGCCACTACACCTTTTGTGTTCTATTAAAGTTAGACGGGCATATGAAAAAGATATTATTTATTGAGGGTTTTCTTACAAGTAGTAAAGGATCTTAAAATCTAAATTACAACAAACGACAGATACAATCTTAAACAAACTATTGCTATCATTAATGGAGTTTGGCCTATTAACTTTTTTGTGCTGTTCCTAGGATACACTAGCTACATAGACATGTTTGATTTGCATGATGAGCATGCTGTTGCATGTATCATTTCCCTTTTTTGTTTGGATGTCTGGGGTCTCTTCACATTTACTTTACATGCATGGAAGCAAACACATACTGTGCCGTTCGCAAGTGGGCCTAAAGTAGTGAAAGATTGATGAGGTAGGTGTAGGACATATTCTCTTGAAGTTAATGGTATGTGGGCTGTATGTTCATCCTTCGTATATGTCACTATTTCATTCGTGTGATACAATATTGTGAGCAAAAGCTGTTGTGTTTTGGTAAGTATTCTTCCAAGTTTGCGAACTATGGTGCAATTATTTGGTGATTCAAAAGAGAGAAGAATACTGACCATGCTCATGAGAAAGAACCAATTAATAAAGTAGTTACAGTTCCCCTCGTTGATTTTTACAATTGTAGTCTTCCTCATTACATAATGATTTCTGTACCAACTTTCTGAGTTAAGTTGAATATGAAAATGTGAATATCTTGATAGAAGGATCCCTCCTCAACATGTTCAAGTTGAGAACAATTGTCTAAAACAGGACAGCGGTTTGCTTCATTCTAATAATTTTAATTGTCATCATGCAGACACAACTATTGACGATGCAATTCTTCTCTGCTCCTCCTACAGGGAAAATTCTGTTTCAAAAAATAGGTTGAATATGGAGGCTCCATGCAAAGATGCATCTCAAGACATTGAGCAGGGTACTTTAGCTAAAAGTACCTTTGTGGGCCATCCTGAGCTTACTTTAAACAGATTACAGATCCCTGATGAGGAATTACGTAATGAGAAGAAACGAGTCTTTGGTCAATTTGCTGCTCGTGAGGTCATTCTTGATGAAGAATATTGGGTATACTTAGCATTGTGATCTCTCTCTCTCTCTCTCTCTCTCTCTCATTTTTCGCATGCATGTTGTTCATCAATTTTTGTTATCCTCTTCGTACTTATCTTCTAAGTAACTTGACAGGCTGCAGCATGGTTGCGAGCAGAAGCTCAATATGAAGCTCTATCATTCATGAGGTTAGCTTGTATATGAGGTGTTTCATTATGAATCCTTTAGCCTCTTGATGTATTTCTTGTTTGTTTACAATAGGAACATTGATAATTACAAATGGAAGTATGCTGACGAGGTTAGCCATTCTGCTGGTTATTTTGCTTACTTAGTACTGCAATGTCTGATAACTGTATTGTCTAAAGAGTTGTAATCAATCTAAGGTTGCACTGTTATTCACAAACTTATACCCAATTATCGATTGGCCCTGGATTTCTTTAGGTGCCTTTCTTGTTTGTTTTTTTTTATAGAAATAAACTTTTAATGGCATTTCCATTTTATTATGCTAAAATAACCAAGTCATAAGGTATGACAAGGCAGGGGTTACAAACAAGGGTAAACTTAGGGTACCAGGATTGGTTACAAGGAACAGAACTGAAGGGGAAGGGGGAAATGAAAAGATATTTCCAATATATTACAGGACAAATAGGTTAAAAGAGAAAAACATACAGGCCATCAAAAGCTATTGTGCTGGTGCTTTAAGTTTATGGTGTGTGTCGAAAGCTACCGTGCTGACATTGTCCTCCTAAGGGATATATTACTATATTTGACTGTTATTTATGTCAAGTCAGATTTTAACTGTTGCTTCTGTTTTTACAAAATTCAATGTATGTCATTTTGTACGGGAACGTTTATGATATACCATCAATGCTTTATGAAGTTAGGAGCAATACTTCAAACACCGGCTTTGTCTTACATTGTGCTGCTAGGAAATAGTGGTTATGGATTCTTACATGTGACCTTCAAGTTTCAAACTTTCTTCTAGCAGCTCTATATGCATCTACATATTTTACGCATGCAGGAGTTCTATGCCGTCAAGCGCAGATGTTCCGGGAGGGACATCAACTCTTTAAAGTGTACCTGTGTTGTTACGGTAATCACTTAATAATTCTAGCCATCAACATTCCTAAAATATACAAGATAGTTGTATGGCAATTTCAGTATTGTTCCCAAAACAGTGTTGTGAGAGTAAATGGCTATGATCCCATGCCCATTACCAAGTCAAATTGCTGGTTAATGCGTACTTGCTTTTCTGGCCAAGCTGCCATGTCCAGATTCTGAATTAGATGATATAATTCAACTTAGGACTATGTGAACCTGTGTTTTATTTATCTTTAATGTTGTATCTATTTCAGGTTAAAAAGGAAGATTCAAATATTAGAAGAACCGTACTGAATAGTGTTGTAGGGACTCTGGACATGAGCATTCGGCAAATGGCCTATGGCGAGAACTTCCCAGGGGTAAAAGATGCTCCTAAAGCTGCCTGTGACAGGCTGCTTATCTGATTAGTCTTTTTTATTTTTCTTCTAGAGCTCCTTTTCAATAGCGCATGTTATTTTTGTATTATGAGCATTTCCATTTTTGTCATCAGGAACTTAAGAAAGCTTATCATATATTTGTCAGCCGTCAATCAAAGCAGTATGCTTACATTGCAAATGTTGTTGTCTCAAAATTTGCTCGTCGCCAAGGAATTGCATTTAATATGCTGTATTTTGCAATTGATTTAGCTATCTCAGCAGGTAAACTTGCAGTTGGTGAATGTTTATTTCTTGAAGTGATTTCCTTTATCTCCTTAAACCAGTCACCTTAATCTGACACATAGTTTATTATACTTTAATTTATTTAAATAATAGTACCTAATGTATTGGTTCATTTTCTAGGCATGAAGCAAATATATGTCCATGTAAATGCTGATAATCAACCTGCACGGGATCTTTACAAGAAAATTGGTTTTGAGGTGAAGTCCTTTAACACATTTATTTCATGCATATAGCTGCATCTGTGAAAATTTATGGGTTTAGATATATGCTTTTTGCAGCTTTATAATGGTCTTCTTGACATCAGATCGTGCTTGCAGTTTCATGCCTATACACCTGTTTGTGTCTGTGTGTATTTGTTTTCCATACCTATGTTGATTATTATTAGGAAACATTATCTGCCTACCTTATTTCATTATATTGTTTGATGTTACATAATGTTGCTTCATGAGGCTGTGGAGGTAATGATCGCTTGGTTCTTCATTAGAGCAGGAGGAACATTAGTGATAAGGTGGACGGTATTGAAGGTTTCATTTGTTTTTTATCATCTCTATAACTTAGAGGAAGGATGTTTACAAGTAATGGTAGTGCCCGTCTTTGATGCTAATGGTAGTGTTGAGCATTCATGGTCCCAGAAGTTATCTGGTTGAGTCCGTTTCCTCCATCTATTATGGTTGTTTTAATTGATAATAATATTTGATCTTATTACAACAGTTATTTATTGCTATTCGGTCCCTCTCCCCAACCATAAATGATTTGAAAAACAGTTGTATAACTTTGACATACATTTTAAATTTCTTGTAGGTGGTGCATTTGACATTTTAATTTACTTTTGTCATCTATAGTTTCCATTACCTTTTCTGATTGCCTCTCTTTTGTTTCCAACAGTTTGTCGAAGCTGCATTACCTTCTCATCTGAAAGATCAGAGACTTCTTATGTCCATGGAGTTGTGAAATAGCTGTCAGATAATGTATGAATTGTGTATAGAGCGTTGGTTGTAAAGTTCGGCACATTCATTGTACATGTGAGGCCTTCCATCAGCAGGTTTTGGTTATGCGACGGGGTCTTTATTCTTTGTACATTTTATTTAATTTGTCAAGTGTATTGTTATGTGATGGGAATTGGCGCTGCTGTTACTGCAGATATTGTTGTAAGAATATTGATGCTGGGTGGTTGTTGGACACCTTTTGCCTTGGATTAACTTCCTGCACGGAGAATGTAGTAGTAATTGTTGGACACCTTTTGCCTTGGATTAACTTCCTTGAAGGTGGGTACCCGCATGGCGTCTCAGAAAGTTCTCGCAGATAATTTCTTCGACCAGCATTAACTTTCTTCAGTTATTGTATACGAAAAATAACCCTAGTGTAAACTAATCAACTTTCGTTTTCTTATTTTTTAGTGAGAGAGAGAGAGAGAGGTGGTTTTGGAGATTCTGAAAAAACTTATCTATATATATTATATTAAGATTCTCGAAAAGAAAGAGGGTTTGTGCAATCGTGTGGGTTTTGTGTTCAAAGTTGTGCCACTACATTTCTCTTCAAGTGATAAAGAGGGTGGATAAGAAAATTTCAAGCAACCACTTATCTATAATTTTTTCGCCTCTGGCCCTCTGCAAACTTTTCCCGAAATGGCCTTAAAATTTGGTAGCTCTGTTTCTGCGCATCAAAGTTCAGTTCCTTTACGGCTGCCAGCTCTTGGCTTCCGACCTTTTCTTTCAGGTAAACTCTTAGCTCCTACCAACCTGTGTCATGCTAATTATCTGTTAGTTTCTTGGATCTTATTAATCTTGAAGAGCATTTTTTTTTGTGGTTTAGTTGTTTTTTATGTGTAGATTGTTTTCTTGTAGGCCTTTTACTTGGCTCAAACAGTTTGGTTCTATCTATTGTTAGGGAAGTTTATTTCAAGATGTTCTAGCTATTGCTTAGAATTTGGGTGTATACAAAGTTTTATTCATTGAGATTGTCGTTCTTTCTTTGATATGCTAGTCATTTTAATTTTGCTGACAAAGCCTGGCTTGTGATATGTTGAATTCTTCTTTTCCTTTTCCTTTGAGGGGAGTAAATCATTTTTGTTTTTGAATCGCCAAGAATCAAGAACAGGAACTTCACATACGTAGGTGGTGATTTGCTGTTATTCATTTTGGCAGGAACAGTGACTTATCAAGGTGTTTGCGGCACTGCTCTGTTGTCGAGAGCACTACATCATAACTTCAGTGTAAGAAACAAACCAGCAAAGTTTCCTCGATACTCTAGCTCATCCTCATCAGAGAGTGGTGCAAAAAGTCCATCTGATAAAGACAAGGTATTGCACTGTGACTTAGAATATAACGTAGTTGGAGTTTACCCTTGTTAAAGAATGTTTACTGTGGTTTTGGTTCTTCTCCTCCAGCATTCTTCTTCAGATAGTTTTACATAATTGTTAAGCAGGATTTTTGTTCAAAATCTTTTCAAATAAAGTTAGCAGTAGAAGCCTATTAACGTTTTGCACCATACCACTTTAGTAAACTGCATGTTCATCTTTGGACGGGTTTATGTAGTAACATTTCATTTTTTTCCCCACTTTATTTAACCCTTTTTCTCTAATAAGAATTTGACTGTATGTGGGTTCATCAAGTTCCTCACATCCTGTTGTTGAGCTCTACAAATTTGGTCACATAACTTGGTTTATTATATTTATGTAAAAATTCATAGGTTGCCTTAAGAAACTAGTAATCTTTCTAAAAGTTGATTCGTTAATGTTGAAGCAGCAGCCAATATTATAACCATGACGTTTTGAGCAGAAGCCGTTGTTTTGATCAATTACTCACTTGCATCATCTATAGCCTTTTTAATTCAATGTAAAAGCCTCCTTAGATTTTTGCCATGGCAAAGCTGCATCACTTCAATTTGGTTTCTCTTTGTAGTAATACAGTTATACTATTACTTTTACTACATATAAGTTGGCCCTATGCATAACTCTACCAGAGAAGAAAACCCTGAAATATTGTGGCAAGTTGTTTCTTCTAATTTCACAAAGGACCGTTTCTGCAATAGCTTTACAAGTTCATGTATGATGATGATTTGCACTAATAGGAATATGATAACTCTAGGAAAGGGATGAGACAGTCTTTTGTAGTTTACTGCTGTACTTTTACAAAACTTGACATGAGAAGCTATGATATCTAACTATGTTCTTGTGGAACAGACTCGTTTTGGATATACAAGGAAAGACGTTCTGCTTATTGGTCTTGGAGTTACAGTATTGGGAGTTGGTTTGAAAAGTGGATTGGAGGTGAGGCTGCTACATTTCTACATAAAATCTTTTTTACTACCCTTCGTGTAAATGCATATATGTGTAGATAGTGCTTTTAGAGTTTGGAAGGAAGATGAAAGTGTTAGAAAGCATTGCTTAGAGCTGCTTCACTGATAGCACATTTTCTTGTCACACTCGCAGTTTGTTGGGGTAGATCCTCTGCAAGCTGGTAATGTTGTACAGTTGGTTCTGGTCTTGGGTCTTACAGTTGGATGGATATCTACGTACATCTTCAGAGTATCCAACAAGGATATGACATACGCTCAACAACTAAGAGACTATGAGAACAAAGTTATGCAGGTCAATATTGCAACTACTCAATAAGTTTTTATAAATTGGCTTACCTTTCTGCATAGTGAATAATTTAGCCTATATGTTACTTTCAAAGAATTAAGCAAGTTAGAATATTCGAATTGCATTTCCTTCCTTTTATTTATTTATTTCTTTAATTTTTGGTGGTGAGAGAAATGATTCTGCTCGTCTAATGTTATTTCTGAAAGATTTCTTAGAAAGTCTAGACAAGTGTGTTTTCACATGGATCTTACAACATTGATTTTTCTCATGAAAATGTTTACAACATTGTGAAATTTTTGGCATGATCATTGTGAGCAACATTTGGCTTTCGATTTTAAATTAAGACCGATTTTGGTGCAATGGAAAAAAAAAGGGAACAAAAATTGAATTTGCTCTCCTGAAGGCATGCATGATCTACTAATTAAATTGACATATATCTCTCAAATTTTAATTTTATATTACTTCCACTTGTGCATCTAATTCTTCTGTTTGCAGAAACGGCTAGAGACGCTCACTGAAGCTGAACTAGAAGCATTGCTTGAACAAGTGGAAGAAGAGAAGAAACGAATAGCAAACACTGAGCAAGTCTGAGAAATTTGAATTCTAAATGAGAGCTCTTTCCTTCTATCCGTATACTTCTGAAGTTAGTTTCAAGTACAGTTTGCACAGAGACGTTAAAACTCTTGCAGTGAGGTGTACCATATGATAGTAATAGAAAATCTTCACAACCTGGAACCATGCTGTTGATGTTGAAAGGTAGATTTAGGGCTGTGTTTATTTTGAGATAAACATATTTTTTTATAAATAAATTTAAATATAAAATTTAAAATTTAAAATATTCAAAGAAAGTTTTTTATATTTATTTTGTATTAAAAAATAAATATTAAAATTAAATTAAAATTTTTTTATAGAAATAATTTATTGTAAATTTTTTATTTATTTTGTTAAAAGTGAGCTTTCAAAAAAACGAGTTTGATGAATTAGTAAACAAGCTCTTACTTTTCGGTCTAATTAACTTTAACAAGTTTTCGATATAGCTTTGTGTAACTTGATGCGATACTTTTGTATACAATTACAATAATAAACTAAATATTTATCCTAATTGAGTGGATCGGCTATATAAATTTGATATTTATTCATTTCGATTATAAATTAGATTTAATCGAAGTATCTAATTTTTCTAAAATTTTTTACTACTTTAGGATAAATTAAAGCTATTTTTTCTTAACTTATCCTCAATCTGCTACTTTACCACTTTAGATGATATTAGAACGTTTGAAAAAATAGAGCTTAAAAAAACTTTTCAACATTTCATTTTTAATAACTGTATATGTATAATAAATAACATATAAATCCTCTACAAGTTTTTTGAAAAAAATTCTATAGCATTGTGGAAGGATGTTTAAGTGCCTAAAAGCCTTTCTAATAAGCCATACCAAATATGGCCATGGTTTTGTTTGTTAGAAAGTCGTACACAGATAAATGATCCAAGTAGTTGAGCTTCATTTTACTAACGCATTATTTGAAAATGAGATTAAAAAGTAAGATAAAGATAAAAATAAAACTAAAAACGAAGATGAATATGAATAAAGAGTAATCATTTAATCTTAATGTATTTGAATATATTAGTAAGATTAATATTTAATTATGTTTGGATTGAAGATAAATGAATGAGTAATGAAGGTGAATTTCTTATAAAAAATTTGAAATTTTTTGAATTATTTAATCTAATTTTAAATTATAAATATAAAATAATGTTATTAATAAATTTTAGATCAATTTTTATATTATTATAATTTTAATTAATATATAACTTTAAAAAATAAATTATTATATTAATATAAAAATATATTTAAAAATTAATAATTTTAATCACTCCTAAATGATTCCTAAATCATGCTCTCCAGACTAATCATAATAAGAGAACTAAAATAACCGCCCGCCTAGATAAATAACGGCTTTGCTATTCACAAGTTCAAAAACCAACGAAATCGTTCCTCGATTCTATCTTTTTCAAATTTCTAATAATAAACAAGAAATATTTTAAATATCTTCAAAATAAAAAACATTAACTTATATACAAAACCTTCATAAACTATTATTTACAGACATTATTTACATAAAATTAATTTAAAATATTTATAAACTAAATAATTTTATTTATTTAAAAATTGAATATGTTTTAAGTAAATTCATAATAAAACTTAAATTACACATAATTTCTTGATAATATATTTCAGTTATTTCTAGTTTTTAATTTGTAAGTATTTTTTTCAAAATTTCAATTTATTTTAAAATAAATTCTTTTCATTCTTATTTATCAAATAAAAATTTTATTTAAAAAACTTACATTATTTATTTGTAAAACAATTTATGTATTTTAAACATACCCATAAGGGTGATTTACACTCTGTTTAGTTTGAGAGTAATGGAGAGTGGTCGAGATTAATTACTCCTTGTTGCTCTTTGTTGCTTTTGTTTGGCAATAAATTCATAAGATTAATGGGGAGTAAAATATTTCTTCATTAATCTTCAATAGAGAGTAATCGGTTACACCCCATATTGGAGTGTAATCAAATGAAGAGAATTTGTGTAACTGTACATGTATGAAAGTTACCATATTACCCATATTGTTTAATGATATTTACATATGAATTTAGGTTTTCACTCGTAACTGGCCAGCTGCAACAGCGCATTCACTTCTGTTTCGATCTCGTCTCGCTGCTCGTCTCTTTCACTCGTCGTGCCTTCCCCTGATCTCGTCGCGCCGCTCGCCGCTGTCGTCGAGGTAAGTTTCAAAATTTTGTTTCGGTTTCAATTTCGCCGCGGCTGAAAGCTTCTTCTTCTATTTCGTTTTGATTTTGTTGAATTCAATTTCTGTAAATTTTTTGATTTCATTGGATCTTCAAATTTTTTTGTTACTGATTACAATTAGAGGTGATTTGTTATCCAAATTATTCGATTTCGTACTGATTCAATTTGTTTATCGAAATTTTTTTTTGCACTGATTCAGTTTTTTTAGTTTCGACGAATTAAATTGTTTTGTAAAAGAATATATATGAGGTTGTTTTCTTCTCTTGTAGGTGTTGTTTGTGGTTGTAACTCTGTGGTTTTTTCTGCATCATAAATAAAGTACTACCAAGTGAAATTTCATAAACTGGTTTGTGCTGATGAACACGAAGTTGCTTTCCTATGTTGTTTGTTATATTTTTTTTGCATCATCTATTTGCAGTCATATTGTGATTTTCCATTGCTTTTCTTATTGCATGAATCTGTAGTTCTTCTAACCCTTTTATTCTTTGCGTTTTGGATTTTGGAGATTGGATCTTCTGTCCATTGATTTTATGAAGCAATAAATATTTGAAATATAATACCTTCATATTTGAAAACACATCTTGGAGCCATTCAACCAATAATTTTCATAAATTTTTTTCTCTCAATTATATATTATAGGACAGAGGGGAACACGCTCTCTGTTAATGCAAAAAGAGCTTGATAATGTAGAAATTTTAATAAAATATCTGACAAATAGTTAGCTAGTAAGTGAATTATTACATACAATATTTTAATTATTAGTCTAAATTAATTTTCATTAAATTTAGTTTTATAACTTTTTGAGTCTTTTAATGGGATCTTCCAATGAAGGAATGCCATTTACTTGGAGACATCAACTACTTTTTACAAGATACCACATGTTTTTTCAATTGGAATTTTTGTAAGCTTACTTGTTTTTTAACTACTTCTTACAAAAACATTAACTACTTCTTACAAAAACATTGGAAGCTTGTTTTTTCAATTGGTATTTTTTTTGAAATAGTTTCTGAATTGAGCTTGTGTTTGTTTTCCACTACACAAGCTATTGTGTTGTCTATATTCCTTCAAGTTAATGTGGAATCAACTGATTTGGTTTTATTATTTTCATTTTACAGCTTGTGATTTAAGTGGTGCCTTTGTTGTTAATATTGCTAGTGGCTACTTGTAATGTTGTATATTGATTTGTTATTTGAACTCCTTGCTTTTTTTTTCTTATAGCAAAAACTAGATATGTGTATATATGCATACTTGTTTACTATTACAGTAATAAATAATTATTGTGAGGAATCTTTGCAAGACAATATTTATTTTTATTTTTTGTTGGCTTATAATCGTAGGTCTACAAACTTGAGTTGCATATATTTATAATGCATTCTTATTCCTTATTCAATGAAATAGGACTTTTGGTGGCTTGTATTAAATTGCATTCTCTTTTTTTTCTTTTTTGTTTTTTTTATTGCAGAATTTCCATCATATTCAATATGGATGATAAGCTGATTAAGCATTTACATTTGTGTCGTTTGGCTATGGCATTTTCCGTTCATGAAGATGCAACTATTTATCTTACCGACCATCCTAAAAAGTTGAAAGTGTTACTTGTATATCCACAAGAACGACGCAAAAATCTTTTAATAAAGATGATGAGAGGTTCTACTCAAGGTATGCATTTACACTTGTTCTAAAATTTAAGTTGCTTTATTTTCTTCTTTCTGTTTTTTTTTTTCTATGCATGGATTGGAACTTGACTGACCATTGGTAGTAATTGCATGTCTTTCTGTTATTTTTTTTTCTGTATTATGCTTTCTGTTTTTTTTCCTCTGTTATGCTCTCTGTCTAATGTTTGATTGGTATGCTTCATATCTTTTTCCTCTCTGTTATGCTCTCTGTTTAATACTTGATTGATATGTTTCAAATTTTTTTTTTCCTCACTGTTATGCTCTCTGTTTATTGTTGATTGATATGCTTCATGTTTTTTTTCCTCTGTTATGCTTTGTCTAATGCTTGATTGATATATGCCAGCTATGCTTTATCTGGATATTGCTTTACTGTGCCTAGGAAAAAGTAACTCCTATGCTTTTGGTTTCATGTCACTTTGAAACAAGTGAACTCTACAAAAAAACTTTACAATATGCTCTCTGTTCTGCCTAAATTTTTTTTTTCTAGATTGTTCTGTTAATGCTAATGCTTTCTGTTTTTTGTCTTCTTGCTTTATGCTTTCTGTTCTGTTAATGCTAATGCTCATGATAGCTTGTTATTTGCATGGTGAATATTTATAAGACTGAATGTAGTTTCATTTTTGTTTGGGGTCCCTCTGGTTTCTTTGAGAAAATTTTCATAGTAGAATGATTTAGTATTGTTAGTGTTTGGTTTATCTTCACCATGGATGAGTACTAAGTCATACTATCAATTGCCAATTCAGCTCCACTAGCAATATGATGCATCCTGATAATAGACCAAAACTTTGTCTTAAAGCTTCGGTTCTTTCTTTCTTTCTCTTCTTTCCTTCCTCTCTCCTCAATCACCTACCCTTTTTACAAGTTGATTTTTGAAAAAAATCTTGAAGAAAATCTGTTTTTACCCTACATAAGTAGGGTTTGATAGCATAAATTTGTGAGCTTGGCTTGTGTTGATGCATCTGGAGTCGAAAGGATTCATTGTTGTTGTTGTTGTTGTTGTTGCTGTGTTCTTGGTGGTGGTTGGTGTTGTTTCTGTTATCTCAAGTTTTGCTTGTATCTGTTATCTGGCAGCCTAGGTTGTTGCTTCTTGATGATATGGCTGTTGTCTAATACTTGTTATAAATTATTGATTTTTGTTGCTTGTTATAAATTATTGAATGGCCTAAACTTGCTCCCTGTTCATCATGGATCTTTATGGTTTTCTTGTAAATTTCTTTGAGGGTCTCCTAGTATGTTTTATTTTTCAGGTCAAATCTGTCATAAGAGACCACTTTACACAGATATCTTCACATTTCTGGCTCCTAGTCTTCTAGATATACAAAAAGTTTTGATTTCCTCTAACTTGGGCAGCCAAAAAGTTTTTTTCTAGATTGTTCTGTTAATGCTAATATTTTCTGTTTTTGGTCTTCTTGCTTTATGCTTTCTGTTCTGAATGATATCTAATGCCTAATACCTTTATTTTGGTTTTTTCTATTCTGCCTAATGCTCTCTTTTTTTTTTTACAGATTAGGCAGCCAACATGAGTCTATTTGTTTTTGTTTTCTGCAGACTGGACAATCTGCCATACGCATTTTGTTTTTCGGAGAAAGTGCAGCTATGTTAGCGCCTATGTTAGCCTACTAATGTAGTAAACTATAGTCTAATTATGATGTATATATTAATGTATCTAAAGTCTACTGCTGTATTTAACATTATTTTGTAGTTGTTGGAAATGTTTCAGTTGGTTAGGTAGTTGTAATGTTATGGATTTTTCTAACTGGCAGTTAAGGAATTTAAGAGAATGTAGTTATGTTATTGCAATGGATATTTGATTTAAATAGCTAATGTTATGTGAATGAATTGGATTGTTTGGTTGAATATTGCTATAGTGTAGTTGAAATGGAGTCCTGCTGGCTTCCTAACTTGCTTCCTTCATTGGCATTCTTTTAACGATGAAAATCTCAAAGTTCCTAGGGGTCTTATTTCTATTTAACTTTGGCAGGGGACACAAACGCAGATATTTGTAATGATGTTTAGTTGGGGGATTGGCGGGGGAATGGATATATAGCTTTACAACTTACATTTGTAAGCACAGTAGAGAACTGGCCAGAGAACCTCCTACAGCCAAAAGTGCAAAGAAGCGAAAATCAAATATAACCTGGATGCAAAACATAAAGATCAATTCTTGTACTTTGAACTACATTATGCACTGCCCTACTTTATAACATTGAATATAATGAGCTAGTACATAAATTGGATTAACAAGAGAGGTACACACAGTGATGTGATAGTAGTGGAAACTAATAGATATGGACATCCAAATAATGATAAATGCTTCCAACTTAGCTGAGACATTGTACATAATGGCACTGAATTAACAGACTGCTCTTCTGAATTGTCCACCAGCCTAACTGGGCCAATCCCAAAAAGATATTTATAAAATGCAACTTAACTTCAGCAGTACACTGGACATCAATCGATAATATCCTTCCAACCACAAAGTATAGCTTTGAAGGGTGACTACGAAGTTTGAAATGGAGTCCTGCTGGCTTCCTAACTTTGGCAGGAGACACAAACCAGATCATAAACACATTCTCATCAGAATTAGTACAAAAGAGAGCCTCTCTGCATTGGTTCTTTCTGGCTCAAGTACTTGCAGCAGCAGCAATACGAACAGAAATAACTCTCCCACAAGCGCTGCCACGATTGTTGTTAACCTGCTTTTATCTAGCTCCCTTCTCCTATTGTTTGATGTTGGACCAGTTGCTAGTAAATTGGTAGAACTTGAATTGGCTCGCATTCTTCTACCTCTTGATTCCTGCAAACTCTGCTGCTGCTGTTGCTTGAATTGCCTCTTCAGCTATTGCATTTGATCGAGAAGTCCAGCACCGATCAGTTGAATCAATGGAATTCGGTTCGCATGGCAAAGAAGTCTACGACTGCCCAACTAAGCTGTTGCTCCCTGCCGACTCCTGTGGCTCTGTCTAATCGACGAATCCCCTCACTGTCATATACTTTGTGCAAGCTCGCCTCTAAGGTATCATCTTGCACAACAATCTCAGACTTGACGATCTTCGTCTCCGGCAGGATAGCGCTGCCAACATAACTGCTGCTCTTGTTAGTTCCAACAGAGATTTTTTCGCCAGTGCTGGTTAAATTCTGTTCAAGTTTTCGAACTTGTAGGTTGAGTTGCTTACTTGATTTCTGTAACTATCCAAGAATCAATATTATATAAACCAACAATTAAAACTTTTTGAAGCTTATAAGATATTGCTAATGGAGTTTCATACCTCAGATTGAGCGATTGGCTTCTTCGAAGGATAGTGCTACTGCTCAACTTTGAGAGAGTTTTCATCGAGTTCTTGTCACGGAAGGCGACTGCTCCGCCTTCCGTGACAAGCTCTAGTGTTTGCCAGTGACTAAGACCTCACAGAAGGTGAAGAAGACCTCCTCATCACTGTGCTTGCTTCTGGTAGAGCCGTATTCCGCTTCTCCCTTGCCGAACAGAAACCATCTTCCCCGGCTGCTTCGATCGATCACCAGCTCTAAACCCGCATCCATCTGATCTCCTTTTCGAAAACCTGCTAGCTCTTCTTGACCCATGGCCGTTTCCGGACCTCTTACGATGTTCCTCATCACCTCTCTCTCTGGTTGGGGTTCGTCGGCGAGGCGAAGGCCTAGATATGGCAATGGGTTTGCTGCTCGCTACAGATGTTATACCAAAAAACACAAAAGTATATAAAAGTGTATTTCAGTTTTTATATAAAAATTACTCTTACTTATTTTTTAATTACCAAACAAGATTAACCATATACTCTTTATTAATCTTATTGATATATCCAAACAAGATAAGATTAAACTATTATCTTACTCTTATTTCTACTCGAATAATTTATTTTTATTTAATCTTACTTTTATGTATTCTTATTTATTACTTTTTTATCCAAACAGAACCTTAGGGTACCTTTGGACTGAATTTCAACAATTTCTTATTTCAAAATTTTCATTCACATTTCTTAATAAATTTTTATGATAGTTTACAATTTTTTTAAAATTTAAAGATTCTACAACGTAAAATATATTATTATTTATTTTTATATAAAAAATCTTATTTATTAAAAAATTTTAAATATTATTTATTTTTAAAAATTTTATTTTATAATCAGTACATTCTCTAAATTCTATGACTACCATTTTTGTTAGAAATAATAGAATATGTTTGACGGTGCGTTTAATAGTTATTTTTTAATTTTTTAATTTATATTTAATAAAATAAAATAATTTATTAAATTTATTCTAAAATTTTAAAAAATATATAAAGTTTTTATATAATAAACTCTTATTATCTATTATTAATATTTATAAATAAATAAAATTTATTTATTAAAAAAGAATAAAATATTTTCTATTTAAAAAATATTTCCAAAATACGTACTTATTTTTACTGTTCTTGTTATGAAAAACCGAACTACAGTACTCATAGAAATTAAATCCAAAATATCCTCTTATAAATAAAAAAAAGGGTATAGCCGGTTAGTTGCGGGGCCCACTATTGATGAAGCAAGTCCTACACTTGTAAAGTTCTTCAAGGTTAATATAGTAAATTGCGCGCTTCACTTACTGGGTAGTCTGGGTTGCACGAGGACAGTTTGCTGACAGTCTGCGTCAGCACATATCTCCAACAAAAAGTTACGGTTGAGATTAGTCCACGTGGATACTTGTCCTGACTTGAACGCTCTAAGTTTCCGTAATCCGTGCTGGTTCTGTACGGCTTATTACATATCAGCTCACTTCTAATGCCAAGCAGAAAGTGATTTAATAGTCCGACAATTTAGTCGAATACTATGTCCGACTATTGAATTACCTTGTAGATTGTCGTTTGAGTTTAATTACCTGTTTGCCATTGTGAGAAGGCGGGTAGTTTTTATGTGTGTTTGTTTCGGACAGAAGAGTTTCTGTTCTCATTTTTGGGGACATCTGTAAGAGAGAGACGGGGTTGTTGTTAGATTGATTCAAAGGGTTTTTGATTTGGAGAAAGAAGAAATATTTTGATTGCGCCTTCGCTCCAGGTTCTGATCTGTTGTCTTGAGTTCTTGGTTTTGTTATGTTTCTAGTTTGTTTTTCTTTTGTTTAATCTCGGTGTTAGCATGAGATTCTTGAGAATTAACGCTGACTCGGATCGGAAAATTGGGTTTTTGAGCTTACAACTTCTCGTTTTCTTGAGTGAGATCCCGAGCTCTCAAGGATTTATCTGGCTTTGAGTTAGAAGTGTTCGTTTCTCTGCTTGTTGTTGTTTTGAGGGTTCAAAGTTTCTTCTTTTCTCTTTGAGCTTTTTCTCTTTCTTTTTTCTACTGTTTCTTGAGCTAGTTGTTTATTTTTGGGAAAAAATTTCGGCAACACTTCTCCATTTCAGAGTTTGTCCAACTTTTTTCAGTAGAATGTAAAAAGCTCCATTCTTTTTTTGCTTAAGATACTATATGCTATAGCTCATACAATCGGATTAATTTACCTTTTGAAGAATAATGCTAAAGTTTATTTAACATCTATAACGTATGTATGATTGCGTTATTTAACATCTAAAAGTTACAATTTTTAATTAAAATCATAAGATGATACTGGTTTGCTGCAGAAGGAGCACTTGGAGATGCAAGGCAACTTAAATGCTGATGTTAGATCATTAAAGGATAATCAAGTGCTCAATGTCAAGCCCTTGCGTACCTTGACACCTATGTTCCCTGCACCTTATGGTTATACAGCTTCCACTCCCCCCGGGAATGGCCCAGCTTTCATTCAAGTCAAGCCTTGGTCTGGCCAACCATCTTCCATTGCCTCACCATTTACTAATATTCCTGGACCTGAAGCAGCAACACCCACTAGACCCACTGCCAATGGAGCAACCACCAGAAGTAGAGCTGCTAATGGACCTATAAATCCAAGTCCGGTGAATGCTAGGCCAATGAATGCGAAACCAGTGGATGCTTCACCTATCACACCATACTCTTCATATCAGATGAATGATTCTCCAGTTCAGACTTCTAGACACGGCCGGAGGATCAAACGTCCTGGTCATGTCAACGGTCAAGATGTAGGTGGGTCTGACACGGATGGCTCTGATGCAAAAGCAAGAAGAAAAGCAGCGAAGAGAATTGCAAGCAATGAACTTGTTGTGCTGCCTACTTCATCCCAAGATCCACGCGAGATGGTGGAGGTGGTCCTAATGACCTTTGATGCGCTCAGACGGCGGCTTCTGCAGCTTGATGAGGCGAAGGATGGAGGTAAACGTGCAGATTTGAGGGCGTCTGCCATCATGATGAGCAAAGACCTCCGTGCAAACATGGGTAGGAGGATAGGACCTGTTCCAGGAATTGAGATCAGTGATATCTTCTACTTCAGAATGGAACTATGCTTGGTTGGATTGCATGCTCCAAGCATGGCAGGAATTGATTACATAACATCCTCTTTTGGCAATGACCAGGACACTGTGGCTCTTAGTATTGTTTCTGCTGGAGGATACGACAATGAGGAAGAGGACACAGATGTTCTAGTTTACACGGGATCTGGTGGAATATCTAAGTTTGATAGAAAGCCAGCGGATGACCAGAAGCTTGAGAGAGGTAATCTTGCTCTCGAAAGGAGCTTGCACCGTGGTAACCAAGTCAGGGTTGTGCGTAGTGCAAAAGATTTTAATGTCATAAATGGAAAGATCTACATCTATGATGGACTCTATAAGATCGTAGAGTCATGGGTGGAGAAAGCGAAAACAGGTTTTAATGTTTTCAAGTATAAGTTGGTGAGAGAGCCAGGTCAATCTGATGGGATTGTCATCTGGAAGAAGACCCAGAAATGGATAGAAAATCCATCGTCAAGGGGACAGGTCATTCTACCTGATATCTCCTCAGGGGTTGAGAATATTCCTGTTTGTCTTGTTAATGAAGTAGACAGAGAGAAGGGACCAGGAGTTTTCCGTTATATTACCAGTATGAAGTATTTGAAGCATCTCAATTCACAAAGACCTTCACAGAGGTGTAGGTGCCTTAGTGTGTGCCTTCCTGGTGATGTTAATTGCTCCTGTGCTGAGCAGAATGGAGGTGACCTTCCTTATAGCTCGAGTGGGTTTTTGGTGAGCCATAAGCCTGTCATATATGAGTGCAGTGCTGCTTGTCAATGCTCCATTAACTGCCGAAATAGGGTGACACAAAAGGGTGTTAGACTCCATTTTGAGGTTTTTAGAACAGAAAACAGGGGTTGGGGTCTTCGTTCCTGGGAACCTATCCGAGCTGGTACTTTTGTTTGTGAGTATGCAGGTGAGGTCATTGATAATTACACAGCAAATGATGGCGTGGAAAATGAGTATGTCTTTTGTGCAAATTATGTTGATGAGAGGACATTAAATTGGAACTTTGGACCTGAGCTGCTTGGTGAACCTAGTACTGTTAACTATGCTAAAGATTTTAAACTACCCATTGTCATAAATGCTAAGAATATGGGAAATGTTTCTCGGTTTATGAACCACAGTTGCTCTCCAAATGTCTTTTGGCAAGCAGTCCAACATAACCATAATGATGTTCCTCATATCATGTTCTTTGCACTGAAGCACATTCCTCCAATGACTGAATTAACGTATGATTATGGTGTGAGCACAGATGGGGATGGGAGCTGCACAAGATTTGCTAGACCGAAGAACTGTCTTTGTGGATCACCTAAGTGCTGGGGCATTTTTGGTTGATTTCAGGATAATATGATTGGTTTTTATGATTCGACCTGCTTTATCCTTTATGAAAAAGTGAGTTGATGATTAAGAATTTGAGATGCCTACGTACTTGGTTTTATTCAGCTCTATGCCATACTTTACTTCATTGTTCTATCTAAGTAATTTTTGAGGCCTTTGTTATACCTATTTACTCGAATAAGTGTTCATTAGAAAAATTGCTAACTTAACGAAAATGAGAACGAGTCCCGTTGTAGATGAAACTTCTTCCTTAAGCTCTTTCATGCATGCTTCTGTCATCTGGCTGCATGGTTGGTCAGGGATATAACTGCTGATAACAGGGAATTTCTTCAACGAAATTTTGGTGTCCCATGCTTTTTAGACATAATTAATTTCCTGACGAATTGTTCATTGATCGAGGAGTTAGCCAACCTTGAATTCTAGAAATCATATTTATCAACCAAAAAAAAAAAAAATTCGTTCAAGCTTATTTACTATTTCAGGTGCTGTAAGAGCATTAGTTAGTCGTTTTCCTTGTTACACTTAAGCTGCTTTAAGATTACCTGTCAAGGCACATCATTTTGTCTACATTGAACTTCAAATCATGTGTACCCTGTGATAGAATAGAAACAAAATCCAGTGTCTTATGTACAAGCTAATATAGTATGCTTGATTATACGTCTATACATTAGAAGTTTCATGAAGTTTCTAGTAGAACTTCAAATGAGCTTTTATATGATCCATTTCCATTCTTATGGGTATTACTATTAGTGTCAGTCAGATCTTGTTTTCTGTAAAGACATTGACCTCCTCACAAGGAAGTAGAATGGCCAAACTGTGTGCCAGCTTTTCCAGCTGACTGCATGATGTATGTGCAACTAAGAACAGTTTCTGTTGGTCATAGTTTCCCTCTTTATAGCAGCCAGTGGAGGAGCTTGATCTAAGCTAGTTTCAATATGAAGTTCCACTACATATTTCTATCCATTGTTATCCCTTAAATTCATTTAGTGAGAAGGATTCTAAGTACTTCCTTTGTTTGGGACTTTGGAAGTTATCTAAAGTGTAATACTTGACATTTCTGCTCCAAGAGCATATACTGTATGTAGATTCATATAATAACCTGCCTGTATGATATTTCTAAATCACAGTTTGCTAGAATAAACGAGCTATGATAATCCATTTCAACACCGTTATGACTTGAACTGTTTGCTGTGCACTCAGATTAGCTGGGTCAGATTCACCTATGCCTTCCTAGTTCATTCTATTTTAGTGTTGAAGATGACACTTATAGAAGTGAGCCTTCACAACCTTATTGAGCCATCATCCAGATCCATAAATGTGCTTTATGTAACTTTTAAGATACTGTACTTTGTCATAGTGGATCTGCTTTAACTGCTGTTATACATTATGGTGAGCATCAATAAGATGATTGTCAGAATTCTCATTTGCCTTGCGTAAGTCTAGTGTCTCTTGCAGTGACATCTTTTTGGCAAAATCTGGATGACATTCATTTTCCCTATTGCCTACTCTTTAAATTGCCACTTTTTTCACCTCTTATGTGCAGAAGTTCGAAACCGTGTACCAAAGTTCAAAACTATGATGGTACATTGAGAATGCAACATCTTGGATTTGAGGAGAGATGCACTTTCTCCTGCTACTGGAGCATGAAAATAGAATCAGGTTTTGCAGCTATCACAGAGCCACTATCTTGATGTACAATCCAATGTTTCCAAGCTGCTACCCTTCTGTAGCCAAAATCTGTTTATAGAGGCTACTGAAAGGATTCCAAAATATTCTGTTTGTCAAACTAGCTACTGGGTCATGATGAAATGCATGTTGAATCCATTGTACATATCCATTTGAGTAATTATGTAACCAGAACTATGTATTTTGGATTGCTGCTAGATGTTAAGTTGCTAGTTGGCCCAAGTCCTGTGAATGTGATGAAGTAGAAAATTTTAGCTTGCTTGCATTGCATGCACCCAAGTTGTGTTCCAAGTGTTTCTTACTCGAATGCCGAGGATAATGTCTCATTATTTCAGTAAAAATAACTCATTTTCAAATATAATCAAACAAAAAATATCACATTCAAATTTATTATTTAACTCATTTTCTAAATTTATTTTAAATTTAAGAAGTTTACTTTTTATAAACTAAAAATTGCAAATGATTTACTGCTGCAACCTTTCCTAAATACTGTTAAGGCATTACAAATACTATTTGGAACTTTTCCTACGTAATCTGAAAGGCAATTGTACAAGTAGGAGTACTCTTAGAACTCCATATGTACTCATTTTTCTTATTATACGATAGACAAAGGATTTATAGAAAAGAATGCGGTGTTGTGGTATTATTTTTCAAAAAAATATTATTATTTTTTAACTTTATATTTTTCAATAAATTTTTATAATATTTTATAAAATTTATTTTAAATTTTAAAAATACAAATAAATTCTACGTTATAATATTTTATTTATTTTTTATTTTATTTTTTTAGATAAAAAATAAAACTTATTTTTGAAATAAAATAAAAATATTTTTATTTAAAAAAAATTATTTTTTATAAACACTTTTTAAACGTACATTTCAAACATACCTTAATATAATAAGAACTCGTAGTTTTGCGGATGTTGCACTCCTAGTTCCTGGCATGCATGTATGGTATCCCTTTGCCAAAGAAAAGGAATTTAGAATGAATGCTCCTCCTTCATGGCTTCATGTCGCATAAGTTTCTGCACTATTAAAATTTTTCTGTACTTTCAAATTAAAAAAAAATTATAAAATACCATTATAAAAGATTTATTTCAAAAAATATATATTTATTTTAAAATGATAACCATTTAGAAAGCTATCCCAAACGCCTCCCAAATGAGTATAGCGCACACACCCTTATGTCACTCTGACTTGCAAATTCCTAGTAAGAACCAACTTGAAATCACATTCAACCCAGTATCAACAGCAATCTGATTATTAAAATCTATGATCTTCTGGTACAAGCATACAACCATCATGCGCCTTGTTACATAGATCTTGCTAATCACACCTATACTAACCTTATAATCAATTAATTTTGACAACGAAGTCAGACTATCAGTAGATGTATTCTAGAAAACATACAAAACAGAGGAATAAGGAGCATCATGTTATCAGGACAGCTTTGTGCTAAGCTTTGTGTTATTTGAAATCCGGCAATCACATGTACAAATGCCCCGCGACTCCTTCACCATACGCTGTGTACGCCTAATGTGCAATTTAATGTTGACAAGTTTACCAGCTATCTGTTGCACCCAGACCAAAATGTCAGTAAATTCAGTGGACATCGTACATAGAACAATTAGGAGATATATAGCATAACAAACTATAGTTCGCTATAAATATGGACTCGAGGCTTTTAGGAAGTCTACTGTCTGATTTCTGAAACACAAGCAAGCAAGAGGAGCATATATCAACTGGCAGGGTGGATATTAAAAGACATGCATGTTTCAGATTTGCATTATTAAAATTATCTTTAGTTAACTTTCATACAAACTTTTATAATTAAGAAAAGAGAAGCGGAAACTATAAAAAGGAGAAAAAGTCAACTCTGAAAGTTGACAGCACTAACCATTCTCCATGTCAAGTCCTCTGGGCCTAGAGGTTGAGCTGGGCTAGAATATAAGAAATGCCTTGAGTACTGCAAAAGATGAGGATAATTTAAGAAAAGCATATCTCCTATGACACTTGGAAAGTCATTCCCTTTTCTAACTAAAATAAGAGCTTGAGGGGGCACATAGTCAGCAACAAACCTTAGCAAGGTTATCTTGCAGTTGCTTGACTTGAGTAGCGGTAATGCCCTTGAGAAAGTTTATAAGCCATCCTGGTTGGACAGCATCACTAGAAGAAACAAACAATGATATCTGCAACAAAATGAATAAAAATGCATGAACTCCAAGTCCTAGGAACTAATGAACCAAAACTCTAGATAAAATATAAAGGTCCAAATGGACAAATAACAAGTGTACCTTTCGATAGTCGAGTAATCCTTCAAAAGGAAGTTCCAATTCATCACTAACTATAACAGGGATGCAGCCACTGACAATTGAATCAAAGAGCCTAGCAGATGAAGGGGTATCACCAGCAGGGCTCAAGCAGAATTTTGACCTGCAATCACAAATCGAAGTAAATCTATGATATCATTTTGTACTTTAGATGGCATGAAGCAGTCAGACTTACTTGCGCATGCCATCTTGTGCTGCTCGTTTTCCCACATCTCCAGCACTTCCTTCTTCAATAACAACACCCTCAACGTCATGCAATACAGCCACAAGTTTACTACGAATTTTACCTCCCTGAAGAACAGATTATAAAACAGATGAAATACTATAATTGCTAGAGAAAAAGGAGTTGAATACTTCTCTATGGTAAAGAACAAAGAACTCTTACAGCATTTCTCTTGAGCCTTCCCCGAAAAAATAGCAAGGTGCTTCTAGGTTGGGTTTCTGGTAGGCACTTTTCATCACAAAATTCCACATTTGGAACGTATGGAAGAAAAAGGTCTTTCTCTAGCCAAACTTCCCCAGGTTTGTACCTACCAAAAATTCAAATCCCAAATCCTTTATTTTGTTTCTTCAACGTCATAAAGCTGTTAACGATGAAAGAGAATATATATCTCAACCAGTTGCCTGTTGAATCCATATCAGGTAAAAGCCAAATTGCTTTCTTCATGAAACGGCGAACTGATTTGAATGACCAGGGGTGGTGGACTGGAAGGATATGATCCCTTCCTCCGGATCGCTGCCAGGCAGGTTGGTCAGTTACCCACTTCAGAGCTTCCTATTAATCCCAAAAGATAAATCACAGTTAAAAAAAAATTTTGAAAGAGTAAATAAAGACTTGTTAAATAAGGACAAAGTGGTGATCAGATGTTCTCACAGTGACAGAAGTACTGAAAATTCTAAGCAATTCAAATATTCATTTCAGTGTAGGATTTATTCCTACACCAAAATGAGAAATCAAAGCACAAAAACAAGGGAAGCACAAAATGAGAAAGCCAAGTTCTCTACAATTCCATGCATGCCATCACTACCAATATGTGATTTTCTATTACTCATCCTTTCTCGACCAAAATCAGGCAATTCATCGTATCATCATAACCTTTGAGAAATGGTTAACAAAAGCTCTTGGGAAGCACCTCCAGTCCAATAATAGATATCAAGTGCTCTCATGCCCTATCTACAGCTTTAAAATAATAACTCTTCCAACTAGCTGAAGGATAATCTATCAAACATGCTGGTGCAAAATCTGGCTAAGCACATAGCATTTTAAGTTGCTCAAAACTATTGTTTGCCCGGTCTCTTTCTCTGTGCTTGAATATATGAAAACTGAACAAGGCTTGGAAAGAACCTAGAATTAGACAGAAGAAGTGCCAAAAAAGCAATCTCTTTACACACGTTGCATTTCCATAAACTCAAGAGTTTCATCAGCGGACCACATCATACCCAAATTCTAGCTCTCCATGTTATGAACACAATGTAGACCATCTTTTCTCACCTGTATGCTCTATAAGCAAGTTAGTAACTCTGCCTGCACATGACACATTAGTTGTTGTAACAACATTCTTCGAGTACTTAGCACATTAAATCTCTTTTCCAAGTAACTAAAATCATCTTCTTGTCCCTCAGCTACAGTAAGTTCTGCAATATGTAAGTCAACCCTAGTTTGTCCCACTAAACATTGAAGCATGCAATGCTCCAAAAGCATGCCAACGAAATCAATTACTTTCCTTCTGCAGTGGAAAGACCTTAGCTCTTTTTCTATTTAATTTTAATCACTAAGTAAATGAACTGCATAGAATGCAGTTATTTCTTCAACTATGTGACAAAAATGCAAATGCAACGCATAACATCTCAAAATAAACCTTGGGCATGCCTTCACACCCTATAAAGT
Organism: Acanthochlamys bracteata; assembly: GCA_019914995.1. Lineage (NCBI taxonomy): Eukaryota > Viridiplantae > Streptophyta > Magnoliopsida > Pandanales > Velloziaceae > Acanthochlamys > Acanthochlamys bracteata. The sequence goes on along the minus strand of CM034135.1, from coordinate 6,547,918 downwards.
GACTTGCACTGCTGTTTCTCCAGCAAGAAGAAGCTGATGGTAGTGAAAAAGGGTATGTAGAACAGGTCCGCATCCTCTTGTCGGTGAACCCTGATAACATTCTTCAACAGCCTCTCTGATTCAGGTGCAATAAGATCTGCCCATAACCAGTAATCAATGGAGTGCTGCATAATTAAACAGCAAAAATTACAACTTGTATAAACATCTCTCATGCATACAATAAAGTTCAACAGTTAGGATTCTGTTAAATACTACAATATACCAACTTTATCCAGCAATCAAGACAAAGAAAAAGAAGTATAAATCTACATAAATACCACAAGAAGAATAAATGAGACAGAAATAAGTTCCCTCCTACATCAACATGTGTTTGACAAAATAATTGCTCCAGAACAGAAAAAACAAGGAAATAAGAGATTCAAACCTTACACTGATGTCTCAAACTAGTAGCTTCAAATAACACTTATGATCCATATGGCGAGAACGCAATAACATAAAATAAATATTTCAAGCTGATTGTTCTATGGCGGTTCTGAAATAAAGCCTATGCATGTTGATAAATTCCGAATACCACTCTGAAGTCTGAACAATCAAGGGACAAAAAACATATTGATTCACATGAGAAGTGAAATCTATGGTTTAGCATGGTAGAAACTAGTAGATGATGTAATGTGAAGTTGAGTAGCATGTAAAAAATGATAGCCAAAAGCATAATCGATTAGTTTCAGATGCAGGCCTTATTTTCTCAGGTTCCCAATGGGGAGGTTGCAAGGTGCAATGAGCACATTACACATGCCTCCATACATTCCAATTCATAATCCTCAGCTTAGGCCAATATGGATGGTTATACTACACAAATCAATAGAGACACAGGCACCGCTTTTCTTGTAAGAAACCATGAAGATCCCTTCTAGCTAACTGTGTTAGAGGCTGCTGTATATTTTTTTTTCAAATATAATATTCGCTTCTTTGAAAAGTTCATCTTGTTGATTCAACAAATTTTAACCAGGATGCTCTTAGATGGATTTCAAAAATTCAGTAACCAGTCAGGAAGCCAAATTGCTTTTTCAACCAAACACTCTCACTTAGAAGTCAATAGCCCAGTTCACTGGCTTGCTGCATAGCTGCCGACAACTTCTGACATCTGTTTTGTTGCCCAAACTTTTGCAGGACATCTAATGATGATGCAAACTTCTCATTCACCTACTAATCTGCTATAAACTCTAGTGCAGCTATGTAACAAAGATTATACCATTCCGTGTTTTATGTAATGAGGAGGCAATTCTAAGAAATAACCCAAACTTCTTATTCACATTAGAATCTATACAAAAAAAGCAGGAACAACATTAAAGAAATGCAGACTAGAAATTTCTTCCGTTCTAGAAACACAAATTAGAACCAAAAATCACTGCTAACCTGCTCAATGAGCCGATGCACAGGGCTACCATTCGATGTAAGATTCGAAGTCTCCCTATACGTATAGTGAAACAACCGCAAGAGATCGTAAGTAAATTTCGCAGGCATCTCATAAACATAAACCTTCAGCTTCCTCTCCAACCCCGAGATCTCCTCCTCCATCTCCCGGGCCCACATCCTCTCATCCAACTCCTCCGCCGAAATTATATCATCATTGTTACCAGTAACATTATCGTCTGCTGCCGCGTACGGCGGATGATGAGATTCGAGAAACTTCTGGAGAGATGAAACGAAGGAGTACTCCGGTTTCCTTGTGGAGATCTGAAGATTGGTTGTTGTTGTTGTAGATAAGCTTGTTGTTGTACTGAAGGAAGAGAAGTAGAGGAGAGAGACAAGAGCGAGAGCGGAGAGGAATACGATCATAATTAAAGAGGTCGAAGATCTAACGGTTGCTAAAGTTCCACAGAACGCCGTCGCCGGAAATTGTTTCCCGGCCATTTAGGCTTTGCTCAGCTTCTGCAGAAAAAAAGAAATAAATAAAAACTAAAGCTTCCTATTTTTCTAGCCCGTTTGGAGTAACCGGAGTATTTAGGAGGCGCTTGAGATTCCTTATAAAATAATTTTTTTTAATAAAAAATAATTTTATTGTTTATACTTTTTAAAATTTTTAAATAATTTTTTTAAATATATAAAATATATATTAAAAAAATATAAAATTAAAAATTAAAATGAATCCAAACGCAACTCTAAAATTTCCTCTAGATTTATTAGGGTGCCTTGGTTTATTATCTATTGATATTATCATAGTAATCACATTTTAAAAAATTTGATTCCTATCACTTTCGGTTGAATTTAAGTATTTCTGCAAATTTATCAAAGTTCTACTAAATTAATTATATTTAGAAACAAAAGAAAGTAAAATAAAAGAATTGAAAGAAAACAAAATTGGTAATGATTGTTTTGATATTAGATAACTAATATGATTTCACAAATAAAAGAATCTGACTACCAATTCTGTTATTTGTTTAGGAATCATATTCGTTCATACGGATCAAATTATTTTCGTTAAGATGAACCAAATATAGGAATCAGATTTTCTAATATTAAAATTCTTTAAGGATAACTTTGAACCAAAAGTCCCTTACAACGTTTGTTGCGAATTATCTTCACAGAATTTCTTAAAATTAACATGAAGGAATGTAATTCTCTTATTTTGTTTGTCAAAATTTTAGGTGATCTGATTATTTATAAAAAAACGTTTGAAAGTATTTTTAAAGTAAAATTTTTTAACATAAAAAATATTTTTATTTTTTTAAAAATGAGTTTTGTTTTTTTAATTTTAAAAATAATAATATATAATAATAAATCTCACTGAATATTTATAATTTTTAAATTTTTAAATAAATTTCTATATATTTATAAAAGATATATTAAAAATATAAAAAATTAATTTTAGATAAGTAATGTCAAACGTTTCCAAAATATAATTAAGGTGATGTATTGCATTGATTTTCAAATGTTTCTCTATCGCATTCAATTTTTCGTTCCTAAAAAACTTTTTATTGAATTACATAACTTTTTTTAAAAAAAGTGAAAAATATATTGAATCGTACGTCTTAAACTTTATAATATTTTATTATTTTTTGAATTAATAAAAGACAAATTTATCAGGGAAAAGTAAGTTTATGATTGATAAATAATCAGTCTGCTCTTGATTTTAGCAATATGTTCAAAGAGCAATTCTTTTCAAGTTTGTTCTACGTATTGAACTCTTCACTGCAATCTATTATAAATACCACGGTGTGCTTATTAAAAATTTTCTATATTTTTTAAAATTATAAAATATTATAAAAAGTTTGTTAAAAAATATAAAATAAAAATTGTAATACAATTATTAAAATCATCTAGATTTTTGGATGGTGCAAATTCAAATGCATCTTCATCAACAGGTAAACCATGAATTGTCAATACCCTCTAACGTATATCGGTTGTCAGAAACATTGCAAAAGATTTTATAGTGCTAGAAAGAAAAGGTTTGAATAATCCATTATCAGTTCATCATAAGAACAAAAGAGCTACATATGCATGTACTACAAGCTAGCTAGCCTTAGAAAAAAAGAATTTCCTGAATTTGATGATGCCAATTTGTTAATTGTTTGCAGCAGAATTCTTGGTATTGTTCATATTGCTAGCTTCCATGAAGCAATTCCTCCAAAACTCAAACTCGGAGTCAAATTGATCAACTAGTTGTTCATGATCATCGCCGGCAGATGAATTCCACGTTGGGGTAGAGCTGTTGTTGCCGTTCACCGATGGATGAGCACGAGGAGAAGGCAGATCATCATCATCTAGTTCCAACAACTGTGAGAGATGTTCAAGTATTGCAGTACGTTGGGAGTTAGGAAACCGATCATGCTGTTCCAACAACTGGTGACTGTAGATTGCTGGATTTTCCGGACATCCGTTGCCAGCAGGCAAGTGCAGGGTAGCATCACAGACCGAGAGCGGTGAGACCATTAATGCTTGATGGGAAGAAGAGCTAGATTGTGGTAAAAGGTACTGCTGCTGATCCATGTTTACGAGATTGACTGCTGGATTATTACGATAGAGGGTTGACAGCGGCGGCGGCGCTGAGATTGCAGTGGGAAGCAGGTTCATGACTGATGAAATTTCGAGCTGTTGTTGATTGTTGCTGCTCTTCATTATGACAGCAGCAGTATCGGTCATGATCGGCGGTTGTTGCTGCTCACCGTCTTCATTAAAAGAGTTGTTCTTTTTTTGTTCATCTTCACTGCTATCGTCTTCGGAATCATCTTGCTTTTTCCCCGTGTGGTAAATCTTGCATAAAACCCATTCGTCAAGCTGCAGAAAACCAATCAAATTCACACATAACAAATTTAAATTTGATCTGATCAGTGCCAAAAATATATATATACACCATGCATGCAAGTGCCAGATATTAATCATCTACGTACCTTCATGGAGCCATTAGTATTTTGAGCATAATCAATGTGGGACGCATCGACGAGGAACTCAACCATCCTCCAGCCAGTCTTGTGATTCATCCCTGGCTTTGGTATTCCCTCATGAAAAGTGAGCAACTGCTTCTTACCACAGATCTTTCCGTTACCGCCGGCAATGCCCCGGGCTTCAGTAGAGGCCCTCCAGAAGCCCTGTCCCTGTCCTACAGTTCTTGTCGGTCTGTTTCCTTTAGGATATTTTCTGTCCCTTGATGAGAAGAAATACCGTTTGCCTCCAGATTTCTTCCACTTGTGCTTCCCTGCATCGATTCAACCATGTTCATCATCAGTATGCATAAATAAACTTCAAAGTTTCCAGTCTTAGAAAATTAAACGAAGATGAAGCTATCAATCATGAATTAAATGATACCAGTTAAATCGTTGGGGTGAAACGCATAGACTTGTTGATCGACGATGAACCCGTCGCTTTCGACGGTGCCTTTGGTAACTTTTTCATTGAGATATTCGATGAGCTCTTCATCTGTTGGATCAAATCGGAACCCAATCGGCAACGATGCACCAATATTATTATAGCCGTCGTCGTCGATCTTCCTCCTGTTGTTGACAATCTTTTCTTGTTCTAGTACTCCTTCAGCAGCAGTAGTAGTGTTATTAGAAGAATAAAAAGCTTGTGTTGCTGTTCTTTTTCTTTCCATGACTGAACTAGAAGAAGAAGAGCAACAATGCTTCAATCTGTCGATCAACGAGAAAATTGCTCAACAAAATTCAGAAGGGAAGTTTTAGTGATTACTGCAGAGTGCTTCTATAACTTTTCGCACATATAAATAGTGAGTGCCGTCTGCATGAGACCGAATTCAAAATCAGACCGCTTGAATGCCGTTATTTGATACGTGAGATCTTCTTACTTAATTAGGAGTCCGAATCCGAGTTAGCAGAAATTTTGTAATATTTTTCCTAAAGATCCGACGGCTGAGATCACACCACCTGTCATATAAACCTTTCCCTCTCTGAAAAATGGGACAGCCAAAAAAATAATAATTAAGAAAAGAAAAGGAAAGAACTATGAAGCTAGAATCTTCAGAATAACAATTAATTAACAGGAATTGAAATCCCTATTTAGTAGTTTTGCTTCTTGAATAATTACATTGTTTCATTTATGGCACCGGTAATATTCAAGGAATTGAAAACGTTGTACGTAGCAAAGAGTTCTTCTGCTGCAACACCTGATCATCATCAACCAGCTGGCCGTATTAAGATTTATAAATATAGAAACTACAACATTTAGGAACAAGTAAGATCAGTCGTAGACGATCAGCCAGCTCAGCTTCGCCTACCTACTGGATTCAAACGAAGAGGAAGAGCTCGTCTATTGCCTCGAATGATAAGTCAACGGAGAGGCCGGTGAGTGCAGAACGACAGTATTGGTTGAAATACGAGAGAGAGTACTCGATTGATGCGTCGTACGTGCTTTAAACAAGGATCCATGAAGGTGATCAATTTATACATAGTTGCTTGCTCGATCATGTTTTTAGCTTATTGATTTCTTGTTCGTTTAATTACTTTCACCAGATTGATATCACCCAATTGCTGTTTGATTGATTTTGCAGCTTGATGTGATTGAGCATTATGGTAGATATACAAGAAGGTTGACGAAACACCTGATGAAAAACTGAACCCTAGATAGATTTGGATGTTTTCCACATAAAGAACCATCACTGCTTCCTGTTACCCTGACTTGGATTCTACTCCGGCAATCCTTTGCCCAGACGGTCGGCAACTGTTGCAACCTAACTCTTCTACTCCGCCACGCCTTGCAAGCAGTAAAACCCAGCGTGCAGGTAAATCGCAGACCGGCGAAACCTGCTCAAAAAGTTGCACAAATAGGTTCACCAAGTTCAAAACAACGGTCTCATTGCGTTTGATTGTGTAGACTTTTAGCTAGACTATGAACAATATGCTGTGACTTGTCTCGTATGTGGTGGGCAAGGACTCAGCTTATGACTTGAACTTTTTTAACAAATCATAAGCACGCTTTTCATATGAATCGAAGTTTCGTCTGCGTAATCAGTGATTGAGCCGATCGAAGACTTCACTAGCAAAAGAGGGGAGACGCAACCATCAACAACCACCAACGGACCGCCGGGCGATGTTATGTATAGCCATAGAACACGTAGGGTTTAACAGTTAAAGTTAATTCATCTCACGAGGTTTGAAGTTATAGCTACCAAATTTGCTTCATATAATTTGCAATATATTGCACATGATGCACAAAATATATAAATAAATTCAATCTCTCTGTGAGTTGTGCCGGTTACCCTGTAGAAGCATGGTTTTATAATCTACAGGACCATCTTTTGCCAATCCAAGATCATTTGGGAATTTCCGTTCCGAGACCTGAGGGTTCCTGACGGTGTCTTCTGCATTTTGCAGTTCTTCTAGTTTTGATACGACCTCTTGCATCATAGGCTTGTATTCCAACTCCAATGATAGGCATTGTTTTGCCAAAAGCTACAGCATTTGGGCACCACTCATCGAGTATTGGCCTTCTAGCCAAAGGTCGGAAGCACCTTTTGCTTGTCAGGTAAGGTCTTGCCCACTCCACTAGATTGAGTTCACCTGTTGATCGATTCTTGCCAAGGAACATCGACCAGACAACATCTCCAGAAGAACGCACCGAAGCTATAGGCATCACTCCTTGTAGTCAAGCGACCTTTATAAAGAAGTTTCTGTATTTGATTGGGAAGGAAATCGCTGTCCGGAGTTTGGCTTTGGAGTCTAACAGAAGGAACGTGCATTTGTCCAAATAGGGCAGATCTAACAATCACTGGTATATAATTTGCAAGCTTTCACATGGGTATTACTCTGTCATTGATTTTCGGCATTGTTTTTCTGGGGATGACTTCTACATAAATTTATTTGAATTCCAAAAGCAACTACAAATGTTTGGCTCTCCAATCAACCACAAAATTTTCTTCCTCACCATCTGTATCACTTGAAGACTCATCACTGGACTCTTGCTTCTCAAATGCAGGACGACGCTGACCGCGTGCAAGTTGAGCAGTCTTTTTCTCCAACGATCTCTGTTTGAACATTTCTACTTGCTCTAGTAATCCCCTGTAAAATGATGGTTCAAACATTTCATGCAAAACCTTATTGGGAGGAAAACAAAAATTACTGGAAACTGTGGGCTGCATGAAATTACCTTTGCTCCAGAGCCTCATACTGCTCTCTGATTTCGGCAGCATGAATCTGTGTTATTATACCAGGTCATTATAATAACGATCATAACTCTTCTGTCTAAATTTTTACTGTCTGACTAAATATTTTAACTGTTTACCTCTTCCTCCGCAAGGCGGTCATCCACCTCCTCCACATCCACCTGTACAACCTTTTCAAACTCCTTATATTCATCACTGTACAACAGTGAAACAAGGCATGTTAAAAAGGTACTTTGCATAGTCGCAATGAAGGATCCAAAACCACAGAAGAGTCATAGTACATTCAGTATACAGAGTGTCCAGCTGCTAAGCAGAAACATTTGCTGAATCATTGGTTAGACAGAGTTGCTAAAATCCCTTTAAGCCTAAAAGGTCAGTTTTTCATAAAACAGTCATTCGGCATGTCTTGTTATAAGATAGTGAGTGCTGGGCTATTACAGGTCAAGATGTTCATAAAATAAAGGTACAGAAAATTACGATGTTAAGACATGTGTGGATTTACTAGAATGGACAAAATACGAAATAAATATATACGCTAATAAGCAGTTATCACGTTGATCGAGGACAAGTTAAGGAAAGATAAAACTTCGGCGGTTTGGGCATGTCTTACGCAGGCCTAAAGATGTTGCAGTGCATAAAGAGTGATATAATTCTATTTGAACACTTTATGAGAAAAAATGGTAGCCCAAAAATAACTTAGCCTAGAGTGGTGGAGAAGGATTTAGATGAATTGAATCTTTCGCTAGATCTAGTTTATAATCGAACGAATTGGAGAAAATAGATTCATATAGCCGACCCCACTCAAGTGGGATAAAGGCTTAGTTTATTATTGTTGTTGTTGGTTAGGTAGTGTTGATGGTCCTAAAGGTATTTCAGAAACAATAAAAGTCACTAATGCGTTCTCTGTTTAAACAGCCTATAAAACCAACAATGGAGAAGAATTAAAAGCCTATGTGGTTTTGTGCACAACCTAGAGTTAAATAATGAACTTAACAATGAGATGTATACAGTTAACTCCTTCGAAAATAAATTAGAGCAGAAGTCAACCTTCTTAGAGAAGCTTATTTAACTTGATCAATCAACTACTATACTGTATAAATAATAAACAATGATAACAAAGAATATTTTAAATAACTTAACCCTAATTAAAACATTCATGTGAATGACCAAAGCACATGCAAGTCCAACAGTAAGACCTGATAAGGAAACTTACTCTATATCGACCTTAGCAGGCTCGATTCCACGTGCACGAAGGTCAGCTTCCTTATTATCAAAAAAGCCTTCAGGTAAAGCTCCTGTAGGTTGCTTAGGTTGTAAACTGTCCATCCTTGGTTCATTCAACTGTCTAGCATCGTCGATTTCACTTCTCTCCTTGCTATCAAAAAAGCCATCAGGAAGAGCTCCTTTTACACTCTTGGCTACAGAACTACCTTGTTCCTTGCCTGCTGGAATCAAGTGACTGGACGATTGACGATCTCTGCTTTTGTCATTGTCAATAAAGTTTTCAGGAACTGATACCTTAGTCTTCTTCACCGTTACGCTAGCAGATTCCTCAGATTGGGATTTCATCAGACCTAATTCCTTTGGATCCTGTTGATGAGTCTTTCCTGAGCCATCTACATTCTTACCATTATGTGGCACATCTGCAGAGGGGACAACATTTTGAAACATCTCAAGCCCCACTAACATTGAACAATGCAGAATCACTTCAAGGATAATTAGTAGCTAAATCATTAGATGAGGAGACAATTTAAATCAAAGCTCAGATGTTATAACCATCGTGGTAGTCAACTCAAACAAAGCTCAGTTCACAGAATACATGAACTACAGCTTGGTAAAGAAGCTAGAGTTTAAAGCAGTTCTAAGCAAAATATGAACAAGTTCAACTTTAATTTTAAATGAAGGATGAAATCACAGAAAGTCATACAGAGGACAGCAAACAGGTCAAGGTGCAGGTTACTTAAAAGATATAAATTTACACGAAACAACTAAATGATGTTCATAACTAATTCAAGCCTGACAACAACCTCTACTTAATATTACTGAAAGAGAAAAAGGTAGCACTCCCAAGGCCACCACACACACACACACCATGTTGATAGATGTCCACCTATTTCATCCAACTCCTGGACCTCTAAGCATGACCTTGTAGGCACAGCTTATTAATATAAATTAACATCATCAAAACATATGGGATAATGTTACTATAAAAGCTAATCATGTTCCATAGTTTAATTAAAGGCCAGTCTAATTGGAATCAAAATGATCAGATAAAGTTTCATTGGCTCATACATTTACTAAGATCCATCTCAACTACATACTTATGCAAAAACACCACACAAAATAGTTATATGGCACAAACTCTTGCTCTGAGATATCATGAAATGTCTCTAAACTATGGCAATAATTTAAACAATCATATATTGGAAACCATATGGGCTTCTTGGAAGAGCTTCTTTTCAAAATTCTAAAAGAGCAAATAAGTTCGGATGTAACAGCGCATAGTTTAGAAAGTGCAAGCTGCAGTTACCGGTCTTTTGTCTTTTCAAATTTTGGTTGTCAAAGAAATCAGAGGGCAGTATTGATGATGATCGAGCCTTAGGTGGTTCTGATGGTTCTTCAAGGCTGGTTTCAGGACGTTTTAGTTTGGCAGCAGCAACTCTGAGATTCTCAATAGCCTGCAATCAAGAGAGACTATCAATACACTTCCACGTAGGAAAACCAGAGGATAACATGCATGAGAAAAGTCTCAACCATTCGCTCATATATATCCTCTCAAAAAAAAAAAAAAAAAAAAAAAAAAAAAAAAAAAAAAAAAAAAGAAAGAGGAAGTTGGTAGCTGCAAATGTCCCAGCAGAATGAAGTTTTCTACACTTAAACTAGAACAAATGTTCTACTATATCCTTAAAATTGATAGGAAAATGAACATCTTTTGCATACTCTCTCATGAGATGTAGATCACTTCCCCATCTTTACTTACACAATACTACTCGAGGTGCTATGGCTACTCTTTCTAAATACTTGCTAGTTCTGTGATGCATAATGAGTTAATTTGCCATGAAACAAACTGTTACTTTTTTTAAAAAAAAGAATGAGTGCACAGTTACCTTAAAGACAAAGGAAACAATATTGCCATGGTATGAGATATTTAAATGCTTAAAGCTTCAACTAATATAAATGTGTCTAACTTATGAAGCACGGACAATTCTAGCAAGTGCCGTGTAGGCATATCAGGCACAACACATTATCGGAACACTCCTACAACACGTATTGGTCCCATGTCCAACGACAGATACTTTAAGGACATTTTAGACTCAAGTGTTAGATTGTTCAAAAGCCTTGAAATGCAGTTTGACCTTTAATATTTAAAAAAGATTAATTGTAGTTATTCATTCACTATGACTTATTATTTAAAATAAATAAAATCATTAGATAGTATGTTTTGCTAACAAATTTCTTCTACATGTTAAGGGGTAACTCTAGTTTGTACATGTTAAATGCAACATCTAAATGTATAATGCCATTGTGCATGTTTATGCATATAGTTATACAATTGTGTTCTAACCGTATCGTGTCATAATAACTTTTTATAGTCCTGTGCCGGCTCCGTATTGCGTCGTGTCACATCTATGTATGCTTTTGTGCTTCATAGGTGTCAACTTAGAACATTCCAGCTGCCCCAAGTGGCTTTAGGCATAAATTATATGAATATCTACACAAATGTACTTCCACGGCTGATGAAACAAGATATATGAGTTGTCACTAACTATGACTAAGTTTTAACTAGTTTGATACACGTTGATCTTGCATCTATACTTGTACAAACTTTGCATCCAAAAGAAGATCCAATAATAGAAAGATAGCTTAACTGCATCGCTGACAACTAATAGGAAAAAATTGCATGCAATAATCAGTTTTTGCACAATACAGCTCCTTTAATTTGACACGACACAACTGAGCCACCTAATTATGAAAATGACTATGATGCCTCTAAGTTTGCATAGCAGGGATTTGGCCTTAAAGACTAAAAGAGACAGGAGACAATTAGACAAGGAGTGGTGGTCAACATCCAACATAGTTTGTAATAAAAACTTGTGAAGTGACTTGCATGAAACAGTCAAATGAGTCCAACATAGCATACAACATCCTAAAGGTTTTATGACAGCCATTCTAGTTGAGAATCACTTTGAGATTCTAGTAATAAGAGACCAAATGGAAACTAACTAACTATACACAAACTATTAGTGTTAATTTCAACTAGTTTCTTTCCCTTGAAATGGCCTGCACACAAAAAGTGATAAATATCTACACCTTACTTTACCCTATGGACTACGTTCTGACCATGAAATTAGCACAACAACAACAACAATTCTTAACTTGAAAGCAGGTTCCTGTTACAATGAGTTCTTACACTTTGTTTTTTATTGAGAGCGCAACTCTACAAATAACATTAAAACTAAGATCCTCCACTTGATTTTCCATCTGCATCTTTGTGAGCCTTCTATTTCATTAAAGCAGAGAATTTCCTCAATAAACACGACCCAACTATTTACTAAATACCAATAAATTTGCATCTCAGATGACTTGACCATCGTAAATGAGATTCTTCTTACTTCATTTGGTACCAAGTGCCACACCAAAATTCTGCAGAAAGTGTTACCTCTTCCCTATGGTTTCTTTTGAAAATCCACAGATCCACTGTAAGATCATCGTCTAACTAAACTAAAGTTATCTTCAGTATATGTTAATTACTACGTTCTCATGATACTATGAGAAGCCTTACTAAAATCGGGTGGAAATTAGGATCAAGAAAGAATCAAGAAGAGTTTCCTACACATCAATTCTCCTCTTTTACTCTAACTTAAAACGATTATTTACACCCAACCATGTTGCGCAATACATAAGCGATCGTCAAATACATAACAAAGAATAGCAAAAATAGAAATAATTTATCCTAGAATGCTTAGATTTCACTATGGTTCTTTAATAATCACAGTTAAGCTACATCTTAGCTTCGGCTTTGCAACACTCTTCATATAAAAAAAAGCACAAAGGAGAAGTATCTAATGGTCACTTATAGCATCTCAGTAAACTTGAGCAACTATCTAAGTTCCACCATTAGTCAAATTGGGCCGTCAAGCAATAAGAAAAAATTGAGAATGAAGCTATATAAAAACAGTTCAAAGATTGCATAGCAATAATAGTGAAACTTTCCTGGTCTTAGAAGGTATAGCAAATAATGAGTGCTTTATAATACAGAAGTACCACTTCAAAATGTCCTTTATCGGAACTGCACTGTTCTAATTGAGAGAAGATATTTTAAAATCAGAAAAAACCAAATTTCGTGTTACAAGAAATTACCTCATGATGCTTTCGGGAATGCTGGTGAGCAGGCCAATTTGCATCAGATTTTAGAGTGACATTGCAGACTCTGCAGACTGGTTGATCGTATTCATTGTACCTAGAAGCCGAAGCATCAAAACAATTAGTTTCGTCAAATAATCAAATGCTATTATGTTTCATCAAGAAGGCGTTCAAATAAACCACACAGTAAACAAGAACGGAGTATTAAGCAAAATCATGAAATTAGATTGATTCATTTATTGACTGAGTGATTACCTGACGAGTTCGGAATCGATGCGCTTCTCTTTCTTCTGTGCCGATTCCCTCAGCTTCGATCGGAACAACGCTTTGCTAGCGTCCATTGAAGGTGAAAATAATAATCTCAACTCGAACTCAAGAGAGCTTAATGAATTTCACAATCTACAACCATGAAATTGCTTCGCAGAGTACTTCCAGCCAATTTCTAGTTATTAATCTTTTGGTAATGGGTTTAGGGCTGGAACTCGAAATTGTTTATAATTTGATTGAACTCGAGGGTAAAACAAGAAAGAAAACGAAATCGGTGAATCGGGTCGGGTCCGGAACCTATAAAATTCATAACCCTATCCAAATAGATTTTCTTTCTCTCTTGAAAGAAAAAAAAAAAAAGATAGATATTTGGTTAAACTATAGACGCTGGGGATAATGCTGCATGCTAGTAGTTCCCATCAATATCTTTTCAGTCGCAAAATATAGCTAAAATTATATTTAGGAGTGCTTATTATCATTTTATTTTTTTATTTTTATTCCAACTTATTGTTTTACCTTTCTAATAAATTTGATAAAATATTTATAATTTTTTTAATTTAAAAAATATAGAAAATTTTATATCGTGAAATTTTATTATTATTATTTTTAATAATAAAATAAAACTTATTTTAGAAAAAATTTAAACTATGTTTTGTTTCAGAAAAATTCTTTTTCAATAGAAACTTCTAAATATTTTTTAAATGTTTTTATGTAAATTATTAAAGTTGGCTGATATTCAGGCAGCCAATACTCTTTTTGTTTTTGCTTACTTAGGATCGGGCTCTGTATTTGATATTTGGGTATTTCTATTTATTAGGAGGCATCCAATTAAAGCTTGTTTTTTTAGTCATTTTTTTCAAATTTATTTTTGTATTCATATTTGGGTGAAAAAATATCAAAATATTCTTCATTCAGGTTTTAACTTTAAGATTAATTCTCTTAATTATCAAGATTGAATTTTATCCAATTTTATAATGTTATTCTGAATACATTTGTAAAATTTTCTCAAAGTTAAATGTGTAAATATAGGGCTGGATTAAATGGATCGACTCGTGGGCCGATCAAATAGTTTGAAACAGAACCCGTCTGCTTCGTAAATTAGTGACAAAACTGGACCAACTGGTCCAGTCCGTCAAATAGGTCAACTTTGTCGACCTTTTGAGTAGTCCGTCTGTACATTTTTTACTGGTGAACAACAAATTATTAACATAATCAATAATAACAGTTAATTAAGTCAACTTATAATAAAAAATTATTTATATTTATTTTACTTAATAATATTTTTTAATTATTTTTAAATTTTATTTGTTTATTTTTTTTAAAAATAAATATATAATTATATTATAAAAATTATCATCAAACTAGAATGCGAGATCGGGCCAGATCAACTCGAGCAACTTATTGGCCCGCACTACCCGTATTTATACCGTTGGATATCTCCTTCCCTTTTGATTACTTTTTTCCTAAAGACATATTTATTTACCAACCAAACTCACTTCTAATATAAAATAATAAAAATTTTAAAATAAATGTCTTACTGCTATGGAAATAAATATTAACAAGCCCGATCATGCGCAGCCCTTGTGTCTCAACTTTATGCATTTCCAAAAGAACACGTACAGCCATACTGTACAACATTCATTTATACTGCAGCATAAATAGGGTACAATTTCCAGTGACCGCACAAACGGTGAACAACAAAAACGACCTAGTTTGGCTTTGGCTTCAAAAGTGAAAAGCTGGACATCATGGAGGATAGGCTGGTGCGCAGGAAGGAGCTCAAGTGAGACCAAAGCGAAAAGTTTGATCCGTAGTAATTTACTCGGACCGACTTCTTCGATCTTTCTCTAACAAATTCCATTTCCCTTGAGATCCCACGCTCAAAAGATTCTGAATCTTCAAGGAGGGGCAAAGCGGTAGACCCTTTGGACTCAACATTCTTAATCCATCCACGTAGCATGTAGTTCACAACCTGTACTAATAGGATCTGGTCAACTTCTCGAAACTATCCAAGATAGACTAGCAACCTTATCTTGCATATAGCCAAAGAAAGAGAACGAAGTAGAATTTGAATTAATGCACGAATCATACAGTAGGCATTTGCATTTTGCAGCTCTACTACACTCTTCAAAATTTATAAATACTCACTTCAAACTTCAACTAAGACAGGTGACATCCCCTAAACCAAGCTATTAGTTAATTACCTAGAATAACTGAATAAGTTGCACTAATTTAAGACCATGCCTATTGACACCCCAATTGAACCCAGTATAGGTTTTTCCTTTGCTGTCTTTAATAACTAGTGATGCAAGTTGCCAAACCTTTATTTAATCATCAATATGCATGTGTTACAAAGTATGTCATTACACAGTCCTCTTGTCATACCTCAAGAACAAGTAAATATGGTAAGTAGCAACTCAATTGTCTGCGAAAACAACTACTACCACAAAAATCATGCCTTCAGCTTATCTATGCAGAGCTCACAGACAATAATAAAGTGGTGTAGCCTGTTCGTTAGTGTCCAAATTTTCCCAATAAGTGGCAAGTAACAGCATCACAAATAAGTGGAAGTTTGACAAAGTTGCATTGCAAGCACAATAAAACTGAAAGGCACATGAGGAAGTAGCATTACCTCAGGAACCTCATCATGAGGGCAGTGACCTGCAGGTGTTATCTCAAAGTATGGTGCTTCTGGTATCTGGATTTTGATCTTAAGGCCCCAGATAGGACCAACCCAAGGATCTTCCCTACCATACATAAGGCAGATGGGGATGCCTTCTGCTTTGCACCTACAAACATAACATTCAGAAAAATTATCAAGACTTGATAAAGAAAAGAGTGTTCCAACTTGACAAGTTGATACCAGAAAATGTTACAAAATAAATTACCTGCTTAATGCTTCATCAAAAGACATCTCTCCTCTGGGGGCCAACATAATGGTTGCAAAAGATGCAGCAGCAGCAGGATGCCCAGCTATCTCCATTATATGAGCAAAAACTTTATCAACTTTGGTGGTATGGTCAGCATAGACTTGCTTCAAAATTTCCCTTATGCTGTAAGGGTCACTAAACTTCTGCCATCTAATAACACAGAGCGGTTCAGTTCATCAAGACTGAAGATTAAATACTATCCAATGGAAGATATTCCAAACAGAGAATTGCATGCATCTAGGAATCAGAAAATACGGTATGCCTCGATATGCATGGTACTAAGTTTATGAACTTATAAGTCATAGACAAGAGGTGTTACGAATTGCAGTGTTTTTAAGATGTATGAGTAATTTTAAGTGAAACTATAGGTGGAAATAAACATTTCAAAACTCCCACATGTAACAAGATAACCAATTTAGACTTCATGCAGAAGCCAGATGTATAAACTAGAGAAATGCTTAAAAACATCATCGAATCGAGGAAGCATCTTAAAACTTCCATTTAGTGATTAGATTAAATAAACTCATGCACAAGCCAGGCACTTATCTTCAAAAATAATATATCACAATATATATATATATATATAGGCATAAAAATAATATACCACAACATATATAGGAATTATCAATCACCAGTCAAAATAAAAGTAAAACATGATTATAATTAGACAAAACAGGTGTATAGAACATGACCACACTGCAGAAGCCATATAAAGAGTAACACCGAGAAAAGGGCTCCATGAAATCTAATAGAAGGAAAAACTTTCTAGATGCAGTCAGAAAAATAGAAATTAGCTTTTAACAATATAACAACAGCAATACCTACATGGACACAATTAGGTTCCTCACAGCTGGGGGTAAAGGGTACTTCCCAGCCCAAGGAAAAAGTTTGGCCAGCCTAGGAGATTTCACAGGATTCGGGAGGAATCCCCAAAATGGTGTTGCATTGAGCAATGTAATCCCCTTCACTAATTCTGGATTGCGTGCCGCCACGTACATAGCCATAAATCCCCCTAGTGAGTTCCCCACAAGGTAGACAGGTTCACCAACAACCTAGAACATGAATATGTAAACATTTGGATAGATCTATAAAGAAAACAACGCAGATATTATGAGCCAAACAAGATGCAATTCAAACCATAGATAGACATCACACAAAGAACAAATGTTTGAATAAGATCCCAACATTTGAATGAAAGTCGGATAAACATAGACAAAGTTTAGCAAATAAAATGTCTTAACTAGTAATGTATATGCCATAAGAAACAGAAAAACATCATACGCAGATCCCCCCAAGAAGATAAACATTCAAAGTCAGAGTTCAGAACGAATATAACAGTAAAAAAAAAAAAGCAATGACAATTCGGATAAAAGAAGCTTAACTGCATACCTGCTCGATAAAATGCTGAACTTGTTCTTGCCATAAATCTGCAGAGAAAACAAGTTCCTTTGCCCATGGTTCTGGCTCCTGCCCGAAACCCCAAAATGCATTCTCTACAAGACTTTCACCACTCTTTGAAGGACAGGGGTCCTCTGACAGAAGCGACATGCCTTGGCCTACAAAATCAATTGCCCACACTCTATACTCGCGGCCAAGATCTCTCAATTGCTTCTCATAGTGAAAAGATCCCACCCCGAACCCAGGAAGAAGTAGCAGGGGTGGTGCATTAACATTCTCCATTCCTGCTTTTTCATAATACACTGATAACTTGGGCTTCCATTCCCAAACATCACTGCAGATACTCGCTCCTGGATTTCCATTGGAGTACTCATCTGGCAATTCAGGGACTTGGACCTTTGCTAACTGATCATTTGTCTTGGTGTAGTCCACCAAGCCTACATCTGCATCAGTTGTCACAGCAGAGTTGTCTGAAAATGCTTTAACTTGGACCAGCAATTTTCTCCTCCTTTTCCTGTAGAGATTTTCGATTTTGCTCCTCTCTTGATAAGGATTTGCCAGATACGGGACTTGATTTGTTCTTGAACATTTAAATCCAACTCTATTGTGATTAGAATTCCTAGACTTGTTCTTTATATTGGGGCATGCTACTGTCGGGCAGGAGGAAACGGACAGAACTTCCATTTTAGCTGTTCTGCAAATCAGTAGCTACACAATGATCAGCTGAACAACGAGGTACCAAAAGGCAAGAAAAAATATTTCAAAAACAAAGGTTAACAACAGTTTTACAGAAATCTCAAGAAATCATTAAATTTGACAAAATTTATTCTGGAAATAAAACCCTTATGATCATGAAATCCTAAGCAAAAGAAGTAGGAGACTAATTGATCAACCAGCTATAGCAAAGTATTAACTTTCTAAATTGCAAGAATTCCACATTAACATCAAATTATTAAGCATCACAGACTCAACAGACATCCAAAAATTATTAATTTTTGAGTTCCAAAATTCTCGGAAGAATAAAGAAATCAAATCTATACGTACCTTCGAACTCAAAGGCAGCTCTTTGGAGTAAAAAGAAATAAAAAATTAGAATAAAATTGAAAACAAAGAAGCTATGTAGTCCAGAGGTTTGGGTTCGCGTGTTCTCTCTACTCTTCTACACCAACACGTAACTTAAACAATCACTCTCCCGCTACTATATTTATCTACTATAAAACAAAATAACAAAAACTTCCAACTCCACTACTAACATTGACACGTGTCAACTCAAACAACGAATCAGCAAATGTCAAAATTAGTTAGTCAAACAATCACCGATGACAAAAGCTGTTTCGTGTGTTAGTAGTTACAGCATAGATTGGTAGGCTCTAGACTGCGCGTTGGGACTAAAGTTGGCAGGATCGACCTTTTTGCCGATCCAAAAATTCTCTCAATCCGACCGGTCGGACGCAGGTCAATCTTCTGTCTAAAAATCAGCCTCTAATCTGACCATAAAAACCAATCTTGTCGACCTCTTCGGTTCGATATTTTTCTCTTTACGCACAAAGCAGGGCTACGTCACCTGCGGTAGCTACTCTTTCTTCGCCAAGTAACAAATTATCATCGTTAAATCTTTCGGTAGAGGCACTTATTTTTTATCTTCGATCTTTTGGTGCTATGCTCGCTCTCGCTGTCCCTTTGGGATTCGAATTTTTTGACTGAAGGTCCATCAAATCTCTCTAATCTGTGATTAATTTGTCGCTCACCAAGATCATCGAGCCATTGACCTTGGTGTTCTGATAAAGCTCTAAGAACAACATGTTCAGCTCTTCGCCGAGTCTCGTTGCGTCATCTTCATTAACAGAAGAAGAAAAAGAAAAAGAAGAAGCACACCATCCGCAACTTCTGGACAGAACCTAGTCAGACGCAAAACCAACAGTAAGGAACTTGCCGGAGGAACGAGCCCAAAAAAATGAAGTCAGCGAACGCGACATTGGCTTTCAATCATTTCAAAGAAGCTAATGTTGCTGCACCAATGGAAGTAATTGTTGAAATATTTAGTTATATTTCTTTCCTAATTTAGATATTAGATATTTTTTCTAATTTAGATTTTTTGTACTCTATATATAATGTACTTCTTCTATTGAGAAATCAATTTGTGATTTTTATTATTTAATTTGATATCAAAGCCAAATCTGGTTTTACCATCGTTATATCACAAGAAAAAAAAAAAATCAAATCACTTTGTCAGACAATTGGTAATTGTTGTCGGCGATTGTTGTTGCTGTCACAAATCGATAATACTACTTGATCATCCAAAAAAAATATTTCGAAACCCTAGCAATCGCCGCCGCCGTTGTTGCCGCCGCTGCTGAAATGCCATCAGATCTCACCTGAAGACCCGACATCTCACGCTGTCGCCGCTGGTCGTCGTCTCTGCTA
The DNA here is from genome assembly GCA_019914995.1 of Acanthochlamys bracteata. Classification (NCBI taxonomy): domain Eukaryota; kingdom Viridiplantae; phylum Streptophyta; class Magnoliopsida; order Pandanales; family Velloziaceae; genus Acanthochlamys; species Acanthochlamys bracteata. Next base: position 6,527,920 of record CM034135.1, on the reverse strand, counting down.
TCTTAGCACTCTGCCGTCGTCGGATCGCGATTAGATCTCGCTGCAAGCACGCTCGGTTGCGTCTCTGCCGTTGCCGCCGTCGTCTCTGCCGATTGCCATCACCGGCATCGTCGTCACTGTTGGCTTGCGCCGTCCCTACTCTCCACCTCAGCCATAACCGCCAGCGTTCTTAGCCGTTCGATCGGCCGTCCTTGATCGCCAGCCAACGAGATCCTACGATCCAGGCCCGGCCCAATCCAGGCCCATTCAGCTCGGCCCGTTTCAATCCTAAAAAAAATTTAGGGGAGGGCAGCAGTTATGTCTGGAACCACTCCAGTTATCATTCAATCAGAATGTGCATTTAATTCAGAAATTATTCTTAATGAGACTAATTATGATATTTGGTTTCAATTAATAGAGATGCACATTGCTGAAAGAGAGAAGTATTCTTATATACGTGGTAAGACAAAACCACCTGATGAATCAGATGCTGGATATGAAAAATAGTATGCTGAAAATCAGAAAGTAAAGAGATGGCTACTTATGTCCATAACTCCAGAAATTATGAAACACTATTTACGATTACCTACTGCTCGGGAGATTTTGAGTGCTCTATCAGCGGTGTTTTATGATGGGAGTGATGAACTGCAGGTTTTCTCTTTAAACCAAAAAGCATGTACTGCTAAACAGAGTGGAAAATCTCTCTAAATATGATGGATAATTGACCGAAATTTTTCGAGAATTAGACTATCGTGATAAGGTAGTCATGAAAGATCCTGATGATATTTTGGCATACAGAAAGTTCATAGAACGACTAATAATACACATATTTTTTGCTGGCTTGGATAGTGATTTTGAACAGATTCGTGGAGAAATTCTTCGTAAAGAATCAGTTCCAGATCTATAGGAATGCTATTCGTTGATTCGTCGTGAGGCGATACGTCGCTCTACTATGAAAACTGAGTCTGAAAATTCTGAAGCTTCCGATATGATGGTACGACATCGGCATGATCATACAAAGGCGACACACTCTAAGACTGCACAAGAGTCAACATCCAAATGCACTCATTGTAATAAATCTGGCCATACTAAAATGAAGTGCTTTGAACTTATTGAATATCCAGAATGGTGGGATCATAGTCGTGAGATAGTAGAAGCGAGGTTCCAAAAATAGCCATATTGCTGCAGTTATTGAGACGAAGATAGATGACGATGATGGTGCTACAAAGGGCTCAGCATTAGTAGCTACCGCTGACATTAGAGGTAAGGTTTTACATACTTCTACATCTGTTTCTAATAGTACATAGATAATTGATTCTGGTATTACAAATCATATAACGTTTGATTCTAAACATGTCTTAAACCTTAAATCTTCTTCACAAAATTTTGTTTCAACTGCCAATGGTAATTTGAACTCTGTTATTGGTGCAGGATCTGTAAACCTCACTAAAAGTTTAACTTTAGATTCAGTTTTAATTATTCTATCCTTGGATTATAATCTTTTATCTGTCTCTCAAATAACCAAAACTTTATTTTATATTGTAATTTTTTAGCTTGAATCTTATGTGTTTAAGGACATCCAAACAAAGCAGACGATTGGTTATGGTACTAAGCGATGACAGTTGTATTACTTGGATTTGGTGCAAAAGAGTTCAGATAAGTTGCATCAGGCTTTGACAGTGGATGGCTTAAAAGGTGAGAAGATAAAATCAGAAATCTTGTTATGGCATCGACGGTTGTGGCATGCTTGTTTTGGTTATCTGAAAAAATTATTTTCCAGTTTATTTGCAAAATTTAAAGTTTCTAGTTTTCAATGTGATGTTTGTGAACTTGCAAAAAATCATCGTACTTCTTTTCCGTTATGTTTGAATAAAAGTCCATTACCTTTTATGATAATACATTCTAATGTTTAGGGTCCATCTAAAGTTACTACATTAGGTAGATCGCGATGGTTTGTTATTTTTATTCGTGACTGTACCATAATGACATGGCTTTTCTTGATGAAGTCTAAAGGTGAAGTGAGCTACTTGTTTCAAAAGTTTCATAAGATGGTTCGGACTCAATACAATGCACAAATTCAAGTTTTTCGCAGTGATAACGGTTGAGAATATAAGTATTTCGCACTTCAACAGTATTTAAAAGTACATGGGATAGTTCATCAAACTACATGTCCTAATACACCCCAATAAAACTAAGTTACTGAAAGAAAGAATCGACACTTATTGGAAGTGGTTCGTGCCTTATTGATAAATGCCCATTTACCGTTAACTTATTGGGGAGAAGCACTGGCTTCTGCAGCATATCTTATCAATCGGGTACCGTCAAGTTTTACAGATTTAAAACACCATTTGCATTCCTTTTGGAAGCAGTTGTTGCACCAGCAGCTTCGGACTTGCCCTCCCGTATCTTTGGCTGTGTGGCGTTTGTACATCTTCACCATCACCAACATAACAAGTTGAGTTTTCGAGCTTTAAAATGTGTCTTTCTTGGATATGCTGCGTCTCAAAAAGGGTATCGGTGTTATCATCCTACAACTTAGCGTATTTTTATCATAGTGGATGTTGTATTTCATGAAAATATAATGTATTTTTCTGCTGAGGCTGAACTTCAGGGGGAGAATTTTAAATAAGTTTAGACTTTAGATTATGAGTCTCACTCTTAAGAAAAAAATGGATTGTCTGAGTTTTCCTATCAAACAGTGGACAACAATGGCAACAACTCTCTATCAGATGTAATTAACGATGTCATATTTGGTGTGACAGTGAATGAAAATACTGAATACTCAGGAACTGAATGTATGGCACCAATTTCACCTTATCCAGAGTCCCTCGCTCCACAATCAACAGACATACCAAACCAATCGACTGCTGAGGATGTTCTTAATCCAATTTTTGAAGCATTTAGAAGACAGTTACCACACCGTCATAATAGAGGTATTCCTAAGCCTACCTATGAATCTGAACTTTCTAGTAAAACCAAATACCCCATGAGTCATTATCTGTCTAACCATCGGCTGTCAGAATCAAATCTGTCATTTATAAATCAATTATCTATTGTATCTATTTCTAACAGTGTGTAGGAAAATTTAAATGATCCAAGGTGGAAAGAAGCTATGAATGAAAATATGAAGTCCTTACAAAAGAATAGAACTTGGGAACTTATTGATCTCCCTCCAAGAAAGACCACAGTTGGATGTCGATGGGTATATACTCTGAAGTATAAAGCAGATGGTATAGTCGAATGTTTCAAAATAAAATTGGTAGTAAAAGGGTACACCCAAACCTACAGAATCGACTACACAGATACTTTTGCACCTGTAGCTAAAATCAATACCGTTCGAGTCTTATTATATTTAGCTGTGAATTTAGATTGGTCATTGCAACAATTTGATGTGAAGAGCGCCTTTCTACGTGGTGAATTGACTGAAGAGGTTTATATGGATCTTCCGCGATGATGTAATTCATCAGAAGTCCACAGACAGAAGATGTGTAGATTAAAAAAATCACTTTATGGACTGAAACAATTTCCAATAGCATGGTTTAGAAGATTCACAAAGTCTATGGTAGCATTTGGGTACCATCAGAGCAATTCAGATCACATTTTATTTCTGAAGAAAGTGTATAGCAAAACCACTGCACTTATTATCTATGTTGAGGACATGATCGTTACAAGAAATGATCCAGAAAAAAGGAAGGCATTGTAAGATTACTTATCTAAAGAGTTTGAAATGAAAGATCTTAGTCATTTGAAATACTTTCTTGGGATTGAAGTGTCCCCATCTAATAAGGAAATCTTTCTGTCTAAACGAAAGTATGCCTTAGATCTTTTAGAGAAAACTGGTATGTCTGCATGTTAACCAGTTGATAAACCAGTGGAAGAAGGTCTAAAGTTGCGTATTGAAGTTAATCAGGTACAAGCTAATAAAGGAAAATATCAGAGACTAGTATGAAGGTTGATGTATTTGGCACATACAAGATCTGATCTTGCCTATGGATTGAGCATTGTCAGCCAATTTATGCATAATCTTAGAGAACAACATATGAATGCAGTGATACGCATTTTGAGGTACTTCAAATCTGCTCCTGGAAAAGGAATTCTATTCATAAAAATTATGAATTATCAAAATATATATGTATATACTGATGCTGATTGGGCAGGAGCAATTGATGATAGACGGTTTATATCATGTTACTTTACTTTTGTGGGCAGTAATCTAGTTACATGGAGAAGTAAAAAGCAGAATGTTGTAGTACGTTCAAGTGCAGAAGCTGAATTAAGAGGTTTAACACTTGAACTTTGTGAAGCATTATGGTTGAGACTCATTTTGAAAGATTTGAGCTTTGCACCTAAGCGATCGATTCGATTATACTGTGATAATAAAGCAGTATGTGATATAGCACATAATTCAATTCAACATGATCGCACAAAATATGTTGAGGTAGACAGGTTCTTCATTAAGGAGACGTTGGATGAAAAAATTCTGGAGTTGCCTAAGATTCGATCGGAAGAGCAACAGGTTGACATTCTTACCAAAGCAGTTTCAAAGCATATATTCTCAAATTTTTAGACAAATTGGGCATGTATGATATTTATGCACATATATTGAAATATTTAGTTAATTTTCTTTCCTAATTTAAATATTAAATATTCTTCCTAATTTAGATTCTTTGTACTCTACATATATTGTACTTTTTCTATTGAGAAATCAGCTTGTGATTTTTATCATTCAATTATAATACCGGTGTCAGTGAAGGCGGAGCGGCAGAAGAGATTATGGGAGAAAAATGCTTGCTCAACAGCAATCGCCGTCGCGTTTGCTTTTGCGCACAACATGTGGAGCTACTTTTCGATCGTCGTCTCTGTTGCCTCTCATCGGTGACTCGTTAAACGAGCAACTCGATCAGAAACGACGGCCAGATCGTCGATTTTCGGTCAGACTCGACTAGTTCGAGTCTGACTACACTAGTTGGGACTTTTTTTAGGCTCGTCCTAAGAAAAGAACATGGCTTCACCATTTCGTTAACTCTGACGGTCTGATTGAAATATTGCGATTTTAGATGGATTGGGTTTTAAAAAAAGATCGAAATTCGATCAATATAGTAAGCTTCTTGTCTGCCCGGACCAGCTAGAGTGTATAGTAGATGAAGTGAGTTTTTTGAAAGTCCATTTAAAAATAAAATTAAAAATATTTAATAAATAATAAAATTATATATTAATTTAATATTTATAGTAAGCTTTAACATTAAAATTTAAAAAAATCTATTAATAAAATATTTTTATTTTTATATATATTTTATATTAAAAATAAGTTTAAAAAAAAATAAAATTGGGGTGTTGATAAACATGCCCCGAGAGGGACCTGTTTAGTTTCTTCTGAATCTGTAATTGATATTTGTGCGCTTATTATCTTTTTTTTTTATTTTAATTTTTGTTATATATTTTTTAATTAAGTTTTTATAATTTATTAATTAAAAGTATACATAGTGTATATCATAAAATTTTATTATTAATAATATTTATAATTGTTTTTTTTAAATGTTATTTATTTCGAAAAAATTACTCTAATATATCTCATTATTCACCTGAAACTTTGCCAAAACCACACGTATATAGCTGACTGGCTCTCTGACAACAACAATTTTGTTCTTATGCATCCATATTTGGATCGCACAGGTGGCCAAGGTTAGGCCACGCTACTCGAGTTAGCTGATATATATGCAAATATTTTTTAACTATTTTTTATTTTTATTTAAGTTTATCTATTTTAATAAAAATATTTTAATTTTAATTATATACCCTCAAACTCACGTTAATAAGCAAAAATTTTATACTTTTGTTTCATATGATATTACAATATTGTCAACTTAGAAAGCGTACTTTTAAAAAGTAATTAAGAACTATTACGCATTGTTGGATGATAAGATTAAAAAGTAAAATAAATATGAAACTAAAGATGAATGTCAGTGAAAAATAATTATTTAATTTTATTATATTTCAATATATAATAAAATTAATAGATAGAAGACGGAATAGGTGATTAATGTAAGTAAATTTATGATAAAGACTCAAATCAAAATTTTAAATTATATTAATATAAATTTTTTTAATATAATTCTAAATTAGTTTCATTAAAAATTTTTAGATAAAAGTTAATAGAAATAATCAGTTATTTAATATAATCATATAGTAAGATATCCAAATTACAAATACATGTAATATGTAGGTACATAGTTTCTTGTATATGTGTTGCATACATGGTGTATTCTTTTCATGTCTAAAAATTAATTTTAAATTAATTTCACAATCACTTTATTCTAAAAGTTATTTTCTGTAAAAAAAAAAACAACACATTATATCTTTTCTAACTATCTTAGTATTTATTTTTCACTTTGATAGTTATCCTTCTATTCTTTATCTTGAGCTTTGAATTTGAATAATCTAGCATAATCCCAATCCTCATCTTTACTTCTCCCCGTTGCTATATCTAATGAGAGTGTGTTCTTTTCAGTTTGCAACTCATTAACTCACTTTTTTGTTTAAAAAAATATTTTTGGTTCACTTTAACTATATAAATTTTAATTTGTTTCTAGCAAAAAAAATAATAAAATAAGAACTAAGTGCAAATCTGATAACATTATTCGATAATGATTTATTTTACAATATGTCACTTTCTAGTAAGTCATTTGTCGCAAAAAGAATGCATCCAATGTAGTTGAGTTAGGCATTAGATGTGAAGTTCGCATTGGTAGATCGATTTTATATTAATTTATTTAATAACTGAATCAAATTTATTTAATTATAATATAATTTATAAATTTATATAGATCAAAATTATCAATCTTAATCTAATATATTTAATAACATTATCAAATTCGGATCGATCTATTTAATAATTAAAATTTTTATTTTGATATTTTTAAATTTTAGTAAATTATAAAATCAGTTGGAATAAATATTGTACGGTATTTTTTGTAAAGATTCGGCCAGTTTTTGTCAAAATATGCAATTCCTATTATCTTTATCGGTACTTCAAATTTTCCAATAAATTGTTATTTATTTTTTGAAAAATATATGGTAAAAATTAGAATTTTATAATTATAAGTACACGGTAATATTCAATAGAAAATAATATTTTTAATAAAAATTTTGGTAAGCGTAGCTAGCCGACAAAATTTTGATAAAAATTACTTTACAATTTTCAAATTCATTATAAAAAAAACACATATATATTTTGAACTATTTTATAAGACATGAAATAACAATTAATTATAAATACAAATAATTATAATAATTTATAAATTACTATTACTGATTTCTTTTTTGTTGCTAAAATTTTATTATAAGTAAGAAAATTATTGCTTCTAGAGTGATAATTTGGATTGGTAGACATATTATGTGTCTAATTTATTTAATAATTAGGTCAAAGTAATTCAATTCTAATCTAATTGGCTATATGAATTTATTTTTTTTTCTTTTCGTTCAATTAGAAATCGGATCCAGCAATATATCCTATTCTTTTAAATTTTTTACCACTATTTTAAACCAAATTAATTTTGATTTTTTCAAAGTTTTCAAATGGAAATTCAAACCTGCATAACATAACTTTAAAACAAAAGTTTTTCCTTTGTTGACAATATTTGCATTTAATTATTCTATTTTATTTTTAACCCAACCAAATAGTGAGTTAGGAGAGTTATGTTGACTTAACACACCTAACCCTCTTCTAACTTTCAGAAAGAAACAAAAAGAGCTATTTTATTATTATTATTAGTAGTAGTAGTGGTTAATGTAACCTGATTGGTTCAACCAAATCCAACTACAGTTCTCTCTCTAAAGCAGAAGCAATGGGCCCATTTTTAAGCACTGAAGAAATAGAGGAATAAAAGAAAACGTTTCTCTCTTTTGTCTCTGTGTCTCCGTTCTATTCAATTCCTCCGCTTACCGGCGATGTGATCTAGCTCCGTCGTTGCGCCGGCGCCTTTCAACTGTTGAATTTCTGCTCTCTGGTGTTTTTTTTTGCCTAAATTCATAGGTATGAGTTTGTGCTTTGGTTTATTCGGCTAACTTTGTCTTTGGGTGTTGAGATGCTATTCTTTGGGGGTATCGAGGATTGATTTGGTACGAAAATGGGGAAGAAGGGATGTGGTTTGCATTCCGGGAAGTTTTGGTATGAAAATGCTGTTGTATAGGTTTTTGTATTATAAGTGCTGTAGTTTAGATTTGGTGAACTTGGGTAAATTATTAATAGGGTTTGATTTGGGTATAGAAAAGTTCAAAATGAGCATGAACTTTTATTTATTTATTTATTTTTACTTACTGAAGCTGAAATTCGTGGCCTCGTTAAGGAGCTATCAAATTTCTTGATGTTAATACCATGTACTTATATGTTTCAGTTTTTTGTTAAAGAAGATGGTCGAATGTGGTGGATACTTTTTAGGAGTCATTTCATGCTTTTAGACAGTTTGGTTTTGCTTGGGAGAGGATTTTGCTAGCGGATTGTGGAAAGGACTTTAAAATCCCTTTTAACTTTGCTGTGAGAAATGATTCTTTTCTTTACACCAAAGCACGGTTTGAAAAACTTCACTGAGAAACCTGATCCCATAATCAATTCTACAAGTAGAAAATTCTAAAAACAATGGTTGCAAACTCTTTTTCATATAGAGCTTAAAATCTATATGTTTGTGGTTTTATGCCCCATTTGGCTGCATCAAGGTACAAGATTTGCTAAAAGCGCGGTAGGTAAACATGATTTCAGAGAAGCAAGATTCATTTAGCTTCTCCTAACCATGGTTTGAACCACGTTGTAGATAGTGTAGGACTTTTAACTTGGTTTAAGAAATAACAAACCAAAATCAAAATATCAGGCTTACAAACGCTCTTGCAAGGAAGCTCCATTTCAAGATGCAGCGTCAAAGGAAGCCTTAGCAATATTAGGTTAACAAAATTATATGGTTTTCAGATACTATTGATTTATGAGCTTCACATACTTGTTTTTAGGATTGTAAAGGACAAAGAATAATTATGATATTAGATTATTGATTAAGAAAGATGACATTGACTTATGAGCTATTGGGTAGTATGTTTCTTCAGTAAAACCTTCATTTTCTACTTCCATTGTAATGAACTTGATGGTAACGGCTAAGGTTTTGTTTGGTAATTTTGAAACTTATCAAAAGGCTCTGTGAGAAGCATTTTCTAAAAGTTGTTGTTATGGGTTACTGTTAGAATATTTGATAATTGTTTGGCAAGAATTACTTTTCTGCAAAATGGCAATAGGCGACTTCTATAAAGCATCTTTTAATTATAATATTGCGATATTGATTTTTAAAAGTTGAAATAAACTTTATAACTATCATGTATATAAATATGAATAATTAAAGTTTTATTATTTAATAATTTACTTTGTATGCACTAAATTTTGTTTAGAAAGAGTTATAATGTTGAATGAATAATATAAAAGGTAGTGTTATAAATTTTGGGAAGTGATAGTGGGTAGTTTTTTTCATTTTAGTTATGGAAACATAAATAGTTTTTGAAACCCCACTACTTGTTTTCAAATGCTTCCTAAACAGTGGAAGTGCTTCTCCTAAAAGAATAAGCAATGATGGTAACCAAACACCCAAAAAATGGCCTATCAATTAAGCAGAAGAATCTAAAATCAGCATTATCAAATGAAGCGTAAAAAGGTTTTCATGTACTTATCAAATGAATTCTTACACTAGTTCCTGTAACCATTAATACACACGATAGCTGAACTTCATAAATATCATGATGGAAATGAGTGCCTTGACATTTTTATAGTTATCTGTAGACCAAGCTGAGCTTTGTAAGGAAATAGAGATTCCCTTATTCCTTATGCCTTATACTTTAAATCACCAGCTATAATAACATGATATTGCCATTCTATAAAGTTCTAGAATTCTATTTCAAAGGCCCTTTTTACCAAAATAATCTATGCGTTATAAACTTAACAACTGGTAGGTGTATTAATGGTGCTAGTTAGATATCAAAAAGATTCAGCATAGACCTTCTAAGGTTGAGTTGGAAGGAGATTCTGCAACTATCATCCATTGTATGTTTAGACTACATGTCAAAATTTTCAACTTCGAATAATCATCCATGGGGTTATCATATTGGAAGCTGCTCCATCAATTGATTAATTCCATAATGTATTCGAGGGCTTAATAGTTGTGCAAACCTACGCTAAAGTTGTACTTTAATGGTTGTGTAGGACGACTATACTTTTCTGATAGCATTCCTTGAAGGATTAGTGCATTGTGCTTTGGAACAAGATGAAAAGGGAGTTCTTGATAAAGGCCTAGTCACTTTCAATTTCAACTAATTCCAAAGCTTAAATATGGTCAAAGATATATTAGTAATACCTTAATGAGTTGTGAGCTACCATTGATAATTGTATTGGCTGTACATCTTAGTCTGTTTGCATGCATGTATGAGGACATACTATAGTTTTGTTTGCTTATTTTGTGTTTTACTTCATTAAAAACTTTCTTGAAATTTGGAAACATAACAAGAATATGTAGGAGAGATTATCCAGAATCTTATCCAGTGTTTGTTTGGTAAAGTTGTCAAAACTCAGAATCTAAATTTGGAATCTGGAACTTAAGCTATGGTCTCCTAACTTGTGATTTCTTGTGTCTTCAGCTTGTCTTTAGCTAAAACTAAGAATGTCTACAAAATATCTTTTATCTATTTCTGATTTTTGAGAAAAGCAAGAAGCTATAAGCTGCAAACCAAAATGTGGCCGATCATGTTTTCAAGCTGAAGTAGCTAGAAGCTAAAGGCTTAATGGAACATGCGATTACTCTCTAATCCATTGTTGCTAAATTTTTCGACAATTTTGAAACGGTCTAAACCATCACCTTGAAGGATTATGCTCATTTTTTAGCTATTATCATCCAGAAGATAACTGTAATGTTCTGGCTCCATTTGGATTCTTTGGAAATTAGAAAAGTTATACCAAACGTTTTTGAAACTATTTCTTTGTGATAATTAGATTCTGTGACAAAAAGCAATACCATTTCCTATAGTGTTTCTAGAGAGAGAACGGTTCTCATCCTTCAGAGACTACGAGTGTAATGTAATAGGAGCATCCTTTAGAAAGAGCTGTTGTCATAATTGTGGAGATCTGCATGAAATGATCCTTTTGAACTATCAAAAAGTGATCCGAACATGACTAACTCATGGATTGTGTGCAACTGGGGCTCGAAAAAACTGGAGTTCTTCCCTGAAACTCCATTAGTACCTGCATCCAAACTTTGCTCTTGTTTGTTTGAAGTTCATGTTTTTGGTTCCACGTAGACGAGTTGCTACATATATGTATATCTCCAGTTGAGGTGGTCTTCTTAAGTTGAAGTGCTGTGATTTCTTAAGGTGTCACTTACAAATAGTTGATTTTTAGAATTTGCATCTCTGTTTATTTTGCTTATGAGTTTTTGTAGGTCTGATATGCATTACAACTTAAACGCGCACACCCACCATTGTTGTGTGTACTAATTATGAAATTTCTAATGACGTTGTGATTCATTGGAATAAAATATACATATTTCTCTGCACGTGTTTCTCCAGGTTAGAAATTTTGTCATCAGTAGGAATGTATATTCTAGCTAGTATTGTTTGTTCTATCTTCTAAATGTATTAGCATTCAGACAATATTGGCATTTCTCAGCTCAAAGGAAAGTTGAAATCATGCTCCACCCATTCTTCCTGTATATATTATTCACAGTTAACCCTCTTGTTCTTGTTAACTTAACCAAAATTACTTACATCTGTACTCTGGATTTGGTGATTACCGTAGTGCAGGGTATCGATTACAGTCCCATGTTGTCATGTTGATAGCTGTCCTTCCCTTGAAGTATATTGATTGGCCACTACATTGCTGATGCTCTTGATTTGTAAACTCAATTTAAACATTTTTGTGGTGAAATGTATTCATTTTGTTTGGATGCTCTGCCTTCTTGATGTTGTATCTTGATTTTCTTGATTCTTTCTTCTCTTTATATATATAAGAAGCTTTGAGCGTAGTGGAAGCTTAAAATGTTAATCCTGCAAACAGATGCATCCATCAACAATGGATCTTGCTGTAAGGACACGTCGAAGCAGAATTGTCTGGACAAAGTCAATGGACAAAGCTTTGGTTGCCCTTTTGTTGGAGAATGTGCAGAATGGCATGAAGATAAATGTTGCACGTGAAACTACTGTCTCGCTTGACTTGGTCACAGGGTTCAACGAAAAGACTGGCATCGATATTGAACCTTATCAAATACTAAATCGTGTGAAATCCTACAAAAGGGAGTTCAAAATGGTAAAAGAGCTCAAGAAACTGCCTGGATTCCAGTGGGATGACAAGAAGCAGAGGATTATTGGTGATGATGTTAGCTGGATGCGTTACTTCTCGGTATGTTTAAGTTGCAACTTAGCGAAGCTTTTTAATTGGCGCAAGGGATTCTAAATTTATGTCTGTCTTACAGAGGAAACCGGCTACTTGGAGGTACATCCGAAGTAAATCACTAGCATGCTTCAAAGATCTAGAGATCATTTTTGGGTTCCGATATGGTCTTGGAAACTCCTCAAGTTCAGATCAAGATATTGATAATGCAGGGGAAGACATAATTGAGGCGGCTGATAGGACAGAAAATACAGAAGAATCAAAGCCATTTTTGGAATTCACAAGCATGCCTGAGGATCCGGCGCCTATAAATGCAGTACAGATGACTGATTCTCCAATATTGCAGTATCATCACTATGGTTTACAGTCTCCCTCTGCCTCTGGTACAATCCATGCTGAGAAGGGAAAGCAATGTGAAGCAAATGAGCCTACTCCTCTCTTCAGTAAAAAGCGAGACTGCAAGGGCAGCCGATATAGACAAGACGAACACATGGCTAACATTGCAAGTGCTCCAGAAACGAATGCTAATGAGAAGACAAACAGCTTGGAGACTGGCGGGATTCAAAGACTGGATGAATGCATAGCGGAGCTTGATGCCATGGAAAGATTAGAGGATGACGTTTATGTCAAGGCTTTATTCATCCTTAGGGATGAATACAATAGATGTGTGTTTCTCAAGACAAGTGGCCACAGGCGTCTGGCATGGCTTCGAGCTGTTACTCGTGATGTGGATGTCTAAGCCTTTCTTCATTTCCTTTTGGTCGTACATTATGTAGGGAAAGCTAATGTGTAGTAACCCCATAGTAGTTTGACTATTCACTACTGATATATTAGAGAATATATATATGCGCTAATGCTGGAATATATATTTATATGCTGCATGGTGATAATTCTGGGATGATAAGTTATCATTTTATATGGAGCATAGATTATCTGCATTCTCTGTTTCTTAGATTTCAAGAGGTTAAGCCGTGATCGCCATTTTATTCAGTTTGCAAATCCAAAAAGTAGACGCGGGGATGTAGCTCAGATGGTAGAGCGCTCGCTTAGCATGCGAGAGGTACGGGGATCGATACCCCGCATCTCCAAATTGTATCGTTTTTTCAAAAAATTTCTTATGTCCAATTTCCTCTTCATTTTTGTTTCTTCCAAAAGGTTGGTTCCACAAAAACAATAATAAATGGAAGTTTGGGTTAGTTCGGAATTCAAAACAATCACTCTTATGTCCAATTTCTTAAGAACATTTCACATCAACCATGAGCATTTGAAATTGCTTTTCTAGTGTTCTAGAAAATGTTTTTTACTTTAAAATTTTTACATATTTTATAAAATATTTTGAAATTTTCAAAAATATAAAAATATTCTACATAGTAAGATTTTATTATTACTTATTTTTATTAATTTTTCAGATAAAAAATAAGCTCGTTTGTTAAAATAGAATAAAAATATTTTTTATTTCAGAATATTCTATTTCAATAGCACTCCAAAATATTAGAAATGGCAATTTGAATTAGTGGGTCTATTTCAAATTGATCTATTTAATAATCGGATCAAATTCGTTTAACTATAATCTAACTGATGAATTTATATGGATCAAATTGTCAATTCTAACCCAACCAGATCAACTTCGGATCGACCCATTTAATAATTAAAAAAATAATTTTAATTTTACACTTTTAAGCTTGAGTGAAATTATAAAATTAGTTGTAATGAATATACACGATACTCTTAGTGAAAAAATATGATAAATGTCTGTCAAAATATACCTTCTTTAATATCTTTATCGATTTTTAGAATATTTCAAAAAAATATTTTATTTAAAAATAGGTGGTAATAGATTAACAGTTGAAATTTTATAATTATAAATATATATTAATAATTTCGATAAAATTTTGATAAGTATAGCTATTTCATAAAATTTTGGTAAATTTTTTTTACAAAATCTGAAATCGTTATTAAAGAAATACCTAAATACTAATACTTTTGATAATATTATAATTTTTATCTTATATTATTTTATAAATCTATCTAATAATTGGATCAAATTTTTTTAATCATAATTCAATTTTATATTTATACAGATCAAATTTTTTAATCATATTTCGAATTGAATAGATAAATTTTAGACCGAATTTTCGGATCAGATCATATACGTCGACCTTGGCTCCATGGTGTGTAGTATTTACATCCTGACTCCAAAATCATTCGTTGCCCTTGCTAAACCTTCCTAAAATATATTTAAAATTAGCCCTGCAAATTGCAACTCCAATAATCCCATCAAATAAGCCGTTAACCATTTGTTAATCGATGTTTGGCATTTCAACTGCTTATTATTTTAATTTTATATTTATAATAAATTTTTTATAAAATTTTGTTTAAAAAATAATAATAAAATATATATTATAAAATTTATTTTTTTAATTAAAAAAATAAAACTTTACTTTTAAAAATATTTTTGTTTAAAAATTTTTAATTTCATAAGTAGTCTTAAGTCATCTTAGTTTATTTGTTGGCCAAGAGCTTCCACTATTGCTATTAATTTTACGTTCGACCCAAAAAAAAAAAAACGAATGGCACACAAAATTTGCTTCCATAAAAGTTGTAAAAGCAAAGGGTTCAACTGTAACAGAGCCAACTCCGTGTACAGAAAGTTGTTCAAATGTTAGCAATGATGCGTTTGATAAACTTGCTTTCTAATTATGTTAAATATCTAATTTTTCAACGAATAGGTAGATGCTTTTGCACTAAGGGGTCTACATTATTTTATTCAAACAGAAGCAATCTTCACAACTCCGTAGTATTTGAAAAGTACAAAAAATTGCTCTACAGCTCTTGTCTCTTTCAATACGTTGATCTCAGCAGCGTTGACAAAAGAACAAATACCTCTGTTAATTTATGAGGAAGTCTGAACTCGAACAGTTGATTCTTTAGCTCCTCAAATCTTTGTTAACCTGCAGACGCCATTGGATTTTCAACTGCTGCAAAAAGAAAACTTCCAATGGTTTCGGTTACTTCGGTATCTATCACCAGCATCAGCATTAGCATTCTATATAATGTAGAAGCTTGCAAATGTAAACTTTCCAAAAGAAAGAAGAACAAAACAGAGAGGAATGTTCATATTTTAGCATAATAATCTAAATGGCATTCATGGATATTGTTGATATAGAATTTAAAGAAACAAAGTTACAATGTCTGGAAATTGAATATTGTGTAACCATTCCATAAACAACAGAAAGTAATATACTGCTATCTGAGTCGATCGACACAGAAGCTTTGCAAATGTTCTAGTCAGAATTGCAACAGAGATGACTTCTTCTAGTTTAATGTTTCCTTGAATTGCACAAGCAGATGGCTTCTACAAAAATTCTACAAGCATCCGTGTCAAAATTATAGTCTATTTGATGATCTAAGCCAAAAGTCAATTTGATCAACATCAACATTCACATCAAACACCTGATTGTGAATTCTATATTGTAAATATGCGAAAGCAAGATAATGAAATAACCAAAGTGATATTTTATTGTGCTAGCTAGCATATTTAAGAAATGAAGGAGAAATATACATAAAAGAATGTGTTATACAAATATTACAAAGTCAGATAACAGTTTCTAAGAAATATTGCCATTTGTGAAGAACCATACAATTAAAATGCCTGAACAAAAAGTCATGAATTTGGTATAGATTTCAAATAGCTGATAAAAAGGGTAAGGTCAAAATATAGGCTACTTCCAAAAACAACTATTCAAACAAAGAATCTAGGATTGTTCGTTTTTTCCACATATTTTATATAAAGTTAGGTGTTGCTCCGAGGAGTTTAATAATAAACATGCACAAGTCAAATACGGCAGTGCATACATGTTTGCATCTACACAACTGTATGCGAGTAAGAAACTACATTATTCACACCAACTAAACAACGTATTGTGGAAGCTTCACACTGTTAATTGAGTTCGGCCTGTTTAGGTATACATGAATTACAAGGAGACAAATTCACTAGTGACCTGATGCTCAAGAAAATGTAATCAAAGTTAATGCATTTCATATGGTAAAATATATAACAAATTTGTTTCTACTATTTCAAATATGTGATCTGTATATCTTCCAACCGATTTAAATCATCCTGAGGCCTTAATGCCTACGGATGACTTTGTTATTACTTATGCACTCTAGAAACCCAGCTCTTAGGCAGTAAAACAATGCCATGATAGATAAGAACTGAAGGCCACGTTCAATGAATGAGTTTAAATTATGGGAATAGATTCAAATCATTACAAGAGTCATGAATCTAATCTCAAAAAAGATAAAACCTACATACAATCAAAAAGAAAATTAGAAAGGATACAACATAATTAATTCCATTCACATAAACTTGTCTGGACAGAATTTGAAATATCCAAGCCTTCAAGATAAACGTACACAAACGCAACAATCTTGAAAAGGATTGAATAGAGCATATTGTAAATTCAATATGATGCCGTCCCTTCAGTTAGACTTGCTATTCTAGGTCAACTTAGAAATGATGATGTGCTTTCATCACATAAGCATATCCTAGAAGACAACCTAGCCATCACTTGGATCAGCTTGCCTCCAAATAGCCAATGAAAATTTAACATGCTTCATTTCAGCATGTTGTTTCAGTACTTCAACTTGTTTGTGTTGAGCAATTGATTTTTTTTTTCCAGTGACCATGCATAGATCACCGCAATGGATAGTTTAGCTTCTACAGATGTGACAAACCAGATTCACAGCTGTACATTCAGCTTAAGGTTACCTAAAAAATTCCAGCACTCAGCTTATCTATTTATTATTATGTCATTTGTCACATGAACTTAATCTACGCATGATTTATTATTCGAAAATTGAGGCGTGGCATACAACTAACAAGAATGACAATGAGAAAATGTATTTACTAAGAATAAATGCTGCACATCACTGACTTGAAAACTGTGAAGCTTATTGCATGTATTAATTGAATGTTTGGAGAAAATGTGCCCTTTTTTCCAACTTAATCACCAAGTAATTTCTTAACCTGAATTACATTTGTGATACATCTGACGACAGCAGGTACATAGTGTAAGAAATGAGGCAACTTGCAACAGTAAAGAAAAGCTGCAAGAGGTTGAGCAATTGAATAAACCCAAGAAAAGAAATTTAATTAACCTTTAGTGATCAATTTTAAACCCGCAGGTCTGGAGTTTCATAACAAAGTTGGTGCCCAACAGTCATTAGTAAGTTAGAAATTTAACAAAAAAATGCTAGGAAAACAATGCAAATTGAAAGAAGTCTCCTCTGTGCCATTTGTACATGAGCAATACACTTTGCAGATCAATGTATAGCCTGTTTGTTAGATGACACTTATATGTCAAATGCTAAATAGCATGTAAGAATCTCTTCAAGCAGTAACCATATGCAACAAACAATGCTAGTGCCAAACTAAGAGAGTGCAAAAATTGCATAATGTGTAATCTTTATTTAAGACAAGGAAGCTTTCTTTACAGCAAAAGACATTTAACATAGAAATCTTTTACATCTCCCTAAGCAACACATCTCATATCTACATGACGGGAGGCTTTCCATTTAATCTTACATGACATTATTCTTGTAATTAGTTCATTCCAGAGATCTCTACCACTATCAGTCTTTAAGCATATTGGCACCTGCTACATGACACTATGAGAGCTATATAATATATATGCAAGGTAAGGAACCTGGAAGTTTTGAATAGCTCAAACCTACTATTCGGCTTGGGAAACAGAAGAGACCAAACTCCCCATGGCATCCATTGAGTTCACACCATCAACCATCTCCAACTCATGTGCAATATGTCTATCCTGACAATCAATAACCGAAGGCACACAAGTTCCTTCCCAACCGACGACTTCTTGATTGCCGCTGACACATTGCGCATTGGCATTACACCTCAGACCAGCCTCAGTGCACTGCTTCTGGTAAGGAAAAATACCTAATTCACCATCAATCTTAGCTCGTAGGTCCACAAGCAGGCTCCTAAGTCTGATAACCTCAGCCTCTAGCACAGCTTGTCCTTGTAGTCTCCTTAGTAGCTGCTCGTTAACCAATCGAAGCTTCTTGACCTCTTCCTCCAAATAAGCAGCATGCGCTTTCTTCTTCTCCCTGTACTTGCGTACCGCTTCTCTGTTGCCCAATGGCTTCCGTGGCCTTTGTTGTTCTTCATCACCCTCTGTTTTCTCTTTATCACTGGAGGAGAGCACTTGGGTATGAGTATGATAACAAGTATGTGTGTGAGCAGCCGAAGGACCGGGAGGATTGCAAGTATGGGTGTGTGTGCATGTCCTTGAATTCCTCAAGAGCTCGTCAAAGCTGCTCGACATATCAGGATATGGCAAAAACAAATGCCTTGACAGGTCCACTTCTCCATCATCCATTTCTTAATTCAAGCCAATGCCTGATCATAAGTTCCAGTTTATGTCCTCTGGGCCTATGTTTTTGTCTGATTCAACACAAACCTGCAATAATTTGACAGTTACGTTGCATTCAATAATCCACCAAATCGACTATCAGAATCAAGAGAGAAAAAAAAAGAAGTACAAATTCTCAAACACAGTTCAAGAGCAAACAGAGATTATATTGATTACCACTAGATATACATACAAGAGCACATGGATATCGAAACTAGACCTAAATTTTTTTCAAAATAAGTAAGATTTAGTGGAAAAAGAAGAGCTACCCAGATGAAGAGGTGTGCTAGAGAGCAGGAATCAATCATCAAAACAGAAACTTGGGGATTAAACTACTGCGCAGATAATCTGTGAAGCAGCAGAACTAGCAGAGAAGCAGAACAAACAAAGAGAATATTTATGAAGGAAGGACGGAGGGAAGAAAGAAGAATCTGGCTGGGAAAGAGAGAAGTGAATTGACATTTTACAGAGAAGGCTTCTTATCAAGTTAACAAAAAAAAAATTCTTTCTATTTATTTGCTATTTTTTAATGACTTTTCGGAATTTTTTCGGTTATTCATTTTTTAAGTAATAAGCAAATGTAACAGTTTGAGAAATTATTATTGAGATATGTAATGAAGCTGAAGTGTTGCTTTCCTTAGATAGCAAATTGTCAAACCCTAATTATTTTGCAATTATTGTATATTTTTGTACTTAAGTGGGGGATGGATGGAAGCATGATTCTATAATGAGATATCAATCATTAATTGATTTAGAACTCGTTTTGTTGCAGTGAAATAGGTTTTTAAAATATGAGTTTTAGAAAAATACGTTTTAGAGAAAAGTCGAGCATTTAATTCGATTTTATTAACATAATTTTTTAATTTGATTATATTTAGAAGTGATTTAAAAATAAATTTTAAATTTTGGGAGAACTGAAGTACGTACTTAATTATATAAAAGGATATTTTAAAATTCAGAAAATTTTTAAGGGTGGTTATAAATAAAATATTTTAGATGAAAAAAGTTTTCATTTTTTTTCAAAAAATAAATTTTATTTTTTTATTTAAAAAAAATAATAATAAAACATAATTATCTCAAACGGTAAAAGAAATTATTATCTCAAACACTTTTGCCAATATATGGTTCATGCCAAGTACCAAAGTAAAGTTTCAGAAAATCAATAAGTATGGAATTGGTCATGATGAAAAGTTTGAGACCTTGAAAATACTAAAAACGGGTTTTCTAATATGCAGAGCCATAAATAATGATCTGAAGATACTGATGTTGATATGCTTCACTAAAGTGCTAATGTTTTTTGCCAGTGATCATTAGTCGAACAAGTGCATAGCTTAGATGAGATGGCAAAAAGAAAAGGTATTGCATCCAGGAAATAGCTTCCCAATAAACATTACATCCCAGCACAGTAAAACATTAGACTACACAATGGTAGGTCACATGTGTATACAAATGACTATAACTATTTGCCTCTACGGAAGACCAAAACACTCAGCAACTGCATCTTTTGCTACCATGTGAGGGAGCTGAAAAAGAGAATTGATGTTAAAGAGTATACAAATTAAGTATCAGCAACGTTGACAAGAAGAGGAACAGGGCTTTGGAACTTGTTACTAAAGGAAAATTTAAAAAACAAAGGAGGCTTCACTTCATCTCATGCATTAGAGATAGAGAAGTTGGTTAAAAATATAAGACACAAAGATGAGGTTCAACTTGAGATGAAATCAGTGAGAACAACCATTCAGAACAATACAAACTCTAATCTCTGATTCGTCTAGAGAATGTCCTCTCAAGTTTGGTAGAGAGAGTTGGTTATAGTTTTGTTGCCCCTAAATATTGTTTCGAGCTATTCCTTGCCCTAGATGCAAAGGGAAATTCGTCTTCCGCAGCAAAAGTAGAAATGGATACCTATTTAGAACAATCGTAACTTCAAATCAATCTGTGTGACTTGTTGACTTATTTTTTTGAATTTATTGACTTTTTTTTTTTTTCTCATTCATTTTTCTCTCCTTCCCGGGCAACCATATCTTCTCTTTTCTTCCCTTTTCTCCTTTTTTGTTTCCCTTATCCTCTTCTCCTTCTCCTTTTCTTCGTTTCTTTTACTTCTTTCATTGCTGCCTCAAGCCGCAGCCGTATCCCCTTCTTCTCCGTGTCACTGATCTTCTTCTTCTTCTGATATTCTTCTTTGGATCCTTCTTCTTCTCCCTCCTCCGATGCTGCTTTTCTTCCTTGGCGGCTACTCCTTCTTCCGTGATGCTCTTGTTTCTTAACAGCTGCTCGTTCTTTTTCTACGTGCTGCTCTTATTCCTAATTGTCTACTTCTTTTCGCACGCCTTCTTATCTATTACGCAGGACAGTGGAGGAAGGAATACCAGAGAGCTGAATGCGGCGATCAAACAGCAGCACTAGAAGGAAGCCACGTCTTGAAAATAAAGGATTATTGTAGTGAGTAGTTTGATAATAATAAATCTAGTAGCTCAATTAAGTAGGACTCTGCAGTCCAGTGAGCAAGTTTAATTAAGTAGGAATTCTAGCTGCAGTAATAGGTTGCAGTCCTCTGTTACCATCATGAAGGTAATTAACCTCATGACCGCACTCGACTCATCCTCACTACGTGGTTGCTGCACCAGATCGCTGCTAGTGCTTCTTCTACCCAAACTGTTATGTGATTCCTCCACTTCGCCACAGCACGGTGATTGAGAACATTCAGCCATCTAGTGGATTCCTGTTACAGACCAAGAGTTGTTTGCATCATCTCTTCCTTTTATGTTCAAATTTGACTTCTTTCGTTATCGTGTTTAAGATAAAGATGTTTTCATTCTACTAGAGTTTGGGATGAACTCTAAGTGTATTGTTTTAATTTTTGAGTACAACGTGATGACTGTGATGTTTGACTGATTGTAACTTTTTATTCTTAAGTTGATAAAAGTTTGGGTGTAAAAATTTCTATACTTTGATCAACATAGAAATTTACTTTTTAATTGGGATTTTAGAATTATAAATGACAATTGCGAGGACCAATCGCGTTGTATGAATTCACAAATCTTATTGCATTTTTACTTTCAAACTTAAACCCGACAAAGTAGGATAAACTAAACATAGGTGATACTAAAGATCGGATCAAATTTGTGGTCATAAAATCTTCATAATCAACAAAATAGTTCATCACTTGCACTGGAGATATTGGACAAGAAAACTTGTGGTGGATCCTTAAAATCTAGTTCTAATCAAATTTGTGATCTAAATTTGAAAACTCTGTTTCACACTTTAGGTTTCATAACACTTTTAGAATGTTGTATAATTACAATTGATGATGCTTATTTAGCTGCCCTTTATTTTGGTGCACCTAAATAGTTGAAAGATGGAGATCCTTTTGCCGTAGGAAGTCTTATAGCTTCAGCTTTACAAATTCTCTAGAAAATTATATATATATATATATATATTGTTAAAAGTTAATTTTGGAAAAGATATACTTTTTTATCTATTCCAAACAAGACGTACAATTTACTTTTCAATATTCAAAATTAGGAAAAGAAATCTATTGCTAGTTAACTGAATAACCTCACCCACTCAACTTCGGATCCAAATGATATATATAGAGTTTTCTTTTTTGTCCAAGTATGTAGAGTTAGTGGAGTTTATTCATTTGACAATTTTTTGGTTTTTTAAACTTAAACTTTCCTTATCCAATGCTTTCGAATGTTTCCATTCAATATTCTAACAGGAAGAATGTTTCATTGTCATGACCTACAAAATGTACATGCAGAATAACGGATATAAATAAAAGAATATGCTCACTGCAATTATTTACTGAATATTTCCTTTCCCTGGTGAGAGAACTGATAAAAATTCAAAAAATAAAGTTTGTTAATTAAAAGAATAATTTATAAAGACAATATTGAAGAAATTAAAAAAAAAAACACCTAAATAGTTCAGTCTATACACTAAAAAAATTAACTTAGTCTAAAAATTTAAACCAATAAATATAAAAATTTCTAATATGTTAATCTCGTAATTTTTTTATTTTTATTCATTATAGGGCATGTTTGTGTTACATGTAGGATAACTCATGACTAATATTAAGACATAGCAGCTCATGATAAGCACAACAAAAATATCGGAAATTGATATTACGTGAGAAATCTCTCATCAATTTGAGAGAAAAACTGATAGATGGTAAAAACAATCAAGTATCAAAATTGAGTTACACTCTTCACTTGTATAGAAAAATAATAAATATTTTTTTGCCGGAAACAAAATACATTTAACTATAAATAGTATAAGAAAATTTCACAAAAAATATACCACACAATTCTTATTTCTCCATAAGCGTACTGTTTCTATCTGTAACACTACTATACTAATAACTTTGTGTAACACACACTATAATATTTGTATATTATTCTGCCGTTGTCCAGCACTATTCTGTACTTCTACCGACGTAATTGGCCAAGGCAGCAGGATCTCTAATTGGCGATCATCTCCGCCTTCTTCTCCGAGTGGCCAACTAAATCGGATCTCCATTGTTGTCCAATCATTTGTCGTCATTGTTTGGACGCCAACTTCTTTCTTTGTCTCGGCAAGCTCTTCTCCGACTGCTTCAGTCAGGTTTTGATTTCTGCGGGCTCGTGTCGTGCCAAGACTAGCTTTAAATGAGCTTCAACCTATTTGAACTGTGCATCTATATATGTGTTTGTGTTTTGCATCTTATTGTCACATGCAAAGTGGCTTTTACTTGTCGTCGTATGCATCGGTTTGTATAAGCAACAACAGCGAACAATAGTATCAAAGCTTATAGTTTACTTGGGCTTCCGCATGATGAGCAAATATTCATAGCAATTATGATTTGACAGATGATTCTTAGTCGTGAATGAATGGTGTGTAGACGAGGCGGCCGATGTATGCTACATCTCTAACTCGTAGTGTGATGAGTAGATTAGAGTAGCGTGACTAGCTGATTTCTGTATGGCGAGTTAGAATTTAAATCAAGTTGATATGGAAGATTAGCTCTTGGTGTGCAATAATAATTCTCCGAAGGGTTGAAATTTTGAGCGATGAATATACTTGGACAATAAGGTGCTCAGATAAAAAGAAATATAAATTTAGAAATTATTAGATTAAAAAATAAATAAATTAGTCCCACAATAATACATGATAAAAATTATTAATAAAAAAAAAGAATTACATAATCTATTAGCTTAAAATTTTAAATTAAATTAAACTTCATATATTTTATTTTAATTAACTTTTTTAGTATTATATTTTTCCAACAGTTTGGCGGCACTTATCATTGAGTTTCAAAACTTCATATTAACTTCTCATTTTCAATATACCTCCTACAATATTTAATTATTTTAAAAAATTTAAAAAGTTCAAATAAATTATACATTATAAGATTTATGTTTAAAATTTTAAATTAAAAATAAATTTTATTTTTTGAGAATCTTAAATAAACTTATTTAATTTTTTTTAAGCCATCCTAAACGCTCATTAACTTATTGAATTTTGAACCCAACACAGTGGCTTACTATACTAATTAGTTGCTGATATTGGAACAAGAATCAAGAAATTTATTTGGAGTACATAAAAAAGAAGAAGCAGAGGTTCGTTAACACACAGCTGCAGCAGTAGTGCGCAACCACGCGTCCCTCAGCACTCGTCTCCAGTTTGATGAATTGCCAATCAATAATACCTCTTCCACAGTCTCCGCGCTTTGACCGGCACGTACCAGAGAAAAGAAAAAAACCAAACAAAAAACAAACTTCCTTTCTTCATTTATTATATTACATCTCATCTCTACTTCTTTTTGTTGGATTCTTTTGCTGTTTTAGATTGGTTTAATCATGGAAGAAGGAGGAGGAGGTGAAGAAGTAGAGCAAGTGCAGCAAAGGAATTTGGCGAGAGGTGTTGGTTGGGGATCCGTAGAGAGATTCTTATCTCTCAGAGATTTCGATGTTCCGGCGAAGAACGCGTCAAGGGAAACACAGCAACGGTGGCGTGATGCTGTTGGAAAGCTTGTTAAGAATCCACGTCGTCGGTTCCGTATGATCCCTAATCTCGATCAGAGATCCGAAGCTGAAGCGAAGCGTAAACGGATCCAAGTAAGCTCAGTTCAATTTTTGTATTTCAGATTGTTTTCATCCAAATCTGTTTATGTTGGGGTAAGAGATCATCCATCGATTCGAATCTGTGAATTCAAAGTTAGGTAGAATTGAATTGCTCGAAATATTTGAGTACAAGTAGAAGTTTGAGTTGTTCACACGTAGTTTCCTGAAGAACAAATAGTTCATTATTTTGGCAGTTAAGTCTTTTAAGAATCTTACTCTGTGTGGCCAGTATAGTCTTATCTTGTCTTCTCTCTTTTGAAGAT
Organism: Acanthochlamys bracteata; assembly: GCA_019914995.1. Taxonomy (NCBI): domain Eukaryota; kingdom Viridiplantae; phylum Streptophyta; class Magnoliopsida; order Pandanales; family Velloziaceae; genus Acanthochlamys; species Acanthochlamys bracteata. The sequence continues at coordinate 6,502,731 of CM034135.1, read as the reverse complement.
TTCTTTTTTATTGGGGAGATAGAGAAAGGCCCAAGTTCAACTTGCTTATCTTTAATGATGTGTTATTGTCATAGATTACGACTTGTATACAAGTACGAAGCTTCGCAGAAACTCCCTTGTCTGATTGAATTGGACGTGTAGTAGGGGTCCAAGAGTCACTATATATTCTGATTTCTCGTTAATGTACTTGGTTGTTCCCCAATATATAAGATCTGATTGGTTTTTAAGCTGCACGTTGACTTCTTTGGTGATTGTTGGTTAGTTGGCGGATGATGATAGCGACGTCTGCTATTTTCAACTGTTTATGCAGTATAACATACATGTTTTAACGGAGTTTTCATTTTTGAGAATGTTTCTATAGCTAGCAATAACCTGTTAGAAAAGCAAATGGAAGCATAACGCCTTTTGGTATTCCCTGAGCTTATCAGAAGGAACAACTTTGGAATCTGTATGACCTGCTGTTATAGATTATTGGAAATAGTTTTAAGAAATCATGAAAATACTTCAGTTATATAAAGACGGTGATCTTGAAATATTATTTGAAAAACTGTCATAGAGGTTGTCTTTGATAGTTGAGCTGTGCAATTTATATGGGAAGCAAAAGCTTGATTCAAAACTTATGTTTCTTTTGGAGGTGCTTATTTTAGATTTTTGTGCTTATTTTTTGGAATTACTATTTCTTCTTGCTTGGCTGCCACCCTTGCTTCTACTTTTTTAGAAGAATAAAATTGTTTTTTAAGGTGCTTTTGAAAGAAGGTGTGGATGTTTTCAAAAACAATTATGCTTTTCATAATCAAAATGGCAAAACTATTCATTGTCTTTTCTCAAATTAAGAAGCTCCAACATTTTGTATTTTTTATTAAAAAATTATAGTCATTCAAAACAAACTTATTACATAATAATTTTGATATAATAAAATTTAGTTTATTAATTGTAATATGTATATGTATGTATGTATGCATGTGTAGACACACACACACACACATATATATATATATATGTATATGTATATGTATATACATATGTATATACATATATATGAGAGAATAGGGGCTTTTTTTTTTTTTTTGGGGCACTTTAGGGGCACACTCTCTCTGATTTATGGTAAGGGTGACCTCCAAATTCAATCTTCACCGTTGGATATAAAAAATAATGAGTTAGAAATTTTTACAAAAAATTTCATCTCAATCGAATTACGAAATCAATTTTCATCTTGCCACTTTATCAAAATGACAAAAATGATACAATATATATTTTAAAGTTTTATTTCTTTCTGTCATCTTGATTAAGTGACGGGATAGAAGTGAATTCGTAATCCAATTGATTTGAAATTTTATGAGTATATTTTTTTCCTCATAGTTCTTCATATCTAATGATGGAGATTGGATTTGGAAGTCATCCCGGTCATAATTCGGAGAGTGAATACCCGGAAGTGCGTCTAAGAAGGAAGTGGCCATATATATATATATATATATATATATATATATATATATATATATATATATATATATATATATATATATATATTATATAGAGCACTTCAATCTATATGCACACTCTACGGTTGTTTGTGGCCGTGGAGACCTCCAAATTCAATCTCTATCATTTGATATGAAGAAATTTGAGTCGGTAACATGCTGCAAAATTTCATCTTAGTCGGATTATGAACGACTTCTATCCGTCCACTTGATCATGATGACTCAAAAAAAATATATATATATTTTATCAACTTTTACTATTTATAAAGTCATTATGATCAAATAGCCGGATGGAGGTCGATAATCAATTGAGATAAAATTTTGTCAATATGTTACCGACTCATAGTTCTTCATATCCAATAGTAGAGATTGGATTTGGATGTCTCCACGGTCACAAACGGTCGTGGAGTGCACTGAGTGTGCATAAAGACTGGAATATTTCATAATCTGTAACTAAGGACAGCTCTCCCGCTACAAATAAAACTTTAATCTAGCTACAAACAAAACTTACAAAAAGTATAACATTTTGAATTTTCATCCTTTCATTCAAGCTACTCGGATTACTTCTTCATTCTACTATAGTTTTATGTTATGTCTTTTTGAAAATATATATATATATATATATATATAATCTATCTATGTGGCCGGATAGCAGCACAACTGACATTAGATTTTGTTGTTTCAGCTCTCTTTAGAGACAAATGTGTTATTTTATGTATCATGCATTAGTGTGGTTATTATTAAATTTTGTATAATTGAAAGAAGATGGATTCGAACTATAACCTTAAGATTTGTTAAAGCTATGAAACCCACGTGCTAACCAGCTTAGACACTACCTCAACATTGAGTATAAATGATTTAACTAATATAGAAATAAAAATTAGGGCAAATAGGAAGTCGAAATGAAGTCAACATTAGGTCGAAATGAGGTTGATCTAAATCGCAGACAATAGCACTTGGGTCGTGCTCGGGTCTAATACAGTTGCACGTAGTGTGACCGTATGTGACCCAGTGCGACCAACATGGGTCGCGTAGGGTTGCATCGCGTTGCACATGGTCGTATTTGGTGCAAGCGTATTAGACCAGAGCGACCCAAGTGCGACTATGAGCGGCCCAGTGCAATCAACTCGGGTTGCACAGGGCGCACTGGATTGCACACGATCGCACTAGGTGCAACCGTATACACCCCAATATGACCATGTGTGACCCAATTTCGATTACATTTAAAATAAATTTAAAATAAATTCTCTCACTCAGATTTGAACTCGGGTCTTTTAGATAAGAAGGCACTATGCTTACTAGTTGGACTACAATATATTTTTAAAAAAATTCATAAAATTTACTATTAATTAAAGTTGTGCAATTTTTTGTGATTCTGAGCGACCTTGTGCGACATGCGCAAGCCGGGCATGTATAGTGACGCATTTGTTTAAAAATAAGACCGAAACCTCAAATTTAGGTTTGAAGTTGTAAAAATCAGCGGCACTAATGTATAAGTAGCGTTTGTTTCACGATCAGATAGTCCAATTTTAGACGAAATACACGCTGTGCCGCTATCTTGTCCCTATATGTATATATAGGTATACACACATATATACATATACATATATTGATACATACATGTATGTATACATACATATGTATATACATATACATACATATGTATATATATGTATAAATATGTGTGTGTGTATATGTATGTATGATATTGCAATGCTCTTTTTTGCTATTTTTGAAAAATTGCAGCTTCTTCATGTATTCTGACAGGAACTTCTAACAGTAACTTTTAATAGTACATTCTGATAGCGGCTTTATATAAGTTTCAATATTACCAAATGAAGCCTTAAACTAACAGAGAAATATTGACTATTGCTGACAATTTAGTTTATATAACAGCATATCTTGTTAAATTATGTTCAACAGATGCTAAATGCTGTCAGGAGTTATTTGATACATTCCTTTTGATAAATATGCTGCTGGTGCAAATTCTCAGTGAAATTTTGTTTAGTTCACCTTTTGTTATCAGTTCAGGTAGTTTTCTATGATTGTTTTTCTTAGTATGCTAGCCAGCGAAGATTTGTTGGATATCATTAAGCATATCCCTGTTAATCATAGCAGTGGTTGCAATTACAGGTCAGATCTTAAAACAAGACTATAGGCTTGGGAACAATGGGAAGTGCTGCTAAGCGCACTCTCATACTACAGTGACTAGAACTGATCTTCAACAATTCATTACTGGAAGTTGATTAGACGTCATGCAAATAGTTATCTTTTCCTACAACTACTATTACATAAACTAAAAATTTTCTGGAATAATAATGGAATTCCCAACTGTTTTGGTAATTACAGACATATTTGGATGTTAAGTAGGTCCTAAATTTCGATCAAATGACGATGTGCAAATGTGGAGGCCTGCAGTTGTCTCTTGGTGCTTCCGATACCCTTGATTCAAGAGAACCTCTTGAATTTCCCAATAGTCGTGGCCAGAGTGACTATCTTGTTCCTTGGTTTACTTCGGGAATTCTTTTTGCAAATATTGGTACAAAGATAAGACATAACAGGCTGCATAGAACTTTTTCCTTTTCCAAATTAAGGCAACACAAATTGGTCGCACACACTAGGTTACCAAATCAACCAATTTGAAGCTAAGGGATTTTGGTTTTGAAGTTAATAAGCAGATTGAGTTTGGTCTTCAAAAAATGATAATAAGGAGTCCCACTTTTGGAAAAGCAATATCACGGGCTCATCATGCAAAATTTGTAATCATCTTTTAGTGACACACTTTCAGTTGACAATTTATTGGTGTAACAAATTGTATGTTACCTACCTTTGTTGTCGTAACAAACAGTATGTTAGCTACACTTTCAAGATTGTGTTCTACCTTTAAATATTGTTTCAGGATCAGTTAAGTTCTTACTCATTCAACTTTCTTTGATGATTTCAGGAAAAGATTCGAGTTGCTTTGTATGTACAAAAGGCTGCTCTCAATTTTATTGACGGTAAGTTAAATCCCTAGGTTAGTGGTTTGACATCTCCCTCCCTCGTAGAGGTTGTGGGATTCGACTCCTGAGCGCCTTGATGTTTGCTGCTCGATACTATACCCCCTCAAAAAAAAATCAAAATAACAAAATATACAATATAAAAAAATAAAAATAAAAAATGACTGTAAATCCATCATTTACGGAGCTCTATTGTTGTTGTTGTTGTTGTTGTATCATTCTCATTCTTGTTACTCAACATGCTTCACCTCTTCTGCAGCTGCAGGCGATACAAATTATGAACTTTCAAGAGAAGTTAGTGAAGCAGGCTTTGGCATCTGCCCTGAGGAATTGGCATCCATTGCAAGAGGGCACGACTCAAAGAGGCTGCATATGCATGGAGGAGTTGAAGGAATATCAAGAGAACTTCATGTCTCATTGGATGATGGTGTACGAGCAGATGACGTGTTAAAAAGACAGGAAATATTTGGCGAAAATCGATATGTTGAAAAGCCTTCAAGAGGTTTCTGGATGTTTGTTTGGGACGCATTGCATGACTTGACTTTGATTATTCTTATGGTATGTGCTGTAGTTTCTATTGGCGTTGGTCTTGCTACAGAGGGATGGCCAAAGGGAATGTATGATGGACTAGGAATTCTACTTAGTATCTTTCTGGTGGTCATAGTTACTGCTGTTAGTGACTACAAGCAGTCACTTCAATTCAAAGCTCTGGACAATGAAAAGAAAAAGATATCCATTCAGGTCACAAGAGATCATTGTAGACAGAAGATTTCCATTTATGACCTAGTAGTTGGAGATATTGTTCATCTGTCTATAGGAGATCAAGTTCCTGCTGATGGGTTAATGATATCCGGCTACTCCTTGTTGATAGATGAATCAAGTTTGTCTGGTGAAAGTGAACCAATCCATGTTACCGACGAAAAACCTTTTCTTCTCTCAGGGACGAAAGTGCAGGATGGCTCTGCTAAAATGCTGGTCACAGCAGTTGGAATGAAGACTGAGTGGGGACGCTTAATGGAGACTCTGAATCAGGATGGAGAGGATGAAACACCTTTGCAGGTTAAGCTAAATGGTGTTGCCACCATTATAGGAAAGATTGGCTTGACATTTGCTGTTCTAACATTCGTTGTGCTGTTTATAAGGTTTCTTGTAGATAAGGGCCGTACTGTTGGATTGTCAAAATGGTTTTCTGAAGATGCTTTGACTATACTTAATTACTTCGCTATATCAGTGACGATAATTGTTGTTGCAGTTCCTGAAGGTTTGCCTTTGGCTGTGACATTGAGTCTTGCCTTTGCCATGAAGAAGCTAATGGAAAATAGAGCTCTTGTGAGACATCTAGCAGCTTGCGAGACAATGGGCTCTGCTGGTTGCATTTGCACGGATAAAACAGGAACCTTGACAACTAACCATATGGTAGTTACTAAGATTTGGTTATGTGAAAAGTCTAAATCATGTAGTGGTAAGGAGACTGCTAATGATCTTCACTCAATGGTTTCTAAGGAGGTTATAGAAGTCCTTCTGCAGTGCATCTTTCAGAACACAGGAGCTGAAGTGGCCACAGGACAAGATGGTAAAAAGACTATTTTAGGTTCTCCAACAGAAGCAGCAATACTAGAATTTGGCTTGGATTTTAATGATATCAATGCATACCAAAGGAACTGCACAAAATTGAAAGTGGAGCCTTTCAACTCAGATAGGAAGAGGATGTCTGTACTTGTATCATTTCCAGGAGGAAGGAAACGAGCTTTCTGTAAAGGGGCATCTGAAATTGTCTTAAAGATGTGTGACAAGCTTATCGATCATGAAGGAAATATGGTTGCCTTGACGGAGAAGCAAATGAACAATATTTTAGATGTTATAAATAAATTTGCCTGTGAAGCCCTAAGGACACTCTGCTTGGCATTTAAAGATATGGAGGAAGATCATAATGGACATGATATTCCTAGTTCAGGTTATACACTGGTAGCTGTTTTCGGAATCAAAGATCCCGTAAGACCTGGTGTGAGGGATGCTGTCAAATCCTGCATAGCTGCAGGTATTAAAGTGCGAATGGTGACAGGAGACAACATTAATACAGCTAAAGCCATAGCCAAGGAGTGTGGAATATTAACAGATGATGGTCTTGCAATTGAAGGGCCTGACTTCCGGAACAAGAGCCCTGAAGAGATGAGAGAGTTGATACCTAAAATTCAGGTTTTTTGCTATTTGCATAAAGCATATTCAAGCTACCAACATAGATGTTTTCCTATGATTTATTAATGCAATTTTCACTGAAAGGGCCGCTTGAATGTCTCGCAGGTGATGGCCCGATCTATGCCTCTAGATAAGCACGTACTGGTGTCAAACTTGAGAAATATGTTTCATGAGGTTGTTGCAGTTACTGGTGATGGAACAAATGATGCTCCTGCCTTGAAGGAGGCAGACATTGGTCTTGCAATGGGTATTGCAGGGACAGAGGTAAATAAATTGAATGATGTGTTCTAATAGTTCAACATCTCCATTTTCCTTAATTGCTCAGCTATTCTGCATTATCTGATGTCCATGTGGTTGCTAAATCATAGTCTTAGTTCTAAGTCTACGAAACAATTACTCAGGAAAATCCTTTATATACTACTAGTTAATTTTGCACGTGCAAATGAACGAGTAGGAAACCTGCTCAATTTTGTAAGACATTCACCTTGAGTATTTGTGTAATGTAGGAAGAAATGATAGATGTTACTCCCGAAAAATCCCTAGGTCCAACTTGTTGCTCACATGCTTTTGTATTACTTTATCGTAAAATGTGAAACATGACATCAAACAAGTCATCCCTCTTGGTTAGAATCTTCGGCTCAAGAATAGTCTGCTTTGGTGAAACCTGTTTCTTTTGTATTACGGATATTGTCTCCTACCATTTTGGTTTGACTCCATGATGGAATTCATTAAAACAGAGTAGCAGTTGATACATCTTATCATTGAACAGGCATTTTCGTACTTTATTGTGAAAACAATCTTTCTGAATCCGCTTGTGAATATCATGTCCACCATTCTCTTCTCTAGTGACATTTTGGACAAATGCAGAGACAGGATTTTCTTCAATTGCTCAGGCTATGTGTTTTCAATTTACATGTTCAATAGTCTGAATGATGCTTGCTGTGCTCTCTTCGATATTCTTAAGCTCAAGATGTTTACTGACAGGTTGCAAAAGAGAATGCTGATGTGATTGTTATGGATGACAACTTTTCTACAATAGTAAATGTAGCAAGATGGGGTCGTGCGGTTTACATTAATATTCAAAAGTTTGTACAGTTTCAGCTGACAGTAAATATTGTTGCCCTTATGGTCAATTTTGTCTCAGCCTGCATAACTGGTACTTTGAAATGATCTCCATTTGCTTCTTCATTTCTTTTCCAGATGACTATTGCAACACATTCTAATGGCTAATTTTATCATTGCCTTGTTGAACTACGTCCAGGGAGTGCTCCTCTCACTGCTGTCCAGTTGCTTTGGGTGAACATGATAATGGATACTCTTGGTGCTTTGGCATTGGCAACAGAGCCTCCGAATGATGAATTGATGGCTAGACCACCAGTTGGACGGGGTGAGAATTTCATCACAAGGGTTATGTGGAGAAACATCATTGGACACAGCATATACCAATTGATTGTACTTGGTGTTCTTATGTTTGCTGGAGAAAAAATTTTGAGGATCAAGGGTTCTGATGCTACTTCAACTCTTAATACGTTCATATTCAACACCTTTGTCTTCTGCCAGGTAATTTTTTCTTCACCTTTTAGTAAATTAATGTGCTTGGTGCTGAAAGTTGAATCTTCCGCACCTTCCTTAAAATACTACATGGTAGACTAGTTCTCTTTTTTATTTGTGTTTGGTTGATGGCATATTTCATCCTTCATAATTTACAAACCCTCAAGAACAGTAAAGAATAGGAAAGTAGCTTACTACTTTTTATCGGTGTAGTAATAGGTGAGCAAAATTTCATTGTCTTATTCTCGAGTTCTCGAGTTTTGTTTGTTTTTGCATGATGCTCTTGTGGCTTATTCTTGACAGTTCAGCTCTTTTATTTTGGAGGCCACGAGTTACTTAGAGTAGCCTTCTTCAGGATGATAAGATAACAAAAATGGTCAAAGTGGAATGATAAGTTCAGGTTCTTAATTTCAAGATATTGATCTTAATTATAATTTACTTTTAAGCTATGTAATTGGACAGCTAAGCTAAAAGAAAAAGTAAACTGAATCAGCATGTAATTTTCCACCAAGTCATGACCCTTCATCTATCAATAGGAAGCTACCTGATATTGTCATTGATTACATGATAAAGGAGCTCTTTGTCTTGACCAGATGCAGGTCTTTCTTATGTTCCAATCTTTAAACACGCATTAGGTTATATATGGATTTTCTTGAATGTTTCTGTTCCCACATTTTTGAGGGTCCGTTTGGCTAAGCTTGAAAGCTTGAGCTTTTTTGTGAAACTTACTTTTTTTTAAAATACTTTTTCCTGAAAAAGCGGTTGTGAACTTTTTCTAAAAAGGAGCTTCTTTTAGCGTGTTAGAATAAAATTAGCTTTTTGGTGAAAAAAAAGGTGTACATATGTTTGCAATAAAGTGCTAGCAAGCTGAAGCACAACATAAAATAACTAGAGTGCCTTTTTGACTATATAATTGATGATATATCTTTTAAATTTATAATATATTATTAATTTTTTTATTTAATTTTTTGTGTAACATAAAGTATCTGTGAATATATTTTTAGTAATAACTAATATCATAAACATTCAATAAACATACAACCTAACAATCTAACAAACATTTCAGTAAAGGTACAACAAATTAAATACTTGAGATAACATATAATCCAACAAACATCACAATACGAATTAAATACAACAAAAAATTAATCTAACAAATATCATAATATTATATTATTTTACAATCCAATTAATTAATAAACATTAAATATATACAAATGATAGTTTACAGTACAAGAACAATATAATAAAACATTAAATATTACAATACGAATAATAGTTTACAATACAACAATAATATAATAAACATAAAACTAATAGTTTTGAACAAAAAAAGTTTATAATGTCACTTCAACCATTTGTGACGATCTTCTGGCATGTTTATTTTTGCTTTTCTACTCTTTATTTCACACTTTTCAATAAGTATTTTGCAACATTGTATAGAATTTATTTTAAAAATTAAAAGTTATACAAAACTTTTACGTCGTAAGATCTTATTATTGGTTATTTTTATTGTTTGTTTTAGATAAAAAAAGTAGAATTTGTTTTACGAGAAAGAATGAAAAAATCATTCGTTTCAAAAAAGCTCTTTTCCAAAAGTACTCCCAAACATTCCCTTCATCATCATCATCCAAATTCGTGAAGTCTTTCTAGTTCTCTTTTGTTTAACATAGTTAACGTATAATTTCATAATGTTGCGTTCATCTTATATTTGGCTAAAATATTAGTACTTCTATTTATTGTTTGATGGTGGGAGTTGCTATCCTGTCTCCGCCGCAGTGCCTTACCCTTAATAAGCTACGCAATATCATGAATATCCTACCTCATAGAAGCCACACAGTAACTTTTTCTTCTTGTTGCTGCTTTCTATTATGATAGATCTTTTATACCTACGGCACCCAAGCACGACTAAATTGCTATAATTCACAATACGAAAAAGGTACATAAAATTAAGCATTTCCTTGGCCATTCTGAGCATCATAGCTATCCCCCTGTCTTCCATAACAGCTTCGAGCTTTGTAGTTTCCCTTTTTCCCTTTTTGGGCTTGTGTTGGTGCCTAAATTTGCTCACCAGTGGTCGTAATGTTAGAAAACAAAGCGTTGAAACTATCACGACATAAAGATTAATCTTTACCCTTAAAAATTTTCAACTTGCAATTTGCTATATATAATGCAATAATAATAGGAATTACCTTAATCTTCTCTTCTTATCACTCGTCATCTGCAACTATTGTGTTGTGAGTGTGATCCTATTCCAAGTTCGACTGTTCACGAATCAACATCTTATAAAGTACCTAATGACTCTTCATGAGATACTGTAATGAGTTTTCAATTGTTTACGCTTAACTTTAAGGCCAATGAAATCATTCAATGCTTGTATGATGATTTTTCATCCTTGCGTAGTGAAATGTGTTTTCGTCCTTTTGTATCTCTTGTTCAAAATTCAATAAATTTTAGACTGATAGTTTGTCCACTTGAAAATTTTACATCTTGATGGTTTCACTTGGCGAATCTTTCTAAACATTATAAGACTAATCAAACTCTCAATAATAAGCTCTTAAGTTTGCTACTCCAAAATAATAGAAGACAATGAGCTCTCTAAGTGCATCATGGAGGCAATAATCCAAGCCACCACAATCAAAATTTTTACAAACTAGCCCTTAGGAATCATCATTGTCATAGCAATGTATAAAGGTTTAGAATTTAGAGCTTGGAGTTTAGGGTTTGGTACATGGTACAGTCATATTCAATTTTCAGCCAACCAATCTGTAATCAAAAGTCATAAAAGTATGAGTGGTCACAACCACCAGATGCTTCGACCAAGTCATGAAAATTATAGCATCGCAGTTAATACATGATGCAACCAAAATTTAACAAAAGTTATTACAGCATGTAAGGCTGGCAGCATGCTGACATACAACTATGGAAATTATATAATCACAGCCACCAAATGCTATGATCAGGCTATGAAATTCACAAATTTAATCGAAGCTGGTCAAAACTCATCAAAATCATAGCCAAATTGCATACATTCAACTTGCAGACACCTAATAAGGCAATTCGCATATAGCCAGAAAGGTATAAAAATTACAACCAAGAAATTATTCATACCTTCAGTTAAATGAAATCAATGGCGGGAGGACGAGTCGATGTCGGAAAAGAAAACACGAAAGATTAGGCTTCTAGCTGTTACCCTCGTGAGCTTGATTTAGCATCGGAGAAAAAAATACGAAAGATCAGCGTTGAGTGAAGGAGGCTGGAGGAAGAAAGGATAAAAGATCGGCATCGGAGAAGAAGCAATTGCACGGGAAGAAGGGGTTGCGACAGCGTGCCGGAGAGCATAGCAAAGAGAGCGTAAGGGAGTTTTTTTACAACTGGATCGGGTGAGTGAATAAGGGTTTTGAGTGAATAGGTGTGGGTAGAAGATGTATATATATAGGGACAGGATATGCACTCCCTCTCCTGTAGGCACTCTAATTTTACTGTAGGCACTCCCCCTTTTAACGGCTCAGATTGCACCTAGATCGGATTAGGTCTCACTTGAGTCGCACCTAGGTCGATCACGTGCAACCTAATGTGACGTAGAGTCCGTGCGACTTAATGTATATATGTATGTATAGATGTATATATATATATATATAATCATGAACTGAGGGTGGACGCCATTTTATGAAAAAAGCTTTGTGCGGCTTTGTCAGAATTTTTGTAGCTTTCCAAAACAGGCTTTTAAGCCAGTTACCTGAACAACTGAAAACACTGTGCTCACTGCTCAGCTGAGAAAAGCTAAGCCAGCAGGCCCCAAGTCTCTTCTCGTTCCTGTTGCAAATGACGCAGCATTTATCTTATATTTAATAATGGTGCATTACGGAAAGTTGACAATTGTTATCGGTGCACAAGAGACTTGTATGTGCTGTATGTAAACATCATTCTAAATTTGTTCTTGTAGCAAGTGCATGAGACCACTTATATAGAATGTTGCGTATTGTCAACTAGAGGTCTTGAACACAGTATCCAAGCATCTTATATTGTCTTTACTCTAGTTACTAGCCTTGAACTATACTCTAGGGAATATGGACTGTGAAGAAAGAATTTTCTTTATTTACATCTTTGGATACTGATCGCATAATGAATATGCACATATGGTTTTCAGTGGAGGAGCACTATGCATAAAAGGATCTATGTAGGGTTCCACTGGCTTGGTTGTTATCCTAAAATTCAACTGCTATACTAGAAAATCTGCAACTTGCAATCTCTTATAGAAGAACAATACCAAAGAATCCAAATGACAAATATATCAAGGGGGCATACTTCACTAATTGTGCTGCACTATCTTAAACTCAAAGAGGAACAGCAATGATGATACAAGCAAATATGAAACTATTGTTTATTGATACTAATTTGTTATTAACATGGTTATGAGTTGAAATTGACAATTGAAATGGAATGTTTCTGTCTGAAGCCAAACTATAGTAGCTCAATGTGGTGCTAACTAATTACCAGTGTGACATTTGATCTTTCAAGCATCTGCATGGTCTTTGACCTGCAAGCATAACCCCCATCAAAACTGCTTGTTTCTTCCATGCTCCCTTGTGTTTCTGGTCTTTCTCTGTTTTGTATTGCACATTAGAGTCCACCAAAGACCACTTATTTGCTAGTGGTACTTATCTTGTTAAACATACATGCAGCCTGTTATTTATACTTGGGCTATGTGCAAATTTTACAACTCTTGCACCTGTTTTGCTGGTACTTTCTGAGTTGTGGGTTCACTTGAATGCCTAAATATTCTTATCCAAGAATGTAGCTGACTTTTTTTTTTCTATTTTGCATCAGATATTCAATGAAATTAATAGCCGTGATATGGAGAAAATCAATGTCTTTCGTGGGATATTCAGCAGCTGGATATTTGCTGCAGTGTTGACATCAACGGTAGTTTTTCAAGTGATAATAGTTGAATTCTTGGGGACTTTTGCAAACACAGTTCAATTAAGTTGGCAGCTATGGTTGGTAAGCGTGTTGCTTGGAGCTGTCAGCATGATAGTTGCAGTTATCCTGAAATTCATACCTGTTGGATTGTCCAAGAAGAAGGTGCATGATCAGAATGGTTATGAGCCTCTTCCTAGTGGACCAGATGGGGTCTAAGCTGGAAGTCTGTTCAGACATCTATGACTTCAAATCTGTTTGTAAGATGTCACTTTTTATAGTGATTATCACATATATCCAAGAAAAAGGTTCTCTAATTAGCCACGTGAGAATAAGATATCATATCATCCAAAGCCAAACACAACAGCATCTTTGTTTTAGCACAAGGGTTCTCCTCTTCGGAGGGTCTGCGTCTTTGCTTTAGCACAAGGGTTCTCCTCTTTGGAGGTCTTGCGGTGACGGTACATGGGGAAGAAGTTCTGATGGTTTCTTCATGCAAGAATCTTGTTTTTGAGTTGTTTGAAGTGCTTATTCTGTTGTATAAACTCTTTAGAGAAAAGATGGAGAAACCTTTTGTGATATTGCAGGAAGGACCTACTAATTTGTTAGAGAGTAGAACTTCCTCAGGTAATCCGTCTTATTTCTAGGTTTTCAAAGCTTGTAATACTTCGATTGCAATACTCAGACATAAATAGATAAATTAACAGGTTCATATTAATTTTGGGTTAATTAAAAATTGATTTATCTCATCTGTATATTTACATGTATAATGCCAATTAGCTTATATTTATAACATATTTAGAGCAAAAACTTTTTAATTTAATTTATTATTAATTTATCTTAATTTATTAAATTTTAATTTATAAATTTTGTTAAATTAGTCATTTCTTGTTTTGAATGTATAGCATCTACTAAATTTGATTATTATTGTTAAAATTAATTTTTAGGATTTTGATTTTAATAATTTTTATTATTAAATAAATTAATTTAATATTTAGTAAATATGGTTGATTAAGATTGATAATTTTGATAAAAATAAATATATAAATATAAAACTGCACGATTTAATGTAAATATAAATAGATCGATTTAAATTTAATCCGTAAATTTATATTGCTTCACTAATATTTTCGAAGGCAATGAACTGCAAACTAGGTTATATGCTTGTCATGGTTGTTTAGTAACGTTGTCTTGAAATTAGAATTTGAAAAAAAAAAAAAAATTACTAAAACCTCTATCATTGTTTTGTTTCTTAATCCTACATTATAACAGTTTTACTGTTTTAGTTCACCAGAAAATTGCAGCTGCTTTCATTTTCTGAATTAATGTAAGATATCTATCTATGATGGATCCCATATTAAATTAATATCCTGAATCATGCGTAAACAGTTGAGAATGTGACCATTTGTTTTGAATGTGCCACAGCAAACTAATACCATTTTACTTTTCTTATAAAAAATAATAAAAAATATATAACGTACAATTTATTAATATTTTAAATAAAAAAATTAAATACTGTAGGTAGTTTATTAAAATATAGAAATAAAAATAATATTTTAATAAGTAATAATAAATATTTCTAAACATCACCTTAGTTACATCATTGCTCCTGTAACATTTTTCATAACATGAAAAAACAAAGGACCGACTTAGAAACATATCCAATACCTTATTTGAACTTGCTCAAAAAACCGAGTTTTTTCAGTAGTGAGATAACCACCAGTACTCATGCAGCGTATATACGTGAAATGTTTGTTCCACAAACGAAACACTCCTATGAGAAACTATGCTCCATCATTTGCATGTTACAATTTTTCTAGTAAGAAGCTATCTGGCTTTCCAGTTTAGAAAAAGTATTTATTAAATATTATTTTTATAATAATTTATCTATTTTTTATTAAAATAAAAATAAATATATATATATATTTTTTTTTATTTCAAATTTTTTTTCTAATATTCGTAAGCAGATCATAAACTTATATTTGATTTGGTGACCTACGAATACAATATTTTTCTTTCCAAATTCCAATCTGGAACTTTTCTTGGAGACTGTTTGGCTAAACTTAAAAGTTTTAATTTTTATGATAAAAATTATTTTTTTGACTTTTAAAAAAAAAAATAGCTGAAAATTTTTTTTTAAAAAAAAATATGTGTTTAGATAAATTTTACTTTTTTTGAAAAACAATTGAATACGATGTTTAACAAAGACTAAAATATTTTTTATAATAATAATATATATATATATCTGTGTTTATGTAAATATAATTATGTTAATTTAACAGAGTCAATAATGTTATTTTTTTTCTAAATAGACAAAAAAATTTTGAAAAAGTTATTCAATATTAACTTTTATTTCTGTGACTTATAAATTAAAAAAATAATTTATAAATTATTCATCCAAACATTATTATTTTACTATTTTTAGTTTATTTTAATTTATAAATTAAAATAAGTCTATCCAAACGGTAATTCTTTTTATCTTCAATGAATTAATGCATTAATTCTATTATCTTCATATAAACCAACCGAAAAAAGGAAAAGGTGTCATTGATTTTCACACACTTCTCAGGAATGCGCCATAACATAAATACGGACCTCTCTCTATGTTTCTTTTCTTTTAACTTTCTAATCAGTTGCCCAACAACTCCCAACAATAACTCACTCTGTTCTCTTTCTTTATCTATCTAAAAGACACCAACTTTGTTTTCCACGACGCAGAACTCATGCAATGTTGTCTCCCAAGATTTTCTTCGTGCTTACTTAATTAGCTGAATACTTTTTTTTTCTATGTCTACCCAATTGAATCCAGTCTAATTTATTTATATTATATAATCTCCTCCCGTAGATTTCTTTGTTTTAGTTGGTTTGATTGATGTGTTGCTACTGATTACAGATTTACTGTTTTGTTTGCTCAACGACAACGATCCGCCTTATCGGCATTCCCGAAGCTACTCTGCCATCTCACGATTCCAAATTCCTCCCAAGATAAAATTTTTTTTGCTTTTAGAACATTTCTCTGCTCGTGTTGCTGATTTATTCTTGTCAAGATTTTTCAATCATTTTTTTTTTACGAAGAAATTTGATCGATTTATTCTTTGGTTTCTTGTAGAGCAGATGTAGATTTGAGAGAGACGAGCGTTTTAGTTTGCGTGCAGGGTTTCCTCTGATTAGACTCAAAAAGAAAAAAACAATTCCATTTCAAGGATTCGTTCGAAGTCCGTTTCTGTTTCTCTATTTCTCTCTCTCGAGAAGACTGCAAACTTTTTCAGGTGTTCGGTTAAATTCCCAAGAGAGAAAGAGAGAGATAGAGATAATGGTGGCTAGCGTGGAGATCAGTGGCCACCACGCCAACGGTTCCTTAACAACAACAGCGGAAGAGAAGCTTGACGAGTTCCGAAGAATTCTAGGCAAGCCTGACGGCGATCTATTAAAGATTGTCGGTGTTGGCGCAGGTGCTTGGGGCAGTGTGTTTGCTGCTCTGCTTCAGGATCATTACGGGCATCTCCGCGACAAGGTCCAGATTCGAATCTGGCGCCGCCCTGGACGTGCTGTCGATCGTGCTACTGCGGAACATTTGTTTGAAGTTATTAATTCTAGAGAAGATGTCCTCCGCAGGCTCATTCGTCGTTGCGCTTACCTGAAATATGTTGAAGCTAGGCTTGGTGACCGGACGCTGTATGCTGATGAGATTCTGCGGGACGGAATCTGCCTTAACATGATTCATACACCGTTGTGTCCGTTAAAGGTGGTGACGAATTTGCAGGAGGCTGTTTGGGATGCAGATATTGTGGTCAATGGGTTACCCTCGACGGAGACCAAAGAGGTGTTTGAGGAGATTAACAAGTACTGGAAGGAGAGGATCACCATGCCGATCATCATAT
This sequence comes from Acanthochlamys bracteata, assembly GCA_019914995.1. NCBI lineage: Eukaryota > Viridiplantae > Streptophyta > Magnoliopsida > Pandanales > Velloziaceae > Acanthochlamys > Acanthochlamys bracteata. Next base: position 6,485,706 of record CM034135.1, on the reverse strand, counting down.
CTTTGGCTAAGGGCATTGAGGCTGACCTTGATCCGGAGCCAAGAATTGTTACTCCTACCCAGATGATCAATCGTGCAAGTGAGAGGAGTTTCTTGTGCTATTTTTACCATCTCAAATTATGTTTTCTTTTACCACCTTCGATTGAATCTTGGTGTTTAGGCATCTTTGAATCTTGAAAAAAAAATTGAATAAAATCTTGATGTATTGGCTGCAGCTGGAGTTCCAATGGATAACATCCTCTATCTTGGAGGTCCGAACATTGCTTCGGAGATATACAATAAAGAATATGCAAATGCACGAATTTGTGGAGCAGAAAAGTGGAGGAAACCACTTGCAAAATTCTTGAGGCAGCCACACTTCATTGTATGGGACAATAGTGATCTTGTTACACATGAAGTTATGGGTGGATTAAAGAATGTGTATGCTATTGGTGCCGGTAATATTGAACTTTTTCAATTGTTTAAACTGGCAAATTTGTTGGATGAAGTTGCATGTAGTTTTTATGCATGTCAACCTAAAGCTTTCTACAAACTTGCCTGTAGTGAGTGCATTCAAGAAGTCTTATATACTATATAGTCAATTTCTGTAACTAAAAACTCGAACTTGAATTTTTCAACATTCTTCTTCTTTTACTGCTTTTCTACCTATGTTCACAATTTTACTTCCAATTTCTGCTCATAAGCGGTTTGGTTCACTAGTATGCTGAAGAATAGTCAAATAGCTACATATACTATGTGATCCTTGGTTAAATTGTGCTAGTTGTATAAAGCTTTGGTTTCTTCTAATATGGCTATCCAATTTTGGGTTTCTGCCTGAGGTTATGCTCTGATCTTCTTGTTCGGCCTAACTTTTGGTGTTTTGATGCTGGATCCTATAAGACTAGTTTTCAGGTCTGACTAATGTCATCCTCAGCAGTAAAAACCTGCTTGAATTCCTCATGTAGGTTGTAAAGCATCAGCGCATGTATTGGTTTTCCTGTTGCAGCTTCCACTTGTTGCATTATAAGCAAATGCGATTATTTAACACTGCTTTTCAGCTTTCATGTGATGCGTTTAATACTTGTATTGATTGATACAATGATTTCATGATCACCTTTGCTTAGTAGATGGTTAATATCACATAATTTCTTCTCTTCTCGAATAAAATTGTTTTCTTAACTTTCTGCCCTTATTTTCAGGGATGGTGGCAACCCTGACCAATGAGAGCGCAACTAGTAAATCAGTGTACTTTGCACACTGTACTTCAGAGATGATTTTTATTACTCACTTGTTAGCAGAGGAGCCTGAAAAGCTTGCTGGTCCGTTACTAGCTGATACTTATGTAACCCTACTGAAAGGTAGGAATGCATGGTATGGGCAGATGCTGGCTAAAGGGGAATTGAATCTGGACATGGGTGACAGCATCAAAGGAAAAGGAATGATTCAGGTGAGCTCTTCAATCCTTGTTATTAGGCTTGTTAGTGTCATATATCTATTAGTAGGTGCAGAGCAACTGATAGTAATAGCTTTAACCATACAAATTGTGTATTGCATCTTGAGTGATAACAAACTTTTGTAATGCAGGGTGTCTCTGCTGTTGGTGCATTCTATGAACTCCTTAGTCAATCTAGCATAAGTGTACTAGATCCTGAGCAAAACAAGCCTGTAGCTCCGGTTCAATTGTGTCCCATCCTCAAGACACTACATAAGATTTTGATCAAAAGGTGTGGTTCATTTTACTTATCTTTCACAACTCTGCTTCTGGTTTGCTTGATATGTTTCAAGAATTTAATCTGGTAAAATCCAGTAATGTTGTTTCTAAGGTGGAACAGGTCAAAACTTGTTCTTGAATATTATTCGACGAAGTTAGGTCTCCACATATTTATTTCTTAAAAGAGCAACTACCTGCGTTGGTGTAGAGTATAACTGAATGGAACTGTTTGGATAACAGTAGCATTTAAAACCCCATGTTTGGATAACAGTCGTATCTATCCGAAGAACAAGTTATAGTTACCTTGAGGGAAGTTCAGCATATCTTGTTCCCCACTTATCTACTCACCATAACCATTTTGTACTTGACTTGCAACAAGGATGATGTGGCCTTATAGTAGTGTCTAGTGCATTGAGAGTCATAAGTTGAATCTGCAACCAAAGTTCGGGGTTTGAGGCTTTGGCGTTTGCCCACCACATTAGGTTATCATGGTACATCCGTACGGGGTTTCTCTTTTTTTAATTGCAGATGAATATTCTGCTGTGTATTCAGTAGTAAAGGAACAAAGTTGCAGCTGTAGAATGCTATTTTTGAACCATTAGACAATCTTGGATGCCAAGTTGGTATGGTTTTGCTGGAGAAACCTCCAAGAAAGTGTTACCTGATTTTCATATGGAGTCTCTCTTTTGATCCTACAGGGAATGTTCAACGGAGGGCATTCTTCAAGCACTAAGAGATGAAACTATGAATGATCCTCGGGAAAGGATCGAAATAGCACAGAACCATGTTTTCTACAGGCCATCACTTCTTGGCAAGCCATAGTCTTCTTAAGATATCATCGTCAAGTTTGAACACCAACACCGACAGAAGCTGTTTTGTTGTATAAAATGTGAGAATTTGTTTATCTAATAGGTAATGTGATTTCATGAGTTCTTTTGTAATGAATATTTATTTATCTGTGAAATGTGAAATTTGTAGGCAGTGAAGTATGTTTTACTCCATTTTTTGTTTATATCCAAGTATCCAGGACTTTTCTCAAACTACGTAAGCATTGGCTTTTAACCTACAACTGCACTTTTTAACATTTTTCAATTGTCCTGATAATAGAGAGATCACAATCTGAACCACTTCCTTCTGTGAATCTAGTGAAGTATGGCAGATATTGATGCATATGCCTTGGCAAAACAAAATTTTTACCTAAAATGCTCTTTGCTGGTGTTAGTCAAGTGTAAAGAAAATAGCATCAGCGTAAATCTAGGGCGAATGCAGCTGTTGCATGACCTATATCACAGATCATTTCCAGTGGAGGAGAATGTGGACGCTAGCATAGAGCAAGTAACTACAGAGCCATGTTATTATGAGAATATTTCAAACTAAAGCAAATGTATGGTGAAACTAAAGTTCTTCTACATTAGAACCTTCTAAAATTAATGATGATTGCAGAAAAATTGGTGATAAAGTTTCACACTTATTAGCAGGCAGAAATAGTTAGACTTCAATTTTTGAAGCAATAAGATGATTTAGCTCTTGGGTATGATAATGACTTGCCAACCACTGAATTTCCAGATTTAAAACTAGAGCTAAGGACATGTTTGAATCGCAAAGAACTTCACTTTCTCCGTCTAAATTTTGAGTTACATCACTTCATGTATTTTAATTATCACTTCGAACGCAATTTCTACTTTCACACCAAACTTCACTTCTGTCAAAAGTTTACTTTAAATTTTATTTCACGTATTTTAATTACCACTCCGAATTCTATATCTACCTAACCTTATTTCTCACTGAATTTCATCTTTACAAAATTTAATTTCGCAATACTCATTTTTATTTAATTAAAACACGCCCCAAATGAAACTAGTAATAGAGATGAGTCTAGAACACAAAAAGAATGCAGAATACCTAATCTATAGGAAAATCCTTTTGTCAATAACTTCAAATTTTAATTATACATAATTAGTAAATCATCTTCAGGATTATTTAAAATTACTTGAGTAAAGCGTTATATGCATAGTTGGTAGACTCAAATTGAACCGTTCGGATCGATCTGTAAATTATCGACTCAGACGGCAAATATAAATTTTGTATTAATAGTAAGTTTTAAAAATAAACTAAAAATTTTTATTGATAAAAATAATTTATTTTAAAATTTTTATTTATTTTATATTAAAAATAAGTTTCAAAGATAGAGTTTAAGTAGTTAGTAAATACACTCCTAGTGATTATTCTACTTTCTTTTTTATTTGATTTATGTAAAACTGGTTTTGAATTTTTTTTAAAAATAAAGGATATTTTAAGGATTACTAAAAACTCAGATATTTTTAGTTTATCTTAAAAAATAGAAATAATATAAAATCTTACTATATAACTTTTTTATATTTTTTAAATTTAAAAATTGTAATATTATAAAAAAAAGTTAAACATATAAAATTAAAATTAAAATTAAAATAAAAAAGAATTAAAGAATTTAGTCAAACAGTACCTAACATGTGTTGTAGGACGCTCTGCAACTTGCGTTCGTAGGGAGTAGCAAGATGTGGGTTATAATTGATATTGAAATTTATTTCTTTCGTCTTGTAAATTTGTAAAATTGGTTTAAATTTTGTATTTCTAGTTTATCATTTATCATCTAATGCAATCATGTGAACACCTACCAGTTTTAGACTGGTTTTTTTGTTCATACGTTGAAAATTTGTGAATTACGGCGAAGTGTTTAAGATGTTGGTATTGTATGGTTATGCATGAGATATTATAGCATCTCAAGTGGGGCTATTTAAAAATACTTATAAAAATTATTTTTTATTTTATTTCGATAAATGAGCTTTATTATTTTGATTTTAAAAAAATAATAATAATAAGTAATTAAAAAATTATTATGTATAACTTTTTATATATTTTTAATTTTTAAATAAATTTTGTAAACTATTATAAAAAATTTATTAAAAATAAAAAATTGATAAAGAAGTCTTTTGAATGAAAAGTCAAACAATCTCTTGAAGTTTAGGCGAAACTCTGTCAAAAATTCATATAAATTACTGACTTAAGAACAACTAAATTTATAAAGTGTTCTTTTGATTAAGCTTGTTGGGTTGGGTTTAGTCAAATTCACAACGGTCGTGATCACATAAATTGGATCCTAATAGCTATCCCTGTCTACATTTGCCATCGAAATAAACGTAGTCATTCAGTTCATGTCTTGATAGTTGTCAAACACCTTTCAACAGAACTTATACAAAAAGAATAACTTTAACATTTTTAGTGTGATTAATAACTAGAGATTATAGCTACAGATGCAAATATGGACGGGTCGGAGCTATTAAAATCGGCCGAGCTGATCCGATCTATTTACTTAGCCCGGCCCGCCGGGTTAAGTAAATAGATCGGACCAGCTCGGTCCAATTTTAGTATTCGGGCCGACCAGTTCGATCTGGCTGTATTTTTATGGCATGACTTGATTTATTTATCTAATTTTATTTTTATTTTATATAAAATAAATTTAAAATTTATGTTTAAGTTAAAAATATTTATAAATTTTTTATTATTAAAATTTATTTTTTTATAATTAAAAAATATTTTTTAATTAAAAATTGATCTGATCGACGATTAATATTGACTAGGTCAATTGTAAATACTGACTTGTCAACATTGATCGGTCAATATCAACAGTAATCAGACGGACGTATCGCATGATGGGCCGATAAAGTCGGCACGATACTGTCTGTAGGAACAGATCGGACCGGTCCAATCCTATTACTATTTATCGAGCCGGACGGGTCAATTTATCGGGCCGTAGGCTGGCTTATTTGTCCCGACCTATTTTTATACCTATAGTTCTAACCAAGTACTCGAAAGATGTCTATCAAATGGCGCATATGTACAAGCGCACTTTTGCTGTTGTTGAAAAAGGAGAGCTTTTGGACAAAAGGAGCTTTCAGATGCTTCTTCGGATCTGATCGGATGGGAGTTTGAGCAGAAGAAGAGAGATAGGGAGAACAGTTATGCAGCATTCTAAAATTAGGATTCCTTTCAGATTTGACTTTTAAGATATTTTTAATCTACTGAATTCTGTAGATAAACTTTCATACATTTGATTACAAATTTTGTTGAAAGAGCTTAATTGGAGCTGTTGAATTGAGCTTAAATTGTTGGAATGCTTGCTGAAAGTTGTTTAATTATGCTGTTGAATTGAGATGTGAAATTGAGCTGATCAAATTTGATAACTATTGAAGGATTGAATGCATTGAAATGCTTGCTGGAAATTTCTTAGTATGAATTTGGATTAAAATTTTTAGTACATGATAAGTGCTCTTATCATGATTTATACATGTATAGTGGGACTAGATGAAAATGGTACGCGTTTGGATTAACTTATTTGAATTTTCTTTCTTAGCAATCTTATTGAATTGTTATCTCTCTTACAAAGTTTGTTGTAGTTATTTGTATGAACTCGACACTTTACAGTTTGTCATCTAAAAAGAAATTTTGAAGGTTTAGGATTTGATCAACAATTGATGAACATTGAATAAGATGAGAGTTAATTTTCAATAGTATTATCTTGGAGAAAAAAGGAGAGTTCGTCTATTTTATCGTGATCAAAATAATGTTAGAAATGTAACCGATTGAATATTGGCCACCATGAGAAACATCTGGCACATCATGTCATGCATGTTGGGTTCCTCGCTATCTTAGTTTTTGGTGCTAAGATTGTCAAAATCGAATTTTAAGTAAAATTGCTTTGTTTAAGTATAATTATAAAATTAAATTTTTTATAAAAGTTTTTCTAAAAGAAATTATAAAATTTTTTTAATTTTTATAAAAAATTTCTTTATATTTTATAAAAAATTTTTCAAAATTATATTATTTCAGAAAACTTTAAAAAATTTTATGGAAAACTCTATAAAAAATTCTTTCAAATATAGTTAATTACAAAAATTTTTCTAAAAAATAAAATCATATAAGATCGTAAAAAAATCAAGATCTTACCGATTTTAAAATTTAGATCAGGATCTAGATGAAATTTTATAAAAAAAAATTTTATTTGAGATCGAAATCGTTTGAGTGAAGTAACATAAATTTGTAGGACTTTAAAACTTAAATTGAAATTTTGATAATTTTGCTTGGTGCTAAATACAGAATCAAGGGCTTGCAACAAGTTTCGGACAATGATAGCAACTGATGCCTTAGGTGAGTCTAAGGTAGTTGAATGATGTTTCTCCGTAGAATATTGCTCTGCTACCAAGATTAATGCTAAGACTATATTAGCTAACTAGGACTAAAATAAGAACGCTAGATTAATTAACTAAACTTGCATACATTTTCCAAGGGCACTCACCTATTTATAGGTGCACAAATAGCAAACGAATACAACTCTACTTCAACTATAACTCTTCTCCAAAAGAAACCTACTAAATTTAAAATAAAACTCCTAAGAAGTCTTTCTTGGACTAAAACGCCCAAAAGTCATTACCCGAGCTAGACGGATGAAACTAGGTTGCACCCGATTTCTTATTGGCACGCTTGGACACCATTTGAAAGGCGTCCAGGTGTTTAATTGGCGCTCAGGACAATTTAAAGGATGTCTCGGGTGCATGAGCTTGTCTCCAGCACTAGTCTTATTAAAAAACCTTCAGAGCTTGCATAAGGGACAGATCCTGTAGTTGATCACCAATCTCCGATTCTGTAGAGAAGTATTCCCGGTAAGGTAACTCTTTTTTCTCTCTTCTTCCACTTCACTTTCTTTATTCATATTACATGCAAACGTACTGCAATTTTATTGGTGTTGCGGATGGCAACTTGGCTACGACTATTCATACTACTTCATATCCACATTTATAGGTGACCACATTCGACATCTTGCTCAAGTTCTCACTAGCTATCTTTTTTTGTTGTGAATCAATTTATTTTTGAAGTTTTTATTAGACGAAATAATTGAGGATTTCAAAATTAAATGTACTTACAAGAATTTTTGTTCTAGTGCTTGTAGTTCGATCAATCGTAGTTGACGAAACAGTGATTTTACCAAATTGATAGTTTTCAAACAACGGAACATTCTTGGGCGTCATTAACATATCTAAGAAAAAAGTGCCTTTTCTAAAGAAACATTAATTAGTATTTTTCTGCTTCATTTGAATGTTCATGTAATCTACCATATTGTTCTGTCTTTAGAACACAAGTTCATAGTTGAAATAAAGGCATATTTTAAATGACCGTAACTGAGTTTCGTGAAAATAAAAAATAAAAAGTAGCGTTTTTAAAAAAATAAAGTGGAAGTAGAATTCAGTATTTATGTTTTAATAAATTTTAGAATTTTGTTAAAAATTAAAATATATAATTGTATTGAAAAATGTGCAAATAAAAAAATTGAAATTGGAGTTTCGCATGTGAAAGTAGAGTTCTGAATTTTTTGTGTAATTAAAACATATAAACTGTTCGGAACGTATAATCTGGCAGAAAAAAGTAAAATTACGGGCGTTTAAAACATGGGCTAAAGTGCTTTTTTCTGCTAGCAACAACAACGATTAAGGTGATCGGCGTTCATTTCAAGTGACATTTATTTTATTTTTATATTTTATCTCAAAACATTGTAATAATTAGAGAATATAAAATTATGAAAAATATCAATAAAATATATGTTATAAATTTTTTTATATTTGTAATTTTATATTTATAAGCTTATCAACATAATTTTTAAAAATAATTTATTTAATGATTTCAAACAGTTTTGAAAAAATTTTTATATAAAAAAAGCGTTAGAAAAAGCTTATAAAAAGTGATTTTGTAGAATAGAAAATAATCTTGTACTATTTTAAAAAATAAATTTTATTTTTTATCTAAAAAATAATAAAAATAAATAATAATAAGATTTTTCAATATAAAATATTTCTCTATTTATAAAATTTAAATAATTTTTTAAAATATTATAAAAGAATTATTAAAAAAATATATAATTAAAAAATTGATAAATTATTTCTGAAAAACACAGCCAAACATGTTAAAAATAAGTTGGTTATGTTATTCCTATTGACTTCATGGTTTGTTATATTATGCCTATTGACTTAACTCGAAGAGTTTACGGGGGTGTTTGGCTTTGCTTTCTCCCAACCCAACTTTTCAATTCTCCATTTCACGTTTTTCAATACATATTTTATAAATATATAAAAAATTTATTTAAAAATTTAGAAAGTGTAGAAAAATTCTACGGAGTGAGATCTTTTTATTGTATATTTTTATTATTTTTTTAGAAGTAAAAAAAATAGAGCTCGTTTTTCAAAAAGAACAAAAATATCTTTCATTTCACAAAAGCTCTATTTCATAAGCAATTCCAAACGCCCCCTACGACTGTGGTACAACTCTAGTACTCTATTAGTTTTGGTTTTGGTTCTGGTTCAATTAATAAAAAGAGAAGAGTTTAAAAAATCAAACAAGAACTCCATTGTGAGAGCTGGAAGGAATAGCAAAATGATTGCACATTGACTTGACTCGAAGAAAGAATTAATTGATTGTTTCCATTCTCCGGTAATGGCCACTACGTAATGTGCTTATTTAATTTCATAATGAGCTGTTTATTAATGGTAAGCACCAGTTGGTAGGAGCTTGAACGTGGTTTAGCTATTTTAATTAGTTAGGTCTTGCTAAAAGTCCAACATTCTTTAACGATGATGTACTCTTTAATTTTGCCGGTTAGAGAAACTACTTAAGCCAGACTCAAAATTTTCTACCCATTTCCCCTAGCACTTATGGATCGAAAGTTCAAATCATCGACGGTAGTGTCGATCAATATGCTGAAAAAAATTTCGTAAAAAAAGCTTTTTTCAATTTTGTTCAAATATTTTGTTTGGGTCTATAATGAAAACTTAAGCATGATGAAGTATATCTAAGATAACTCGCCTAAGAGAGAGGAGGGTTAATATTTAGTACGTGATTTAGTTATTCGGAAGTTAATTTTTTTTAAAATTTTAATTTTTAAAAATAGATTGAAAGTAAATTTTGGTTATCGTATTTTAGTTGTATTTGATCGCGAAATTTGAAATAGAATTTATATTTAAATATAAAATTAAAAATAATAATTGAAATATATAATAGATTTTGAACTTCAAATTTTGTAAAAAAATTGAATTTGGGGCAACTGAAACATGCAATTATTGCGAAAACTAACTCTCCTCCTAATCTTAACTTGGCTTCCTCATAAAAGAAAGAAGCTGAAGAGATTAAAATGCAATGCAATTAAACAGAGCTACAACGTTCAACTCTACTCTTTCCTAAAATGATATGATGTTATAAATTCGAATTGCAAAGTGTTCAACTAGTTAAAATGTTGACTTTCATTTTCCAACCATGTCTGCAAGAAGCAAGTTGATTATAATCTGGAACCACGATCAAAGCACGTCTGCATCTTCCTAGCTCTATTTAAACACGATCGAACTCAGCTGCAGAATTTCTACAACCATTTCTAGTTTTCTTGATAGTCTTGTTTTCTTAATCACCTCCTGCACTCTCCTGTAAAAGAAATTAAAATGGCCGGTTATCACCCTTACGGCGGTCTTCCCAACCCATACGGCTTGGGTGCATCGGCGCCACCGTACCCTCAGGCACCCCAGCCTTACCCTGGTGTTACTCCACCCTACAGCAGCGCGTATACCATGGGGAATGGTGGTTTCGTAGGAAGCCCGTTCGCAGCTCTGGTGCCTTCGCAATTCCCACCGGGCACCGATCCGAATATCATCGCTTGCTTTCAGATGGCGGACATTGACCGGAGCGGGATTGTAGATGCAGTTGAACTGCAGAGGGCGCTGATGATCAGTTGCAACCAGGGGTTCGACCTCCGCACTGTTCACTTGCTCATGTATCTCTTCACCAACACCAACGTCCGCAAGATCGGTACGTAAATAAGCATACTGCTCATCCTCAATCCCTCTCTTAATCTGTAATTCCCGCGCAATGCATGCAAGGACGAAACTGTGCTAGTTAGAATGTCACATAAGGGAGCGCACCAACTTCTTTTAAAAACCGTCGTTTTCGTTTCTTCATCGGCAAAATTTGCTTGCAAACCCATAGGAATGCTGGTGACGGGGCTAGGAACTCATCCTCAATCCCCTCCATCCACGGGTAGGAAATTGAATACAAACGCTACGCTATCTACTCCGTTAACACACTGCCGCTGCTTGCCGTGCCTCATAAAAAGAACTAGCATGAATCATGATAGCCAGTTAGTTCTAATTATAAGAAAACATTTACAACTCAACCCATCGACTAGGGGTGGCAAATTTCGACCTAATCCGAAAATTTGACCCGAAACTGATCTAAAAAAATCGAATTCGGATTGATTTCGTGTCGATCCGAAAATGACTCAAAATTTTTAAATGAATTCGGATCGGATTCGAATTGATCCGAAATTGACTCGTTTAATCCGTATAACTATTTATATAGTATATCTTAATTTAACTAATTTTTATTTAATTTACAAATTTTATCAAAATTAATATATTTTTTTAAAATATCATAATTAATAACTTTATATATTATTATTAAAATTAAAATTTATAATTTTTATTTTAATAATTTTAATTATTAAATGAGTCGATTTGAATTTGATCCAATTATAAATAAATTAAATTAGAATAATAATTTTAATTTATATAAATATATAAATTAAATAATTTTAATCTAATTATTATATGAATAGATTCGAATTTGATTTATAAATTCAAATTGTCAATCTTACCGTCGACCAATATTTAATAATCTCCCATTACCAACGCGTCGCATAACTCCGTCAATTCCATCGTCACTATCTATCACGCGCCAAGCACGCGGCATTAACTTCTCTATTACTTCAAAATCAAAGTCTGATTCACCCGAATTTTTCCAAGAAACTAATAAAAGTCAGTGTCATAACATAGCCATGTCCGGCTATCCTCCTCCTGGCTCCGGCTACCCTTACGGCGGTCCTCCGCCACCCAACCCCTACGGCGGTTCCCCCCCACCCAACCCCTACGGCGGTCCACCCCCACCCAACCCCTACGGTGGAACTCCGCCACCCAACCCCTACGGTGGCGGCGGCGGCGGCGGCTATGGAGCTTCTGTTCCACCCTACACTTCCCAGCCATACGGCGGTGGTCCAACTCCTTCAGCTCCATCTTACGGCGGTGCCCCAACAGGCAGCGAAAAGCCACAGAAGAACAAACCCTCTGATCCCTACGGAAGCGGTAGTGGAGGAGCACCTGGGAGTTATCCGTTGGGTGGTGGAGGAGCACCTGGGGGTTATCCGTTGGGTGGTTACGGAGGAGGAAGTCCTTTCGCGACGTTGGTGCCTTCGCAATTCCCTCCTGGGACCGATCCCAACATCATCGCTTGCTTTCAGGCAGCGGACGCTGATGGAAGCGGGACTATTGATGATTTGGAACTACAGAGGGTGTTGTCGAATTATAACGAGGCGTTCAGTCTCCGCACTGTTCACTTGCTCATGTACCTCTTCACCAATACGAACGCTCGCAGGATCGGTAATACTGCAATCTCTCTCTCTCTCGCTCGCTCTTTCACTTTTGGAATCAGGAGGTTTTGAAAGGGAAAAGTACGGCGTTGATGTGATCAGTCTTTGCTTTGCTACCGTGCTTGGACTGTAGACTTACGTTAGAATGGGTGGTGAAATTTATTAATTGAAAACGGTTTCCTATGTCGACCTGGATTTGTCTGTTAAAAATATTTTCGTCCAGGATAATTTTAGCAGTTGGATACTTCTCTAACACTCCCGGATGGATAGTACGTCATCCTGAATTCTCCAGTTGTTTCTTTTCCAACGTCGTAGCAGTTATGAAACATAGGTTCTGTGTTTCTCATTCCGTTCTTCCTTTCTGAAAGAAGAGAACAGTAGTCCATCTGATGTTGATCGTAGTTAATTTTCTTCTTCTTTTTAATTGTTTTTATACAGGAGACACACATAAGTTAGGCTTATTCATGACACAACAATGAAGTTTCAACCAAAATTTGGATTTATTTACGTTCTGGTACTTAGATAACTAGCTTGCAGATTCCGTTTCAGTTCTATAGGTCTAGAGAACAACTACAACAAAAAAAAATTATTATCACGACCATACTAAATCTTCTTTTTATAGACTTTGAAAACATGCTGTTATAATTCAGCAAATGTTGCTCTAGCATCTAGCATTTGCATAGAAATAAGTGCCTAGCTATTACTTTGAGGCAACTATGAGTTCATACTCTATTATAAGTATGAAAAATCCAGTTGTTATAATGTGCAATAGTTAAGTGCATGATGAAGCTGTGATGAAACTGATGTCTGAAACATGCTTGTGATTGTTACTTCTGATTCAATTTATGCATGAGTTTTGATATTTACTAACATTCCAAATTTTAATTCTAAAGTACTATGAACTTCATATTCGATAAAATATATTTTGCACACATTAAGACTGCAACAACAACAATAACAACTAAGCCTTATCTCAGATAAGGTCGAGTATATGGATCCTGCGGTTGTATTTTATGTAAAATAATATTTTTAGCATGGCTACAGATAAATAAGTCATTTCACTAGTAACTGACCAATTCTTTTATGCATCTTGTTACCCTTTTTTAGTAACAGACATGCTCAACGATTCATATCGCTAACGGGCCATTTGGAGGTCTTCCTTTTATGTGACCAAACCTTCTTAAATGGGTTTCTTTCAGTTTGGTTTCAATTGGTGCTACTCTGTTCTTTCTCTAATGGTTTTATGCTTATATTTAATTGTATGACCGCGCATTCAGCGGAATATACGCATCTCTGTGTTCTATCGTCATTATCTTAGGTGGCACGTGGCTTTTGTACATGTTCGAATTTTACCGTCTAGCACTCCGCTTTATAATACGTTGCCATCCTCGCTGCTGCTAGAACTTTCCCTTCAGTTTTAGTAGTATCCTCTGATTACATAAAATATTTGAAAGTGCCTCCATTTACGCCATTATATTGTATTGTGTGTGACAGTCCTATCTAATTATCTGTCCTTTTGCATAATAAATCTAAGAATTTGAAGACGTGACCTTCACGTCTCCGTAACTCTTGATCCCTTAAATCTTACCTTTTATTATCACTTCTGTTTGTACTGAATTTGTATTTTATATTCTCTGTTTTGAATCTACTTGGTTTGAAACTCTTCTGCTCTAAAGCTACTCTCCGTTACTCGAGTTTATTATTTAAGTTTGATTTGGTTTCATCCACAAGCACAAATATCAGTGATGAAAAGCATGCACTAAGGTATCCCTCCTGGAAGTGTCGTGTCAAATCATCCATCACTGGGAACAAACAAGAACTCAAGCAGACCCTTGGTGCAAGTTAACTGTGATAGGAAAATAATCAATCATCTTTTCAAGAGTTCTTATGCTCATTTTTGCACATCCTACATGTCTTTAATAGCATTGGTATTGGTAATAGGGATGCCCTTCTTTTCTAAAGCCCTTCATAGCATATCTCTTGGGACCTTATATTAGCCTTCTCAATATCTGACGGCCATTTGTATTAGGCTTCTTAGCAAATGAATCATTTTTGTGGTTGATCTTCCTGACATTAAACTAAATTAATTTTCTTGGGAGGTTGCCTTAATCTTTTCTGATCACTCTCGCCTACAACTTCATTTATGTTCCATCAACTTGATCCATCTGTAATTAGTACTTTTTTTATATCATTCTTGTTTTTGAAATAGAAACTAAGGTACTTTTCTTCATGCATCAGGATTTTTTTGAACTTCAAAATCATATTAAATAATTTGGTAAGCTAAGCCGCTACTTCAACCATACATATCCATGCTTCCTGACCACTTTTCATCTTCCTTATAACCTTCAATACTTTTGTATCGATAGCATCCCTTGGTACTATCTACTTCATGTCCAAATCCTTTCCTTTTTTAAAGAGCTTATAGAAGTAGTCCTGTCATCTTTCTTTGATAGCAGCCTTCAAGACGAGTATTTTATCATATTTATCCTTTATACATTAAGTTGATTTGAATCTCTTATTTCTCTTTTTCTGGTTGTGTCTAGGGTATATATATTATTTTCTGCTGTCTTAGAATCTTAGCATTAGCAGAGAGTCATTGTGTCCCACATGCGATTGGTTTCTCCATATTTTGTCCCAATTGTCCTCTTTAAGCATCATCTGAAAATAGCTCACATTATTCTTTAGATTCGACCATTTAATCCTAATGCATTTAGCTATCGTATTCCTTATCTTCCATTTCACTACATGCACATCGAGCACCATTAAGATGTTCCTTGTGCTTTTGGAAGAAAGTATTAATGATTATTAGTATTGGGTAAGGTCAACTCAAAAATAGTTTTCCCTCATCATTTTTTTCTCCGAAGCCAAAACCACCAGAATACTACTAAACTCCTTCGCATCTTTGCCAAAATACACATTCAACTCCACGCCAATATGTATCTTCTCTCCTGGCGATTTCTTTGAACGAGCTCCTTCAAGTCATCTCAAAAGTTTGCCTTGATTTGATCATCTAATCCAACTTGTGACACATAAATGCTAATAGGATTGGGAGTTCTCCCATTTTTTCAAATAGAAGCTCTTTTATCTTGGATTAGTTTCTTTATCTGCATCCATCCATTATATTCGAGAATCCTTACCCATTTAGCACTGCACCCAAGCTGCAGTGTAGCGACATCCTCCAATTGTCAATGCATTTGAGCAAAAATGAGTTTAGGAGAACCTCTAACACGAGCACAATCACACAAAACAATTTTAGGTAACGAGGATTTGGCATGATACTTTACAGGTGGCTGCCAATTTAACCCCACCCTGCTTCCTTTATCCTGGCCTAGGACCAGCTTTACGGTATTGGTGTCCAAAAAGGCAGATTTAAGACTAATCAATCTTTTAAAGTCTATATATGAAAATGCATTTTGATTTGCAGTATTAGAAATTGATCAAGAAGGCAAGATAACACATTTTTGTAATTGATGAAGGTCAACACTGGGTTATTACTGGATATTTCAATGAAGAAGGAAATATTAAAAAATAAGGAAGCGTGTGTATGAACAACTAGTTTGAACACAAGTTTGATATGTTGATACTACTAGGTATTATGTGCGTTGGCAGTAAAATCCCAATTTAATTGGTCAAGTGGTTTGATTTGTTCTTTACCCAGCACCATAGTTGTGCTTGGTTGAATAGACTCTATGCATAGTTTGTGAGACGTGGTGAAGAAGTTTAACTCAGTCGTGGCGGAGTAGTTTAACTTTGCATTGGGTTCACAATTTTATCATAGTTCTACTTGTTAATTTTTTTTTCCTTCCAATGTGTTCTAGAGCTAGGTTTCAACTTACTGCTGAAGCAGGCAGTTCAAACTAGTTCCCCTGTGTTTGTCAGTCTGTAACATATAGATTAATGTTTTAAAATCATGTTTTGCATCATTGTTTCATTTACGTTCCTCTTCACTTTTTCCTATTACTCTATTGGTTTAAAGTTTTGTTTAAGTGAAAGGTAATATTGATATCAGCTAACTGGACTGCGATGTTGATCCCTTTAGAACTATGACCTTCACTTGGTAAAATTTTTGTGCTGTGCCCACAAGTAAAGAAATGGAAAACAAATTCATCCTGTATATAGACTCGAAGTATTAAAAAATGGTACTTCCATTGTCAGACCAAAGTTCCATGCCTCTTCCAAAAACTGATTTCTTTTGATTTGCGAAGTTGCTTCTTCCTCATTACAAGGCGACCTAAAATTTTTTCTCTCTCCTGCTTTTCTTGAGTGAGTACTCATGAGGCTTTTTCTTCCAGGATCCAAGGAATTCACTTCAGTCTATTACAGCCTCCAAAACTGGAGGGTAAGCAACAACTTTAGTATTAATATCTGTTTAAATATGGTCACTTTATGGATTTCCTGTCAGGCAATCTTTGAGAGATTTGATCGTGACCGGAGTGGGAAGATCGATGCCTCGGAGTTGCGTGAAGCCCTCCTAAGTCTGGGATATTCAGTCTCTCCTGTAGTTTTGGATCTGCTTGTTTCCAAGTTTGACAAGTCCGGTGGCAAGAACAAGGCAATTGAATATGACAACTTCATCGAGTATAAACTCTGTCTTGATTTACTGTATTAGAGTATGTATAACTCACTGCTGGTTTACTAATATCTTTTTCCTCTGTTTGAATGACATGCAGGTGCTGCTTGACTGTCAAGGTAGTTTGGCCCTGTACAGCTTGCTAACTAGTTGCTGCCCGGGATTTTACGTATAAACTTATCATGACTTTCGAGAAATATATCAAGACTGTTATACTTAGTTCTAAAGCGTTGTTCTTATGTCAAAAAGAAAAAGTTAAGCTACATTTTATCTTTCAAAGATAGTAGTCATGCATAGCTCTTTCAAGGCCAGCAGGTATATAAATCCTATATGCATGATGGGTTGAAACTAGTTATATAGAACTATATAGAATGTCTGGCTTACTGGTTTGTTAGTTTAAGTCAGGAAATGCTCAAAGATTGGTCTGGTGTGATCATACTGAGTAAAGTTGGAGTCACTGTCAAGTTGTAGTTTTAGAATAAAAACAATCCTGAGCTACACAAAATTGAGACTTTTGACTGTTTATCCACATGTTCATGACACTGTTTCTACTTTGTGAAGGGGCTGACGGAGAAGTTCAAGGAGAAGGATACCATGTTCTCAGGATCTGCTAGCTTCACCTATGAAGCCTTCATGCTCACCGTGCTACCCTTTCTGATAGCCTAGATGGATATCTGTGCCATTTGTTGTATGTTGGTGCTGCTTTTTATGGTGTTTAGTTTTGTGGTTTGTAACAGCAAGGAACTCGTGATAAAGGTTAGTTACCCTACTACGTTGTCCTTATTGTTTGTGTGCTGTGTCTTTGTTGTAAGAAACTTGGTTCTGTTTCATTTAGCAAGGAGTACTTTGTACTGGGTGTAGATTTTGTTACATATGCATGTAGTGGAGTGTGTCTGTCATTTCTGAAGTAGTCACAACAGACTGAGTTCTCGACCATTGTTATTGATGTAGTTATTGCTTGAACTGAAATCATTCTCCAAAAAATGTTTCCTAGGCCAGAGATGGTCTTTCTTTCTTTTTTTCTTTAAAGGAAGAAACATATCTCCATAAAAATTAACTGGTCGGTGCAATCACTACAATCCAAGAGTAAGTTTCGGGACTCCTCAGTGGAAACTGTTTCAAGATCACTTACGGAAAGAGCTTGTTTAGCTAATTGAAGAGCTACATTTATCGTCATTGTGGCCAATGTATGCCAACCTTCAAGTTTGGGTAACCTTTCAACATATGACGATTTTCTTCGACTTAAGTGTAGGGCCTACCACAGTTTCACAAAATTTTGAGAAATATTTTCTACCCACTAATACTCTGCTTCTCTATGGCTGATCCCTACGAGAGGGATAAACAGTGTGCAGGGGGGAAACGTTCTTAAGCCATAACAAGCGGTCATCCCCCGAGGGGGACAAACGAAGTGAAGGCGGGAAACGTCCTCCTTCTGGTATGGGTTTCTATTAGTCATCCCCTTGAGGGGGACAACCGAAGAGTAGGGGGAAACTACCAAGTATCATTAATAGCAACTACTAGTCTCTCTGAGGGGAACAAACGAAATGCATGGGAAAAAATCAGTAGTTGTAAAAAAATTCTCAAATTTTTTTAACTTCAGGGACATACAACCAGTCCCTACATGGATCCACCGTCTCGTCGTTCGGCTAGCGAGAGTTAGGACTACTC
The DNA here is from genome assembly GCA_019914995.1 of Acanthochlamys bracteata. Taxonomy (NCBI): domain Eukaryota; kingdom Viridiplantae; phylum Streptophyta; class Magnoliopsida; order Pandanales; family Velloziaceae; genus Acanthochlamys; species Acanthochlamys bracteata. The sequence continues at coordinate 6,467,290 of CM034135.1, read as the reverse complement.
AAGCGTCACTTATGCTGGAGGTTGAATTACTGGCGTGCTTTAGTGCTCCAAATTTATACTCTCCACTACTACCTTCTTGTCTACTTGCACTCAGCATCTTGAATTGAGCCTTCTAATCATGCATAGAATGCGGGATTTAAAGCTTCCCAATCGACTCAACTCTAGAATGAAAAGAAACCTTGCGATCCTTACAAAAACAGATATTCTTTTAGCAATGAATACGCTAAGTAGGTTCAGTAGTCATATATGTATATTTATAGCTAATTTTATTAAGACCTCCAGCCTACTTTGACTTCATCTTCTAAAAAAAGGGAGCTTTCGGTAAATCGGTAAAAGCAATTGTGTTGCAAATCGGTTGCGAAAAGCGGTTAAAAATCGGTACAAAGAGAAGGTAAAATCTTACATCAATATACAAGGTTCCATGCAATGAAATATCCATATTAGGTTCTACGAATCACCTTCAACTATGTCTTCCGAAAAAAACTTGTGTATGCTGCAAATTGTATTGCAACTATGGTGAGTGCTTCTGCTACTTTCAGACACTAAACATCGTTAATTTTCTTTGCGATCCTGAACAGTCATAACAATTCCAATAATAATATGTTTGTTGTCCTTGAATGTTTCATTGAGATTGAACTTGTATTTTCCATACGTATTCCATATTATTTGGGCTACGAGTTCTTTATTAGGGATTTGTTTGGCTGTAAGTTTCATGAGAATTCTAATTTTTTATTATATAATTTTTAATAAATTTTTTATAATAAGAAAAAGTTTACTTAATAAAATTACTTGTCATCCAAAATTTTAGGCATTACAATAAAGGCATATTGGAGGAGGGTACTTCTATTACGGACCAATAGCTAACAATAAAGATCAAAATATTTTTCTACTATATACATTATAAGCAATTTGACTCTTTATTCAAAATTTCTGATCTAAATAAGGAATTTGAAAATCAAGAAATCAAGGAATTTTAAAACATATATAATTTGAAATCAAGGAAAAATCCAGCCTCTCTTACTTTCAAAATCATGTAACAACAAGCATGTGATCATGGGTTCTCTCGCAATAAAAACACTCCAGTGAATAGTGCTGTAACCATCTAACCGTTTGCCTCCAGACCTCTCTCTCATTTATTAGTTCAGAAAAAAAAAAACCAAAAACCCTCTCGTCAATTCAAAACACCAGAACGCAGGCAAGCTCTTTTCTCCTCTTCCAAAATCACCCAAATGCTCAGCAGATACTTCTCCAGGTACAAGAACAACAACATCAATGCATCTTTTCTACAACTTCTCCACAAAAATCCCAACCCTCTCAACACCGCCATCAATCTCCCCGCAATCCCATTCTCGTTCAAACTTTCCATTCACTATTTCAGCTCCGGCGAAACCACTGATGATCTGCATCATCCCCTGGCCCCCGATCTCCGTGCCTGCCTCTCTCTCTCAATTACCCAATTAAGCCGCAAGAACTACTCCGCCGCGAAATCTCTCCTTCGCTCTTTCGCTTCGGAGACTGGCGGTCCCAATTTCACCCAAATCCCGTTTGTCTCAATTGGCTATTTCATCCAAGAATTGTGTCGCAAGTCTCGTGCTTCAGCCGCTAAGGCTCTCGATATGCTCTTTCGCGTCTACTCTGATGCAGGCTCCTATGATCGAGCCCATGATACATTTGAATTTTTGGTTGAGGCGTTCGGTCGTGTTGATGACCGGTCTTGTACCGTCTACCTCCAAGCCCTTCGCCGGGCTCATAAAATGAACTTAGCTGTTGGATTTTTCCGTCGAATGCTTGAATTGGATGGTGTGGATGTGTCGGTGTATTCCGCATCCATTGTGGTTAGTGGGTTGTGCAAGAACGGGGATATTGAAATTGCTCGCCAACTGATTGACGAAATGTCGCAGAGAAGAGTGGAGCCTGATATTGTTGTTTATAATCCCCTTATTAATGCCTATGCTAAGAAAGGGCAGCTTGATATGGTTGATGAAATGTTGAGGATTATTGATGAGAAGGGCATTGCATGCAATGTGGCTACTTACACACACCTCATCACGGCGTACACTAACTCTGGCGACTTATTAAAGGCTGAAAAGGCCTTTGAAGAGATTGGCAAGAGAGGATTGCTGGGTGACATCTACTCCTACACTGCAATGATTAATGCTTATTGCAAAGGCGGGAATTTGAAAGAGGCTTTCTTCCTTTATGACAAGTGTATGGAAATAGGCCTGGAGCCGAATGAATGGACTTATGGTGCACTGATTGATAGTCTTTGCAAGCTTGGGCAGCTAGAGGCTGCAGAGCTGCTGATGGATGAGATGAGGCAAAAGGGACTAGATTATAATTTAGTAATCTTCAATTCAATGATAGATGGGTATTGTAGAAGAGGGATGATTGATCGAGCTCTCAATCTGAAATCAGTCATGGAGAAGAAAGAAATGGAACTTGATGTCTACACATATAACACACTAGCATGTGGCCTCTGCAAGGCGAACCACATCAGTGAAGCTAAAACCTTACTAAACATCATGATTGAAAAAGGTGTCACTCCAAACACTGTTAGCTACACTACATTAATTGACATCCATTGCAGAGAAGGAGATCTTGTCGAAGCAAGGAGATTATTTCGAGAAATGGATAGTAAAGGGGCCAAACCTAATATTATAACCTATAATGTCATGATTGATGGATATACCAAAAATGGTAGTATAAGAGAAGCTGAAAGGTTGAAGAAGGAGATGGAAAAGAAGGGGATGTCATCAGATGTATTCACCTACACATCATTGATTCATGGGCATTGTATTACTGGGAAGGTTGATGTTGCACTGAAGTTGTTTGAAGAGATGAAAAGTAGTGGTTTGGAGGAAAATGTTGTGACGTATACAGCATTAATTTCCGGCTTGGCTAGAGAAGGAAGATCTGATGAGGCGTTAAGACTGTATGATAAGATGTTGGAAGTGGGATTGAATCCTGATGATACTGTCTACTCCACTCTAGTAGGCAGTTTCAATACAACAAAGGACAGGTAGTTTCTTAGCTAAAGAAATACTATTCTCACAATTTCACATTGGAATAATACAAAGCACAAATTCCTGGAGCATTGGTCATGCTGCTCAATGCTTGAAAGAAGAGTATGGAACTAATCCAATGCCTAGAAAGGATTCTAGAGGCAAGTACGATAGCACTATAGTGTTGTAATTTAATTTGAAAATGAAATTACTCGAAAGAAGGGACACATAGATATCCATGGAAAGAACTCCTCGTGGACTGTTATGGGGAAAAGTCATCTGGATTTAATTTATCAATTGTGTCCTTTCTAGTTTCTGAGTGAGCAAATTTGGTGTTATGCAATACTTGTGTCGGATAGGCCTGTTCTGTTCAAGAAAGAGGGAAGAAGCTATCATTTTGAATATTGATTGAAAGAGGAGCATACAACAAGGTGCCCGTCCATCTTCTATTTTCCATTGCATGTAACTTTTTAAAAATTACTTGATTAATCTCTTGAACTGTTTCTTACTGCAAATTAATGTCTATTAGGTGAACCATTCATTTATAGTTTTGAGTTTCTGCAGATAGTTTTGGAAATTAAATCAATATTCTCTTTTACATAATTACTTGTTGTGTCCCACTTTGCAGCTACCTTTATTTGCAAGTAATGCAGGATATATATTTTTTTGTTCATCACAAGACGTTAGAGAATCTTCTTAGTTCTAGTGTCGTCCATATAGAGATTTCAGTAATATCTGTTCAGTTTAAAATGTCTGTTAGAACTGATTCCAATTTATAATTGCCACTTAGGAAAGACTGACATAGTATCATTCTTTAAAGTGATAATTGTTTTAGGTTTTTGGAGGAAAACTCCATACACCAGCTAATAAGCAAATAAAGGTAAGCACTTGAAAAGTAAAAATCCTCGTTTACAAAGCAATAAGCAATATTCATTGATTTAAGCAGTCTTTGAAATCCTGTTCAAGACAACTCAAGAGGAGAGTGGTGAATTGAGTTGTTAATTTAATTAATTAATTAATTATTTATTTATTTTTTGTGAGTAAACAGAGAGTAAACAGTTAGTAACAGTCGACTATGCTATTACTGTTTTTTTTTGCAAAGAGAAAAGGCTAGTTATGTCAGGTAAGTTGCATATGAAACAGTTGGATGTTTCTTTGCTGTACTCCCAGCACAGAATAGTGGTGTCTTGTTTCTGCTAAACAGCAGATAAAACAGTCTGTTGTACTTTTGCTGTTTTTCCTCCACAGATCAGATGTTGGATGAAACAGCAATTGATGTAGTGGACTTCTGATTGCTGCTTTACTGCCAAGTGCTCAGGTTAGATAATGTCTGCTGATCAGCAGATTAAAACATTTAATTGGGCGGTTGTTTCCTGCAATGTATACTAGATGGTCAGTTTCACTAAATAACAGAAGTTATAATTGACTGTGTTCTTACTGTTTTCTGCACAGGGTTGAAATTTGTGAGTTTGGTCAGTCAAAAGATAGGCAATGATCAAATATAGTCACACCAACAATTTTCTACGTGGTTTAGCAAGTAACTCTTGCCTATGTCCAGGATCACTCCAATCCAAGTGATGTCCATTATCTTTTGTCAAGTGCTACAATACCGAGACTTGACGTTCTCCCCCAATGCCTTCACTTCAGCCAAGTTCCCTCGTAGGCGAACTCACCGCAGCCTCTTAGACTCCACAAATCTTTTTCGGCTTCTAAACCTCGTAGCACTCTTACAAAATATAGTACCATGAGAAGGCTTCAACCCAAGCCCTTCTCACTCTGAGTGTAATCCACACTCAATCAAAATACAACAATTTGGAATTTTAAGGAGATTCCTCTCTCACAAATCACCTCAAGGATCACTCTCTTGGAAAATAAATCACTCAAGAAATTAAGAGAGGATCAACTTGAATGAATAGTAAGATACTGCTATGGGAATGTGTTAGTGGGAGGTTTTTGTTGCTTGTTGACTCGTATATAATTTGATTCTACATTGAGATTTTGGAGATGTGTTTGTGGGATCATCATGATTTTGTTGTAGTAAGTGTATTTCATGTATCTCAAAGTTGGAGTAATGTAAGATCATGAAATTGTTTGAACTGTATATCATTGAATATGTTTGTCTTCCTATGAGGTATATTGCATAGCCACCCACACAAGTTTTAAATTCCGATTGTCTGGTTTAATGGAGCATACTGATGTTAGCTAAAAGAAGATTAGCTAGAGCAATGTGTATCATTGAATGTGTTGTCTTCCTATGAAGTATATTGCATAGCCACCTGCACAAGTTTTTAGTTTTGAATATCTACTTTAGTGGAGGATTCTGATGTTAGCCAAAAGAAGATTAATATGTACGGTTCATCAGATTCTGTATTGGATGATTAGTAGTGAATCATCCAAGATGCAACCATCTAATTATCTCCAAAAATTAAATTCTTGAGACTTAAAGATGTGTTAGGCCTTATGCTATGCTGATTGCCTATTTGCAGTTTGATGATACCCGTTTTTCATTTATCACATTTCTAGGACAAGATAACCTTTGCACAGGTTGATTGGTTTGGTCCATAAAGTGTGAAGTTGTTGATCTCTTCTCCTCATTTTGAGTATGTCTAACTTCCCAAGTGTGTCCTGCCTATGCAGATTGGTTTTGAGCAAATAGAAGCTCTGTATCAATATGCAAAGTTCCAGTTTGATTGCAGCAACTACTCTACTGCAGCTGACTTGTATCAGTATCATGCTTTATGCACAAATAGTGACTGAAGCTTAACTGCACTCTGGGGGTAGCCTGCGGCTGAAATATTAATGCAGAACTGGGATGTTGCACTTGAGGAACTTTACCGCCTGAAGGGGATAATTGATTCGAAGGTATGTTTCTTGTGTTTGTTTGAAGGTCAAATTTACTTGATTTTTTCACTAACATTCTTCTTCTCCTTCCTATTTTTTGGTTTCCAGAGTTTTAGGTCTCCTTTAAATCAGCTGCAGAGTAGAACATGGCTGATGCACTGGAGCCTCTTCATCTTCTTTAATCATGAAAATGGAAGAAATGGAATTATTGACCTTTTTCTCCAGGACAGGTTTGCATCTGATCTGAGTCTAGATAACATGTTCCTTACTTTGTTTTATAAGTGGTACCTTATGTTGGTGTATGTTCTTTTTGTTTTTTAAATTTGCTCAAGGTTTTCTGCTGTTTTGACAATGACCTGTGATAATTGACTTTCTAAACAGGGTCTAAGGTTTTCTTAGACTTCTGAATTTAATTGTATAGTAGTTGAGTCTAGGTGCACACATGAAACAAGAGAAAATTGCAGATAATGATCATAGGGGACACCATTAAATATTTGTGCTATTCTCCTCCAAGGGTTTCAATTTTCTTACTTTTCCTTGGTACCAAATATCAGGACGGTTTGTGTTTTTTGTGCTCAATGTTTTTGGTAGAAAGAAAGCTAATCGCCCATCCTAGCACTTATCTGCTTGTAGCTGTTTTCAGGATAAGAAGACAACTATACAGATGTCTCATAGCTTTTAGGTTTGGATTTGTATTTGATAGCACATAAAATTGCTTTCTTTTTCCTTGCATGTAACTTTGCTCCTGAATGATATGGCATTGATGGTACCTGCTTGCAGTTATGCCTTTTATTTTATTTTTTTATTAGTTTTTTTTTTCTTTGAGAATATTACTATCTCCTCTTAATTTATTTTACATAGTATGTGTACATCAGCTTTGTTTGATACTTATATTGAACCATGTGATTATTAATCAAGATTTGTTGCATTCTCTTAGCCTAACTTCCTCGCTTAACTTTTCATTCTTCTCTCAGGTATCTGAATACTGTACAAACAAATGCTCATCATCTTCTATGCTATCTTGCCACAGCTGTAATTGTTAACATGAGAAGAAGGAACGTGCTGAAAGGATTTGATTGAAGTTATCCAAAACTAGCAACACTCTTACAAAGATCCTATAAGAATATCTGGAATGCCATTTTGTGAATTATGACTTTTAATATCCTTTATTTCATTTGGATGGTAAACTTGTTTAATTAAAGTATGATTTAATATCCTTTATTTCAAGTTTGGATGCTAAACTGGTTTCATTAAAGTATGGTTTCAGTACCTTTGGCAATGTTGATACTTAACAGCATTATAGGATATGGAAATTAAAATTAAAAGATACACAGCAATACCAATGAGCGTGCATGTAACATTAGGATCCTTTGCATTTAAGGTTGCCATATAATAGGTCTTTTCTGTATGAATATCTCCATCTTCTACTTTCTGTACATTTACTCTCTTAAATTCCTGCTGCTCTCCCTAATTTTCTTCATCCTTCATCAATTAAGTTGAATTAAACCTTTCTAAAGCTGTTTGCTTTTGAATTAAGTACGAAGCATTGTCAGCATATCGCCTTGTACTGTGTTCATGTATGTTTTCTCAAAGCTGAATCATACATTCTTTTGGATGCAATGTTGTAATACCCTCTAGTATAGTGATCTCTGTTGCACACTTTCGGCATTGTCTTATAACACTTGCCTTGTGACAGCACAATTGCACAGAAACTAGACATGGGTATATGATGAGGCTGAGAGGTGAATCATGAATTTGACCTGCAGATCAAAGCTCGAAGCTAGGATTGATTCTGAGGCAGAGACTACTGTAATGCAAAGCAATCAGCCTATTATGTAAGTTGACAAAAGTTGGTTTAAGATTTAGAAGTGGTGAGCTGTAGTTAAGGATTTAGTTTAGTCAGTTGAGGCAAACACGTAGGACTTTGATTCTTATGATTTTTATAACGTTCATTTTTTTATTCTCAAATGATATTTATTATGGCCTTTTATTGTTATTTTTCTTCTTTTTTCTGCAGTTATGAACAACTTGTAGAGAGCAACAAAAACCTCAATGCACGTACTTTTTTGCTTGCAAAGAACATCTTTGGAGCCTGCTCAAGTTGTGCAGGCTGCAGCACAGTGCTACTGAGTAGCATCTGCGATTGTTGTTTTTGAGTAGCTGGAGCTGGTCTAGTTGTTATTTGTAGAAAAATTTATGCTGCTTGCTTTACTGACTGTATTTTAACTATTCAGACGGACATTGGAAATCTACAAAATTTTGCAGTTGTTTTCCACCAAGATGTTTGGAATTTTGACCCGTTTGTCTTAGGATGGCAGTACTATGTTCTTTGGTAGACTTGTTTCTAAACCTGGTCTTCGTGTTTTGCACTCTTTCATCTTGGGTTTTACAGGTGCTATCATGCTTTGTTGTACCCGAAATTAAGGGGTATATGCCGTAGTAGCTCAAAAGAATCTTATATGTTGGTATTCTAGGTTCAACATTAACCTGTCGAGAAAGGCTAGCCAAATGTATCTTCTTGCTTAGGGAAGTCTCGAAGTTTGGAAGTCTATGCGTCTGAGGAGACACTTGGGGTGTTTCGAATAAAAAAATTTTCTTAAAAAAACTCAAGTTAAATTTTGCCGACGATAAATTTAATTTTTTATTCAAAAACTTAATAAAACTTATGTATTTAAAAATTTTATAACGTACAATTTATACATAATTTCTAATTTTTTATAAATTTTATTAGAAAATAAAGAATTAAAGAGAAGTGTCTGTCCCATTCGCCACCGTCAGTCTTAGGTATCGTGTTCAGGATGACGGACGGTTAAAACGACGAAATTAAACAATATAGAGTATCTTTAATACTTACACGTAGTATCATTATGTAAGTGCCCTTACTTCGTTGTATGCAATTCATTTCTATTGAAGTTCACTTCATGATAGCATTGGGATTATTATCTAGAGAAGTAACGTGTATTAAAACACATCCTTGTAACTAATGGCGATTCGCGAGTTAATGATAGTTATTTATGGAATACTACATGTTTAAGTTGTTAATCTCAAGCCTAGACAAAGTTACCAGCATCACCCAAACCAAATGCTTCAACTTTTGAAGACACCTCAAGTAAACTTTTGGCGATCTGATGGTTGTATGAAGGTTGCACATAAACATTTTCGCCAAAAAACAGCTTGATTGATGTTTCCTGTCGTAAGCCACTGGCAGCTAACGCACACAAGAAGCTGCCACTCTACACTTCGTCTGATATGAAGGTATTTCTCTGGGTGAGCAGCAGCGGAAGAGTGCTTGATCCTGAACATAATTTACATCGCCATTGTAACAGGAAATAGCTTATCAAGAAGAGTGTATATCCCTCCTCCCAGTAGAAGTGCTCCACTGCATGAGAGACCATACTGAGATATTAAAATCTTTCGAGAACATAAACAACTCAAAGAGGTAGTTCATGCATAACATCACCAGAAGTACTTTTTCCTGATGAAACATCATCAGCACTCTATAGCACCATAGTTTGCACTTAATAATTTAGAAAAAGAGCCCCTTACAACCAAATTGATGATGTATTGAACCTTAATCACATATCACATAGAATCCTACATACCTGACAGGGTTTATCCATGTTGAGAATTTACGGAAGGAAAGTAAGCTCTGCAACAAATTCAGTATTCAGAGGTACACTATCAGCTGCCATATAATTAGTTATTCACTACCTTTATGTAGTAATGTTTCTTTGTGAATAGAAGTTATATTTAGATTTTAAATACAACAAGTTTAAAATGATGTTTTTGACATAAAAAAAACAGTATACCTGCAGTGCACCTGCAAAAGAAGCTGCCAGAAGAAGAGGTGCAACATAGCCTGTCGTATATGTTAACAGCAAGCTCCCTCCAACAATCGGATCCTGACATTGCGAAACAAAGCAACTTTTGGAATAGGGACAAGGTCATGTCTTATAACCTAACTTTGACAACACAAACAAAAGAATTGCAACCAACTGTAAAAACCACAATTTACTTGAACAAGTTTCTTCGTTATATGAGGATAAATGGCCAGAGAACAGGAAATACAAGAACAAGATGTTTAGCTATGATACATGTGTAAATTGTAAAGCACAACATAAAATCTGCAAAATCTCCATTAATGGTTTCGATGCAGAAGTATTTAGGCAGTGACATCATGTGCATTGTGAGTTAGTGACACCACATTTGAGGAAGATATGACAAATCAATCAGATATTATAGATCTCTCATATTGGTTATAAACAGCTGAATGCATGTATTTTGATCGAAGAACACTATTTCCATCTCTCCAATCCTTCGGTGTAATTTAATCACAGTAACAGGATACAAAACACTGCCGTGATTTAATTTAAATTTAGATGATAAATATTCAACAATACCCTGGTTGATGCCACATATCCCAGAAGGGTAGCAAGGACAGGTGTACTGCATGGAGATGCCGCCAAGGCAAATGTCAGACCAGCCAAATATGCTTGAAAACCTGAAATTGACAACCAAAACGGACGTCCACACGAATGGTATAGTGCAATCAAACCCCCAAACAAATTAAAAATAAAAAAAGAAAAGAGAAGAAATAAATGCAATACGTTAGCGCATGCTAAACTAGAATATCTAAGCGTGATTTTATTACTTGATGGCAAGTTAGCTGCAGCAGCACGAGGATCAAAGTTGTTGAAGAAGGAAGGGAGCTGTAATTCAATAACCTGTAAAACAAAGCCAAATATTTTCAGGAGAGACAAGAATAAGCAAAGTAAGTGCTACAGAAGTATGTCTAATATAAAATACTGTGCATAATTTCAATAACAAAATTTCAGTAATTGGATTTTGTAGAAGTATAGATATAGATCCTTTAATAATTTTCTCATGAGCTTTTGTTTTTAGGGTAAAATGTAACCAAATAATGAAAGAATGATCAGACATTAGGGACATAGATTGTGTTCCATAACATGTTTCCCTAGAGGACCTAGGAAATTTGTAACATATACAGATATAAGAGGAAGGTCCATGGAGTATAAACATGGAAGATAGTAATGGTCCTGCCAATTTTTCTGTGACAGGTGGGAAAAACAGATGATGAAGTCAAGAACTACAGCTGCATTTGGAGGACTGACGGCCATAAAAGGAAAACAAAGCAAGATTGTTGTCAGTGCCTGATTTCATTTGATTTGGGGGCACCACACATACAGATTCAAGAACTGAGAATGTGGTCCATATGGAAAAGATGAACACCACAGTAAGAAGTAGAAAAAGAATCAAGAAAAATTACTTTTTGCCATAAAGAATTATAGCTCATTATAGTACCTCACTACCAGAGGCTGCTGAGACCAAGTGCTTATCCTCTTTAACATTTTCTTTTAATATCTAAATTCAGGTGAAATGCTTAGAAGATACACATACATGTAGAGTTTAAGCGACATATAAAATTTAACATGCAGTAAAGACGTAATGGGTAGAAGCAGCCCTTTTGTGTTTCTTTGATTCTTATAGCTCCTTACATTGGAGGAGCATCCTTTTCAGATTACAGATCAGCATTATGATGCAATTCTTAGAAGCAGCCCTTTTGTGTCTCTTTTCAGTTATTACAGATCAGCATTTTTGACTTAGAGCATCCTTTTCAGATTTTGTAATTTTGCATGACCTAGCAAATTCAAAGTAGGCCAACAATGATAGTAAACTTTAACTTAGTAATGGCTACTAAGCATTATTTTGAATTGCACGCGTTCTTCATGAATCACAACTACCTAGTTTCACATAAAAGTGAATAGCATCATGCAAATTCAAAGGTGCTCTTTTTAGTTGCTATACCAAAAGAAGCACTATAGGTTTTACCAAAATAAGATCTAGCAAGAGGACAAACGGCAGACATGTATGCCTTCGGATAAACATATTGCGCAGATGTTTTTTAGTCATATCATAAAGCACTCCTGTAATGGAATGAGTTATATCATATGGATATAGATCTTGCAAGACTATTTTTAATATGTATAAAGGATGGATCTACTTTCATGATTAGACTTACCCAATCAGGAAACTCATTCCAGAAAGCAAAAAAGAAGCACTGAAGAAATTAAAGTCATTTGGTTGTCAATCTACTGCTGAATTACCTCTAATAGATTCAAACCCATTACAATTGCCAACGCTGAAGCAGCCAAAGGAAGTCCCTGACCTATCTGTCCATATGCTTTTCCAGCAAAGGAAGCAGCAACACCAAGGACAGCTAATGTTGTTGCCAAACCCAGAGAAAATGATACTGAATTCAAAATAACCTAATGAAAACATAAAGCATATATAAGAGCATTGAAAAAATGAATCACTGTATGCATCCTAAGAGGTTTTCCCGTCTCTCATTTTCAAAACTGAGAACTATTTTTAAATTAAGTAGCCAGATATCCATGCACCAATTAACAAGTGAGCTAACAACTAGCTCTCTTGCAAAAGGTCCAGCACTTAATGCAGTTGTTTATTCTATAAAAAATTTTGATGGCTATATTTCATGATAAATTGCAAGGGAGCTTCTATGGTGTCAACCACTTACAGATTCTTAACTACAGTTAATACCTGACAATTTCAAGCATGCACTTGTCATTCACATAATTCTCACTGATGGCAACAAAATTTTGCTTTTGGTGCGAGATCTTTGTAATTACCTCAGATCGGCCTTTTCCAGAACCAAAAGCTCCTGAAACCGAGCAGTAGTCAATGCAATAGAGCTGGACTAAAGCTACCACTAAGCATTTGAACTAAATCTAACTGACAACTGCTATCTTACCAATATAGCCTATGGTTAGTGGAAGAACACTTAATGTGCACGGTGATAGACTGGTGACAAGACCTGCACCAAAAATAACTGCCAGACTGCCAAGAAGAACCAAATTTAACAATGTTAAATGACTGCAGATATTAAATGATTTGGTAACACTAGCTTGGAACACATAATGAAAGCAGCTGAATAACCTAGTAAAACTGAGGGCTGATAGCTGATCCTGAACAGCTGCATTAGCCTGCTGCCCAGTAGAATATAAGAAACCCCCTAGCCAATCTCCAGCATTTATATCAGCCAACAAGGAGAAAGAAGCCCCTCCCTGGATACAAAAAGGTATAGATAAGTCACTCCACAAGTCTCTGCCATACTTTATGATCATGTTTAAGAGTAATTTTCCAAATGGAACTTTGAATGAAACTAGTTGTATAGAAGAGACAAAACACAGTTTGAGACAAAAGCTATGAAACAAAATACGTATGATCTTGACATGATTAATAGCATATAACCAACTATTCAGCACATTACATCTGAACTGCAAAAGCATAAAAAGCTTGTTTTAACCAATTAGATTTTACTTTAGAGACCACAAAAGCATATTGCAGCTAAAATCAAGCAGTTCACTTTGTGGCATACTGACAAAACAAAAGGAAGACTGCTCTTTTTCCAATAGCAATGAAAAGCCTATCATTTGATGGCTGTAGAGCAATGTGGTAAAGCACAACCAGAATCAAAAGACTTGTCATATGGACACAAAGGAAGTTCCGTCCTTTTTGCTTAAACAACAAAAACAAAGCCAACATAGAAAAAGAATATAAATATCCAAGAAGGACCATAATTTAGAACCTTAACAACTTGTCTACTAATAAACAGGCCTAATATAAGATTGTATCTCCCTCTTTAGATGGGCAAACATCAAAAGAACATTTCAAAAGAACATCTCTCTCTCTCTCTCTCTCTCTCTCTGTGCAAACATCAAAGGAACATTTCAAAATAAAAAATAAAAAAGAAGAAATTGTGAAAGAAGATAAAGCTCCTACAGCAGCATGATTAGTGGTCTTATATTCAAAAGCAAAACTGCTAAAACAGAAAATCCTCTTACCACAACCTCATCCAGCTGCAAGGCCTTGGCCGCATCAATCGCAATCAAATTCCCAGCTGCAATTTCAATGAGATATTACCGCAATGAACTTAACTACCCAAAAATCACAGAAATTCAGCTACAGTTACCATTTAAAGAAACATTAAAAAACCCCAAGAAGTGAAGAAGATAAGCAGAAGTTTACCAGCAAAGGTAGAAGCCCAAATGGAACAAGACAGTAACTTTGAGCTCTGTTTGACGGCAAGTTCCCACTTTTCTTCTATTCTTGAGATCTCTGCAAGAATCAAAACATGGGTAAGAACTATCAACAAGCAATCGAAAGGAAATTGAATACTTCGTTGAACAGGAATCAGTTCACCACCTGCCGAGCTAAGTTGTTTCCTACTAAACGAGGAAAATTCTTTTGGCTGAGCCGATCCTGAGCAGCGGAAGTTGAAGCAGCAGCAGTTCATGATGCAAGCAGCGGGCGTCCTTTAAAATTTTCTTTTGCAATGTTATTGTTTTGCTGCTATCAGATGGAAAATCAAAGAACACCCCGTTCTTCTTGCCGACAGCAAGCATATCGGGTGAACAAAGTCGTCCAAGCACCAAAAAAAAAAAAGTAAACCAAAACAAAATAAAATAAAATAAAATAAAACAAAACAACGTGGATACATTGGTAACTTTTCATAATATGGCGTGTATTTATAAGATAAACTCAGTAAACTTAAATTTTAACAATTAATTTTAAAAAGTAAATAAAAAATAAAAAATAAACTTGTATATTTATTTATATTAATAGTAAATTAAATTAAAATTTTAAAAATTTTGATAAAAAATTTTATTTAAATTAATTATTATCTTATATTAAAAGTAAGTCAAAAATCAATTGTATAGACACATTTCTATATCATGGACGATTTAAAATAACATTTCTAGAATACTTAAAAGTTTTACGTGCAGATTTTTTATGTTTTATATTGACTTTGACTTTTTATTTGATGCATTTCTTTTACGTCTATAAAAGAGCGGCGTACCAAAAGTTTTTATACTATGAAAGCATGAGAATTGAATTAGGAGTCACTTTTTGGAATTGCTTAAAATCAAGTATTTTTTTAAAACGCAATGTTTAGTTGGACTTTTTAAAATATAAATTTACTTTTTCAGCTTAACAAAATAAAAGTCATATATATAGAAATTCTACAACACAGAATTTATTTATTTTTTAAATTTTTTGTTTAATTTCTGTAATATTGTAAAAAGACACTTTTGAAATACAAAAAGTTAACAAAAACTAAAAAAGTATTTATTGTTATTTTCGCTAGATATCTTCATACGCGTCGTTCACGATCACCCAATTGCGTCCAATCTCTATGCTCTCTTCTACCGCAGTAATTCTTATCAATCCGATCTCCAATCAGTCTAGTCAGTCCCCAATTTTACCGCCTCAGTCGAATTCACGTGAACGGAGCTGGATTGCTAACGTCTTCCTCGGCAGCGGCGAGCTCCATTGTAATGCAGTTGCTGCTTGCTGCTGGTTGGGTCAAGCTGAGTTGGGCTAGCTTGCTTGGTCGAGCCTATACTAGGTCAATGTAATTTGAAAATGATCCAAATTTATATAATATCGAATCTGAATCCGATTTAAATAAGTTGCGTTAAAATTGGGCTGAACTTGCCACCCCTATGCATTATTTGTGCACAGTTTTATGGAAGAACATTTCTATACTTTCATACAACTGAAATTTTAAGGTTTGAAATAATGCCTCAAACTATCAAAATAACTCTTAAAAATTTGTTTCAAAAAGAAAATCTTCAAAATAAAGTGAACATTTTAAGACACTTTTTATGTTATTTGTGCACATTTCATACACCTCAAGAATTGTTTTTCTTTTCGAACAAATTAAAATTTTAAATTTGAATGACTGACACAAATATCAAATAAGTCCCATAGAAAGTTGTTTAAGAAAGAAAATCCGTCAAAATAAATTGTGACCATTTTTTGTGGACATTTGTCTCATTGTGAGTATTTTCTCATGCAAATAAAAGATCAATTATCAGAAGATTTAAGAAAATCCAATGTTAAAGCTATTAGAAAATTATACCGAATTAAAATTCTAGAAAACAAAAGAGCATTATCTCGATGTAAATTTTAGAAAACAAAAGAGCATCATATATGCGGACTTGTGTGCTATTATATGCATATATATGTATTCACAAAAGGAAGAAAACTATTTATCATATAAGTAAAGATTTCAAATTTAAAAAAAGAAAATGTCGCAAATTATCACAATTAGGCCCATATAAAGTTTTTAAGAAAGTCCACCAAAAATTAAATTGCACACATATGGTGCACACTTATGGAAGAACATTCTTTTCAATACAACTAAAAATTTCAAATTAGAAAAAATGTCCAAAATTGTAACAGTCACACATTTAAAGTTGACCAGGAAAAGTTATCCGAAAAGAAAAAAGTATATATAACTATATGCAAACTTGTGTATTGTATGTGCACACTTGCTTCAAAGCAATTAAACACGGCCTAAAATTTGCAAATCTACGCATAGAAAAATTTTGTTAACATATATGCCATTAGAAAGTTATTTAAGAAAGGATACGTTATTTTTTAATTATTTTCGATTGCCAAATCTGCCCTCAAATTGTTTTTTTAATTCAAACTAAGGATGAGTTATTCGACTATACTTCGAGAATGTGTCGAATAATAACCTTCTACTTTACTTGCTTCTCAAATTTTTTGACTACAGTAAAACTACGTCAAATAACACCTTTTTCAAAATGTAGTCTCTTGGTTCGATTGTAGCAAACTATAATCGAATAATTCTTTCAAACAATTTATTTCATCTTTTCGAGTTTATGTCGAAAGACGAATTTTTCAACTGTAATTTGAACTTAATAAGAATAACAACATTTCTTTTCATCTACTTTGAGTATAGCTTCATTTTCACTCGCAAATCACAATTACTATGCTTCCCAATTTACACTAGAAGGGTTAGAGGCATTCGATCCACCTATAAAATCAATCGTTAGTAAGACAAGAGCAATCCACATACATGTCATTCTGTTAGCCTTTAAGAGCCAACTGATGAACATAGCTAGCAATAATATGGGCATCGTAACACGATCTGGATGAATCTATGTTGACCAAATTTTTGAAAGTAAGAATAAAATGAGAAGGCAACTACATCTATTCGCTCTAAATGAAATTTGAAATTTCGTGTTTGAAGATCTATAAGGATTTATTTGTTTCGAATGTGTTGACAATAAAAATAACTGTAAATGAAGAATAAGGGCAACAAAGAAAAACTAATTTTTACAAGATTATCGGGCTATCTAATTTTCATACATATTTTTATAAATATATCAATCGTGATCTTAGGCAAGCTACTAACTAACTGATTGGTCACTACATCAAGAACAAATTCGTGAAGCCTAGACATATCTACAAGTCCAAGAACATTATTCATGATGTGAGGAAGGGGTGCGGCGATGAACACTACCAATGACAAGGACTGGAAAGTAAATGAACTTTCAAAACTATTTAAGATCATCTAAAGAATCATACGCGTTGTTGCCTTTTATGCGCCATGTGCTGCATTCGAGGCAAGAAACTAGCAATCTTATATCCATCGTCATAGATACGAACAGTCACTTCTTATACTTCGTTATCAGCATCGCCATTTACATTATAGATTTTTAATACAAAATTCACCTATTATAGCTGTTGATGAAACATTCCAAAGTCATGATTTCAAGAATGACTTTATTCATTAGCGCAAGCCTGATAGCAACAATCAAGTTTGGTTGCATTTGGCATCAAGGATTTCAAGAAGGATGCATCATAGAAGTGGTTTATAGATAAGTTAAGGATGTTGGAAGCCTAGCATTTGTATGTGATCGGAATTCTAATGTAGAAAAGGCTATCAAGATAATCTTCCCAGTAGCTCTCCATGGTATCTCTACATATTTTATTTGAGTCAAAATTTATAATCAAAGTTTATTAAAAAAAAAGCGAAAAAGTTGATTCTATTGTTTTACAAAGTGATCAAAATGCATTTTATATCTCAATTCAAAGTTATAATGGCCAAAATCTACGAAGCGGATAGTTGTATACAAAATTATTTGCAAAACATTATAGTAAGCTGTTGTCATTTTGCACGCAAACAATATAATATGATGACCACCAATATTATAGAGTGACTCAATGCAATATTGGAAGATGCGAAATGCCTTCCTATTATATCATTGGTCGGGCATCTAAGCGGTCTAGTGAAGTCATAATTTTATGATCATAATTTTAATTTTATTAAATCTATTTTAAAATAATATTATTATAAATAAATAAAGATATTTGAGTTTTTTATAAAAATTTATTTCTATTACTGATCTATTTATCTATCTATTCAACTATAGTTAATTTGTTATCTTTATAATAAATTTAAACATCGTAAAATTAAATAACTACCGTTTTCTATCCGTTCTCTTATTATTTTTTCTATTCGTCCTCTTATTCATATTTCTTAACCATGAATCCAAACATACCATAAATTCTACTTTGTTAGAAGCATATCGCATATTAACATATTACGTTGGTACTCATATAGTTTGTCTAATACTGGTCAAATTCGACCATCAGTTGAATAATTTGTCAGACTGGAATATACTCAATTAAAAATTGAACAATATTGGACAAAGATCCTGCCCATTATATGAGGACTTACTTGACTAATATCCGAATGAAGGTCGAATAAGTTGTTACTCGACTAATCATCAAGTATTGATACCCTTCTTCTTCGAATTCATCCTTATTGCTAGACCATATGAAGAGCCATTTATATTGTATTATTTGATACTTATGAGTTAGTAACTGGAATATTTTACTTAGCAGGTGTGATAATTTGTTTTGCATTATGAATATTTATGAGTTAGTAGCTATTTGGGTAAGTATAATATTTATGAGATTTAGAAATTAAAAAGTCGTTTGTATTAACGAGCGGCATCTGTAAAATACGACCCACGCTTATCTCGAGCAAGAAAGATTGCTTTTTATATTTTTGACATCATGTTTCATGAATTTGCAACCAGAAGCTCAAGCTGTAACCAAAGGGAGAAATATTAATTATATAATTTTAGGTTTTTTCTTGTTGTTGCATGCCAATGTATCATTAAGGGATCATTATTGAGTATGAACTGTTTATGAAACTTTGATCCAACAAGGACACACTGGAAAGCATAGCTAAGATCATCTAACCAACTACCTCATTTGTTGTCTAGCTGCTCTAATATATCTGTCTTTTCATTATTGCAGGCTGAAAATCAAGTGCCAATTGTCACTATTATAGTCGTTGAATGCACCTAATGGTGTGCATCACAAGCATTTATAAACTGAGACTACTCAAGACTGAATTAGGCAGTCGTTAAGTTTTTAATGCTAACATATAACGTAAGTGCATTATGAAGGAAGTAATATTAAGTATGATATATTTGGGAGACTTTGATCCTCCTTAATGTGTAACTCATCCTCGATTTTGAACATTGACAAATGTTTAAATGAACACTTGTAAATATAAATGTATAAATGAACATTATAAAGAATAAATTCATATATATTTTGTTTAAAATTGCTTCAATTGTATATTAAATTGTCACAAATATCTTCAAAGAAGGACACCATGAGACACCTTCTTCAAACAACACCATATTTGAGTAGAAGTTGAATAACACCTTGAGTAGTAATCGAACAATATATTTGAACTGACGTCGAATAACACCAAATTTGAACTATGCACATCCTTAACATCTAATTCAAACTATACGAATAATACTGTATTTGAAGCATAGTCGAGAAAATTGATTAAGGAAGGGTTGGATTTGAAGGATACTATGAAATTGTTTATTCCAATCATAGTTGACTATCACCTTGTTCGAAAAACAATTAAGTATAATAAT
Organism: Acanthochlamys bracteata; assembly: GCA_019914995.1. Taxonomy (NCBI): domain Eukaryota; kingdom Viridiplantae; phylum Streptophyta; class Magnoliopsida; order Pandanales; family Velloziaceae; genus Acanthochlamys; species Acanthochlamys bracteata. The sequence goes on along the minus strand of CM034135.1, from coordinate 6,447,621 downwards.
ATTTGGAAAATACACGAATAACAAATATTTGAAACGGTAATTGGATAACTCCTTATTCGAACTAGTAGTCAAATAATACCTTTTCTTAATATCGAGTAATAACACCATATTCAAACTATAATCTCCTTAACATCTTATTCGTATTATAGTCAAATAACACTTATATTCAAAATGTATAAAGAACACTGATCGAGGAAGGATGTTGTTCGGAAAATGATATTATGAAACACCATAACCGAACATAGTAGAATAACACTTTATCTGAATTATAGTCGAATAAGATGTAATACTATACAAATAGAACGAATTGCCAGCTTTAATTACTTTGACCACAGAATGCTATTAACTGCATTTTACATTTGCATTAACACATTTACTAAGTCCAATATGTTTAAATTATACATATACATCATCAAAATGAATACAATGAATTGGCAGTTTGAATTATTATAAACAAATTTAAGTCGATAAAAAAAGACAAAGATTAGTTTAGCTCTTAGAGATGATCACTTGCCTCAGACACCTTATTCCGTCAGACTTTGTCGTAGGTGGGGCTTCTCCCTAGCCGAAGAGTTTCACAGCTTCCTTCATCCTCAATTTTGATAATCTATCATATGCGATAAATGTAAGGTCTTTACTGACTGCTAGATAGATACATTAGGGTGAACATAGCACAATCATCACTACAACAAAACAATCTTATTCAAACTAAAATAGTTAAGATATTTCATAAATAAAAAAATTAACTGTTACTCCTATAGTGAATATCTCAAGTAGAATGTACTTGCCATCTTGTTGCAGAAGAAAGACATGCATGTTGTTCTAGCTATCTTTTGAATTGAGGTTGCTTTTCTCCAACATGAGATTAAGTCCTTACAACAGAAAGTTGAGCTCTCCTCTAAGACTTAAAGATTTCAGCAAGTTGTACACTCTTATAAGTTACTCATGTAGAAGTAGCTTGACTGCGAAACTGTTGTTGGTACATTATATTGACAGAAAAAAGAGGTGATCTATATATGCCAATGGATTCATAGGTTCCTTTGATCCTCTTGGATAGAATTCTAATATTAATCCAATTAGGTCGGTACTAGGTTTAAAACACTCACAGATCTATCCTTTCCTTACTTTTCTTCCTTTTGACCTTATCCTCAATTCCGGATTTCTCTTTATAATCTTTATAGTCGTTGTATAGTTGTGTTTGCAACATACCGTATATAAACATCTTAACTTTAAAAAAAAGGATAATAAGTCATGTATAAAAATATACAACATCTTGCCATAAAAGACTTGATAGAGTAAGTTTTAACGGAAAAGCAACGTTGAGGACAAACACTTGGCATCAAATGCTTCTACTTTGGCAAAATTTTCTTAGTTAGTAAATGGAAGCATCCACATGCTACATAATAATAACAAGTTTTTGGTCAAAATAAGTCAACAATCAAATTTAGATGCTAATGTAAATACAAATGCACATAAACATTTACCTCTGCGTCTAACCACAATAAAGATGCGTGAAGAAAGCTAAGAACCATCGGAATACTTTCGGTATTCGATGTGAATTTCCTCTTCATTTCTCTTTATCTGGTTCTTGACCCACTGCATAAACAGACCACATCTTAGCATGCAGTCTGGATCATATAGTGAAGAGATACTTGATTTTGGTAAGCTAGGCTCTTCCACAACTGGTGCTGGCACGCGAGGTTCTTCCAAAAGTTGCGGTGCTTGGATGTTAGCTCTTCCAATACCTACAGTGCAACTCCAGTCATCAAGATTACTTCTTATCATTGTACCACAATCTTTTGATTTTTTCGAAATTGTGCATATAAGGAGACTTCAAAATAGTAGACCTTTTTTTGATTTGTGGCTACTTCTCTTGAGCATTATCCTAGACCTCTCCCTCTCTTCGATAATTCTCCTTTATAAGGTTCTAAAGCATCCTTTCCAGAGCCACCTTCATAAACTTGGTAAATTATTTATCTCTCTGATCAAGCAAGCTTTGGATGATCTAATTTCTTATACAGACAACTGAAGTTATTATAGTTCAAATCTCAGAACATTTTGTCAAGAAATAAAATATATAAAAATCGAAAATGTTTGTTGTTTCAAACAATATTTTGGACGCACTCGAGTAACATTCTTTAAAAAGTAACTTCCAAACTTAATATCTTTCAGCTCTAGCCAACTTCTAGTATCTTTAGTTGATATCTGAGATAATTAAACCTACTAGCAAAGTCCAGAAAAACTATCGAAGCTGCTGGAGAGATTTCGTGAAATTCATGCGTAGAGTTTTTTTTTTTAAATTTTAATTGGTAAAAATAGGACTTCAGATAGATACTCATTTAAAACAAAAAATTATAAAAGAAAAGATAGAAAGAGTAATTTTGTTAAAAAAATTGCTTCATAGGTTTTAAAACTTATTTAAAAATCAGATTGAAAAATTTTTATTTATACAGTAAAAGAGTCATTTAACCAAAATATCTATTCTAATTCAAAATCAATTGTAAATTATAAAAGGAAATGAATGTATAGAAAGAGAAACAGAGAGACTGAAATTTGATAAACAGAGAGAATGAAAGCAGAGAAGAATACTGAGAAGAGAAGAATGTGAATGAGGAAGAAGAAGAAGGAGGTTGGCGGAGGTTGGATGTGACTAATGTTTTAAGAAGACAAAAAGTTATACAGAAAAGATAAACTCAAAACACCCAGGATAGAGATGAACACATGAAGGTTGTAAGCATCTTTCCACAGAAAGGGCCCCTGAATTTGTTATACAAAACTATGTGAGTCTTTTTGGAAAATGGAATTACTAAGACACCGTATTTGCAAAAACTAATAAATAACATATACACGCGCCATAAATATAGAGCGAGAAGGTCGAAGCAGAGTTCTAGTCCTGTTTCTGTTCTTTCTATTTTGGGAAAGTTTTCTGTTCGCAGGAAAGTTCGCTTACTCCCGGAGATACTCTTGGATTGGAAAATTGAAGTTGATTGATTAAATTTGGAAAAAGTTGTTTATAATTGGAAATCATGGGCTGGAATTCTCGGCAATCGAAACAGTATGACTATCACCACCATCACCAGCAGCAGCAGCAACTATTACAACAACATTGGGCAGCGCCGCCTTCTAATTCCCGGCCACCGCTACCACCAGGTGGTAATTTTTTTTGTTTTTGATGAAGTGTTCAATACATTGATGGGAGTTGTTTTTGGTTTCTATAATTGTCAGTATTATAGAGTTTGGATTAGGTTTGAGGAAGTGAATGATTGATTGTAGTGATCTAGTTTATTCATGTTCTTGATTGTTTCTTTTTGTTTGATTGCTATGTGTGAAGATTTGCTTGACATATTCGATATTTAACTGTGTTTCTAGTGTTTTGATGATGATGACTGTGTAGTTTATGCTATTCAGTGTAGATGCTTGTCTATGGCTTTTTGATGTTACAAATGAATGTGCTATCAAGCAATTCAGCTTGTTGACTGTGTTTTAAAGTGGTCAACTTTTTTTGTTTTGGTTATCGCTTCTTATATTTTGATGTCTATGTATGAAGAATTGCTGATGAGTTCTTTAACTGTATTTATAGGGTTAATGATGGCTTGCCTAGTTTGAGTTTTTTGGTTCTAGTGCTTGTCTCTGTCTTTCTGATGTAGATTCATGCATCTAAAAGAAAATGTGCTTTAAAGCACATCAACTTGTTGAATGTGCTTCACAGCCTTTGACTTTTATATGTTTGGTGATTTCCTTAACGTGAGATTTATTTGAAATTCCCGATTAAATCATTTTTATTCAGCTGCACGAATTAAACGCTGATGATTCGGCAGTATGTAAATAAACAGTGAGAATCACGAATATTTTGCGAGATTCATGAATTTTTACGAATATTATGGAATTATTCCCTTATAACTTGCTTGCTTTCGGCTGGATCTCACGTGGATTCCTGATGTGGTCGATTACATAGAGGCCGATGAAGAACTAATTTGCATGTGATAATAGATTGAGGCCCATGCAAAGGTTCTACAGCTGTTGTTTACTGCATTTGGATACGTAATAAGAGGAAATTTGTTTCTCTTTATTCCATGATTATGTTATGATTCCAGGTAAGAAAATATATGATTATCGTCATAAAACATCAAATATCTGAAGCAATTTCCTTTTATATTTATATCCGGTCATTTCAGCACTGCAATATACAAAACACCATCACCTTTAACAATTTTGTTGTAGCCATTTATTTATAAACTCTGAATCTTCCCTGAATTTTAATGAATTGTGAATTTTATTCTTTCACAAACTCATTGCCGGGTCCCAAACTTGTGACTATGGTGATTGCTTTTTTTGAGCTTGTTGGTGCCTTTCTTATAGTTTATTTTTCTGTTCTTTAATTCAGGGTTCACACCTGTTCCTTCCTGGGAAAGAAGATTCTGCACAAATATATGTCGTATTCCATGGAGGAGAGTATGCGAAGCCAAGGAGTTAATGGGCATCTATAAGAATGTCTTTGAGTGGGATGATTTAGAAGCAAGAGAAGCTTTTCATAACGCAAAATCTCGGTATTGGGCTGAGATCAATGGTTTTAACTGTGATATTTCTTTACCAGACCCAAATCTTTACATTGACAAGGTTGATTATGATGCTCATATTGATCCTGAACTGGTGACAGATCTAGAGAAACAGCCTCCACCTCTAGTAGTTGAATGTAAATATGAAATTAACAATTGGGATTCCCTTGGTAGACCTATCAAAGATAGTGAGTGGAATGATCGAGTAGCTCCCCAAGGTGACCATACATCTACGTGGAACGTTCACATGGACTGGCCGATTGTACCTACTGGATGGGACGATGGAGAGGATCATTTTCCTGTGGATGATACCAATGATAGAGGCATATCACTGACTGCATGGAACATCTGTTCTTGGGAACAGAGCAAAAACACTAGCAACAATTGGAACAACAGTGATGGCTGGAGTGCTGGAAGTTGGCAAGCTGATACCTTGTTACGTGCAAACAAAGCATGGAATGGTGGACATGTTGGATCATGGAACAGTGGAAGGGATAACTTGTCTAATAGTGGCGGGGTGAACTCACCGACTGGTGTTGCTGCACGCAAATATGAGAGGAATAGTTCGTGGGGGCATTATGATAGCAGGAACCACCACGAGACAGGTTGGAAATATGCAAAAAGAGAGGGAGGAAGCTTTGGCTCTAGGTTTACTAAATCAAGGTACCAAATTCATGCAACAAACTAACAAGCCTGGAAAAGCAGAGGAAGAAGTGGGGCAAATTATCCTTATGAGCAGGTAGCCTAAGCACCTTTATGTTGAAGTAAGTCATGTAGCTAAAGTTCTTGGTTTGCTATGTAACAGCTGTATTATGTGCAGGTTCGCCCGAAGATCCTGTGTATAGAAGCAGTCAAATAAAGGAGCCATTTATTGCATGTATGTTGTTTATGATCTTCAATCAGATAAGACCTGGGGAATTAAGAAGCAACATAATGTCGTCATTGTGAGCAGTTAAAGAGGAGCATTTACCTGCAATGGCTTAAGAGAAGAATTTATATAAGATGCTCATGCTGCAATTTTTGGATAAGCTCACCATTTCTGTTCTATGGTCCTCGTAACAGTACTAGGCATCTTCGCATGTAGATATGGCTGAGTTGCTCCATGAGGCCTTCTCGTTCCCATGCTGCAGTTTTTGGATAAGTGCACCATCTTTTGCTCTATGGTCCTCGTAACAGTACTAGGTATCTTAACATGTTGATATAGCTGTGTTGCTCCATAAGGCCTTGCCTGATAATATGAAGATAATAGTGGTAGGATCTGTACAGTGTGTAGTATGCCACTGGTATTTTTGTCAAACTCTCCGCTCATAAAGCATGTAGCTGTGCCATTGGCCTTTTTAGCTGCACTTCTCAATCATTGTAGTGGCTTTTCTGTTCCTTCAGTTTGTTAGTTATGCTAATGAAATAGGCCTCCTTATATAAAAGCAACCGTGGCTGTATTGCAAGCCTGTTTTCTGCCTAGATTTTATACCCCTTTCTAGAGAAAATTTGGTCATGTTCAGTTTCACTTGGAAATACTTAGTCCTCTTCTTCATTTTGCCCTGGTTCGTGATCTGCTTCTCTTTCTGAAATGCATGTGAACTCATTCTCAAATGCTGTACTTCTATTGTTTACAATGGCATTATAGCATGTGTTTTAATTGTCCTCGAGCACTTCTGTGATTATGAGACCTACTTGTAATGAAAATGTACAGTAAATTTAGTTTTTGCATATTCATATCGCATGCTAATATTTTTATGTAGATGCAATCTATGTCTCATGTTCGCTGTTGTTGAACAGTGGATGAGAAACATCTCACAAGCACTTGTTTTGGGTGAGACTTCGTGCTGCAATGGAAGCTCTGAAATGTGGAAACTCTTATTGTTATAGCTTCAAGGAACGCAGCTGCAAGGAGTTTCACAAAGTATAGTAATGAGGATAGAATATGCTTTCAAACGAATAGTTTATTTAAGCGATTATATTTCAGTAGTTTTGAACCATTTGAGGTTGAAAATGTTCTTATTTAAAAAAAAAGTAAATTAAAAGCAAAAAGGAAAAAAGGATATTTACTTATATGGGACGTTTGAGAGTGCTAACATTTTTCCGAATTTGAACTTATTTCGAAGCTTTTTCAAAAAACAAATTTGACTTTTTCAACTCAAAAAAAATATATATATATATATATATAATTTAATTTATCTGTATTTTTTAAATTTAAAAAAAAAAACATAATATATAAGATTTATTAGGAAATATAAATTTTCTTTTGGAATAGAAATAACACAAAACGGACTGACAAACACTCCTCTAATGCTGACTATGTTTTTAGTGAAGTAAGATCATTTGGCTTCTCTTTTCCGTGCAGCATATGATGTTTATATTGTTCACAAATTTCTACATAATACGCCATTAGCTAGGTGTCTAGTTTTCTCCAGGTCGTGCGCAATACTAACATGTGTGAACACATCATAAAGCAAATGAGATAAATCTCAAACTTCAGCTCAATTTTTGTTTGCATCCTGCACAATGTTGTGTCAAGTATCATTTGACGAAGTCAACATGGCATGCCAATCAGTGATGACCACCGGCAAAACAACCCTAGAAGTAACAGTATTAGATCATCTGCAATTAGTAATATCAAAAGAGTTAACAAAAATAAAAAATCTAAAAATCACGGCTAATGGATTAGAAAGTCCAATTTAATCTAAAAATTTAAGCTATTAAATTATAAAATTTTCTAACATATTAATTTTATTTATTTTATTTTTAATCAATATCGGACCGATCTAATTCATCCGTGTATCAAACAATATCTTCAATTTACCCTCTCAAGATTATGACACATCATAATCCTAAAGGGGTGGGTAAATTGAAGATGTAAATTTACCCCTAGCTGCAGTAGATCTGAATACATGAAGTGAGTACTGAGAAGCAACTTCAATATTCTTCACATTTCCAGATAATAGGCGATTGCTGTATGCATGTTCCAGCTTTTGCAAAGGAACTGTATAGCATTACTTGTAAAGAAGTAGAATGATTCTCTTATATGCTTAATTCATTTGTGTGCATTAATTACTTGAGACATGGTTTCTCCTCAATCAACTCCATGCTTTTAGTTTGGTCGACTATTATATATTTGAGAAGTAGCATAAATTTTTCATTTGAATCTATGTTTCTTGCACTATTCCTTTTTGCAACTGAATATATAAAAAATGTCGATCAATTTTTTTTCTTAGGATGTCATCACATGATTATAGCCTTCGGTAATTGCAGAGAAAAATCTTTAAGCTCCTATATTCGTATTCCAAAATATATTGGTGCTTGGAAACTTTCCTAATTTATTTTAAGTTTCTAATTTAACCTTTTACGGAGTTTTTCAGTCCCATTAGTTTCATAAGCCTCATTAGGATTAGAAGTTTGTTACTAGTCTGAACCTTACAGGCTTAGCATGGAAAGGCACCACTTCAACCTCCTCTTTCAAGAAGTGGTGAGCTGTAGTATTGTAGCCATCGGCAAAGACAAAGAGTTACATGCATAGTAGTGCCGCAAATAGCCATGTGCAGTATGTGTGTGCTCGTGAAAATTTGTTTATAGTATTTGTAATAGATCTTGTTCTCGGCAAAAGAGTAGTTGTTGTTATTCTGAAATGCATGAAAAGGAATAACTCACTATTACTAATGGTTTTGTTTACTCTGCATAAAATTTTCTCTAATATTGTTGTGAGCATTTCTACATAAGTTAATTGTGTTTTACTTTGTCTATCGTTATATATTCATTGTAAAATCTTTTATATTTCCTGGTACTAATAAAGAACAACTCTATCTTGAAATTTGTTTTAAATATTTTTTCTCATCTTAATATGTCCTTTCTGAACCAAAAGATTGATAAAATGTTCGAAGCACTAACCATGAGGAAGAGGGGATTATTTGAGAATTAGCAGCATTCAAGCAGGTAGGCGAGCGATGAAAATGATTGGAGATCAATTGAATCGCAGAAAAAGAAGAAGAAGAAGAAAAAGAGATAGTAATGTAATTGGAGGAAGAGACCGGTTTTGGGTTTTCTTTCAATGTGGAGGACCCAAATAAATTTTATTTCATAGCCCTAAGTTGCAATTAAAAGAAAAGAATGAAAATAAGAAAAGAGGATGAATCGGTAGAGGGTTTGAGAGCTCTAACAGTGAGCAGCAGCCACAAAGAGAAAAGAAAGAAAAGAGAAAAGGAGAGGGAAGGAAAAGGTGAAGAAGAAAGAAAGAGAAAAGAAGAGAAGAGATCTCTTACTTTTACTATAGAATCCTTCATCCTTTGGCTCAATCATCTTTCTCAAATTCTAGGTAATTTTGTTCTAAACTTCTCCTTTCTATTGTGGCTTGATTATGTGTATTTGATTTAAAAATGAGATGATCATCTAATAATATATTAGAGATGAATTTGTACTTATTATTATTATCATTATTGAAATAGTAAAAGATTGTATCTATATATTGCTATTGTGGTTGAATTATAATTGAGTAGTTAATATTTATTTGATTGCACAAAGAGGGATAGATTTGATTTGTGGATATTTGGCACAAATTGTCGTCACCTTGTCAACCAGAAAGGCAGTGAGAGAGTGAGCGAATGAAGGAGATAGATGACGCGAATAAAGTCTGAGTGTATTCTTGACAAAATGTGTGGGGTTTGAAGTTTAACTACTCCTTTGTACTGAAGAGTTCAAAACTCCAAACTCCCTAAACAATAAATTATCAAAAGCGAAATATAAAAAATAATTATACTATAACTTAATAGAATACAAGAAACTTGGGTTTTAGATAATAGGTTTTTTGCATAAAAAGGATACAATATATATTGATACAAGATCATCTCAATTAGAAAACCATCAAAATAGAATGTACATGTCATTCATACCCAAATCTAGAAACTTTAAGAACATGTATTTTGCCACTACTTCCAAAATAAGCAAAGACGTCAATGCCACAAGCAAATGTCTAATTTTATCTTCTCACCTTTTGATCCATTCATCTTCAACTCTTGATGTAACCTTTTGAGCCACTCACCTTCAATGCTTGATGTAATTTATCAGAATTTTTTGACACCAAATTTAAATAATACAACTATCTTCGCTTAATACCATAACCGATCATCTGGTTTGTTCGAATGTCTTTACACGCATAACATCATGCAAAAATTTTACTACAATAACAACTTAAGCCTTTATCTCACGTATATGGGGTCAGCTATATGAATCTATTTTTTCATTCCGTTCAAATATTAATAGATTTAGCGAAAAGTTCAATTTCTCTGAGTTTTTTGCTGTCATCCTATATCAAGTTAATTTTGATCTATTCTTTTTTTTTTTAAGTGTTCAAAAGAATCGCATCACTTTTATGCACTAGAGCATCTTTAGGTTTGCGCAAGTATGACTAGACCACCTAAGCCTACAATTATTTAACTTGTCCTCGATCGCCACGACAGCTACTTGTTGGCAGAAAAATTACAATACAAGATAAAATTTTGATAATTTTAAAAATTGATAAATGTTATAACTTAAAGATCGAACAATTAAACTGAATCTAAACTCAAATACTCGTGAGAGATACAAGATCCTTCGCCAACAATAAGATTCAAATTACCATTAGTAGTGAAAATAAAATTTTGTGTAGAAGGCTTACCTCCATATTATAATCAGTAATACCAAAATAAATTATCTCTATACTATTAATAACTTGTGTAGAAATATGTAAAATCTTACCTCTATTGTCTACAGCTGCTATTAAGGCTGAGTCTTGTTTAGAAACCATCATTTTCTATCTTTATTTCAACAACTGTAGCGACATTATTTTTCTTATAGTCTCTCTTGTTATCACAATCAAGATTATCAAAATTTCGATTTAAATGTTAAAATCTTACGATTTTACGATTTTACTTCAACTAAACAATCCCGATTTCAAGTAAAATATTTTTTAAGTAAAATCCCACCTGAATCCCAATTTAAAATTTAAACTCGGTAAGATTCCGATCTTTTTATGATCTTATACGATTTTACTTTTAAAAAGTTTTTTGTAATTAACTATATTTGAAAGAGTTTTTTTATAAAATTTTATAGAGTTTTCTCTAAAATTTTGAAGGTTTTCTGAAAAATTATAATTTTGAGAAATTTTCTATAAAATATAGAATAATTTTATAAAATTTAAAAGAAATTTAAAATTTTTTAAATGTAATAAAATTTTTTTAGAAAAATTATTAGAAAAACTTTTATAAAAGATTTTTAAAGGTATCGAAAAAAAAATTTATAAAATATATCGGTATGTAAAATCTTACGATTTTATTTTAAGATCCCGATTTTACGATCATATTAAAACGAAACGATCCTACCTAATATCCCGATTTGGACAACCTTGATCACAACTATAGTTTCACCATTCTGGATATCCAACAAGTTCAAACCATCTATTTTTGGTATGACCCGTTTGACTGTAATGAGTACGTTTGCAGAACTTGCAGATTCACTTTCAGAATAGAGCGACATCTAATATCATAATGAACCAAAAAGTAATATTATTCTAATATGTGAATAGGTCTTTGCGTAGAATCTCTATATAATTTGTTCAAAATCACTTTCAAATCAAGCCAAAAATATGTTTGCCCCAAGTAGTTCAAAGGATTTTGTATATTGTAATATTATTAGCATCTTTATGACCACTTTATCACCTTGATCTAACTTTCGAAAATTTCAATCAACTATACATAATACTAAGAAAGAGATTCTTAACTTTATTTGCAATAAATGCTTTTAAATTAAAGAAGAATACCAAATAATTCATCACTTCTATCATAAAGGTCTTCGATAGAGCACTCCAATTTTCAGGAATAGTGGGTAAGTGTAAATAACGTTTCATAATTTTTAGAGTCAAAGATATTAATAGCTATCTTCAAACCTTATTATTTTCAGTATACCATTTTTCATATCTATTTTTTGATTCATCATGTGGTTTCATACACGAATATAAAAAAAAAAGTTTTCCCCTCTCACTAATATATTATGAGATAAAACTTCATAAAGAACTAAATTTAAATAATTATTGCATTAAAAGCACTTTCGGATTGAATAATACTTGAATTTTTCGACATGACTCTCATTTTTCTCCTTTCTTTATTTAGTTGATCTGACCGACAGCGGTAATTATTGGCTGGTGATCAGGCGGTCAATTTATTAGTAGTGAGATGATGGTTTGAGAGGAGATGCAATCTGAGAGAAAATTCGGCACAGCACAGCGAGGCATGACGACGTGGCACAGCAGAGAGATGGTAGATAGAAAACGCCACCATGCAGCGATGTCACGGTAGCGATTTGTAGCAAAGGTATGGAGGTGGTATGTGGCAGAGGCATGGCGTAGCAATTTATAGCAAGATCTAAGGTGCACGATAAAATTTTCACTTTTTTCTTTTTTAATTGAATTGTTTAATCAATTCTGTCAACTTGGGACAGTAGTAATATCGCCAGCAATAGAGATCGATGCGCCCGACTATGTGAGTCAGCTATGGTGATATAATGGCAGTTAACATAGCTCTGATATTATTTAACGAATTTAAATTTATTTTTAAAAATAATTTGTAATGAAAATAGTGAAACTAACATTTATGAATATCATTTCAAAACTATATATGTAATGTGAAACTAACTCTTTTAACACTGAACCTCCCATTGGACTGGCTACTTTTTTATTATTTTTCTCTAAAGTGAAGGGGGTTGCCTGCTCTTAGTGAAGCGGACTACTGTTCTAAATAGAGTGGGTTATCTACATTTAAGTGAGGCAGACTATTTGCTGTAAAATGAATCAAAAGATGAAGTCCTAAATGAAGTGTACCATAAAAGGTTCTAAATAAAGTGAATAATAAAATTTGAGTTAGCTCAGATCTTAGGCCGAATCAGACCAACATGTTATGATATTATGTAATTTGATACAATACAAAAAATATTATTTCATATAATAAAACTTTATGTATAATAGAGATACAATATATATATGATACAAGTTCATCTTAGTTAGGAAACTACTAAATTAGAACAAGATACTAATTTGATAAAAAAAAAGATCTAAACGTCTATCTCTCACTAGTTCAGAGTATATTAAAAGAAAAACTTTTCAAATATTGTTAATAACACATTTCATATTAAGTACATCTTCTTCTTCTTACCATCATTAATTTCTCTCTTTGATCTCTATTTAAGAATCGCATCATCTTACAAAATAATTGCAAATTTTAAGCGGGAAAAAAAACCAATCTAACTCCTGAAATTAATGCAGAATTTATTAAAATTTTGTTTTAAAACCGAGTATTGTTTTTCTTTTCCTTTGTACTTGGAGCAATTCCTTTACTAAATAGCAAAATCATTTATTTCTAAATCTTATAAGCAACATGTCTAATTTTCTTTCGGCAAAAAAATTCATGTTTTAAATTTTCGTTCGTTTCCTTTTTATCCGGTTATACCGGTTCATCTGCGAAGAATGACTAGTGTGACAAATTTTTGGTTTTTGCTTCAAAATTTTCAGAATAAATTTGTGTTTTAATATTTATCGTTGTTCTTATCTATTTTATACCTAATTTCTGTACTTCCACAAATTGCTAAAGTCATTGCAAACTTTTTTATAGTGAAAATAATAAATGTGGATCACAATTGGAAACTACAAAAACTTGTTGAAGTGAAATTTTAAAGTAGTGACGAAAAAATTCATGATGTGAAAATAATATTTTTTATTGTGAATATAATTTGTTAGTAAGCAATTTTCAAGCTAAGTTGGAAAATATGAGTCATAGCATTCCAATAGTAACATATTCAAAATGCAAAAATGTACAATATCCAAATTCTTGAGCGAATGTTGTTAAAAGATTTGTAGTTTTTTTTATGGATACTTCACTCATTTTTTATTTAATTTACTAACGCGCTTCTGTGTTTGCAATCATCAGTGGTCTCATCTTGCAAAAAATTTCGGTCATGAATTTATAAGCTTATATCTGCAAACCTGGCGCTCCAAACTAAAATGGTTCAGTTAGTGGTTCCCAAAACTAAATTTTATAAAACTAAGTTCTTCTAAATATAATTTAAAATAAAAAATTATGTGTTAATAAAGGAATTAGATTTTTAATTTATCCAAAAAAACTAGAATACGTTCTACGAAAATGGCCAACCGAAAACATTCACACGTCAATCCCGTGGTACACTGGTGACTCTCACGTGTCAACCTATACTACAACACGCACATTTTTCGATCTCACTCGAGGAAAACACGTGCCACCAAACCAAACTCCTCTTTCGGCCACGAGTTCTCCCTCCCACTTCTTCTAAAGTCCGCTACAAAATAAAACAACTTCTCGTCCCTGCGTCGATCTACGACAATATAATCTGCAACAATTCAATACAATGAAATTCTAGATTCTGCTTTTACAATGGTTGCCGAAGCAATAGTGAAGAAGATTTCTGCTTCACCGCCGCCGCCATGGGAGGCGTTGCACCTGGTAGCACAGTTCCTGGACCCGAAATCTCTAGCTGTTTGTTCATGCGTTTCGAAACTGTGGAGGGAAGCCATGTATTCAGACCATCTATGGCTTCGTCTCCTTCTCTCTAATTATCCTTCTGCAGCTCATCTCAACAACAACAACAATAGCTCGCCTAAACAACTCTTTGCTGTTTTCTACTCTGCTTCGTCACATCGTCGCCGCCGTGGACTTGCTTCTCCTCGCATTTCTCTTGCCAATCTTGTCTTCGCTATCGATGTTTTCGACCGACGCCGTAGCACTAACAAACCTGTGCTCTCTATAGCTATGCAAGGGAATCGATTGAGCAAGCAATCTGCAGATGTTTTCCATTTCGAGATCGATGATGTTAAGGATTCAACAATCATCGAAAGTAAACCAGAGGAATTAAGTGTTGTATGGACTATACTTACGGAAGGATACAGAGGAGCGTTCAACATGATCGACAGTGAAGCAAAAGGGCGAAGTATCGGAGCGACTTCAGCTTGGTTTTCTGAAGAACTACCAGGACCTGCTTGTTGTTCTGCCGCAGCGACGCCGGCAACAGGGTCCAGAGGAATGGTAGCTGAAGTAGGGTTAGAGTTTGCGAGATTGGGAGATGGGATGAAGAAGAGAGTCGAGAAGGTTAGAATTGGAATGATGGAAATGTTGGGATGTAGATACGTGTGTACGGGAACTGCACTGCTGTACTTGCAGTCTTACCTCTTGCCACAGCAGCTCTAGTCTAGGCTAGCTAGCTAGTTCCATTTTTTTGTTTAATTTGATTATTAAATTACTACCGTTGTAAATTATTTTTCTTTGTTCTCGTTTTGGACAATAACGTGTTATAGAAGGAGAAGCTGTTACTCGACTTGGAGGGCTCTGTTTGTGTACAGTTCTGTTTATAGTGTTTTTAAGAACCTGCTCTGCTTATAATTTTGCATCATTTTATCTCCGAGATGCTTGGCTGTGTACGTAAAATGTTTTTTTGGAGATAAACATTTACAACAATAAATGTTGTAAATTCTTAGATTTATAGGAGTCACAGCTGTTGATGATGTAACGTATATATGAAAATTCCATTTTACTTGAATTGGGCGTTCTGTTTGTGTACAGCTCTCGTTATAGGGGTGGTTGCCTGTGATTTTTTGGAATTTTAAGTGCGTATTTAAATACACATATTGAGTTTCCCTAATAAATTTTATAAATATAAAAAAATCAATATAGAGTTTGGAGTAATATTTAAAATAATTAAAATAAAATTTAAAATAAAATTTTGATAGAAGTAGAATTCAGTATGAAACTAAAAATGAGTTTAAAATGATAATTAAAATACGTAAAATGATTAGACTCAAATTTTAGAATGAATAAATAAATTTTCGTGTATTTGAAACAAACTCTTAAGTCTTGAGAAACATAAATCAGTGTTTTAAGCTTTGCATGAGCTTATTTTAAGCCGCTAAAAGCGGCTTTAAATAGTGAAAAATAAATAGCACTGATTCAGTGCTTTCAACATAAAATTGTGTGAAATTTTGGATATGAAAGTTTTTGTTTTGCTGCTGCTAATTTTATAATATTACAAAAAAATATCTATGCTCTACATGTTGTCTTCGTCCTCATTTCTCTCTCTGATTTTCTTTTCGCAACCGCTCCACCCCCTCCTCCCCAATCTCTCTTAATCAATTTTTCGTTCAATGTTACTATCTCCGACACTGATCAATTTGCCATCCAATCACTTCGTCCCAAGAGATCGTTTGCAACCGATCTCTACACTCTTTAAATTTCATTTAACTTAGATTCAATCAAAGGT
Organism: Acanthochlamys bracteata; assembly: GCA_019914995.1. Classification (NCBI taxonomy): domain Eukaryota; kingdom Viridiplantae; phylum Streptophyta; class Magnoliopsida; order Pandanales; family Velloziaceae; genus Acanthochlamys; species Acanthochlamys bracteata. Next base: position 6,431,764 of record CM034135.1, on the reverse strand, counting down.
TTTGGTTGATTTTGTGTTAATTTATAAGTTGATTTTTGTGTAGATTTTGTGTTAATTTATTTATTTTTATTGAATTTTTTTGTGTGGATGAATGGACGAATATGTGAGATCATTATTATTAATTATGTTGTTATTGACCAAATCAACATCTCTTCCAAAACACTACCCCTCTCTCTTAAAGGATATGTCTTATGTTGATCTGTTGATTAAATGGAGCATAACTTTTAAGGATATGTCTTGTTTTGCAAGGAAAAATAGAACTTTTTTGTCATTTGAGAATGGTGTTGAAATGCTCTTTGTCATTGAGAATGGGATCGCAAATTAATTTTTGGTATGGCTAATGTGTTTTGTAATTGTATATGAACTAATTAATGTACCTTGTAATTATTGATGTCAGTGTTGTATTTTGTAATATGTTCGTACTACACAATTTAAAATTATAATTATGTTGAAAATTTTAGAAAGTGCAAATATATGTTGAAATAGTTTAATCATCATGTTGTGTTCTTAAGTCCGTATAAGGATCAAATTGATCACGCTTTTGAAATGCATATGTAATTTATAAGTATGATTATGTTAAATTTAATACTTCAAAACATTGTTAAAAAGTTACTGATTCTATATTGATAACTTTATATGAAATATTATTCAAATTAATAATTGATTTATAATAATAATATCTACTAATAAATTACAAGTATTAATATTAATAAATTTATTATGTTATAAAAATTACTATCTTTAAAAATTAAAGAATATATAAAAAATAGAAATTTAATAATATTAATTATATATAACTAATGATATTTCAATTATTATATACGTCATTCATAAATATGCACAAGCTTATCCAAATATTTTATTCAGTTTTCAACATCAAATAAAATACAATAAAAAATTATCCAAACACCTTTCAATATAAAGATATTTTTTCAGCAAAAACTCGCAGCCGCTAAAAGCATTATAAAATAGTTTTATTTCAAAAGTTTTCGGCATAGCTAAACGGGGCCATCCATAGTCCAGTTCTCGAGCCTATAGAACAAATACTTAAATTTTGCAGATCAGGTCCCCAGCTTTGATAAACACCAAAGAACACAGTTCTAACCAAAGAAGGCAACAATAAATTAGCTAGAAACATTGCACCCAAAAGTTTTCATCATGAGAAAAAAATTTCTTGAACACAAGTACTTGTTGGCACAGTATGGACACAGTCAACCCGCACCTGTGGCAATAACATTGTAGAAGTAGGTACGCAATAACATTTCTTAAAAAGAATTACTTCTGAAATTATTGAAGTTTAGAAGATTAATAACAGCATAGCGAAACCAAGCCCTAGCTTACAATCTTTCAAACATGCATCGTAGCAATCATATGGATGATGAATAAAAACATAGACTCAGTTACCTGTTGTGTATTGATCTATATACACCTATATTCAAGCTCTAGTTTCCCTAAAATTGTAGCAAAAGTATTTGTGAGTCGGAATTCATACGATTAAAATTTCATCAAACCTCATCCACACACAACATTACTAACACGATCACTTTCTTTTAACATGGTGCATCCACTTGGGAAAACAATCGAACATTTGGCGTGCATGTTTTCACCACCTATACCAAAAATACCAAAGCTTCCAAATTTATTATAGACTCATCATCTCCCACAAGAATCTTCAAATCTTATCTAAAACATCACAACTACTATTACAAAATTAAAACAAGCCCACCAGCACAGATACATCTCCTATAACTAGTGCTAAATTTTCACTCCATATAATTATTCCAGCAGCAATCCAGAAACAATTAAAGTAACATACAAACAAATTAAGAAAGCGAAGCTGTAGAGTTCTTCAAAGGAGAGACCGGAAGCTTTTGGGCTGTAGATCTCGTGTATGGCGTGTTCGACAACCTTTCTGAGTCCTCTCTGCGTACTTTGGGTGGAGTTCAAAGTATTAAAAGAACACAAGCCAAAGTAAAAAAAATGTTTAGAAAAACACTTCAAACTCGTTACTTTGACGAGGTAAAATAATATTTTATAAAAATATGCAGTAATGATCGATTAAATAAAAAAAGTTATACTACAAAATGAACAAAAACGATAGAGGAAATGCTCTATAATCATTAGTATATATACTGTTTCCACTCATGAAAAGCAATAGAAGGGAAAAAGGTAAAAAGCAGGACTGCCCGAAAAAGAATGGGATTGTCAACTACCAAAACTAGTAAGCAACCGTATATTAGTTGCATGTATGTTTACCCTCTTCAAGGACGACTTCCTCTGAATGTATTTAGTTTTTTCTCAAAACTGCCATCGTTGTTATGATTTTTTACTTGTATCATGAGCTTTTCAGTACAGACAAGGCCTCTTTCGTCGTAGCAGAAATTACAGCATCAGAAGCGTTCGGCAAGTAATAGTATTTCCCTGCAAGAAGTCAAGAGTGAATATCAAACAAAAGGTAAAGTGAAGAGCAGAGTGTTACCAGCTCTGGCAGAAATCGGATTTCATAAACTTACCTTGCGCAACCCTTGCAATCTCTTTTGCAAAACCAGTAGACACAAACTTATTTTCAGTGTCTATGACGAGAAGTGACATCCCTGACTTGTACATTTTCGCAGCTACATCTAGTATCTCATCCTTGAGAAACAACAAAATTTATCAGACATTATAGAGAATGAAATGTGAAAAGAATTAAAGGATTAGCTTAAAAAGGGAGGAAAGTTCTATTAATATAGTTAATTTCATCGAAACATACAAGACAGCAAACTGGCATGAATGAAATCTTAGGAGAAAGAAAGCTGCACATTCGGAAAGCCAGCTGCACATTTGGACAAAAAAATAAGAAAAGAACAAGAATTGCTTGCCACAACCTGTACAGATAGGGTTGGTCTCTGCTAGTTGGAATCAAATGAGAATGCTTCTTAGAAATGGTGTGCTGCTCACTTGGTGCTTGTCTCAACAAAAGTTCCCTATAAAGTGATCTAAGAAGTTTTTCTACTAGGAAAGCGACAACAGGTGTTATTTGAATGTTTATCCAATTGAATAAACTGCTACTGGCTATGAAGAATATCTAAAATACCTTCACAGAACAAAGTACAAAGTTAAGGCAGACTCCACTCATACCTTCACTGGTTTGGAAACATTAGTGATATCCATACCAATTAATTTGTGCAATACAAGACATCTAATTGCCAGGAAAGAACAAATGCAATAAGAAGATAGCATGTTATAAGTTACAAAGGTACATATCCTTTCCGAGAAACCTCGCACAGTCGCATGTTTTTACCAATTGAAACCAATAAAGTGAATTAATATTTGAAGTGTGTATAACGATATTTCTTGGTTCACCTGCATTAAAGCCTCCTTCTTGTTCATGTCCTTGGGACTCCTTACACAACTCTAAATGGCCACAACTATGTTGCCTATGCTTCTGCTACCCAACTTCTGTATATCTTAGTTGGGAAGTAGGATAGAATTTGCAGTCTCAGCATATTACACGCCATAATTGAGATCTTCTAAAACAGCATTCAAGCTTATCACATGGATAAAAACTTGAGATCAAATTTCATGTTAACTAAAGAGTAAGTAAATATCATTTGGGAAAAGGTGATCACCTTTAACCCTTTCCACATTACGTAAGCATATAACTGTAAGAAAACTTTGGGAGAATATACTGAATGATATTCTGACCAAAAACTTATCCTACTTGCTTCAACAAGCATTGGCATCAGTTTTTAAACTAGCTAATGTACATTAGAAGAATATCCACATTAAAATGTGCAAGTCATGCGGTGTTTCCCTAAAAAGGACGTAAACAATATATCAGAGACTACTCTACAGGTTTCTTAGTCTCTACAAGCTTCTTGATATCCAAATTTCATGTAACAAACAGAATGTGTAGGTTTAGCATTATCATGCGTACCTTCAGTTCTTGTGCCGAAGGTTTAGGAGCATCAGCAACAGCAGCAGCTTCAGGGTCGGTGGATTTCTTCAGTGAGATATTTGCTCTTCCATCAGTAATAGCAACAATCATAATGCGTCCAACATCCCCACTTTTCTCAGCATTAAGCCCAACTCTAACAGCCTGAGGACAACATAACATGAAAACATACACATGTTACACAATTCTAACAGCCATACAATTGCATTTTTTTGAGCTTATTGACAACTTATTGTAGGAAACTCTTTATTTACCGTGCTAAGCCCATGAGCCAGGGGAGATCCACCACCACATGGCAGCCTCTCAAGACGTTTCCTTGCCATTGAGATAGACCTTGAAGGAGGAAGGAGAACTTCAGCGTAATCCCCTCGAAATGGTATAATGCACACCTGATAAAGAAGAAACCATTGATGCAGTGAAGAAAATAAAGAATCTAGTTCTTTTCAAAAATAACACTATAACGCTACAAACCAAACATGCATTATGGACATGAAACAAGAAGAAATATACAAGTTAAGCATCTAAGTACCAAGGAATGCTTGAAAAATGTGGTTTCGGCACCTCCTACCAACAGAGAGGATTTGTTGGATAACTATATCATATTCAGCTAGGGATGGAAATGTCTTCACTCCTTTGATGGCTAGAACGAAGATAACCCTTGAACTTTAAATGTGTTTGCTTAAGTCTTATAGTAGATCTGAACTGCTCTTGCTACACAGGATGCAAATATGGGCTTATGCATTGAATACAAGAATCTGATAATCTCAATCTAAACATCTTCTTGTATCAACTTTACTAAAAATTAACACCAATGGAGAGCAATGGTGTTGCAGGAGCTGAATTACTATTGACTGTTAGTGGAATAAGCTGCTGTGGCACCACCTCTATGATAAGTACCACCACCACTAATGATGGCCTAGATAAGGGTAGTTTGCTAAATGCTTACTAAAGGAGATAAAACTAATGGTACTTCAGATTTTTTTCCTACATTCTGTGCCACTACCTGCTCAAGCACCATAGTGGACATCATATCTCATCAATGAGATTCGATCACTGAGGCCCGCCCTTTATTTGCATGCGCACATTAAAGCAGATAGTACTACTTAGTCCTTACAAACTTTCTACTAGGGCAAATTGTACATATGGTGGATGCATTAGAACAAACGTTCTTGTCATGCATACTAACTGCTCAATCCTGCTACAGGAGATACAAGGCTTGATGTTTGATCTCACATTTAGGCAACTCAAGCTGATATTTCAAATCTTTCAAATGGCTTTATTAGAAACAGTAGTAAAGCAGCATATGCATGTCCTCCTTGACATGCATCCAATAGGAGTGTCCCCTCACTCTAGTGCCCCTTCCTGGAATTCGACCATTCAACTGCTTTCCCTATTCACTTAATGCCCCGCTGACACATTATCACAGAGTTCAAAGCTTGGGGCTTGCTCTAAGGTGTACACAACTGATGCTCCGAGCAGCTAGGAGTGTTAATTGGTCATCATAAAACAATTATTACTTTAACATACCCCAATAATAAGTAGAACAGTAATACTTCGAAACACACTGATAGTATGGCGTAAAATAGTCCTAGCACCTCAAGAATCAACTATTGCTCACTTGGGAAAAACGATGGGTACAGGTCCAAAGAAATCTTCTACGGCTTAATTGATAGTTATTGGAGGACTCCCTCCATAATGGAATTTCAATCTGTTATTTTGAAGTTCAGTTTATTACTGTCCTTCATGCTCAGTTACTCCAGCTGATTTGTAACGATACGCTATTACTTTTAAAGGTCCATCTATGCACATTATTATGTTTACAAGTAAAATCTCCAATAGTTATTGGAGGACTCCCTCCATAAGGGAATTTCAACCTGTTATTTTGAAGTTCAGTTTATTACTGTCCTTCATGCTCAGTTACTCCAGCTGATTTGTAACGATACGCTATTATTTTTAAAGGTCCATCTATGCACATTATTATGTTTACAAGTAAAATCTCCAGTGCAACTTCATCTTGAAGTCCTTCTCATAGTTCAATTCCTTCTTTTTTGTCATTGGCTTTTAATTGACAGCACATACAAGAGCAGAAAACAATATATATTAAAGTGATATACCACAGATTAATGCCAATTTCACCTGATCTCTGCTTGTGTAACTTTCAGCCAGTAACTGCAGTGCCGCACCTTTGGCATTCTGCATTCGATTCAGCGCCATACTCCCACTAGCATCAACCACAAAGATAACCTGCCAATAAATATGTTTAACTAAGCTCTAATAACTTGCATTTTACCAAAGTAAACAAAACAATGTTAAGAGTTCAATAGTTAAACATCCACATGTCAATTTTAATTCATAAAAGAGTAGCAGCTTAAAACAAAATTACTAACTAAATTATTATTGTTTAGGAATGTGGAACAAGGAGCTCAATTGTCTTCATTAAGCACCATGTGTCCTACTTCTATGATGCTGAAACAAAATACCAAGATTCCAGTGATAGCATTGATGCATGGAAGGTACTTACTAGTGCTCCTGCTTTGCGTGCCATTCTTTTTGCTCTCATGTCAGTTTTCTCAACATATACTTTCCTAGAACCGGTAGTATCTTTCGCTCTCCGCAACTTTTGATATGGTGCTGCCGCCCTTAGAGTTGCATCAACAGCTAGTCTCTTTACAGGTCCCTTCAGGAAAAGCATGGAAAGTATAAATTCGAAGGATGATATAACGTATATAACCCCTCCCCATTTTTTGGGAGGGTGTTTCCAAGATCAACTTTGTAACCTTCAGGTTACAGGTTGCAATTTGGCATTTGGGTCAGGCGACACATTAGGTTGATATAACCAACTGATTCTCGTGCTTATATTGGATTCCTTGATAAAACAGCTTTCAGACTTTCAAATTAGTTGCATTAGACACGCGTAAACTAGCAAAGCTTTGATCTCCAAATTTGCAATTTTCAGTATAGAGAAGTAAGGAGCATGGGAATGTATCAGCCTCACGCTTTATGGACTTAAACACCATGGAGTAGTATAACGATGTAAGTATCTTGATATACTTTAGGTGTTGAAAACAGACGCAAAACGGCTGATTCTAAGCACTAAAGAACCAAGCATACTAAAATTCTTGCTCTAACCTTTGGCAGCATGGGCTTTACATATCTCCCTCTATCCTCTGAGAATATCACATTTTTGGCTCTTCCTGCTTTTCCTCTCCGTCTTTGCGCTTGCTGTGCGAAGAAAAGAAGTTTCTCATCTACCACACCACCTTCAGCATCAAATATGAATTCATCAGGTGTTTGTAGATCCTGCTGTTCTTTTTCTTCGTCACTTTCCTCCTATAGATGCAATGGAATTGAATGGTAATAGTTAAATTGCCATCCAGAGAAATTAAGTGCTTAATATTGTTAACATCACTGTAAAGAAACATTTAAAAGCATGACGTACAAAATGCATGTAAATGATATAATTCACGATACCTCTTCATTTTCTTCCTCATTCTGATCTTCTGAGGAGTCTTGACTTTGCGGAGGAGGTGGTGGTGGTGGAGGGGGCTGATTTTGGTTTTCTTGTGGGTTCTCATTCAGAATAGACCGAGGTAGTATAACCAGCTCAACCTGGATTAACCAATTCATATGATGCCAAAAATTCATATATAAGATAACACTAAAGGCATGTTTACCTAGAGGGTAAACTCGGTACACTTGAGTTTTTAGAAAGTCAATTAAAAAATAAAAATATTTAATAAAAAATAAGTTTTTCTATTAGTTTTATATTAATAGTAAGTTTTAAATTGAAATTAAAAAAAATTTGATAGAAAAAATTTATTTTAAATTTTTTGTTTATTTTATATTAAAAGTGAGTTTAACAAAAGTGGAGTTTGGGTGATAGTAAACATGCCCTAAGTGCTACTAAAATTGAAAGGCTCTACATACTATTCGAACAGAGTTACTTTTGCAGAAGTGCAGGCATCCTATTATCTTGTAAACTTATCATCCTGACATGTATCAAGAGCTTACAGTGCTAAGCCTTTTGAGCACTACCGACGCTATTGATAAGACACCCAAAGGACATTTTTATATTTGTGATTGCACTTGACCCTTACAAATGATGTTTGTATTAACTCCATCTCAATTAGCACAGATCCAGAATATCAGAACAGTTTGCATTTTGTAATCTCCCAGTATTATATTGTTACACCACTTTCCTATTAGTCCTGTCATAAATTTCTTTACTACAGAACTATTAGATAAGCTTATAAGAGAGGCAAGCAGTGATCTTAGCTTGTATTGACAAGAAAAGTAGATCAACTTAGAAGTAAAAGCTGAATCAGACAGAAGAAAAATGCACATTGAAAGATCATAGCTCAAGTAGAATGAAGGTTCCCAAATATCACATTATATCTCAAGGGAAATGGCATGTGGCATTTTGCCATGACATATCCCGCTTGCAGTCTTCCAAAAGTATTACTTAGCTTTTTTGCGTATTGCACTAGAAAATACTTAACTGCTTTCTTGAGATCATCCACATTGACCTTTTCACGTCCCTCCAGTGCAGCTAGACATTTCGCCACTCGAGCAGCGTATATCTCTGACCTATGTCCCTGTAGATGGTCATGATTGTTCATACAAATTTAAGCTAAGCCAAAAAATTCTTAGGTATCAGATAGAAGACATCTAAAAAACAATAAAAAGAGTATGCACTTGCATTCTAGTTCCATTTAAGCTATATAATCGGAAAAGAATATGAATTTACCAATCAATAATGTACACTAGTCCAAATTATAAGAGAGACAAAACATAATACATTCTTCAACTACTGATCATTCAAAATATCTTATTGCCATCATTAATGGAATTGCATGAAATGACCAATTTAGAAAAGAAAACTGCTGCAAAATATTCCTTCGAACTTTAAACACTTCCCTTAACTATATTCTTCTTTCTGATTGTTGTCCAATTAGTGCACTAAAGGCTGCACCTGTACATCAGACGTCTACAGGGCTCACCATTGAATCGATATCCTCCTGCTCTAAACCTTAATGAGTATTTGTTGAGTCATTCTTTCCGTAAATAATAAGCAAGAAATCGACTACCCATACTGGGTGTCCTAAGAGGGCTTTCGTGGATTACAGCCACGAGCAATGGCTGCTAAATAAATAATTGTTGACTAAAATGGGTGATTGAATGACCAAATAAGTACCCATACAAACTCAACTTTGCGTGTTAACAAGGACTAAGATCTTTGCTAGAATAGCAATAATAGTAGGCCTTATAATGATATTTTTCTGGTTTTCCATATGAAGAAGTTCAGTGTATAAAAGCATGCACAACAAGATGAGCAAAAAAAAAAAAGAAATGGCCCAAAGTCAAAAAAGATAAATGCGCAGATAGTATGTTGAAACTCAAACTAAATTTGAGCTTTAGCAAAAGTTTTAATATGAACCTGTACACCACCTCGTAATGCCTCAATGACCAGGTACTTCAACTGCTCCCTGGTGATGGTAACATCTTTTAAGTATTCACGAGCCAAGATGATCTGCATTAACAAATAAAAAAGGTTTATGCATTAGAAAACTAATATTCTAGAAGCCTAAGAGATACAATAAACAGGATCGTTTTCTGTTGAACCTTAGATGACTAGACATTCTCAACAAAATAACTTGTAATTAAGAAATAACATGACATGTTGACATGCACGCATGTGTATGTGTACACAAATAATAGACTGACTTACGCTGAAGTATGGAATAGCATTATCAGGATGAAGTTGCAAGAGCTTGTAGGTATAAAGGAGACATAGCATGTAAAAAGCAAAGGAAATGACAAAACACATTCAGAACCTCCACAAAAGGATCCTTACAGAGAAGCAACTAAAAAAGAATGGGGGAAAATAATTGAACAGAGGCTAGCAATAGAGAATACAAAAGAGAAGGCACTACTCAAGGCATTTTAAAATCTGCAACTTAGATTTTCTTCATAAATGTGACGCCATCAAGTGAAGCATGACTCAGATTGGAGATGAGAATAGAAAGCTATACTCTAGGGGAATATATTATTAGACCAAGAATTATCTAATAGACACCAGTTAAAGTTGACATTTAACTTGTCAGCCAAAGAAGACATTCCAGAAAAAAATTTTCATGACTGTTTCTGATAAATTTTTTTACTTAACAAATATTAGTGAAAGGAGGAAAAATCTGAAGGTGTCTATTACCTGTGTCTTCACATACTCAGTTTCCTCTTCTACCATCTTAAAAACATTCTTGCTAGCTTCCTGAAATTGTGTTGCAATGTTAACAGCAGCTACCCGGTCATCAAAACTCATTGGCACATCCGCACTGTAAAATGCATGAATATCTGAAGTTAACATGATCAACTCAACGCTCTGACTAGGACTTCTAATATCAAATTGGAAACTAAAATACAACTCCAGCACCTGATGTCATTCCAAATAGTCAATTGATTACCTTAGATTAATTGCAACCCTATCAAGTAAGTGCTCACGTACAGACCCTTCCTCAGGATTGTAGGTGGCAATCAGTAGTGGCTTGCATGGATGTCGAAAACTTATTCCTTCCCTTTCAACAACATTAACTCCATCTGTCAAAACGTTCAAAAGAAGATTGCTGATGCCCTCGTCTAGAAGGTTAATTTCATCAACATACAGTACTCCTCTATGCGCCTCAGCAAGTAGGCCTGGTTGAAACACAGTTGTTCCTGACTTTACAGACTCCTCAACATCGACGGATCCTATAAGTCTATCTTCTGTTACACCAAGTGGAATCTGTGATAGAATTCCAGAATTTAAACAAAGCATGACCAATACAGATCTAAAGTTGAAAGTTTGCTAGATCAACATACCTGCACAAAAGGTGTCTTCACTATTTCGGTCTTTACATTACCAGATGCATCATATTCAGCACGCTCAGCCAATCCATCTTCCCATCTAATGACAGCCAAAATACAGTGTCACTTTGATATTTCAAAAACACATTCTCGAGCAAAAGTGTCAACCAATAGGTTAAACTAAGAGCAGAATACAAACGAATGCAAATAAGCTAACTTTGGTTTTTTTTTCTCCAACATTTTTGGGGCATATTTCAGGATAAACAAACATGCGAACTATGTTTAGAACCACAAGTTTGAGAAGCGAATATTACTTATCAATCTGAAAGATACATGGAACATTGTAATTTGGATCATGCGAGCTTACTCTTCAGGACAGTTAGGATCAGCATTTGACATTGAACCCACAACCACTTCAATAGGCGGAAGCATGGCATGCAACCCTCGTGCCATTACAGTCTTTGCTGTTCCACGTTTACCAGATATAGCAATTCCACCAATTTCACGATCAATAGCACCAAGAAGCAAAGCTGTTTTAATAGCATCCTACATGTTGAGAAATACTTGTAAGCTTCATAAACATAAGAACTCCATAAACCGTTATGAGGAAGCTTGCAAACTATGCTTGACAAAATTCAACAGCAGAAACAGCAACTTCTAGCTCTTATGTTGGAGTACAGTAAATCCTACAGATAAAAGGAGGAACTAGGACAATGTTATTGAAAAGGGTCATTTCTGGCCTTCATTGATGATTGTCGATATGGATGATTTTGATTATCTGTGAAAGGATGTGATCCTAATTTTTTGAACCATGTGCACTTCATGACCAGTAAAAGTTTGATAACTAAAGCTTGCACGGATTTGGTTTTGATGTATAGCACTACTCAGTATCATTCCCGCTCAGCTGATTGACACTAGAATTTTTGCTTCCTCTTAATTCTAGAAATAAAAGATAATCTCAGCTCATATTTTGCTGATAAATCCATCTCTAAACAATATCAGGATAAAAATGTATTGTCAGTCGTACATGCTACTGCAAAATCATCATCAACACAATCTTCTTCCACAATTTCAAAATCAACACAAGAGGTACTCAAAATTTTCTTGCCTTTATTATCTATTATCTTCAATTAAAAAAATTAAATAAAATATACAGAGCAACACAATATTAGACAAAAAAATTATCCCCCTAATATTCGAGAAACTTGAAAAACAAAATTAGCATTTACCTGACCGACAACAGCAGCTAAGGGGAAGTACTGCCTCCCATACTTACTCGAACCATCAACCGGCTTCTTCGGAGCGACAATAGCGCCATTGGTAGAGTCAATAGCAGCGGCGGGAGAGGCTGTGGCTGCCGGTGGACGGACACGAGAGGCCGCGGAGCGAACGCTAGAATCGTCGGGCTTCTTTGAAGCAGAGGAAGAGAGAAGTACCGTTAGCGGCTTGGGAGGAGAAGAAGAAGAGAGGGTTAAGAGTTGTAGTGCTGCTGTTGTTACCGCTGCCGCTGCCATGAGAGCAAGCAGAGTGCAGGTTTTTCTCTTCTTTCGTTTTGTTTATTAGTTTTTAACAGATGAAAAGATAAGCCGAGAGTGAGAAAGAGATAATGGGGTTGGATTATCTCAAGCAGCAAAGCAGAGTATTTTGTTTCTGTTGTTTGAATTATAAGTTTGTCAAAGAAGGCTTTAGAACCAGGAGTTTATATATTTCTGTTGATTGTTTTCATATGGAAAGATAATGAGCTTTTTTTTTTTTAATGAAGAATTTTGTAAAAAATAAATTTGATTTCTTTTATCATAAAAAATTATATATATAAATATTATATAATATATTTTTTATTATACTTTTAAAAGTTTATATATATATATATATATATATATATTAAATTTTATTTAAAAATACAAAGTATTTATTTGAAAATGACACCCATCTGAAAACAAATGTCCCTAAAATAATGTTTTTGTGACACATGAGATGATAATTTTCCAAGGGATATATACCATTAGGTGTCTAGTAAAGTTCCAATTTACATGTTTGGCGCAATTATCAATCTTTGCTGGTTGGTTACGACAGTTATCCCCCCAGTGATTTGGAACCCTCCTATTATTCGGATGCGTTTGAAATTACTTATAAAATAAATTTTTTCTGAAATAAAAAATATTTTTATTTTTTTAAAAAATAAAATTTATTTTTTTACTTCAAAAAAATAATTAAAATATATAATTAAAAAATTTCAATTACGTAAAATTTTTATATATTATCTAAATTTTTAAATAAATATTTTAAATACTTATAAAATATGTATTAAAAAATATAAAATTAGAATGCAATTCTAAACGCACACTTCTTCTGTAAGAAGAGGCGACTCCAGCTCTCAAAACCCTTCAGTAACTTCTTATTATTTATCGTTTGATAAAAACTAAAGATACGCCATAGATTTTGAAAGGGGTTTCCTAAGGTTCATCATTTTGTAAATAGTATATTTACATATTGACAAATTAGCATATTGACATTCTTTTTAAATGTTAACTCGGTCAGTTATTTCTTCGAAGACGGAAGTCTGAAGGCAACAGAAGTACTTATAAATAGAGAGTTTAAGGTGCATGGATGGCTAGGCTAGGCATAATGAATAGGAATAGATTTTTAATTCACTACGCAATGTACTGGCATTTCCACAAGCAGATTTCCAAACCAAGGGCTATTCTCAGAATATGGCAGCTCCACATTCGCATCGAAATGGAAATGCTGGATTTTTGCATTAGTTAAGTTCTGAAACCAATCTATACTCACATTCCTGAATTCTGAACCACAGCACCGTGAAGCTAATGATACTTGGACATGAGATAGCAGTTCAAACCCTAATCAAGAAAGATGCTGTTTTAATACACAAAGTACATTCCATCTATTATGCTTCCAAGTTTTTCTAGATGAACAGAGTAAGGTGAAGATAAGAAGAAACCAGAATAGATCCTCTGGTTCACTTTGCTTGGGGATGAGAGGCGATAAAATCCACGGCAAGATTGATAGAGTTGATTTTGTCAGCTTCATTGTCAGGGATCTCGAAACCAAATTCCTCCTCTAGAGCCATTACAATTTCCACAGTATCCAGGCTGTCAAGTCCCAGATCATTTTGGAAATGGGCATTTGGAGTGACCTATTTAATTCAGAAAACAAAAGACCAATGCGTCAGTTCAAATACATGAAGTAACAAATGACAAACATTTTCCTTGTCAATGGATGCATATTGTCAATGTTCCCAATATAGGGTACACAAGATTTACATCCCAGTAAAACTTAGAGGAATATGATTTTAAAGAACAATTGGGAACAGATATCAGAAGCACACGAGAAAAACAATTGAGGTACAGGTTCATCCATAATAACGGAAAATATGCTCAATATACCCATATCAGCTTAGACATCTCACCAACCAAGTAAAAATTTATCTGTATTCTACAACAACTTCAACACAAGCTTTGCATTACAGCTCATTGCAAAGCCATATAGCAAAGACAACAGGTTCACCAAATAAGGATAATCAGCATCCATTGCCTGAACTATTAATGTCCGTTCAAACTAGAGGCTCAAAACATAAAAGACTCTGCAACTTTAGGCTACTCATGATAAAATGAACGAACTTTATTGTTCTTGACTTCATGATAGAATCAAATTCAATCAACTGTAGACTTCCAAATTATAAATAAAGAACCCAAAATGTACTACATCAAAAAGGTAAACTACAGAAAATAAACCAAGTAAGGACGCAAACATAAAGGCGTGCAGTCCTTTTACATGCCAACTGATACTATTGAAAAACTTCATGGGACTATTCTCATATCTGATGTTCCTCAGACTATAGAATAAGTACTTTCTTGGATGAATATGGACCACAAAAATTTTTTATATTCTTAAATAAGAATTTACTTCTCCATTGCAACTACATAAAGGATGAGTTAAGGAGGCATTTGGGAGTGCTTTTGAAATGGAGCTTTTCTGAACACGGAGGGTAATTTTATTCTTTTTTACGAGCTCTATTTTTTTTACCTAAAAAAATAAAATATAAGCAATAAAAAAATCTTACTACATAGAATTTTTCTATACTTTTAAAATTTTTAAATAAATTCTCTAGATACTTATAAAAAATGTATTGAAAAATATGAAATAAAAAATTAAAAAGTTGCTTTTTGAGAAAGCAATGCCAAATGCCCCCTCTCCGATCCTTCACAGGTTAGATGAGTTAGACGAAAAAAGGAGTGGAGCGATTCCCTCACCTTAACCCACCTAGTTCACTCTCCAGAAGCTTATAGAAAAGAAGTTTAAGTATCACTGATGATAACTACAAACGAATAATTCCATTAACTAAACCCCTAACAAATGTTCTTTTGCAAATTAGAAAAGTCCGTGAGTTAATTCAACTATCCAACCTAACCTACAAACTGCAGTTGTTTAGGGTGGCAGAGGGAGGAAGTTCAACTCGTCAACCTCTAACTCACGTGATCCCACTTCCCCTATATCTAACCAACAAAAGAATGTAGCTCTTTACGGTTACTTGCACCGTACACTTAAAAGGTCGTTTAGTCCCATTAGACAATTGACTTGAATGTCATAGAAGACCATCAAGAACAAACTCCTACAAGTACACCTTGACATTCAAGAACAAGAAACAAGTCAAACTGTCACTTGAGATAATCTCAAAGGGGGAACTTACTTCAACAATTTGAAAGATATAAATTAAATGGCAGTAGTAACTTCCATATTTTCGTTATATAAGTTAGGTCTCTTCAATCACTTCCACTATTGGTTAAGGTCAATTCATAATCACTTCCTCATGTGGTCAATCTATCTTAGTAGCTTATGCTTGTGCGCACAAACATAACATAAGAAGATAAGCTACTAGCAGCATTGATTTTAGTTATGTACACGACATAGATAAATAAGGGTGGCAATATATGACCCGACTAGAAAATGCGACTCGAAACTGACTCATTTAATCAGGGTTAGGGTTAAAAATTTTGACCCGTATAAATATATAGGTTGTGTTAGAGTTAGAACGAATTTGACCCGGTTATTAAATAGATCGATCCGGGTTAATACGAAATTAACCCATCAATCCTAATTATCATATCTTGAAAGAATAATATTTAATTTTTTTCTTTCCGTATATTAAAAAATATTGATAATAAAAATAATCGATAATAATAATTTATAAATTATTAAATTATATGATATTTATAATTCATTGTTATTTTTATATCTTAGTAAAATAGTGTAAGATGAGAATTATAATATTATTGAAAGTATTACTATGTAGGTGTTTCTATAATAGCGAATTTGAATTTCGTATAAAAATTTTTAACAAATTTTTATTAGATAGCTATGTTTATCAAAATTTTTATCGAAATTATTAGTATATATTTATAATCATAAAATTTCAACTGTCACCATATATTTTCTAAAAATAAAAATAAAAATAAAATTTTTTTTTGGATATTTTAAGGATCGATAAAGATACTAAAGAATGCACATTTTGACGAGCATTCACTATATATCATCACTAACAATATCGTGCACTTTCATTACAACTGATCTTATAATTTCGCTGAATTTTAAAAATATAAATTAATAATTAATAATTTTAATTATTAAATAGGTCGACCCGAATTTGATCCGGTTATTAATAGATTTGATTAGGGTTAGACAATTTTGACCTGTATAAACTCATGGATTTGATTAGGGTTGAACGAATTTGACCCGGTTATTAAATAGGTCGACCTGAAATCGACCTAGAAACTTAAATTGCCACCCTATAGATAAATCAAATAATCAGAAGGGATTTGATACTATATATTCAAATTGAATTCAGTCAATCCTGACTCGAGCAACAATACTGATCAAAATCAATCTATAAAAAAGAAATTCTTGTACAGACTTGTTTTAGAATTTTTTCACACTAAACCACACAAAAAATATCACATCTTATCTGTTGGTGTTAAACAGATTTGTATTGTATCGCATAGATAACTCTGCACATGATAAGCTCTAAATGGCTTAGTCTATGAAAACATTGTGGAACAAGTCTAAAAAAAATCTCTTTACTAATAACACTTAGTCAAATGTTATAGAACAACTTATAACACTCGTCAGTCTAATCCTTGGCATTGTCTACCAACACTTATTCCATCGTACCTTTCATGCAAATAAAAGAACCACCTTTTAAAACTAAATTCAAGGGTCTCAATTGTTGTTACCCAAGGTATGTTCTAAATCCAAAACCATTCAGCCAACAAAATTTACAGAAAGCAATGAGATTATAAATTCAAAATGTGAGAGAGAACCACAAGACAAACATGCACGGAAGTAATCCTTTATTCATTTAACTTAGAACATCCATTTATTTTAAGGAACTATAGCATATGAAGGAATGATGCACAATTTCATGATTCGATATTTTACTGATCTATTTAGTTATCCTATTCACCTCTTATAGACTTCTTGATAGTACTACCCTAAGTCTCATAGTATCTATAGCTTCTGAAACTCATGGAAATATCATAACGTGTCAATTGAAACATGACTGCTTAAAACCCAAGAAGGCAGCCAAACTAGCTGAGATCCTCAACTTAGCTTAGCTACATTACTGGAACAAAAGTTGGCCACCCCAATAAACAAAGTTATAGCAAGAAATGGTTGATTAACCCTTCCAGCAACAGAATTGATTAACTTGTTAGAAGTTCCCTCCTGGCCTACCTGGAAGTAAGCACTACTCCAGCTTGTTCCATAAGCCACACCACCGCATATAGAAGAGAAACAGGATTAGTTGAATAAAGGGGCAAAAACCAGGGGTAGTAGAACCAGCGGCGAATAAAGATCTCGAGTGGTTCCAAAGATGCCATTAACAAGCTAATCTCCATGACCAATGCAAACTTGAAATTCAAATGTATTTAGTTCTCCTACCCAAGGTTGTCAAGATCGAAATTTTAAATAAGATTGTTCCATTTAAGTAAGATCGTAAAATCAAAATTTTGAAGTAAGATCGTAAGATTTTACTTATTGATAATTTTTAGGATTATTGAACAATTTGTTTGTTCTTATCATGTAAAGTATAAAATATGAAAAAAGAATCCACATTGTTGCCATATCAGCTCTCTCTCCAGTGTACGCGTGGGCTGTCCCAAATATAATTATGCTATTCTTTTACTGTCAATAAATTAACTGTGTATATACTTTTGACAAAAGAAAGAATTCTTGTAAAAATCTTAAATTGTAATCAGTCAAATAAGAAAAAGCATGGTGATGATTCAGATAAGAACAAAACAACATGAAACCAGAATACTAGGATGGAAGAAAACAAGATGTTGTATAGTAGACTCTACCGACTTTCACCGAACCCAAATTTTCTTAAACCGCGATCACCTCTTCCTCAGCAGCAGTAATCACCGCCACAAGCCACTGCTGTTCCTTCATTCTCAACATCGATGCTCACGATTAACACAGCCACTCCTCAAGATCAAGTACTGCTCGGAGCAGCGACGTGTAGCTGCTCTTCACAATCGCCATTTATTCCTCATCAACGCCGTTGTTTGCGAATCGTCGCTACTCGAGGGCATTGCTGCTACTCTAACACCGTTCCTGACTATGTGTTACTTTGTTGTTGCCCTTGCCGATGCCGTGTTTAGTGACTCAATACATCAACTACACTACTCGACGCAGTGCTACTCTTGTTCAAAATTGACGTCGTAGAAGACTCAATAGATTTTCGCAGTCGTGATAGCCGCCGCCACTCCTGCTTCTTGTGGCTACTGCTCTTGCGTTGTCTCTATGCTGCCGCGAAAATCATAAGATCTCATCTAGGATCATGATCCTAACGATCCCACGTTCAAGATCACGACTCTGGAACATTCTCGTACATAATGCAATTTTGATGAAATTGAGATTGTTCTGGTAAAGTAAAATCGTAGAATTGTAGCATTTTAATATTAAATCGGATTTTAACAACCATGCCCCTACCATAATATGTAATCATAGACACTTTTGTTTGGAACAATTGTTCATCCTGCAGTTCCAGAAATGCAAACGTAGACATTTGGAAAAACAAAAGGTTTTCTTAATGCTAGCCACAATAATTCCTTGACTATTGTCATCCAACTTCTACAACTGCTCACAACAAGCTAACTTGGGAAACTAGACCAGACAAGCACTAAAAACTCAGATGTTTATCACAATGGCCAAGGATGTAAATAACTAAATAAAAAAAAACTTACGCCAAGAACTCATGGACCTAAAAGTAAAACAGCAAAGGACAGTATAGAATGGCCAAGAAGTTGCATTTTGTATCGGTGCATCCTATCACTGACTCTACAAATGCACATTTCATGCTGCAGTCTTCAATGAATGTATCGCAACTCAAAACAACATAGTCCTATAGGCCACAATCATTGGCAACAACAAAGATGTAGTATATGAAGGGAAAAACAAACAAGAACAACAGCTAAAACTTAACAATTGGGACATTCCAACAATATCAACCAGAAGGCACACCTAGACCAAGCATTGCATTATTATATACTAAGTAAAATAAGAAAAATAGAACGGAAATCTACATAGAAACCTAATTACAATAAAACATGAATTTACAATCAAAACAGAATGAGCGAATGAACTTATCGCATGAGAACTAGCAAATTGCCAGTGAATATCCATTTACGTCTAGTGCATTCATCATCATTGACCAAAAAAAGGACAATTACAAAAGATCTTATCCAAAAAAGTGGAGATATAATACTAGCAACAACCAATAATAACAATAAAGAACGGCGGTACTACATTCATTAAAAAAGAAAACACAAAAAATCACCAAATTTCGTATGGAACTTAAAAAAATCAACATGCTCATTCCACAATCAAGTATCACCATATTCAAACAAGTTTCAAAACTACCAGAGATCTACAAGTAATTATAACTAAAAAATTCGAAAACGCTAAAATCGAGTAGGGAGATATGTAGGGGAGAGAGAAGAGGGAATGAGCTACCTTGGAGGGATCTACTTTCTGGAAATTTTTAACGACGGTGATAACACGATCGGCGACTTCAGACTTGTCGAGGAAAGAGCCACGAGCTTCGTCAGTGGAGAACCAATTGCGGCCGCGGAGGAGTCCGCTGAATGGCGCTACCGAGGGAGAAGAGAAAGAAGATGCGTTCAATCTCAGGTGATTCAACACAGCACTTCTCACGATCGCCGCCGCCATTGTTCAGCACCTTTTGTAACTTGTTTTTCGGTTCGAGTCTGAGTGAGAGAGAGAGAGAGAGAGAGAGAGCACGAGTACCGGGCTACAAGCGATAAACTAAAAGCGAGTGAGTTATTGGAATTCGCAAAAGCTGGTCCCTACTTATATCAATCTTTCGCAGGTATAGGCTAGGTATTTTTATCTTTCGAGAATGTGGGTGCTAACCTTCTATTTTCTAACCAACAATAATTGGTGTACTTACTATCCCGTTCCGCATTCCATCTAAATTATAAACAAAATAATTAATAAACCAAATATAAGAATTTTATATGGGACACTTAGTGCTAAATTGAATGTACTGTTACATATTAGTCATTATGCAACTGAGGAGTAACTGAGTAACGACCTATTCTAAAAAAAGAACAAGAAACATTTTAGCATGATCAGGCCTCCAAAAACAATTTTATATATTATTTGAAATAAAGTATTTGAAAAATAATGTCAAATGTTTTGTAAGTACTTGACAAATGAATTTAAAATGAGAGTTTAATATTTATAATTAGTTGTAGTTAAAAGTAAATATAAAGGTGATTTGAAATTAATATTTAATATTTGGTTGAAAATAAGATTGAAAGTTATTTTTTATGTAATTAAAAACTATAATTTTAAGAGATAGGCTAGATGAACCGATCGATTTAAACACTTTTAAACAAAGATCGATTAAAACTGCTATTCATATTGCGTCAAAAATTTAATACGTCTTATTTTCAATTTAAAAATTTATAATTTATACATTAATTATATAATATGTTATATATTTATTTCTCACAACGTATTAATTCATAATTATTCATTATATAAACAATAATATATATTATATATAAATTAATTTTTCATTTAATAATATATTAATAAATTTACAAAATTTTAACATAACAAACAATTAATAAATTTATTATGTTATAAGAAATATTAATTTTAAAATTGAATAATATATGAAAATGATTCATAATTTTAACAATTCATCACTTATTATATATATATATATATATATATATATATATAAGGATAATTCAGTTATTATATATCTCAATTATTTATAAGCACAAATTTAATCAAACATATATTTAGTTTTTTTATAAAAGTTTTAAATAGTAAAATTTATCCAAAATAAATAAATAATTACTTTGTAGTAAAAATTTCACAGCCATTTATTAAGCAAAATTTCAAAATAATAGCTTTTGAATAACAACTCTAAATTTAAAACATAATCAAACATATCTCTAGTTATTTTTAATAAAGACATACTATTAGTAAACAACAAGTAGCTCTTTTCTTTGATTCTTCCCAACCATTTCTCGTCTTTCTTTTCTCGATAAAATCTCCCTTCTTTATCTTCTCGTAACAAAACTTGTTTACTTTGCTTTCGTGCGAAAAAAATTTTGATGGATCATATGGTAGCTGCTACATATTTTTTTTCAATCGTTTTTTAGTGAAATCAGATCCACCCCGGACCGACCGGATCAAATCGAAAACTGGCGACCGGGTTCGAATTTCTAGCCGAATCTGAACTCCAACTCCAAGTTATAGATTGCTGTTAGATTGTCTAATGTTATGGATTGCAGGTGATTTTATGGCTTGCTTAGTAAGATTAATCGATGAGAATATAGAACATAGCAAATTCCATTTGGATTTACGATTGATTGTTTCGTCATTTTGTGAACTTGTTGTTTCTTTCTGTCGTTTCTTTTCTGTTGCTCTTATTATTTTTTCATGATTTTGCTACTTCTCAAACATTGTGTGCAAAAATTTTCTTGAAAAATATATAATTCTAAATAGGATAGACAATATCTGTTTTTTTGTCTATAGTCTAAGACTTTTTGTTGTATCTTACGAGTGGCCTTCATCTAAATTTTTTTTGGAAAATTTATAATTCTAAATATGATAGACTATATCTGTAATTTGGTCTATTATTTGAAACTTTTTGTTGTATCTAACGAGTGGCCTTCATCTAAAATTTTTTTAGAAAATATATAATTCTAAATATGATAGACTATATCTGTAATTTTGTCTATTGTTTAAGACTTTTTGTTGTGTCTAACGAGCGGCCTTCATCTTCATTTTATTCAGTTTTCGGTGAGGTTATTTTGACATGCATTGCTAGTAAGTTTGTTTTTATAGCCAGTAGCATTTAATGTGAATTTTCTCAGAAGGCTTTAGATTATCTCGTCTATGATTTGTATATTCTGACCTATTCATATTTGATATAGAAATTGTTCTGTTTTGTACTTAGTAAGTCATTTCTTACAAAGAAATTATTATCCGACTCTATACCTTTTATGGCATGTAGGTTCGCTGTGGTGGATCACACTTACAACTCTGTCATTGTTAGAGCCGGTGGTGCATGACTTAGAGCTGCCATTAGTGGATTATGTAAGGCAGTGTAAATTTATTTTTTCATTCATCAAAATAGACATATTGCTGAGTTGTTTTGAGGATTTATGTAGGGTGGTGTAAATGCTGCGTTACAAAAAAAATCAAAGATGACTGGAGGTGGGACATGTATGAGCCTTGATGATATTTTATCTATGATTTTTACAATTGATCTTACATTACTACTTGTGATACTGGAGTTCAGTGTGTTTGTTGGCATAAATAGATATAGTTTATCCCAATCATTTGCTTTTGGTGTGCTTGCAGAAATTCAATTTATTCTAATTCTTATTGTTGTAATTGGAAAAGTAATTAGGTATACATGGCATAACTTATAGAAGTTTTGCTTGGAAGATATTTGGATGCATATGGACCATATTTTAAGTATGCTCCAGATGCAATATAGTGTAGTTAATAAACTTTTTGAGTTTCTGATTTCTTTATCTGTCACTTTTAAGGTTTTGTTGATTTGTATAAAAGATTTCTGATTGAATATTTATTGTATCTTATTTATAAATTTGAATCTTAATTCCTCATTTTGTGTTTCCTTGACAAGGTTCCTTCGCTATTTAAGAACTTTTACTGAATTTTAGTTTCTCACTGCTGATGCTAGTCTTCTTCTTATGCGCAGGTGCATTCCTCAAAACTTCATTCTTTATCATTTAGATAGTTCTTATTTGCGTTTGATAGCGTAACAAGTAGCATGGTAGTACTGATTTGATAGCATGTTACATCTCATTTCAGTGTTATTAGTTCCAATTGCTAAAAGCATAGAAGGTTGTTTCAAGTGAGCTGATTTACTTTTCCGTTAATTTGAAATATTTGTTTAGTGTTGGTTATTTTTCTTTGAACTCATTTTGCATTTGTTGTGATGTTGAGAGCAGTCTTTGATGCTGTTACTATACACTTAAAGCCTTACAGGTGGTTTTGATGTCGGTGTACTACTTGTTGTATATGTTCAGTCAAAGTACATGTAATTTTTTATGTAACTTTCATGTTCAAACTTAAAACAAAGCATATGTAATTTTCATGCATTTGAATACATAGGTGTGGCAAATTAAAATTAAAAAAATTGTAAATATTATATAATTTAGCATTCCAGACATGATTCGGTGACTCACCGAGTAAATTGTGACCCGATAATCCGATAGTCTTTTCGGATCGATATTCGGGTTGGATTTGATTACACTAGTTTTTTCATCTCTATGATCAACTAGGTTCTTGTCGGTGGCAAACAAATGCCCAAATTTCATACCAGATGAAAAGCTTGATATTATGAACAAAAAATTTTTCAGTAAAGTGAAACCTTAAGCTTTATTAATGCTGAAAACCTATATACAACATAGATTAAGATTGTAATAAGAATACACGATAAAATTGAAATTTAGCAAACTCTCAATTTTATTAAATTCTCTTGGGAGGCCTTTTTATTCTCAATAAACTTTCTTCATCATTCTACAATTTTTTTTAAAAAATTATATATAGAAAAAAATTTTATATGTATAATTTTTTTGAATATTAAAAGTTAAATTTGTTTCAAAAAAGTTTTTAAAATACCATTTATTCAACTAAATCTTTGTTTCATACGCACTTCTAAAATTCCTTTATATTTTAAATTTTCATTTTCGGTAAACTTATTTTGATGCAACCAAGTCAGCTCGGGATCTATTCATTTTGGTATTATGTCCCCAAATTTTTATCATTCTTCCTCTTTTTCTTTTTTTTTAAAAACAAATCTTCCTACATTCTAATCTCTTTTTTTTTTTCTTTAGATGTCATTTCTTCGTTGACGAACTCATAATTGTTTTCTATATGTTAGATCATTTATTACTAATTTACTATATTATTTTTTGTGTTTTTTTTGTGTTTTTATTGCTTTTGTATTTTTAGTTTGCTTTCTCTATATTTTGTTTTTTGTCTTTGTTTCTCTAACGGTATGTTTAAATACATGAGCAAAAAGTAAAAATAAAAAAAATGGATAGAAAAAATAATAATAAATGATAAAAAATAGTAATCATTTGATCTTATAGTATTCAAATATATAATAAAAATAAAAAATTAATTATATTTAAATAAATATCTAAATAATGGATAACGAATAAATTTTTTATAAAAGTTCAAATAGTCTTTTCATTTATATTAATATAACTTTTATTAAGATAACTTTAAACTAATTTTATTATTATAACTTTAAATTAACTATATTATTATAACTTTTAGATTAATTTTTATATAATCTAATTTTTATATAATGTTAAATATAATTTAACAAAAGTAAAGCAATTTTAAAATAAAATAAATTTGATAATATAATTTTATTATTTTTTCTACCAATTAAAATGAATTGAAATTAAATAAATATAAATTTATAAATGACTAGGATAAAAATATTTATTAATTTAAATAAATATCAAATTAAAAATAAAAATTAAATTAAAAATATATATTAAAAAGGATTAAAATTTTATAAAAATAAGAATAAAATGAAAAGTAAATTTGTTTCTCTTTCTATTAAGTTGAAGAAAAAGAGCTGCTCTTTTTCTCTCCTCCGTATAATTAAAAAAGCGTTTGAAAGTATTTTTAAAATAAAATTTATTTTTTTACTTTAAAAATAAGAAAAAATAAATAATAAAAAGATTTCACTATGTAAAATTTTTTTATATTTTTAAAATTTTAAATAAATTCTCTAAATACTTATAAAAAATATAAAATTAAAAATTAAAAAGTTATTTTTGAAATAAGCATCGTCAAACTCTCTCTTAATAAGGTGTTAGCAAATCTTAAAGAGGCATGAAAAAATATTTTATTATCACCCACACGTTCCATATCCATCTATAATTCAAACGTACGGTAGTAGTGCGGTTCTTTTCACTCAAAAATGCATCTCTCTGCAACTAAGAAATCAATCACTTACTATAACATAGGGTCTGTTCTCTTACCACGTAAGTAGCTTTCTCCCGCATGAAACTGATACTTACATATACTTTTTGTGTTCTTTTATCATTAAAAATTGCTCCCATAAGTTTGACTTATATATATAAAATATTCATTTTACATCCCACCTTCACCAACTCCAAAGTTTCACTTCTATTTTTTTTACTTTCATGATCTCCCCTATCATCCCACAAAATTTTTTCTTCCTCGCAGCTCTCTGTACTCGCTCACTGGTGTCAATATTTACGCATTTTTTTGCCAAAAGCTGCTGCAAAAAGGTATAGATCTAGAAAATGTGAGCTTTTTTTGAATTTTTCTTTAATTTTCGTTCTTAATCTTGATAATTTTGTGATAAAATATAGAATTTATAGACAGATCTGAATGGATCTGAATAGTTTAGAAGTTTTCTCTTATTTTTTGGTTTTGATCTTGATGGATTTATGTTGAAAATAAAGAATTTAGGAATGAATCTAAATGGATCTAAAAGTTTGTAGGAAAATTTAGAAACGGATCTAAATAGATCTGAAGAATCTAAGAACTGATCTATTTCAGCTGTAGAATGTAGTGCGTAGTGCTTCAGCTCTAGAAAATTTCGAAAATTTTCAAGTGAGATTTAAGTTTTATTTTTTTTTCTTAAGTTTTCGAGATCTCTTTCTTATTTGTTTGAAGTTAGAATATTTCAAAGAACTAGAGAGTTTTTCTTCATAGGGCTGTTCTTCAAAGAACTGATCTATTTCAGCGTTAGCTTTTTGTGTTTTTAGATTTTGATTTTTGGAAGAGTAAATATGTTCTGAGAATAGAGGAATAATTTAACTGTTGTGGTTGCTGTAGATATAAAATGGTAGATGAAGTTAAGTGGTTAGCAATTTTTTCTTTATTACGATCACATGAATGTTAATTGAAATCTAATCAAACAAACTTGATTAAAATCATTCACAATAATAAAATAACTCTTTATGAGTGATAGGGAATTCATTTTTTTCTATTACAGTAGCAAAATTTAGTCCCAAATTTGTCAATGAATTCGATTCTGGAGATGTCTGTTCTCCTGCCAAAAGATAACAGACATGATGAGTAACTCTGACTATTTCAAATTATTCAAAAAATTTGGATGATACTCATTTTGAATCTCGAAACTGACTACTAGCTAATGGTCCAAGTATTGATTATTAATTGGAAAGCACTTTGTTCCTAATTGATTGGCCTAAAACCTTTCCTTATGTTAAGGTGTCATAGCCATAAAGATAAAAATGACAAAACTCAGGCTATCATTTACAAATGCCTTCATCTTAGAATAATTCTTGTAAATGGGTTTCCAGACGCATGTATTTTAAATGCAGCAAGTATGAAACATGCTACAAGCCATTAAGGTCTAATTGAATTTTTTGGATCTCTACCTACTTACTTTCTAAAATTGACTATGATTCGTGCATTAAGGATCATTGGTCAATCTGTAGAAGTGCTTCTTAATGATTTTCAGCAGCTGTTTTAGCCCAGCATATTCATTTTGCAAATGAGCGTCCAAATTTCAATGTCATGAATGTATATCTTTTTCCCATTATTTTCACAAACTGAAGTTTCTAACGAAGAAATGTCTTCCTCAATTTTAATTTCTTAAGCTTTAGACAACTATGCACACTGTTTCAAGTAGAGAGCATTTCACTAATATATATATATATATATATATATATATATATATATATATATATGTACATATATATACATATCTATGTATATGTACATGTATATATATATATGTACATATATATACATATATATATAACTCTTAGTTTTTTGGCTTTATATATATTCTTATATTACAAAAAAAGATGAGTATATATTTTTGAATTTATTTTCTCTGGTTATACTGTGATTATTGGCTCTTCTCTATTTCTATTACTCTATTTAGTCTTATAAGACTATCTAGATTATTATTTAAAAGAGTGATCTTTTAAAACCGTCTTAGTTCTAAATGATGTATTTAATTGTTAAGTATATATAACTCTAAAAGAAGACTCTATTATGCTTGGTTTTTTTTTTGTTTTGTATATAAGGATTTTCGAATATAAATGGATCAAAATTTGGAGCTTGTTATCAGCGGTGCAGCACAAGTAGTTATGTGTGTCATGGCCGCTGTCAGCAACGAGTTTTCGGCAACACATTCAAGGATTCCTCGAGAGCCATCTTTAGCTAGACGTTTGCAAAGAACAGGGCATTTATGGAGAATATTAAGTGGAGGAATAGATAATTGCGTTGCATATCTTCGAATGGATGCAGATGCATTTATAAATCTTGCCCAAATGATGCGTGATAGTCATTCACTAAGTGACACAAAACATGTCATCATGGAAGAGCAACTTGCATACTTTTTGCATATTGTTGGACATAGCTGAACCAATAAGGCAATGCGGATTGATTTTATCCGGTCAGGATCGACATTGAGTCGCTACTTTCATCGGGTGCTTAGGGCAATATGTAAGCGTAAGAATGCGTACATAACGCAGGACGCACTGGAAGAGCATCCATATATCCGAGCGAATCCCAGTTGGTATCCTTATTTAAGGTATATTAAATTTGTTAATGTAAGTTTTACTTCCATACATGCATATAACATAGCTTATCTAATATTTTTCAAAACACTTTATAGGATTGTATAGGCTTAATTGATAGTACGCATATACTTGCAAGAGTCCCTTCTACTTTAACAGCACGCTTTCGAGGCCGAAAGGGTGTAACTCAAAATGTCTTAGGGTGTTGCACTATTGATATGAGATTCACATACGTATTAGCTGGATGGGAAGGATCAGCTAATGATTTTACTGTACTTAAAGATGCACTAAAGCGACCTCCACCAAGTCGATTACATGTTCCGGAAGGTGACATTTGAGTACTATTAAAATTATTACTTAGAGACGTGCATATGCTTATTAAAGTAAATCATTTTTTTATTTTTTTGAGTGTAGGTAAATTTTATCTTGTTGATGGAAGATATACAACCATGCCAGGTTTTTTGTCTCTTTATCGAGGGGTGCGTTACCATTTGAATGAAACTTTTGGACGTAAGCCGGAGAATCCGCAGGAATTATTCAATTTTCGGCACTCTTCATTACGAAGCACGATAGAGCGATGTTTTGCGTTGTTAAAGAGACGCTTTAGAATTATACATGACTATCCAAATTATCCCTTTTCAATACAGGTTGATATTGTGTTGGCTTGTTGCGTTTTACATAACTATATATTAGGTGTGGATCCTAGCGATAAACTTTTGAACGATTCAAGAATATACGAGGAATGCGAATATGATGTTCAAAATTTCAGCACCTTTCACCAATGCTTGCAACGTTCGGATAATCATCAATGGTGCGAAATAAGAGACAAGATTGCAAGCGATATGTGGAATGACTATATCAGAGCATGGTAGAATGTCTTAATTACTAGAATATGATGCTTTTTGTGATGTACGATGTGATCTTCTGGAGTGCTTAATTTGGAAACTGTGTTATGTATTTGATAATAGACATTTGTTAGAATTTTAATATTAAGAGATATTTGGTTATTTGATAGTTTGTGTAATGACTTGTGAGATATCTCTTTTTTCACAAGGTATATATTTTAGTTAAAGTTAAATCATTTTGACAGCTTTTTACTTTTCTAAACTTCTTCATTGTATATTTGATTTAATTTTACTCTATAATTTGGAGTGTGTTTGCAGATGGCGTTTTTTGACTCAAGCCAAGGTCCAAGTCATAACCGATCTCAACGAAAAGGAACTCTCAACAAGCGCTGGACGCAGCAATAAGACGAAAAGTTGATTGAATTTTTGGCTGAGCAGTGTAGAGAAGGTAAAAAAGTTGATAAAGGATTCAGAAAGCCCACATTTAGTGCCGCTGCAAGGTACATCAATGAAATGTTCAATACGGACTTCACGGTAGCTCATGTTGACAACCACTATCGCACTTTAAGGCAAAGATATCAGTTGATCAAGTTTGTAACCAATTTAAGTGGTGCTGGTTGGAACAATGAATTAGAAATGGTAGTTTTGGATAGAGAAATAGAGAAAGATCTTATCAAGGTAACTTTAGTTGATTAACTATGTTTTCGATTGGTATGCTTTACTTTAATATGTTGAGCAAACTTACTTGATACTAATTTTCAAAAATTATTAGTTGAATAATCTATTATATTCTGATTCTTTCATTTCTTTTTTTTAGAGTAATCCAAAGTTGAAGCCTTTCATTAATACACCTATTCGTTAGTTAGAAGAGCTTAGAATGATATGTGGTGATGATGAAGCTACGGGAGAATTTAGTAAGACATTTTATGACGAATTCGGAGAGTCGGCGCAAGATAGTGGCCAAAGCAATGCAGCCAAAGATAACACAATGGAGGACACTGATATGCCTACCAGGGCAGAGAATGCAGAAGCTCCACATGACTCACATACACATTTCTCTCCTGGTACGCAACAGTCTATACCAAACATTACTGTCCCTGGCACTACTAATCCTACTCCACGGAAAAATAAACGTGCACGAGTCAATGACAACATTCAATTTCAGAAAGAGTTGGTCGCTGGGGTACATGAAGTTGCTTTGGCTATACGAGAAATCACTGGCGGTTACTCCACTGAACAAATTGATCATGCTTTTGACACATTAATGCTAGATGCAAGAAAAGCTCGAGAGTTTCTTACGAAAATTGACGTTGCTAGAAGACGTTAGATGTCAGTGCACGTAGCTAGTAACTGGCATTCTTAGAAGTTGATGATGCTTTGCTTATTTTGTTTTGGATTTGCTAACTAGTATCATTAATAGTTGATTATGTATTTTAGAATTATCTTTTGGATCTGTATGGTAGATTCTAACATAATTATATAATATATGTCGTATATATATGTATATAGATATTATGTAATGATAATTGTAATTATATTAGTGTAGTTGTAAAATATATGAACAATGATATATGTTATGTATTGTATTTGTATAATGTAATATATTGTGAAAAATATGTGAATTAAACTGTTATGACATAGTGATAAATATGCATCTTAGATAGTTCTGTCTCATAAAAAATATAAAGTAATAAATTATTACTGCAAATTTTAGAATATAAAGTATATTAAATTATTATAATTGTGTAATATAAATATATATATTAATATTATATAATAAAAATTATAATATATATATATATAATAAAAATTGTATATATTGTATTACGTATTTATATAATTGTAAAATATATAATTATTTTTTGATTCTTACTTTCATATACAAAGAATACAAAAGAACACAAA
Organism: Acanthochlamys bracteata; assembly: GCA_019914995.1. NCBI lineage: Eukaryota > Viridiplantae > Streptophyta > Magnoliopsida > Pandanales > Velloziaceae > Acanthochlamys > Acanthochlamys bracteata. The sequence goes on along the minus strand of CM034135.1, from coordinate 6,401,096 downwards.
AAGTCATTTCTAATTCACTTTCAACTTATTTTTAACTATAAAAAAATATAAAAACTGAACTTATTTTAAATAATACTATTTACAGTAATTTATTTTTTAATAATTCATTTTCGGTAACTCCCTCGCTGCTTAAAAAAACACACCCATAAAAGATCAATCACTACTGACTCCACTTCCCTTCACTTATTTTCTTATTTCTTCTACTCCGATCTCTCTTGGATCGCGGTCTCTCCCTCTCGCTCTAGCAACAAGCGATCCCTATCAATCTCCGAGCACCAACGTCAAAATTATCCTTCTTTCTCTGCTATTGCGGCGCCGGAGACGAAGTTACTACAAGCTCCACTCCCCTCCCAAATTCCTTTCCAGTGCGAGCTTCCCGCTGGGTTCTTTGAAGAAAAAGGTACAGCTTTGAGGAATTTCCTTCTCTTGCTACTTTCTGCATATGATTCGTTCTCTCTCTCTCTCTCTCTCTCTCTCTCTTCACGGGACAGATCTGAGAAAATTTGAAATTTTTTGTTGTTCTCGTTCTTGATCCGGGTGGATATATGTAATGAAACATAGAGTTGATTACAGATCTTTACCGAACGTCTGAGAAATTTTTTGCTGGTTGTCTGAAAAATTTCTGTTTGACAAACAGAAATTTTCTTGATCTGTTTTAGAAGTTTTTACTGATATATTTCCAAATAGAAATGGAGAGATCGATCTACGCTCTCAGATCTGTTGAATCTACAGAGGTTTCAGGTTTTTCGGTGAAGGAGAGAGGGAGTGAGATCTGTGAAGAGGAAGTTAGATGAGAAATCGATTACGGATTTATGGAGACGCTGATCGCTCCAGCTTTTCTTCTTCTTCTATTCGATTGGTTTTGTTTTGTTTTCTCGAGATTTGTGGGCGCTTCACTTCTGCTTACTCGATCTGCTCTTAGTTACTTTTTCCACAGAGATTTGCATAATTATATTGAAGATTGTTTGCGTCCGATTTTTTAGTTTTGGTAATTTTGTTAGGCGATTCACTTCTGCTCTTGTCGATGTACTCGTCGTTGTATCTGTGAGTTATATTTCTGTCTATTTTAATTAATATTATATATTCGTCTTCGTTCTCTGATTTTTAAGATTTTGCTAATATTCATTTCTGCTCTGCTAGATCTCCTCATAATTAGTAGCTCTTTGTTAATGTGATGGAAGTTGTTGTAGACGCAGCGAATGATGAATTGAACAGCAAACTGTTTTGTATTTGCATGGGTAATCCACTTGATTTTCTTGTGAATGCAACCTTGTTAGTCTTTACTGATATACAAAGGAGAAGAAAGGATCACGTCGGGTTGCATTAGGTAAAATCTGGTCCTTTTTAATCGCTTTAGCTGCACGGCTTTTATTCAAAAGATTGCCTAAGAAACAGTTGAGCATGATAAAAATTGTTGATAATATGGCCCTTTGCTATATCATGGATTCAATAATGGAAGGTTCATATAAAGCAGATGGCTTAAAGTGTCGATTCAACTCTCCGCATCTGTGATCACAACAGTTAATTCATCCTTTGGAAACAAAATTCTAAAATAAAAATCCAAGCGAAAGTTGGACTGATTGGATATAACCTGAGTCAAATTCTTTACCAGGTTTACCGTATCCAGCAACAACTCCCGGCTCCTGTGACTTATTAGAGATCTTTGTTCTTCGCCTCAGCTGCCATGGAACACAGTCGACCGTGGCTTTTTTGTGCTGCGTGGATTTTGTCCATACCTCCACTCGTCTCTTCTGTTGTACCTAACACGCTTCCGTCTGCCAGAGGCTATCTTCTTAGAATTTGATTTCTCTTCGTGTTGACATAAACTTGCGTGTATTACAACTGTTTTGCTTTCTAGTTGTTGGATTGATGAGTAGGTTTATGTAGTAGTTATTTTTTTACTTGCTTCCGTGATGATTGGGTAACTTCTAACGTCTAAATAATATTCTTCTCTCTTTAACCGTTTTCAATATCACTCCCCGCTTAGAGAATGGTTCTTCAAATTGAATTAGGCATTAGTAATAACATAATTTTGGTTGCTTCTAAATTGAATTGTTTAAGGCTTCATTTTGTGATGGTTAGTTTATAATCTTAGATAGTTTCTGCTTGTTCCTCTGAGAAAGTAATGTTTTTGGTGTTTGGTGTCCATCCCTGCTTCTAGCCCAAAATTCTTTTTCCAGTGAACTTTAATATCTATGCAGGTTTTTAAATGACTGAGGACAGAGGGTCTAGTTATCAAAATGTTGCAGCATTAGTAGAGGAGCTAAAGTTGGAAGAACCAGGGCCTTGTGAAGGTGAGAATTTCAATAGATTTTATTGTTTTCTAGATATTTGGAGTTGCAAGGCTGTTACTAGTATCTGTTTATTTAAAAAATTAAACTAGAGATTTAGCATTGAAGTCTGTATTTTACAATTTCATATTGTGCACAAGAACTACCCACTTTTGTGTCACTATGTCAAATGTTTTCAATCTCCTTAAGTATTCACATATTAGTCAACATATTATACAATTTCTTCCATTGGGCTAAGCTGAGATCTCAGTGCTGATACAGTCTGTAAAACTTGAAAATGGTAGAAATTTCAATCATACACCAGTAATGAGCTTGGGCTGACAAGATACTTCTATGCATAGTAAATGCTGATATCAACTTATCAATGAAACTATCATGATCATACATATGTAATTCTTAGTTAAATCATGATATGCAATTCTTTGACACAATGTTAATTAAGTTACTAGGGCACTTCATCTCTGATTTTGTTTGTATCTTTTTAGATGTTGGTTCTGAAGGCTTGTGGTATGAAGATGAATGCTCAGATAGCATACCAGGTAATCAACTAAGGGATTCATCTTTGCTTCACAGGGAGTGGAGTCGTCGGCATGAGCACTTTCACACAGTATCCTAAAAACAGAATCTTCTGTATCTTATTTTTCACCTTACCTTGTTATATGTTCTTATTTTAATACCAATTCTTCACCTTTTCCAAAATGTATAGGTGGTAACCTATAAGTTGATTGTTGGGAATTGAGACCCTCTATCTCGTAATTGTGTCATTGTATGTCCCATACTCGTGATTTCATATTTTTCAACCTTAGATTCAAAGTTGAAACAGATACATGTAATCTAAAATAAAAAAAGAACCATATTTATACGGTTTGGATTTTCCTTGGCCTTAAATCGTAACACCTAAATTTTAGATGTTTTTGAGTTCATTTTTCGACCTTGTGATGGAGGTTCATAGCATATACTCAAATGGCATAACAGTTTATGTATATGGTTCCTTTACGTTTTACATTACATCCAACACTTTCATTTTTAAATCTAAGACTTAAAAAATATGAAATCACAAATGTGGGACACAAGATGGGACATGTTTGTGGGACAGAGGATTTTGATTTTATTATTGTGTTATGGCTTTTGCTGCTACTTTATTTGGATCGGGGCAGAATATCTTTTATTGTAGTTTTTAAGGAAGACATAGAGCTTGTTTGGATGAGTTTGGTGTTTCAACGAATACCATGATATTCGCTAAATGGCAATCATAGCGAAATGTTTAAGAAGTGTTTGGGAAGACAAGAAATGGTACTAATTAACCATTGGAATCTTCTGTTACCATGGTTTTGAGTGACACACTTTCGGAGGGGAGTATTTAGAATACTATGGTAGCATTTAGTGCAAGCTAGATGCATATCTAACTACATTGAAAGCATTAATTTCAGCAATTGCATTCTGAAAACCTTTCTTCTCTAAAACCTTTCTTCTGAAACACTTCCAATAGGTACTAAAACCTAGCTATTGTATCCCACTTGACATACCATTGTATGTCAATTCAAACAAATAGGTAACGGATTACCATGGAATTCTCTTCCTGATGTGCCAAAAAGACCGTCAGCATGCTTCTATCTGAGAGTAGATTGTCCATGGTTCTCTCTATGGACACCAAAAACTCTATGCCCCTATTTGAGTCCCTATCCTGTCCCTTCTGTGAAAGTCATCTTTTACCTTAATACAAACCGAGGTGGTGTACCAGAAAAGGAGAGACAACCAGAGGGACTTAGTCAAGGGGCCAATAGCTTTACTATTATAATACGATACCTGGTTACTATTATAAATTAATGCATCTTAGAAGAGGGAAAGGTCGTCTCTTTTAGACTATGATTATGTATATTTCTTGACATATTTGTGGGCGGGATACCGAGATGGGCTCCTGTCTGGAAAGGAAGCTTCAGCCCAGGAGGGATTTAATGTTGGCTTCAAACAGTCTGTATGTGCTGGGTATCGATGGGGGCTTATAAGAGGCATTGCCAGGTAAACTTTTTCTTTATTTGGCATCATTGTGAACTAGAAAGCCATTTTGGAGGTAAGTTGTACGATGATTCTCATATGTTGGATGATTTTTTTGCTATCTTCTGCAGTGCATTCGCAGCCCTTGCTGAAGACTTGAAAGACACATTGGTAGAGACAATTGAGCGAAAGGAGAGGCTCTGCAACTTAAATGTATCTGTGCAGGCGATATCATCAAATGATGCACTAAAACTGTTCCATGAGAGCACTTTAGTGAGTGGAATTGAATCATGTCCAGTATCAACTATTGAAGATAATAACAGATGCAATCAGCTTGAAAGTCACAGACAGGAACTTCTTTCCATTTTACAGGAGTCCCCAAAAATTAGAGCTACAACTGAGTTATTATGAACAATTGTAGAATAGCATTTGTTTGTGATGGGAGCATTTCAAGGGGTTTGATCAGATGTATAGAGAAATACATTGCCAAGTGCTACAGTGAATATGTCATATCTTTCTTTATATTACAGGGCAGAAGTGTCATTAGGTCATTGTTGGTGGTGTTCAGATATGCATCTGTTGAAGTGGCATCAGATATGTAGTTTGCAATATCAATGAAAGTAGTTTTTTGGAGTCTATTCCCCAGTTGTAACTGAAATTATCTCTAGAAAAATTTTCTCAAACTGTTTATACAACACTGCAGCTATTCTTCTATGCTTTGTATGGCATAGAGTCCATGTTTCATATCAGAATCGTGTATTTTCTGCAAGCGTCTCAAGTGTCACGTAAGTAATTACTAACTGTGCTCAAAGATGAGCTCTTGGGAGCTCCAGGAGACGTGATAATGGAAGTAATTGGTTGGAATCGACAATATCGATGTTAAAAAAGTGTTTTGATCTCCTGTGAGAGTGAAGACTCAGAAGGCTACTTGATGTTTATTGATGGATTCAAACTACCTGGTTTTTAAAATAAAACGACGGTGAACGAAATGAGTTGAGCTCTGAAGACTACGAGCTGGATCACAGGATTCCACGAAATGGCGTCTGTCATCTGATAAATTGGAATGTTCAGTACAACTCCAGCCTGCTGAAAGCAAATATCCGTAGAATTGATGTATGGCATAATTTAAACTTTATTTCACTGAGGAACGAAAACTAGGAATACATAACAAAAACTACGAATACATAAAAACTTAAAATATGACAAATAAAAAACGCTGACAGTAGCTGCAATTTAGAATTACATTTTTAAAGTATCAAAACCAGAGGATGAAATTGAACCACACACCTGCTGTTTGTGGAGAATCAGAGGCACATAGTAACCTTCATTTTACTTTAGCTGTAAGTTTCTATTCTATTATAACATATTCAGACGCGTTTGTGGCTGAAATCATACAATGTTAGTTGTAAATCGAAAGTTTAGGAAGATAGGAGCGTGTATGTAGATCTTTGCACTTTTAATTTACCAGTAACCTGGTTTACTTGTTCCGCATGCCATCTAGATTTCGCTAGCATTGCCTGAACACTTTCTATTATTCTCCAGAGATATTTGCAGAACATGTTTTTTATACATGACAATTATGAATGCTATAGAACCATTACAGAATAATCAGGCTTTTGCTACCATGTCATATTTTATTGATTACTGACACCTAAACATTTGAGTTTTGGCTTTTTCTTGAAGAGCGTAATAGAATTTTTACTAATTATCAAAATGTTCAACATGGTCCCACTAATTTAATAATTTATAGATTTTAGTCACCAAGACTAGACATATATTTTTCTAATATTCTCATGATAATTTTACTTATTTATAGATTTTAATCATCTGTATAAACTCCTACACAGTTGTAGGTCTTTATTTATTTTATTTTTGTAAGAAATTACGAGTACAGAAACTCAGAACCTTGATAGGCATGTTATAAACTGCTGAGCAATGCTTCATTTTGTTCTATCTAAATAGTTCATAGGAAAAAATTCCACGCATCTTTGCAGGATTCATAATGTTATTGTGTCAAATGGTAGTCAAAACATCCTAGCGTCATTAGTTGTTGCGTCTGCCTTCTGACGTGCAGTGAAGTCCATGGTTGTTTGAGAACCTTGCTCGATTTGATCCTATATATATATATCGTATGCAATCCAAAGTACTGCAGGGTCAAAGTTTTATTCAGAAAATTCTTTGTAACTGTATTTATCTTAGCTGCTGGCATGCAAATATCTGCGAAACCGTGTAGTTGTAGTTCCAATGACATACTATAAAAACCACTTCAGTAGAAACTTATATATGTGAAAACCTGACATCCACTTTCATAGACTTACAACTACTTTATGCATTGCAAAAATCTCTTTGAAGGCATCACACTAATGGCAAGTTAAGAATACTATGGCTAGTCCATTATGATAAGGATACTAAAAAATTAAGTTTAAATGCTCCCTTAGAGTAGCTTCTCCAAAAACGAATCCTTTGGCATATGTTATAATCAAATGAAAAGAAGTCACATTAAAGGAAACTGATATACAGCAGGAAAATTTACAAGCAATGTCTTTTTTAGGGAAGAAATTAACTACAGCTACTTTTAAATTAAGGCAATATCTACACCTAGTCATTGATGAATTTTCAAGCTATATGATAACCTGATATGTTTGAATACATGCTTATATTAGCTATTCTCAGAAATGCTTCAGTAGCTTCACCCACTGGATAGTAAGACATGGGGACCTGTTATCAGTAATAAGTATTAACCGTCACATATAGTTTAATGCAAGTACAATAATGCAGATAGGACTGTCAATAGTTCTCACCTCAACTCAACTAACTGCATTGTTGTATGCGTCTTTGATCTAAGCCAGGAACGGAATCTTGAGCATATCTCTCATGCATTGGCGGCTGCATAACTGTCTCAAAGGCTTCAACGAACAGTCTGACTTTCCGGCTCCGAGCACGAGCCAATCTGCTGACAGTCCTTTGGAGTGTATGATCTACCATCCATTCTTCAGCATTCTTCCTCTCTTCCATCAACTGATGCCTGAGATCGACCTTTTCTCTCTCAGCATCAGGTACTTCCGGGAGAAAGTTGGGTGCCCTTGGATTGAACTGCTGCATGTCTTGAACATCCTCAGTTGTTCTTCTTCTTATGTAGTTGTATCTTGCTTTTGGCCTGTTCTCAGCGTCTGCTGAAAGTTCAGTAGAGTTTGCACTCATGTCTTCATACTCCATATCTATCTCATAGAATCCTTGAGGAGAACAAGAAAACTGGATCTTAATCATTGAGTTGCCATCATCATCTTCAACAAATTCCTCTAACCGATTCTCCTTTTCTTCATTTTCAAGAGCAAGAATTGTGTTCCCCATACCAGCAACCATACTTAGACTGCTCCTAGGTGGACTGGCGCTTGCCTCAAATTCTGCCTCTTCAACTATAAAATGGGCTTCAGATCCATTGCAATTCTTTCTATCTTCCTCACGATGCTCATCTTCTTCAGCCATATTCCTTACAGGTTCCAAGTTAGAAGCATTAAGTTTTTTATCTACTATGGCAATTGGCATCTCAAATTCATCATCCTTCAAGGTAGAAGATGCTCTAAGTTGAAGGTTATCAGTTCCACTATCCAGTTCAAACTCCTTTTTTTGGCATTCTTGAGCACCACTTCCTTGATCAACAACACCATTTACAGCTTCAGATTGTTCATACTCTAAGCTAGACGAGGGATCAACTTTAGATATCTCTTTTTCATCTCCGAAATTGAGGTCCTGCTGCAGGTCTACCACACCTTCTGCCTCGCTGAATACCAAATAGTGGTCTTCTCTATATTCATGGCTACCATCAGCATGCTCATTCATCAGTAAATCCTCATATAACTCATGATCAAGATATTCACAAAGATGAGCGTCATAGTCATATTTCAGTCTTTCTTCCTCCTCCAAAGCTGAAACAGCAGCTTCCAAGTTTGAGGCATTGGCGAGACTGACTTCAAGCTCTTCAACCTCTTTTCTCATCACAGAGTAACCGAAACCCTGTTCAGCAAAATCCTCTGTACATTGGCGGTGATAACCTTCTTCCTCAGCTTGTACTTCCTGATCACCCTCGATATATTCAAGAAAATCCATTACCACATCCATCTCCCCAATTGAAAGCTCACTGTACCATTCCTTGTCATCCTCATAACCCATCTCTAAGCCAAATTCATGAAACTCATACATATTATCGTAGTGCTTCTCGTCTCCTCCTTCCAGCGACAACCCTTCAACCTCATACACATTCTCATACTGCCGTTCATCTCCCTCTAGAGATAACCCTTCAATCACCTTCAAAATTTCTGAATCGAATTCTTCTTGGATCCTATCCTCATTATTAAAACTCACGATATCTATAGCTTGCGACTGGGGAGGAGCATAGACCTTGACAAAGTAGTCATCCCCGACTTCTTCAATTAAGGGAGCCTTCATCGAAGGGACCCTGGTGATCACAACCTCCCTATGAACTTCACCACGGCTCTTCCTTGAACCTCTCACTTTGAAAGAAGCAAGCCCTTTCAGCCTGCCACTCTTCTGCGTCTTCAGCACCCGACGGCGCACTGAAATTACCCGCTTCAGAGACGGCACAGGTTCATCATGCTTATGGTGATGACCGTTTAAAGAGCAATGGTGGTAAGGGCAAACCTTGAAGACAGAAGTCCCCTCTGCTTCACTTCCTCCCGGGTTGAGTTTCAAATTCTTTGGAAACTTTGAATCCTTCAACGTGGAAGAACAAGTAGGTTTCCTCACTTCAGTGCTGCCAGCAGGATTCACCACAACAATTTCTGAGCTTTTTTTCATCCAAGGGCTAATAAGTCTTAAACTTAGTCTCTTCACCAAGGCCTTTGAAGACTTAGCAGCACCACCAGAGCACTCAGTAGAAGATGAAGAAGGCCTTGAAGAGTTTGAATTGGTCGAAGTTTTGGAAGCCTTACTTGTCTCATGGGACCTGTCCTTCCTAGCACCAGAGCTGCTTGTAGGCTTCATATAGTTCGGCGATCGCTCCGGCGCGGTATCATCGATTGGAGAATGCTTATTCTTCTGTGAAGAAGAAGAAGAAGCGGAAGAAGGCTTTGCAGATTTGTTCTTTTGTGGAGTTGGAGTCTTCTTCTTGTCTTTGAGGAGATCTCCTTCTAAGAGTTTGATGGATCTTGCCCTCTTCATCATTCTCTTGAGATCAACCACTGGTCCCTTCATCTTCTTCCCATCTTGTTGTTGCTGCTGTTCCTGTTCCTGCTCCTGCTGCTTCTTGTCAGACTTGTTGGATTCAGATTTCTTTGAATCATCCTTCTGAGGCTTGAGCTTGTTGGGGCTTTTCTTCTTCTGCACCATTCTGAACAACTTCTACTCTACTCTTGAAATCAATTCAAATATTTGCCTTTCTCTTTCAGATAGAAGAACAATTGATGGGTACTGCAAGCAAAAAATGAAGTTAATTTTATGAAACGAACAAAAAGGTAACATAACTTCAAGAGAATTGACTTTTGCGAGTGATTATAATCAAAGATTGAACTTTGACAAGAAAAAAAATTTCAAGGTTTTTGCTAGAAATGAATGAATCAAAATTAATGGCAAAACAAGAAAAAGGAAGACCTAGTTTGAACAGAACTGTATTGATTTGAACCCAAAGATAGATGTTTGCTGCTAGTTAGAAAATATTAAGAACTAAACACGAAGAAGCAAAACAAGAAAGAACGCAGAAGTGATTTTGTGAAGAATTTGGACATTTGTTTCTTCAAGAAAAGAAGGAAAAAAAGAGCTGCGGTCGTTTTATTAATTAATTCAAGCAAAGCAAAGCAAATCAATAGTTGTTGTTGTTTTTTGTTGTTGTTTGTCTTGGGCAGTGAGAGCGGTGGACCTGTTTCTTTTTTAAAGTTTTAGAATCGTCAGAACTAGATTATAGTCTTGTTATAAATAAAACAAACCTAAATAAAATTTTCTTAAAATTTTAATTAACTAGCAATAATGATAGTGGTTTCAAAGTCTTAAGTTACCTAAACTTAATTAATCAAACAGTTTATTAAGATTATTACTATCATTAATTAGATACAAATTGAATTTAATTATTCTAGGTGAACCGTGTGGGCTCATGCTTAAAATATTAAATGGATTAGGTTTTAATTATGTATTGTGTTGTACGGTATTGGCCGACCCCTTTATAACCCTTTTCTGTGCAACTGATCGTGTCATATTAATTTTGCTTCAATTTAAATGCCAAATTAAAATATCTATTATTTATTTGCTAAAGTTTTATTTATTATTGAAGTGTTTTCTTAGAACTTTTGAGTACTAAGATTCATATAATTTAAATTAATATGCATTATCAGATATTTAAAGAAAATTTGCAAGTATTTGCAAATAGTATTAATATCACTTTATTATAGTTATTAACTTCATTCATTTTATTTTTAACTCTCATAAATTATGTGCGTTAAATTTGCTGTATTTATGATTAGATGGTTAAAGATGTGTTTGAAATTGATTATGAATTAAAAAATTTTTAAAATAGAATATATTTTTATTTTTTTTTAAAACTAAGTTTTATTTTTTTACTTTCAAAAAAATAATAAAAATATATAATAAAAAAATCTCATTACGTAAAATTTTTCTACATTATCTAAATTTTTAAATAAATTTTTTAAATATTTATAAAATATGTATTAATAATATAAAATAAGAAAAATTAAAAAGAAGCGTTTGAAATGCGATCCTAAATCCACCTTAAATTAAATTCTCATGAAACTTGTGACCGACTTGGTGTATGATAGTGCTTATAAAATAAATTATATTTTAAATTTTTTAAAAAAAATTATATTTTTTTAAAAAAAATAATAATATTTTATGATGTAATTTTAAAAGTATATTAATTTATTTTAAATATTTTATAATTTTTTAAATAAAATTTTATTTAAAAATAAAAAAATTCTATAATAAAATGAAAATAAAATGAAAGACAAAACGTGCTTGAAGTTACTTGGATGGAAATAAAATAAAAATATTTTTTATTATAAACAAAAAATTCACAAGTATTTTCAAGAGACTCCGAATACGTTAATATGTAATGAGTGCATGGTCTTTAAAAGGTTAAAATATTACTTGTTCAATATTCTCAAAAAATTCAATAATCAGTGCTTTTCTTTAAGCTTAGAATACATGAACTATTGAAAGCTACAAAGTGTTCATTTAGAAAATTAAAAAGTTCAATTCTTTTTGTGAGCAATGTGATAATACTGAAATAACATTTGTTAGTTCAATTTTTTGCGTGAAATGTGGTGCTGAATATTTATTTAAAATACATACATCAAAATACTTAGTCGTAGGTATAATAATCCAAAAGTCAAAAATCATTTAATTATAATCTACAACAAAGTCTATTTGTTCTCGAAATGGTTGACCTTAGACTTGATCTTCGCTTGTTCCCGTGTACTCTTTTTTCAACATTTTATTTTCGCATGCATACGAAAACAATAACGACACAAATGGTAGTCGCATATGTTCGGGCTTTAGAAAAAAATAACTATTAGAATACGTTACCAGAGAAAGAGAGAGAGAGAGAGAGAGAGATTAGAATGAGAATCTTGTTAAATTTATCTTGAACCAGTTAGAAACATTTTCCATTATATTAAACATGTCACTGTATAGGAGGGGAAGGACAAGCACAACATTATTCATCAGTACCACTGTTATGTTTTGACTTTTGGGGAACTAAAATGAAATGATGCGAGAAAATTGCATCCCAAAAGAAACTAGAAGATTAATGCTCCAACGCAGGGGATCAACATCAAGGCGAACTTAAAAAAAAGGATAAACGCAAAGATGTATACTAAATTTTGCCAATCAAGATTCAGGATGCACTCCAAAACCGATGAAAATTTATCTGGAACATGTTTAAAGATGTACACTAAGTTACATCACAATTCCACCCATTGGTAGTACCTCGAATGCGATATATACTACGATACTCTTAGATGTTATATTTGTATTCTATAGTTGAAATGAGTTGAAGGATACGTAGTAGACGATGTTATCGATCAAATGCCTCCATCTCTAACTGTCCAACCTACAGAAGGCTACCCTCCTCATGGATACAATCAATGCAAAGCAGCCAGGCTGCGGTGGTGGACAATATAAATCTTTTCGATCAATCTATCTCTGGCTTTATAGAAAGCCACCCTTGTGCCACAGTTGTTGTAACACTTTGAATTGGAAACAAAAATGTTACCAGTTGAAGAGGGTTATTTACAGATGGTTGGATTACAACAAGCCAGCCAACCGTGAGATGAACCGAAGCAGATGGAGTTCAAGATTGAATGGCGGCAGAGTGAGAGCGCAGAGACGATTGTTGTAGAGACGAGCGAAAGAACGTCAACACCGGCCGGCGTGGTGGAGAGCAATGAAGGGAAGGAGAAGTAAGTCAAAGGGCATCGCGGCGGAGCGCCAAGAGCAACCAACTTAAGTAGAAGCTGAAATTAGTCTTAGTAGCTATAACTGAATGATAGCTTTTGATCATGTAAACTGGTAAATGCTTATTGCCCAGTTAAATGTGATGCCTATTCATCTTAGTAGTTGACAATATAACTATTTAAACTAATGCTATAACTGAGTTAGCATAATGAACCTGGAGTTATATTATGGTGACTTAATTTCTCTTTCTCCATTGCTTCATACTAGAAGTGCTTTTGCATTTCTGCTTCTGTAACAGTGTAATCTTCTTTTTGTAGGATTGGAAAACATATTGAATTGAAACCACAAGACATGAAATTGATGGGAGGTTAATTAGACGACTGTTGCTCTTCAAGGTTCTAACTTCTAAGGGTTGTTCCTTTCTGCGATCCTGGAGATTGGCGCCTTTCTGGAAAACACAGACTTACCTGAGTGTTTCCTCACTAGCTCGTATGGTGCTCAAATATTCAAGCCTGAGCTTTCTTTGGATTAGACGAAAGAAAAAGCTACTAGAAGTTACAAGGTGCGGATGCAGCTCCCTCAAGCATGTAATATGATTTGCTCCTGAATACACCTGTTGATTCTTCTCACCAAGCTACTAAGAAGTAAAAACTTTAAGTTGTGCACCTTTTGCAGCAATTTTTATGGTTCCTATCCTAAAATTCTGTTGGAGTCAAGCAAATTTGCATGAGTACAGATTCATGCGTTCAAACTGTAGTTGTTACGAAGTATGTTCTCTTTCCACTAGCTAATTGATATTCTTGATTTAGTGGTTCGCTAGTTCTTACTTTAGTTACTACAAGTCCTATGCAAATCAAAGATTCGAGATAACCATGCTGATCAGGTAAAGTTTTCTAATTTTAAGGCAATCCCTTACAAGATTTACACAGCTTTAATATCAGCAGAAGTGTATAATCACTGTGAATAGACTTTGTTATTGATCATTGTCTAAAATCAGTTTCTTAGGATCTTCCACTACACATAGCCTAGTAATGTTCAGGCAGAATATAATAGTCATGACATGCTCATGATCAAACAATGTTGCTTATGAGATATGGGAAAGAATGTGGATTAATAACATCAACTAAAATCCATATTTGTTACTGATAACGATTCTGTATTGTCAGAGCATATTGCAAGGAAAATAACCAGTACAAGTAGTTCATACATATTCCAAATCGATCAATTTTACTCGAACCAGACAAATGAAGGCTTAAGATAAAAGCTACATGAACTGAACATGGGGAAATTGAAGGCTGTGGTGAGAACAGAATCGAGTTTGGAATTTTATAGAATTAACCAGATACGCATTGCTAACTTCATTCAAATCTTGAGTAATGCAACTGCTATTCTCCAGTATTAAGCCTCCAATTAGAGGGCTTGGCATCATCATTGCAGTGTCACCTACTTCTCAGGGAAGCGTCTGGATTTGTTAACCCTTTTCCCTTTCGATGTTCGAAAGAGTAGTTCATGTTGCAGTCCTTATTTTCTGTTATTAAGTTTTTGGTCCTTTTTTGTCTCTTAATTAAACTGTATCTTAATTGTTCTGAGATATGTTCTGAAATTTTCGTATTACGAAGGAATAGCAAAAAAAATCTTTCATCATGATGTATGATTTGATTTAATCAAATGGTCAGAGTGGCTAACTAATGCATTTTTGCTGCGGTGATAGCCTCAAGAAGCTGCCTCCCAACTTTCAAAAATATCTCATCTTTTCTTTGACACTTGAAGAATGTAAAACCTGCAGGCAGCATCTGCATGAAGAATTTTGGACTTTCAAGATAAAAACCTTTTTTTCTCCAAAAACTAGACGTTATATTTTGGTCTTATTATGTTTACCATTTCTCAACAACTATATAAGAAGATTGAGATTATTGACGCCTAATCAATCATGAATTATATCAAATATTAATTTTATTGCTGAACATATATAAACAAGTGAGGGCGTATTTTTAAGTAACAACTACAGCAACGGCAAGGAATTATTATAACTTTGAGTAACCAATTACGGGCTTGGAGTTGGGGCGATGTTTGGGTTTGAGATGTCATGCACGTCTCCTGCATTAATCACCTCAAAAGCTTCTTCTGCTAATTCACCTCTGCAGAGGAATATTGTTTCGCATCCTCTCTTCCAGATACTACGTACAGGTTTCGGATGGCAGTCTTTCCAGTTGTTGCGAGCGTTGCAGTGAGGATTATCAGGCTTGAGAACACCGTAGCTTATCGTATTATCTCTCGTTCCTTCAACTTCTGCGGCAATTGTTAGGAGGATCAGTAATGCGCACAGCGTCACCCATGCGCCATTGGAGGCCATTTGTGTTCCTTTAAGACAAAAAAAGTTTAAATTTTTAATGTTAACTTGCTTGTTAATTAAACTAGAACCAAATGAAAGTTTTTTCAACAAAGAAATGGATAATTACTTGCGCCGCGAACAGAATAGGAGGAAGTTTTTCCTTTTCTTCACTTTCCTTGTTTACTTCCGTCGGCCCCGGGATGCCATTGAAAGGGGTAACCAATATATATAGAGAGAGCTAAAAGCCTAAAACAGTTAAAAGCATTAACAGATATAGAGATGCAACGTGAGGATAGTATTAAATTTAGCAATGGTTTTACCGAGTTTCATGTAAAAAATAAGAAATACTTAGAATAGCAAAGAACATTAATTAATAGTAATTTGATTAACGCATTGATTTCCAGACAAACTAGTATGATGATCTCTCCAATACAGGCTAAAAAAAGAATCTTAAAAAAAACGAATTTCTATTTTTTTAAAATTTTATTTCCTGATAAAGAAGATGTATAATCATGTAAGGCGTATCTTTTAAGAACGTCTTAAAACAGAAGCTTGACTTTGGAAGCGTCTGAGAGTAATTATAAAATAGAATTTTTTAAAATTAGAAATATTTTTATTTTTTTAAAATATTTGTTTTAATTTTTTATCTAAAAAATAATAAAAATATAAAATTAAAAAATCTTACTATTCAAAATTTTTCTACACTTTCTAAAATTTTAAATAAATTTTTTAAATACTTATAAAATATATATTAAAAAAATATGAAATGGAAATTAAAAAGCAGTATTTTTCAAACGCTAAAGCCAGTTTGGCTGAGCGTTTCGCCAACAGTATCTTTTAATTTTTCATTTCATATTTTTTTAATATATATTTTATAAATATTTAGAAAATTTATTTAAATTTTAGAAAGTGTAGAAAATTTTATTATAATGATCACTAGAAAAGCTTTATAGATAAAATGGAGATATGGTAAGAGTCGTATAGCCCCGTTAGGCATTCCGTTTCTTTTCATTTTCAAAAAAAATTCGTTTCATTTTTTAAATAATTTTTTATAATATTTTAAAATTTATTTATAAAAAAAATTATGTTATCAGATCTTATTATAAAAAATAACTTTAAAATTTATTATTAAATATAAAAAATTAAAAAATAACTTTAAAAGATAGTATAAAATATAAAAAATTTATTACAAATTGGCAATATATATATATAATTATATGTTTTAATGTGTATTGAAATATTTTTATTTAAAAATACTTTTGAAAATTATTCAGTCACGTCGTCATTGTGAATTCTATACTGTATTTTTTGACTAGGAGTTCTCATTATTTCAGACAAGTTAGCACTTCAACTATACTAGTTAGTTATGTTCTCTATTTTCAATTATCCTTTTGGTTTTACTAAATGCTGATTTTAAAGACATCGTTGAAATAGGAATAATCAAAATATTACGTACTAATTGAGACAGTACTAGATATCTTATTAAAAATATTTTTCACTAGTTCAAAATATTAAAATTTTCTGAGTTTTTATAGTCTTCTACGTTGACGGTATCTCTTTCAAAATATTTGTTCAAGTCCAAAAAAAATTGTATGCTGCTTGAAATTGAAGATGATGTTGAATTTGAGCCACTTGATAGAAATCAAAGACCAATTGATCATTTTTTCCTTATTTTGATGAGTTTGTGCTGTTATCGCTTACTGTTGTTGATTCCGTAAATTACCAAATATAACTTTATAAAATTTAGAAACTTCGTACAACTTGTTACGAGTTTTAATTATTTATAATTGAATATCAAACATATCCAATACATATCAATATATATATAAGAATATTAAAACAATACACAAATTTAAATTTAGGATATAATATAAAGGCAAAATAATATAAAAGAAGAATATTCTATCAATATTTTTTAATTTTCAAGTTATTATTGTAACTATAGACCAAATAGTTGATCTGTTACATGTGAATGCAATATTGTAGCTATATTAAAGATTGAATATAAAACTAATAGAGAAGTAGGATAGTAAACTTCAGATAAAAAAATAGTAGTATTATAAAAAGTTTCTAAACAGTTTACAGATTTTTCAACAATAATCTAATAAGTTTCAGTAAATATATTGTTGCCCATTCTTGTATTACAAAAAATCATAAGCACATTTTTATAATCTAAAGTACTTTTAACATTAAATACGTAGAATTGCATCTTACTTGCATATCAAGGTTGAACTTTTGGGATTTTAGATGTTCTGCTATGCAATATCTCTTAAATTTAGTTAAACGTTGGTTTGAACTAGTAATCCAAAAAATAACAACATAAATATCATTAATGTGTTCACTTACCAGCTGCATACTTGATATACGATCAAATTGATAATATAATAAACACAATATTGATATAGTAAAATTTCTCATGTTTGAGCTTAGCTCTATTGAAAGAAATCGAATTGCTTTGGTATATACTAAAACATTATCTAATGTGATCGACACAATGCAGTTGCTTATACCCCATTGTTTAACTATATTTATAATGCGTTTACAAATACTTTTAGCATTATGTGTGGAATCAATAAGTTTAAAACCAATAATTTTTTTTTTGCATAATTTATTAAGAATCTAAATAATATGAAACAATATTTAAATAATCTTGTTTAACTCTACCCTCCAAATATCAGATGTTAATGTATATTTTAATATAATGCATATTTATTATAATAAGTAATAATATTATTTTTAGTAGTTGTTCTGCTATTTTTTTTGAGATTATAGGCAATATACTCTTTTAACATGATATTTATAAAAAAAATAACTCATGAAAATTAATAGATAAATCTATAGCATAAATCATACATATTTCAGAAAATTTCTAGGTACATTAGATTTATAAGACCAAATACTTATCGAACCATCTATATTGAATTCAAGTTGATCTGTGAAGGCTCCGTTTCGATTTTATTTTTTGAGACATATTTTTTATCATGTGCTATTAAATGTCGGTTCCTGCACTAGAATTAGTAGTTAAAAGTTTTTTATAAAACTTACATTTCGCCATTTTTTATTTAGTACCATGACTTTGCAATATATATTCGGCGGTGAAATAATTCGAAGCTTCAGACGTTGTGAATTTGAACGTCTTGTTATAGTTGATATCGATACTGAAGCCGGACTACTTTCAACACTCAGAATTGTAGAACTTTTGTTGCATCTTTGATGGAACTCTTTCTTTGTATTAGAATAACTTCATCTCCTTTCTCCATAAGGATAATATTTATCTCTTCCAAATTTTGATCGTCCATGTTATAGTCATTCATATCAGATTAATGGCATGAATATTTGGATTTATTTTTAATAATAATTTTTTTTTTAGAATTAGAGAAATGTGAATTTAAAAAATAAAGTAAGAAAAAAATATTTTTGTAACTTTGTATGAGTTTGAGTAGAATGAAAATTGGAATTAAAAAGGTTATGTAAAAAATGAATGAAGATAGTATGTATTTATAGGTGAAATAGTAAATTAAAAAAACTGCAGCCAACGAGTGTGTTGTCGTTGCCTGGCGTTGTCAGCTTACCAACGATCATGCTAATATTAGTATGACGACATGCTGACATCAGCATGATCATTGATTTTTATATTTTTGATATGATTAACTGGTTAACATTGACTAGATCAAATTCACAGTTGTCCCATAAAAAAAAATAACCGGACGGACGGAGCCATCGGTGGGCTGACGAAGTCAATCCGATACTAATTATATTACTGTTCATCGGATCGGATTGAACAAGGCTCAGAAAGGCTGACCGAGCCACACACCCACTCTTTTTTGCATCTATACTAACGACTACCATAATTTATGATTAATTTTTAATTTTGTTAATTTATTTTCTTTTTAATAAAATATTCTGAGTTTACTTCTAGCTTACAAAAGTTTAAAAAGCTATTTTTAATCCTTTCTTTTTATATATAAAAGTAAATACATTTACTTATAATAATAATATTATAGTATCTGATTCAAAAAGTCCAAAATTGTGTGCTCTCTTCTGTCTCCAAACGTTACATACATGCTAAATTTTTGAAAAAAATAATTTTTTATTTTTTACTTTATATTTTTAATAAATTTATTAAAAATTTTAAGAAATACTTACTTATTTTATTTTTTCAATTAAAAATAAAAATTATTTTTTAAAAAATTATTTTAAAAAAACTCCTTAAATATTCTATAAATAATTCAGATCATCTCTACTTTGCAGACAACAACATGGTTTTGTGTTAACAGATACCCAAATTACTAAATTAGTTTTTCTGCTTCGTGTTGCGTCATTGTAGAAAAACTCGAGACTCTGACCGCGTTTGGAAATATTTATGAAATAAAAATATTTTTTTCAATAAGTATATATTTTTTATTTTTAAAAAAATAAAAATATATAATAAAATTTTTTTATATAAATTTTTTTATATTTTTTAAATTATTAAATAAAATTTTTAAATATTTATATAATATATATTAAAAAATTAAAAAATACAGTTGAAAAAATACAATTTCAATCGAACTATCGTTTGCTCATTGCTTAATACTTTATATTTTTTTATTTTATATTTTTAATAAATGTTTTACAAATATTGTATAATAAAATTTATATTCTAAATATTTATTAATTTTATTATTTTGTAAAAAATAAAATATATATTTCTAATAGAATAAAATATTTTATGAGCAGTCAAATAAAAAAGCAAGGTTATTCTGTCTCTAAAGAAAAATGCCACGCTTCAGTGGCTTTTTATTGATTTCTTTTTTGATACAGTACGTGATCAGGCTGATCTTATCCTCTCTCAGATTATGATCCAACTCATCCCTTTTCTCTTAAAAAATAAGAGTATATTTTCTGAATCTATTAAAAATAAGTTATTAAATAATAAATAAATTATTATAATTAATAATTTATAGTTTATATTCTTTTATTTAACTGAGATAACTTTTAAATAATTTGTTTAGCAGTAAATAAGATGTACGGACGAAAAACGAAAGAAACTACGGTTTTGTGGTTCGTGGCTGTGGAGTGGAATTACACTAAAGTGTCTTATTTCGTTAAAAATTATTTTGTATTTATATAAATAATATAAAAAATTATTAAACTTATTTTTAAAGTATAAAATTAAACTTATTGATACACTATTTATAATAACTTTGTTTAATAATTTATTTTTAATAAATTATTTTAAGAAAATATACTAAAACTATTACGCAACTTTCACGTACGTGTTTTATTTTACTTTTCTTTTTGTTTTTCGTTTTGTTAAAAGGGTTACTTGCTTTTGTCGTTTTTATTTTATTTTGTTCGTGCAAGCCATTCTTTTCTTCGTCTAGCTAGGTTAAGATCATCGTGTCTTGATTTGTTCAATTTATTATTACTATCTTCTTCTTCTTCTGTCTGTAAATAAATGAATTCAATTCTTGTTACTTGATCTCTCTTCACTCTTCTTCTCCATATTTTCCAACTCCGATCCTTATCATCCAATTATAATCGAAGCTTTCAATTTTTTTGGAATTGCTTCGAGTCTTCTGCTGCGTTTTCTTATAAATAATCTAAAAGAGTAGTTTGTCCTTTAAAAGAAAAAGGAGATCTTGAAAATTTTCTTGCAGTTTGTTGATTGCAAGTCAAAATTTCGTCCAAAAAGAAATCCCAACTTTCCTCCTTCACCGGAGAAATTCGAAGCTTTTTAGTATTAGAAACAAAAAGAAGATTGAATTTGTTATTTGCTTAATCTGATTGATGGATATAAGCAACGATGCCCGTGTGGGCCCGTTCTCGATAGGTCCATCATCAGTGATCGGCCGGACGATTGCTTTCCGTGTTCTTCTCTGCGGCTCGATCGCGGGTCTCAGGAACCAACTCATAACCCAATTGTTATCAGCTCTGAGGCAGTTTCGGGATAGCTATTTGTTCCCCGCGTTGGCCTGGTTCCATCCAAGAAACACACAAGGGATTCTTGTTGCTGTGACTCTGCTAGCTCTCGCATTACGGCGGTGGACGAATGTTAGGTCGAAGGCGGAGTCTGCCTATCGGAGAAAATTCTGGAGAAATATGATGAGGAGTGCTCTCACGTATGAAGAATGGGCGCATGCTGCGAAGATGCTTGATAAGGAGACACCGAAGAGGAATGAGGCTGATTTGTATGATGAGGAGTTGGTGAGAAACAAGCTGCAGGAGCTCAGGCACCGGAGGAAAGAAGGGTCTTTGAGAGACATTGTATTTTGTATGCGTGCTGACTTGCTTAGGAATCTTGGGAATATGTGCAACCCAGAGCTGCACAAGGGCAGGCTGCAGGTGATGATTAAAACCCTTCCTTTTACTGCAATATATTAGCCCCATGTTCGCTTGTTTGTGATACACTCGTTATTGAAGAACTACTAGTGGCTAACCTAGATAAAGAAAATAAACCTCATAGTTCAATACATCATACAAAGGTTTATTTATAGCTAACCATAAGCATCCATTTCCTATTAGAACTCCTCCTAAAGAGGTTAGCTCAAAAAGGTTCAACAATAGATAAAACTCTAACTAGTAACAAACATCTAAGGTGATTAGAGTCCTAAGTGGACTCTAATGCCACCCATGCACCAAGCAGTACCCAGTCCTTATTCAAACTGCACCTGGGTGCCATTAAGTTGTCCTCAACTGCATTCAGATGTGCAGCCCTTACTACTTCGACGAGAGCGTCTAGGTTCTATTGTAGATGTGTTGGACCTTTCTGGGACACCAAGTGTATCAGTTTGTGATCGAAATACAGTAGGAGTGGAGGCTATTTTAACTACTTGTTTGATTCCATGTGCTTTATTATATTAATAAAGATAGACTTCGCCCATCTTTGCATTGTGGATCATTGCATGTAGTAGTTATGCAATTGGGTTACTTTCGTGTAGATGATGGTTGGTCTTATTCCTCTGCTTATATTTTTTGATTATTTGATACTCAAATTTGTACAGTTCCCTGAGAAATTTATAGTAAATAACTGCAAAATTTTATCGAATAGATGTGTGGATAGACTACTTTGTTATATTTTTTGTTCAATGAGCTAGTTTTCTTCACTGCTTGTTTTTAGGGAAGTTATGTATCCTTCTCATACTTAATGTCTAGTGGCGAGTACTATTGTTCCAAATCCACTGTACTAGTTTTGTTCCAAGTGCAGTTTTCTAGTGAAGTGTTAGTTTACCTTTTAGATCTTTTGCTTGTGGAAATTTTGAAATTCTTAGGGATAGATAGGATCTGGATTTCCCATACTCAGATGCTTAATCTGCGCCTTTTGGTCACTAGTGGCTAATCTTCTTCAACAAAGAGCAGCCTTTTCTTTCAATTAGTTGGTCATTTCTCTGCTCATATCCATAGTTCTTTGGTGCTTGAGTCCCTGAGCTTTTCCTTGCAAATTGTACTCGTACCAAGTATTAGTAGGTACAGAGTTTAGTTAAACTCACTTCAAAAACAAGGTACTTACCTTTTTTATGAGGTTATAAATTTTTTTTTTTTGAAACAATCTTTTCAATGTTTTTGTTGCCGTAGGTGCCAAAGCTCATTAAAGAGTATATAGATGAAGTTTCTACTCAACTGAAAATGGTCTGCAACTCTGACTCTGAGGAGTTGCTCCTAGAAGAGAAGCTTGCCTTCATGCACGAAACCAGGCATGCATTTGGGAGAACTGCCTTGCTCTTGAGTGGTGGAGCTTCGTTAGGAGCATTCCATGTGGGGGTGGTGAAAACTTTGGTTGAACATAAGCTTTTGCCTAGAATAATTGCAGGCTCAAGTGTAGGTTCTATAATGTGTGCTATAGTGGCAACACGCTCATGGCCTGAGCTTGAAAGCTTCTTTGAGAACGCTTGGCGTTCTCTTCAGTTCTTTGATCAGATGGGTGGAATATTTGCAGTGGTTAAAAGGGTTTTGACACATGGAGCTGTTCATGATATTAGGCAGTTGCAGAGGCTTTTGAGGCATCTTACTAGCAATCTTACCTTCCAAGAGGCTTATGACATGACTGGTCGTATCCTTGGTATTACTGTCTGTTCTCCCAGAAAGCACGAGCCACCGCGATGCCTAAACTATTTGACATCACCTCATGTTGTGATTTGGAGTGCTGTGGCTGCTTCTTGTGCCTTCCCTGGTCTCTTTGAGGCCCAAGAGTTGATGGCAAAGGACAGATTTGGTGAAATTGTACCATTTCATGCACCGTTCTTGGTGGGACTTGAGGAGGGACAAGGAGCTTCAGCTCGTCGCTGGAGAGATGGAAGCCTCGAGAGCGATTTGCCCATGTTACAGTTGAAGGAATTGTTTAATGTGAACCATTTTATTGTAAGCCAAGCAAATCCTCACATTGCACCACTCCTAAGGCTAAAGGAGCTAGTTAGAGCTTATGGAGGTGATTTTGCTGCTAAGGTATGTCATGTGGACTTGTAGCACTTTCTGCCAATTTTCTTTCTGTTTTATAAAGGGGAAAAAAATACATTAGGTTGTGATGAACTTGTGTTTTGTCAGCAGGTAAGTTTTGCATTGTATAGGGGTATCAATCTTCATACTTGGTCAATGAGCAATACATTTCTTATTGGATTGTACCATGTCGGAAATTTTAGATCATTATAAGATTTTGCTAATACGTTACTCAATATATTCTTACTATTATACATAAATTTCTGCAATCTTATTTGTTATCCAAATTATGTAGCTCGCACATCTGACTGAGATGGAGGTTAAACATAGATGCAATCAAGTTCTGGAATTTGGCTTTCCTTTGGGAGGGATTGCCAAGCTATTTGCTCAGGAGTGGGAGGGTGATGTTACTGTGGTTATGCCTGCTACACTTGCTCAGGTGTGTAGAATTCTTCCTTTTTCTTCTAAAGGAATACATTGATCTTAATAAAATCTATGAAAGTTCATCCGTAGTTTGATGCTTCCGCTGCTGTTTGTTTGCAGTATTCCAAAATTATACAAAACCCATCCTATACCGAACTGCAGAAGGCTGCCAACCAAGGCAGGAGATGCACATGGGAGAAACTATCAGCCATAAAGGCTAACTGCGGTATTGAGCTTGTTCTGGATGAATGTGTTGCCCTTCTTAACCATATGCGTCGGCTAAAGAGGAGTGCTGAAAGGGCAGCTGCTTCCCATGCGTTGACAAGCGCTGTACGATTTAGCGCATCACGGAGGATTCCGTCATGGAACTGTATTGCAAGGGAAAACTCAACAGGCTCGCTTGAAGAAGATGTGTCAGATGTCATTGCTTCAATTCAGCAAGGCAATAGCAATGTGGCAGGTCCAATAACCAAGAATAGCCGTGTCCATAACATGCATGACGGGAGTGATAGTGAGTCAGAGAGCATTGACCTCAATTCTTGGACAAGAAGTGGTGGTCCTCTTATGAGGACAGCTTCTGCTAACACGTTCATTAGTTTTGTACAGAATCTAGAGGTAGAATCAGAATTTAACAGAAATTGGCAAAGAGATGATGAAAGTGATGGCTCAGTAGCCCAATCAAATGTGCAAACTCAAATAGGTAGCTCAGGTTTGTTAGTTGCCTCCCCAGGTAGAAGTTCTGAAACCACAGACTCTGAACTACATGATCCTACTGGTCGAATGCCTACTGCTTCGGCCAGTATAGTGGTGTCTGAAGGCGACCTGTTGCAAGCAGAGAGAGTTGTCAATGGAATTGTGTTTAATGTTGTGAAGAAGGAAAATGTCAACATTGCACAGAGAAATACTGATACTGAGGAGCTTCTAGTTTCCCCTCCTGAAGCAGATGTGGAGAATCTGCCAATGGAAAATTGTAATGCTAGCTCAGATTCGGATTGTGGTGAAGATGAGAATATTCAGTTGCATCACAAAGATAGTGGAGTTCCAGAGCATGCCGCTATTACTCCTGATCATGCTGTAATTAATGAAAGCAATGGTTTAGCAGTTGCAGATATTTGATAAACACAATCACAAGCTAGTATCTGTCCCGTGACTCGCAGGATGCTTTCCAACACAGTAGTTGTATTGCTTTCGGGCAGACGGGTTCTTGTACCTGCATCAGATGGATATGTGATGGATGTTGGATCAATAGAACTAAGATGGTGCTCCAGTAGCAGAAGCAACTTTTGGTAGCTGATGTTTTCTATAAGGGCGAGAGTTTGGTATCACAATTGGCAAGAATGTGTGTTATAAGCTTCTTACCATGTACATAAGGTTACATTACAGTTCTCAGAATTCTGCAATCTAACATTGCTTCTGGAGCATTTCACATTTGTCAATACTAGATGGTGGTCGTAGGGGAAACTAGTGCAGATACCAATGTTATACTGTATACAGCTCTCATTAATAAGGCTACCCATAGGAACAACCAAGGATTGTGTTGCAGAAATAAGATAAAATTGTTTACATTCTTTCCTTGACGAGACCAGGTTAAATAGTACCCATGTTCTTGTAACCTGCTATACACCAGCTTTATTGTTCCAGTGAGCCCACGGAAACTGGAAGTCATAGATGTAGCTTACTTCTAATCGTGACTGATGAAATTATTGGTTTGGAAATCAAGCCTAGGGGCTCATTTGTGATATCTTTGACTAATTGTATTTGATTTCATATTGGCATATGATGAATCTGAGTTTTTACAAGTCAAAATGACCAACTACATATTTCAGTGTTTTTGCTAGTTCGAAACAGATTGGATCTGTATTATTTGGAATTATCTTTTGTTTGCTTTGCCCCTTGTTGATATTCTAGTACCTCAACTATTAGTTCTAAATAAATTTCCTTTTATATAAGTTAATTGTAGAAAGTTTGTTTTTCACTATTTGTCAGTCTGAAGGAAAGATATCTCGCGCAACTCCAAAAGCAAAAGGTACCGATTGTGCACTGCTATTGTTTTCATGTTGGAAAGTTCTTGTATCGAGCTGTTTGTTCGACATGGTAATACTTGTTGTAGGTGTTTGGCTCTAGTTGTGCATATACCATTTTACTAAGCTCTCTTCCATACTGTCCCCTGCCAACTGAGTTTCTCTATTCATTTCCATATTTCCTGGAGACTGCATACTTCCTGGATCTTGCAAAATATGAGTTCTGGTAACGTTCCTGATCTCTAGAATATGTAGTACTAGGAAGTTCACCTTCTATGAAGTTTATCTTTAGTACAGATGCAACTTTGAGGCACCCTAGCAGCTGGTAAAACTCTATTACCTTGTTTTTATGACTATTGTTATTCGGCATATTGATGTAGGTGCATATTTTCCAGTTTATAAAAGGTATTAAATTCGACAAAACCATTTGGATAGCTCAAGTAAATAGCTCTAAATGGAAAATCTAATTGATAGTATTTGAATCTATCTGTGATTAGATTTAACACGATACATTAAAAGGCTCTATCCAATGAAACCTGTAAAACAGAAGCATTTCGCTAAAAGTGTTTTACAGAAAATTGTACTTCCTTGATTCTTGTTTCATGTTTCGATAACAATTGTTCTTAAGACTTTAACTGATTAGTAATAAATTGAAGGCTCGAAAAGAGGGATCGAGATTATTGAAAACTTATGGGGATGCAAATTCACGTGAAGGCAACCATGCATGTCGTTGCCATCGCTATCACCTGCCAAATCTTGTTAACATTTTTAGCATACCAGATCATCTCTTTCATGAGAACCCTATTTTTATACAACGCCAGAGGAACTCAACATCGACCCAGACCTAATTGTTAGGCATTCCATTGGCTATTGTCGAATTTGTTCACCCGCCATCACCTGCCATAAGCTTGATGTTCTTGGAATTTTTCATTCCTATGTTTATACTACTTTAACATCTCAATTGTACTCTTTCTACTGAACGGTGATTTTATTTATATTAAACTTTTGTCTTTCTTTTTGTAGTCGTATATGTCTTGACTAGAATCAATGTGGGTAAATATTGACACACATACTACAAAAATTACTATTACCAACTTAACAAGTGCCGACTGTTTCCTTCGGTAATGCTGGTATTTCTAGTAGTGACAGAAAGCATGATGTTTCTCTGCATCAGTTTTCTTGTATTACAAAGGAAGAATTTTATTGTCGGCTATGTTGGCAAGCCATGAAATTAATAAACTTGCATTCTAATTGACCATACAAAAAGAAAAATAATTTCTCCCACAGCTGACATTGCAAACAAATTACAATTAAAGGTTACTTCGAACCATTTTGAAAAGAAGTTTGAAATGACCCTTTAAATCACTGAGCAAGGATGCAATGAAGTACCGAGTTTTATTAAAAGCCAAAGCTTGAGACACCAATTTAATCTTCAAATGCCTTGAGTGAGTTGTTGACGCATGTAAAACCTCCATCCACCATTAAATTAAGCCCGCTGACATACTTAGCTTCATCACTAGCTAAAAACAACACAGCCTCAGCTACATCATCTGGTGTCAAGTTCACACCTTTCAAGTTTGCATGTGCTCCAACGAAGTTGAAGAACCCTTCAAATGCATCCTCTTTTCTCTCACTCTTAGGTAAATGAGGCATGGAGAGTCTTGTTGGGGTTGCGTATGGTGACACACAATTCACCCGTATCCCGTGTTTTCCAAGTTCTGCAGCTACACTCTTGGTCAGGCCAACAACTGCATGTTTCGATGCTGTATATCC